>QUSF01000002.1:23019195-23186393 GCA_003676055.1 Chloebia gouldiae
CATCATCATCATCATCATCATCATCATCATCATCATCATCATCATCACCATCATTACCATTATTATTGCTGCTTCTATTGCTATTATTTTCTATTCAGGCTAAATATTGCTATCAGATCATGTGTGTGATGATATTGTGATTTCTGAGGAGTCCTTCAAATTAGAAACATGCAACTTGCTTGAAAGTTGAAAGCTTTTTATATTTGTCTTATAAGCTTCTACTTCAGGAAACTTGCTACAGTCATGGTGTGCTCTCTTTCTCTCTCTACATGTGCATATGTATTCAGTGATGTATATTACAACATATGTGTGGATATATTTATGTGGTAGCTATAAGTCTTTTTCCTCTCAAATATATTAAACCAATCTTGCTTCTGTAGTTGAGACACCCATCTAACAGTCAATGACAAAGGCAAATTATTAAAAATATTGGTTGAAAATAAGGAAACTTCAAATTTCTACAAAAATGATATTGTGTAGAAACAGGGGCTTTACCATTGTACATGTGTTTATTTTCCAATTTCTCTGTCCAAACTCTTGTGGAGAATTTATCATTAGCATAGCAGAAAGTCAGAGAGATTGTCATCTTTTTCTGTATCAGTTGCTGGCTTCTTTTCGAACTGATCGTTAGTTTAACTTATATCAGGCTGAGCAGTGTTTCATAGTTTGAAAGTCTTATGTGCTTAAGAATTTTAAGCAGTACATGACTTCAAAGTTTCCCTTTGGGGAAAATTGATAATAATATAATTGAGTGAATTTCTTTATGCAGTTTAATCATGCATTATCTCTTCTTAAGTTTAAATGAATCAGTGACATTTAAGCTTTTTTAGTGCTTTTATTTCTTTAAAATCAGGTGCTTCTAAAAATATATTCCCTTATTTTGCTATTGTGGACTTTTAAAATCTGTTTTTAAGTTTTACCATTAAGGGTTTTTTTAATCATTAAGGTTTTTTTTTTAAATCTGTTTTTAAATTTTATCATTAACTGCTGAGTGAGGAGTATTTTCAATGCTCTGATAGTAAAATAAGAGAAAGGAGAACTTCTTGATAGGTAATTATCACCTCTTAAATATACTCCTTAAAGAAAAAACATAACTGCAAAGAATGAGGAGAAAGAGTAGAAGAAGGGGAAATATAGGAGGTGAATATTGTAATGACATAGGAAATGATGAAAAGAAAAAGGGATAGCTAAACTAAATACATGAAGGTGTTCTGTTTTAACCAAATAAATAAGAGAAATAAATGAAACAAATTAAGCAACCTCACTGGGTTCTTAAATTAAAAAGAAAAAAAGATTGTGATAGAAGGCCAAAGCAATTTCAATTAGAAAAGATGCAAAGACGGTTTTACTTATTGTTGCAGGAAATGCTATTCCCCGCTGTGAAGCAGTGGGCCAGTTAACAAGACAATGGCTAAGATATACTGCATGTAGTCTGCTTTTGTGACTTCATTCCAAAAGATCATGCATAATCGAGTAGGTTTTTGTAAGAATTCTTTGTCAACTGGGTAGTGTTGCTGTTCAGCAAAGATAGGGCAGAATTAAAAGTTCAGTTGCTTTTATAATCTATTGAGGAAGATTCCCTTCTTTTAATGTTTTCTCTTGACTTCCTATTCAAGTCTGAAATAAAGTGAGCTCAGAAACTTTTCATGTAGAGAAGTTATTATTCAGTGTGCCTTTCTAAAGTGTTAGTGAACTCATTCTTTTCTTTCTTACCTGTTTCTTACTTTCATTCTTTTTCCTTCTTTCTTTGACAATTTTTATTACTATCCATTTTTTAATGCCTGTTTCTTGTCAGAAATGTGTGGTAGGTAGCACCTAAGTTTTGGGCGTTCAAAATGCTCTAAATTTGTCTTTATTCTAATTACATAGAGGTTTTTTTAAAAAGAAAGTTAACTTCAGGCTTATTTTCATTACTTTTCCTCCTTTTCTTAAATTTCAGGGAGACAAAACATTGCTGTAAGTCTGCCAACACGTTGTTTAAGAAGTCTGTTGACTGCTTGTCATGTACAGTGTTGTATGGTGTTGATATCAGTTGACATCTCTAACGGGTTTTGATTTTTGCTGACCGATGTTTTGTCACAAAGGTGAAATGAACTGTGTTTTATTGTGCACATATAATAACAATTTTCATCATTTACTCCATATTTCTATCTTTTTTTTAACTGCAGGTAGATAGAAATTAAACTCTACAAGTTTATTTACATCTCCCTTCAGTAAGAATATCTTAAAACACAGTATGTGTTTGTGTCTGTTCCTTCCTAATTAACATATAACTTCAGCACTAAATATTTTTGATTTATGTAAATACATACATTCACATATAATTATTATGTAAAAATAATTGTGTATACAATGTGTCTATTTGACCTGTAGCATCAACAGTTTTCAGTTGATTATGTCTTCATCTGGTTTGGAACTATCAAATTTCTTCTTGATGTCAAAATGACTCAGATTTATCATTGGCTAATTATTACATGAACCTAAAGAAAAATCAGGGGTAGAGGTCCTTGTTTTTAAGAGAAGGATGTGCTTTGTCTCACATGGACCAGTTTTGTTTGGAAATGAATGAAATCTAGTCTGTGCAGCAATAATGTGGTAACTGCACAGCTGAGAGCAAAACAGATTGCTCTATCTCTGACCTATTTGAATATGCAACATTCTGGTGTATCCTTGTTGTCAAATCCCATTGAAGTCAATGATGCAAGTCCCTTTTTCCAGTCAAGGGAATTTTGCATCATATAAATAATAGGCAATAGAACAACTGCTCAAGCTGCTCCCTGGGCAACAGACTGATCCTGAAATGAACAAGAGTAAAAATTGTATTCTTTTTGCTCAGCAAGTACTGTACCTAATCACACAAGTTAACATTATGCAGAAATTTTCATTACAAGAATATTATCAGGATGTTACTAAAACTTGCTCATTGGCCCTCTTTTTGAAAAATGCTTGAGAATAGATCATCTGAGATGGATATCAAGTGGATAAATTTTGATAATTCTGAATCATTAACATATGGAAAATAAATACAGAACAAAAATGTGTTTTATCTTGGGAAATATCAAGCAAGCTTTTTAATAGAAAAGCCTGTTGCCCTAAGACTGTGATGGATGTAACTGATCTTGCCATGAAGAGCACAGTTATCTGAATAATTGATGTTTATCCTTTACTTTCCCAGCCTATTAAAATTCTATTTATAGTTGCCTTCAGTGATTTTATTTTTATCTTAAAAGCATTAACTTCTCTTTACTTTTGTTTGGTCTATCCAGGCTACCAACTGTGCAGAGCATATTCTTCATGCCACCTGCAAACTATATCACTAAAACTCACGGCATCATCATTTGATTTTATAACCCTTCATTGAAGTTTAATTGCTTTATTTGGCTACGTTAAACCTTAGCTGAAATTCAAAGCTTCAAGAGTCTCACATTTTTTCCAAGAATGCTTATTTCCTAGGTATCAGTTAAGTTACATTACAATATTTTACCATCAGAGAGATGAATCTAACTGCCTGGTTCACATAAATTGCATAATCAAAGCAGGTATATTTGGATGCATAGTGCACTTCTTATGACAAGCAGAGAGTAAAATAACCCACAGTGAGGGTGAAAGGGAAACTTAGAGAAGGTGTCTCTTTCTTCACTTTCTGTACTTTTTGTGAATTAGACTTGCCTAACTAGTGAGATAATGTTGTACAAAATCTTTGTGGTTAGATCATTATTATGAACTTACAAAATAGTGATAATTTAATTTAAACCTTCAAATACCAATGTGATGATATGTGAGTGGCTATGCCCTTCATGTAGATTTTGAATCCAGAAATACTTATAGTCTCCTTTTTTCTTTAACTTCTTGGTATTACTCGGGCACATTTAAGAAAATATAGCAATTTCCTTTTTTCCCCATCTCTGTTTTATCCTTCTGAGGAGAAGGGGCAAGACCCTTGCATTTCCTTGATTCCTTTGGTTTTTTTTCACCTATTCCCTATACTAACTTGAACTTCTGTATTAAATTGGACCTGCTGAAATGCTGAGTTGAAGAAATTACTTTGCTCCTGTGCACTGTAGCATGGGAAATACTGGCCCCTCCAATCTCTCAGAGCTGGTACTGAGTCTGTGGGCATGCTGCCAAAAAAACTCCACCTTTCCACTTTCCTGTGCTTTACCTTTGAATCTGATAAAGTCATGATTTCTTGGTAACCTGGTTGATGTGACAAATTTCCACTGCTGAAGCTAGAACAGGCAGCAGGGTCATGCAAGGCAGGTACATAAAGGCACAGAAAATTAACATTAGTATTATCCTTGTGTCATTATAAAGAATAAATGTCAGTTTTCTGTAATAACTAACAGATTTCTAGCCACATTGAATAAAATAATTGAAAGTTGATGTCACATACATCTTAGATTTGCAGGTGTCCCTCTTTGCTATCTCCTAGCCTGTTGGGTATGCAAGAACTTGGACAGAAGTTGTGAGCTGGAGAAGACTGATATTCCTTGGTTTAGTCTTAATGGTAATAGAAAAAAACAGAAATTTTTTTTTGAAAAATGTTTCTTTTATGTAGGAGGACATATTAACAGGCTAAATTTAAGCAAAAATCAAGGCAGGAACAATCTTCCCTCTACTCCCTTTCAAAAGAAATTTCAGGCTATGACACAGACTCATAAGAGTGGAAGTCACAGCTATGTTAAAACCAGGTAATTCTTGTCTTAGTATCTATTATGTGCTAAGTTGACAGTTTCAGTAAAGTATTAGAGCTCCTGAGAGACCAAACGTTCAATCTTGAGGTAATTTCAACAAAATTATGTTTTAAAATACATATTGTTACATTGGAACAACAAGAAAAACATTAAATGCATTTGAGGATCTGTTTTGTAAGAATATCCATTTTCAGGCTGGAAAGATTGCCTCTTAAATTCAATTTCTTTTGGTCTGTTGCCTTTGGATTCTTGTTTCATACTCTCCTAAGAAATACTGGGGTATTGACAGCTTTCCTAAGAAATCATCCTGTTTACAATTCTTGTTGAAACTGTTACACTGTGAAATACATCAGATTCAATAAAATTTCAATTTCCATCCCATCCTAAGTAGCTTAACAGCTTTAGTGACTATGTGGCAGCAGAAAAACCTGCTTCTTCAAAACTCCTTTCCTTGCCTCGTTTCCTTTTGTGCTACTCTTTAATATAAAAAAATGCAACAGCAAAGAAAGAGCCTTGCCAAGGTTTCATATGAAATATTTTAGCCTCTAAAATTTTTAGAGGAAGAGAAATTTTGGAACAGCTGAAGTTTCATTTGTTTATTTGGTTGTTTGGTTTTTTTCATAGCATTACAGAACACCCCGGGTTGGAAGCAACTTGAGAAGATGATCCGGTTCAGCTTTCTGTGGGAACAGGAGCCTAGATGAGATTATTTAGTACTATGTCCATTCACCTCTTGAAAACCTCCAGTGATGGGTTCCACACTATGTCCTTAGAGAAGCTGTTCCAGTGAGTGATTGTTCCCACTGTAAAACAAATTATTTCTTCTGTAGGCATGAAACTTTTCTCAGTGCCACTGTTACTCGTTACCATGTGACTCCCTCTGAACAGAGAATCTGACTGTATCTTTCTTGAATTGTGAGGACCAAAATTAGCCACAACACCCCAGGTGTAGCCTGATTAGCACAGAGGAGAGTGGGATGATCACATTTCTAGCTCTGCTAGTAACAACCCTGCAGGTGCAGCCCAGGAACTGATTTCTCTTTTTAGCTGCAGCACTGCATGGCCAACCCATGTTCAACTTGTCTGCCAGCACTCCTGTTTTCCTCTCAGCAAGTCTGCTTTGCAGCTACACAGATCCTAGCCTGTAATTTGATCTTTGGTTATGTTGCCTCAGGTGCAGAACTTTACTCTTGTCTTTGTTATACTTCATACCATTCTCTCAGCTCGTTTAGGTATTTCTGTAAGATGGCTTTCCCTTCTAGCCATCCTCTGTGTGAGGTGCTCACCTCACCACCCAGCTTTATGATATCAGTAGGTGTGGTGAGGATAGTTTCAGTGCTTGAGGTAGACCCTTTTTGACAGACTGCCAGTCTGAGTAAAAAACATTAAACACTGCCCTCTAAAGTGTGGCCTGCTATCCATTTTCCTACCTTCAGAACTGTAACTTGCTAGTTTCTTTGGTTTTCCATTAAATTAGTTAGTAATGTATCTGAAATAAATTCTCTCTAAGAATGTGTCATAGGGAATCTCTGTCTGAGAGGTGTCTATGAACAAAACAAAAGTATATGACTATTTCATTTACCCATGAGAATGATCCTGGAAGGTTCACACAACCCTAGTACTTAATTCAGAACTGTTACTGAAAAGTTACATTGTATTTACAATTTATATTTGTATTGTACACTCTTACAAATTCATGAGGAAAAAAAGGCATATTTAAAAATATTAATATAAAAAATTATCAAAGCTAAATTTGAGTTTTCATGTTTAATTATTAAACATATTTTCACTATGTAAAAACTACTAATTTAACTCTGTGCAAATTGTATTCAAATTGAACAAATAATTTAGCATTAAATAGGTTCCAGAGTTTAAGCATATGTGTGTAGCATGTAGTCTTTGCCTAAGAGCTGATGAGAACATCTATTAAGTACAATAACTAGCATTTATATAGGATGAAGGCATTCAAACACCTGCTAAGCAAAACCTAAATGTTCAGGACTGTGGAAGCAAAAGTTTTGCAGTCATGGAAAAGCACATTCACCTATAGCTATTTGAAAATTATTTATAGCACTAACAGTAAAAATTAATTTATAGAAGGGTAAATAGAAAAAAAAAAACTGATAAATTACATTTTGTCTTTCATGGAAAACAGAATAAGAAAAAAAACCCGTTCACTTTACAAAAAAACAAAACAAACAAACAAAAACCAAAAAAAAACCAAACAGCCAACATACAACAACCAACCCATAAAAGACTATAAGACTATTAAGAAACAAGATGTGTTTTCTGTGTAATTTTGATTGTTTAGTTTATTTTAGTTCTCCTTTCCATAGAAGATTATTTAATTTGATCAGGTTTTATGTGTCTCAACAAGCTTATTTTCATGATAGCTTGGAGATTTTGAAAATCTCAAGTGTTTTCATATTTATATATTAATAAATTTCATTTAAAGCCTTTAGCTTTTTTCATGATTGCACCTCACTTCACTAAGATCAAAATTTTGCTCAATCTTTTGCTGTTTGTGCATATAAAGTTTATAAAGTTTTCATGGTTTAACCTCCCAGCTCCCTTACAGTAGGTGATGCATCAGTGCAGTTGGGTGAAGAGTAGAAAAGACCTTGACACTGTGTAAGGGCTGTTCAGCAATAACTGAAACATGCCTATACTGTAAGCAATTAACAAATCCATAATAGTCCCATGTTAGCTACTGTGAAGAAAAATACCTATATCCCAGCCAAAACCAAAATGGAATACTTGGTTAGAGTAATAAACAGTTTTTTTAGGATTTGTGAGTCAAGAGACTTCTGTGAAGACATAGTTACATATGTGGATTATTGTTTATATTCAAGTGTGCTTAATAGAAATTAAAATGAGAGCAAAAACAAACAAAAGAAACTCTTATGTTAGTAATTTCAAGTATATAATTTGAATTAAACTCTTTTAGCACCTTTTTTTTTTTTTTAATTCCTTTCAGGAAAAGTTAAAAAAGTACTTAAAAATTCTTGCCAAGTAAGCCAAGAATACCAAGAGCATTTCCAAACTTTTTTGGTTTCCATTTTCCAGTCTAAGTAATTGCTTTCCTGCCAATGTCTAAGAAAACTTTCCCAGCAGAGTATCAAAGCAAAGATATTCAGATATTTCCCACCGGGTCTTGTCTGTCTTCAAATTATTGAAGACAGACAGAATTATTATCAATAAATTATTGATGCCCAGGGAGACATGAAGAAAGAAAACCTCTCCAATTGTTCACTGTGGAAAATGGGATGGTCCACTCCTAGTAGCTAGGTGAAGCATTAGATTTAATTATAATAATTATCATTATCTTAATGTAAAGCCTCAACTATTGTGAGCATGTTGAAGCAAGTGTCTAACTTTGTGCTCTCTCCATCTTGGAAAGCAGTGAAAGTGTAGTCTCAATCCAGAAGTCACCACAGCCAAACCACCTTCACAAATATGCTGCAGAATTTTTTCTCAGAAATTGAATCAAAATGAGTTCAAGAAATCTCCAAACAATGATCAATTGATGACCTGATTTTTTGACACTATTTCAAAACTGGAGAGAAAACTTTCTCAGGGGATTTCCTACTCTATATCCTAGTGCATGATAAGTAATACCAGCATGATGACACCTCTCATCACTTAGATAATTTTCCCTTATTAATAGAGTGCAGACATGGAAAGCTATTGCTATGCTTGTGTTTTTAGCTATGTTTTATTGCCTAAACTTGCAAGCTGCTTTTTTGTATTGTTATTAAAACCCTTGGTAATGGAGAGATTGTCTCACTAACCTCTACAACTTTTTATAAACGTGTTGGTCTGTTTTTCTCACTTCAGAACCCTTAAGATCCCTGTGGCAACAGCAGCGATTTCTTACAAGAGAAAGTAATGTTAGAGAAGTATCTAATGTATTTTTATCTGTCTTTAGTGCAATATAGCAGCTGGAAATGAGGAGGAAAGCTGCCATCCTGTAACCAGTCAGTGCTCCCCAGGACAACATCAAGAGGTCTATGGTTCACTGGCACTCCACAGACTCTAGTTTGCCTTAGGAAATGAATGACTGGTCTCATTATCCTGGTAAATGCCTCAGGGCATTGAAGAGTCAAAGAATCATTTTCCTCAAGCAATGCATTTTGGGGAAGCTATCTCTAAGTGGAGTACCTTAGAGTCCTGAGAAAATCCTTTCCTCAAGAGACTCCCTCATTATCTTTGTGACTATACTATCACTGAATTCCAGAGAGGAGCCTGAACTGGAGAATTGATGAGTAGAGAGGAGTCAGGACCCTGCCTCTTTGAAATACATACCTTTATTTGGGATAAAATGGCCTTTATGTAGTGAATGTTTGGCTTATTATAAACCTATACTTTCTGAATGACTGAAAAAACACACATGTGAAATGGGCTAGATTTGATAGGATGTAAAATTATTTGAAGAAAAAAATTATCTGCCTGTGTGTAGGAGGTTTGTCATTTTTCTTCCTGAGAGAAAGTGTGGGGAATAGCAGCACTGCTACAACTTTAATTTTACTAAAAATGTGCTATCTATATCTATAAATGAAATCTTTCACATTGAACTCTGAGTTTGGAAAGTTATACAGGGGAAAAAAAAGGGAAAAGTTGAAGAAATTTATTTTAGAACTTACATCAAAAATTCTCCCACCATGGAGGGTGGGAGCTTTGACTTAAATATTATTAGCTCCCCATATTCAGAATTAAAGATATCAGAATTCTTTTTAGCTACATTTTTGAAACCTTGATTGCTGGACACTCCTCATCACTTTCTCATTAAGCCAGAGTAAAACCATTATGGAAACTGCAAGCTCATACTCACTCCTGTATTTAAATAAATAAACAAACATATTCCCATACAGATGTGAAACTAGAATTTCTTATGCAAGCCAATGATCTATTTATCTATTTCTGAAAAAAAGTCTCATGATTACTTACCAAATTTTTAAGCCTCAGAAATGGAATTAACCTTATTGATTTAAAAGATTATGATAATGAGGATGAACATGTAAGTAACCTGGTCATTCATTACCTGTAAATATGCTGAGAGATCTTTTGCTGCAGGTTTCTCATGCAGTTTCTGTGGTGCATTTTTGGCATATTGTGTACTGCTTATTTGTGATATGGTAATTTACAGTTAAGAGTACTTTGGGTTTTATTTTGTTGTTTTCTTTTGCTTGAATTGGGTTGGAGTTTTTTTTGTTGGTGTTTTGATTTTTTTAATTCACTTTATTTTTCTGGTATTTTTTTCTGAGCTAAATATTCAGGCATTTAGAAAAGAAAGTTCACCCACTCTTTGCAATACTACTGCTCACCACCCACGTACCACCAACCCTGCTAAGCTGACTTGGGTAAATTGGCAACTAAGATTTCAGGCAGAATCTTTCTGACTGTAATCCCCACTGTCACTGTGAAATAACTTCCTAGCACCTATCTTCAAGGGCATTTTTCATCCCATACTGGAGAGCACTTGCCAATGCAGTTGTTGAAGCAAATGGTAAAGCCACTTCAGTCTAAGAGTTTGATTCACAAACCTAAATAATATCTGAAATCCCAGACATGTTCCCAAAGTACTAAACTGTGGAACATGCAAAGAGTTTCTGCTGTCCACTCCATTGTTAAAATCAGATGCTTATAATGAGGATTGAAACACTGATGTGTCCAAACTCTGGACAATTAAACTGAACTGAGATGCCAATTCGTGACCACACACTAAAAGAAAACCTGACCTAAAGGCAATTAATTGTTTATTTAAAACTTAGATATTAAATTGTATGAAGTATATGGGCTTGATAAGTGTGTTTTTCATGTATTTATTTTTGTTTCTGTGTGAATTTATTAAGTTCTTCTAAATTTTTAAGACCCTAATTTGTGGATTACAATTTAAAATACTCATTTCACAGTAGCACCTGCTGAGATAGTCCTCTAAGGCAATTTCAACTGTCCTTTGTCTGATTCAGAGGTCCCTCCAGCTCAGGACAATGCTGCTGTCATTCCCCTGTATGGAAGCCAATCTGGTATTATGGCTACATGAACACCTTTGTATCTAAGCCAACATTATGTGCTTCATTTTGGAAGGTGGATCTTTCACTTCTAGGCAGTACATTTTTAAGCACCATAATGTTTTATCTATTTGTTTACATTTCAAGGAATTTAGAGCTAAATTCATTATATATAGAAAGAGAAATACATAAGAACGGTAACGTCTCTTAAGTTCAAGACCATATAGAAAAGAAATCTCCTCATTTGGACTGCAAAAGTATCTCTCAGTAGGAGAAAGAAGAATGAAAAGGCTGTGGTGTTCAATTATACCGCTCTTCTATCTGAGACATCATAGTCAGTTTGAAATTTGCAGCAATTCCAATTCAGTAACAACCATCAGTGTTAGGACAAGAAAAAAATCTGAGGAGTTTCAGAACTCATTCTCTACCTCTTCATTTTAGGAAAGATTTTTTTTACTTCATCTCTCTAGGAATTTTTGAGGACCATGAGTGTATTCATACATCTTTGTGAGAAAATAATGCCTTTCATAATTCTCCAAAAGTTAAAGACAAGCATCTGAGGCTTTCATCTGTAATAATGAGTCCATCCTGCTCTTAAAGTATCTTATGAAGTTTCTATCCTTTGCATTATTAATAAATTTTGAGATAAACCTTTTTAAATTTTGTACTACTCTGTGTGAAAAGGGGACTAAAAAGAGCAGAAAAATAACTTTCTGGGAGCAAGAATTAAGAAGAAACTGTTAAGTGGTTCTAGTGTCTATAATTTCTTTATGCTAATTAAGAAAAGTTCAGAATCTGCTCCAGGCTATCTTGCTCAAAGAGCAAAGACCCAAACAGACATTGTGTTTTCCAGTTACAGGATTGCAACTGTATTGATTGCCAAAGGTTATCTGAAGTTTAAGAATAATATAAAGCATTTGAATTATTTATAAAACTTGGATAGTTATCTCTGATTTTTAATATTTTATTAAAAATCAGAAAATATTAGGGTACATTTTACTTTGTTTAAAATGCTATTTTTGAATAGATTTCCTAATAAAGAACAAAACCCCTCCACTTTTAAAATGCAAGGTAGCTTTTCTGCCTGTATTAATAGCTGCAGTTAAAGAATTTGAAAAAACTGTCAACATCAGATTTGCAAATATTAAACCTATATTTTAGAAATGAGTTCATATATACATCTTCTGTGGAAACTAGGCTCTGTTAGAAACTGTTGTAGTATTTTTAATTGAAAAATTCTGCTGAATAGAAAATAATTTTTAGGTGTTTCCTTGGACCAGGAAAGAAACCAAATCAACACCAGAAAGATTTTGTAGCTGCCATTATCTAGACTCCTATCTGCTATAAAGAAAAAAAAAATGGATAATATAGATTGGGTTACACTTTTACAAATAGCATGTAAATTTTTGAATATTTCCCTCATATAAGTCTCTTTTCCAAGGGTTTTCTATTGTACCTGTTCAATTTAAATAAATAGTCAAAGAATCAATATAATACAGAACTGAACCCTTCCTTTTCCATAAATGTACAAGCACCTTATATATGAGAATGTTTTCTTGGAAAAATTTTTAACACAAGATTTCTGAAATTTTGTTTTCCTCACAGTGGACAACAGAAAAGTGTTTAAAATATGTTCATATAAAGAGAACATATATCTTGCTCAGCTCTACTAAGAGCTAATACCTTTGTTGCCTATAATTTCTTTAAATGAATTTAAGATCTGTTTGGGTTAAGAGTATCACAGTTCCTTGAATTTGCTTAAATTTACAAGTATCAAGTACCTAGCCAATTATTCTGGAGCTTACAATTAAATTACTCTCCTCTGTTCAATATATGACAAGAAGCCAATAACTAATTCAGAATTTCTTTGCCTCCCAACTCACTAATGATTTGAAGAGTGCACATTTTTAATTTAAGCAATACACTTCAATGTCAAAACAATTCCAGTGGCACACTGACAGGTGTTATCTTATTTATGTACAGTACAGTAAGACAGAAATAAAAAGAGTTATTGTGTTCAGAAATTTTGTGACTCATTCTTATATTCACTGTCTTTGGATTGCTTTATTGAAATGTAACAAGTACTCTTCATGAAAATGTAAACAAAATATTGAATCATTTTCTTAATATTGCAGTTTACCATGCTTTTACACTGACAGTACATGAAGAATGTAGGATATGGTAGTTGTAAGTTCCAGTTGTCTTAATTCACTTAGGATTGTAGTGATATTTAGAGAAAACAAACATTTTACAGAAACATTCACAAAATACTGATATAACTATAAATTACATCTTTGCAAGTTTAGAATAGAATAGTGCATTTACAACAATCACCTAGGTCAACTGCCTGACCACATCAGGTGTGACTGAAAGTTAAAGCACATTATTAGGGGTGTTGTTGTAATACCTCTTGAACTTTTGGGAAGCCCAGTGAGTTTGACAAGTGTTTGTCCAACCTCCAGGTAAAAATAAAATGCTTCCTGATGTCAATTCTGAATCTCCCTTGATGAAGCTTTAACGCATTCCTACACATTCCATCACTGGATACCAGGGGCAAGAGTTCAGCATTTCCTTTTCTATTTTCCCTCCTCAAGAAGACGTAGAGAGGAAGAATCTTTTGGTGTTTAATCAGACCCATGAGAATGATACAGAATAATAGAATCCAAGGGATTACAAATTACTAGTTTTGATATATAATATAACATGTCATATACCAGAGGAAAACAAAATGTCCCCCTCCTTTCCCTCAGAATTGTCATGAAGGATGGAGATGAGGGAATCTTTTTTCTCTGTTTTGTATACTACTCTTCTTGAAGGTTTATCACAGTTTTTGGAAAAGCAAATTATTTAAACAAAAGAAACAGCAAAGTATATCACTATCAAAAGACAAAAGGTGAAAGGAGAAAGTGTACATCATAATTTTCTCAGTTTTGTCTTCTGTTCAGCTATCTAAGGCACAGTGGAGTTAATTAGAATTTTTTCATGAGTGAGTTGAGAAAGGTGGATCACAGTGGGTATGGGTTTAGAAATGTTATTAAGTTTGCATTCATGCTGCCTTTCTTGGGTATGATGTGCTTTTCTAAAGCTTTAGTTTCTAACAAAACTGAAACTGCAGCCACAGCAACAGCAGGAACAAATTTCTGAGTGTAAATCAGAGTCTTGCCCTTCTCCAATCACAGCTGTGTTTTTACTGGTTCTAGTACTGTATAGCAGTGAAGTGAACAAAGATGAAGAAAATATTAAAAGGTCAGCAGCTCGGACTGTAAGAAACTCATTGGAAAATAAGGGTGTGTCTGAAAAATCTGTAAATCTGTGGATAATATTCCTTAAAAACGGGTAATATCACTTCAAAGGGAACTGTCACCACAGACCTACAGAGGACAAAAGTGTGTCAAAAGGCTTCACAACAAGGAAGGATTTATGGAGAAACTGACAGGTCCCCATCTTCCTGATAGACTGCTGGCATCACACACATAGCATTACATGATTCCTCAGGGATTGTGTAGGGCTGGCAGTGCTGTGCACAGATGACTACTGACTTCCTTTTTGTGTCAGGAAGGAGTCCTATAGCAGCCTGAAGCCCTGTGACATTGAGATCCATTTCCCAAGGTGATACCTCTTGTCTGATTACCTCAGTGGGAGTTATTTGGGAGCATATTCCTATCAGGGCTACTGTGGCTGCAGTGATTGATTTTATACTTCTGCCATTCTCTCCTCCAAATAAAGTTGTCTCTGCTTGGTAACACCTGAAGGAAATACCAATCTTTATTGAAACCATTGGATGGCTTTGGAGTGCACATTTACTGAAGTTTAAAACAGAAAAGAGAAAGGAAAAATAGAACTGAAAAGCAATGAAATACACTAGTACATAACTGAACAAGAATGAGAGACAGATGCTTGGTGACATTCCTCTTGTCTCAACCTGACTATTTGCTGACTGTTCTGACATATCAGACAGCCATAGTTAGATCAGAGTTGGCTATGTCAGAAGGAAATATGGCCAGGAAACCACACAACTGTATCACCCCAAGTTCATGTACCTTGCTGCTCTACAAGGCTGATTAACACAGCATCTGATGCTAAACCCAGCCCAGACACTGAGACTTCAGGGCATGAACAGTAGCAAAATTTCCAATGTTTTAAATGAGTTTTCATGTAAATGCTTATGCATCCTGATGCTGCTTACCATTTTTGGAAGGCTTTTCTAGATTTCTCCATTGGACATAAACATCTAAATCCACCTAATTTATACTTTTATTGCTCAATGCAGCTTGGCTCTTATCTATAGCAAATTGTTTATAGCCTTTAACTGCACTGTATGTCATCTGGAACATAAGAATACAGTTTTGGGGTTATAAAGTAAGAACATAGCACACAGTACAGCTCATTAATACTTCTTGACCTTGCTTTGAACAAGCTACATCTGGAACTTGCATCGCTAACAGTAACAGCAGTTAGAGTACTCAGCTGGGATATCAGTTTCCTCCTAAGTGCTTTCCACTTGACATGATTAACTTAACTTAACCGTGTTAACTTCATGCAATAAGTTTGGATATAAGTCATAAGGTGGCTGTGGTTCACTCCACTGCTCTGGCATATTTAAACAACCAGAGTTGATACTCAACAATCAGATTAATTTGTTTTATGCTCAGTTATTTAAAGTGGCTTTTTGTGCCAAAAACTTTTCTGAGTGGCTAATGTGCCACAAACATCAATGACTGCTATTTTTAAGAAACTCCAAAAGAACAGAATAATTTCTCAAAGTGTAAACTTTAGGGTAATTTCAATATGCCATGAAAAAATATTTACTAAAGCAAATGATCAGAAAATAGCAGTTGCTTAGTGCAACTAGTGGAGTTTCATACCTGACATGGGTTATTGATTTGCCTTGGCAAGTACCAGAAAACTTCACTCTCTCTGTGTAACCTAATGAATTTGGTAATTTAGGATGTAGTTAAACTCTGAATTTGGGAATGAAAAGAACCAACTTCACCACATAGCTAAAGCAATTCCCAGTGATATTTTTTCCCCACTCATGCACTGTTCCTTCAGAAAGTCTTATTATTCCTTCCCAAGTGCATTATTTCTTGTGTTTTACTTCATTTTTGTGTGTTCCTGAATATTTATTCAAGTTAATGCTTTTCAATATACCTTTATCTATTTTCATGTAGCTCTGTGACTTGGGAATTTTTTGCAATCCTTTTTTTCCTGAAGTCAGGAAACATAAACTTTCCAGCATTTTAAAATCCAGTAGTAAAATACATATTTTCATAGCTGAATGATTTTTCAATTTAACAAATCATCAAATAAAACTATTTTTAAAACCATCTAATAAAAAACTTCTACTATTCCCCAAAGCAATAAAATTGTCTCTCATACTGTCCCTATATTTTCAACTGTGATTGTGGACAAATGCAGTAGGCACATGCAATTACTGCCCTCTTTTTGAATTTCCTATGTAATCCTAGTCCCTATTTGTCCCTAATTTGTCCCTAATTTGTCTCTATTATGGAAAAAATATTAATTTAATGCTTAAAATGAAGAGGACTGGTCTTTGACAGCAGCGGCTACTCTGCCATTCATGTATGTATAGTTCAGATTAAATATAGCCCCTTGAGAAGAAATAAAACAAATGAACAAGAGGTTCTAACATCTGACAAACTTCCTGAGGATAATATTTATCCTATGTGACCTAAGAAAAATCACTCTTGTCTTTCATGTCTCTTTCCCTTACAGCAAAAATAGGGTAATTGTATACATGGACTTGAACAGAAAAACCACATATTTCAGTATTCATGAAGAGGGTAGAAAGGGCAAAAGTCTAGACAGAAATAAACAGGTGCAATATGTCTAAGAATTAACTTGAAAATTGCAATAAGTGAACCTATTGCTAGTATAGGTCTCAATAATATAACTTGACTGAAATTTAGACTGAGTTCTTTACATATAAGTCACCATAAAATATATTAATATTGGTGAAACATCACCTTCTGCTTTACCTTAACTATAGCTGGTGACTAGAACTAGGGAGAAGTATGAAAGTTACTTAAGAAGCAAAGAAAAAGGGAAAAGGACAACTTGGGTGGTAGATTTAATGAAAAACAGCCACCTTAGAAAACCTGGAATACTGACAGTACTGCAAAAGTGTAGTATCCTTAACCAGAAGTTTCTGAGACAAACTATATATAAAACAAAAGTTGTGGAACAGAAAATATTTACAACATTGAAAAGTTTAATAAGACAAATAAAGAACATTTGGTGTTCACAGTCTAGAAGTGTAGCAGCAGACTGCAGATAACTTGGAAGGGAGACATTAGAGTTCTTCAAGGAAAAGAGGAGGGAGACCTGGAATGGAAAAAAAAAACCCAAACTGACAAAAAAAACCCCCAAATTCTAAAAGAATTGAGAAACACTTTGCCATGGCAAAAGTATGTCAGGTTTTTTATAATCTGTGAAACTTATTTCAAAAATATAGCCATTACCGTGATAATGCTACAGGGCTAGATTTTACATTGGTAAGAATGGAAGGCAAATAAAATGCATAGGAATCATGTGGAATATATGGCATATATAATAAAATGTATGGAAGTACTTTTTCTAAATAATATCATTATTGTCAGATGGCCATTTTTAGCCACTTCAAACATAGCATCATTGCAAAAAATTATGTGCAAATTACATAATGTAAAAGATACTGGAAGTTGAAAAGTGCTTAAATATTCAATAAACTGAAGCAGGTGGACATTTGAGACATAAAATTATAATTTTTTTGTCTCTTTTTTCAGTTTAGTAACCAATCAGTGTGTTAAACCTAAAGGTTTTATCAATACCTACTGAGGAAATATTCTACAATTACATAATTTTTATGACTGTCAGAGATCAATCAACACTGTTTATCAAGTTGAGTAAGAGATAAGGTTAAACAGCTGACATTATAAAATGAAAATTTTCAATATAAGTGTTTTATTGTCTAGACATCAGAATGCCTGATTTGTAGAAATATCAGAGATTCCAAAATTTCATAGAAGCTTTGGCACGGAATTCACTTTTGATGGTTCCAAACATTCCTTTAAAGCACAGGGTTTTTTAAATTTAAGAATATATAGCATAAATTAAACTTAGAAATGAAATTAAATTAAAAACTAACATGTTTTACAACATAAAATATAGCAACAAACTTATCACCCACTATGGAAAGACATGGTCTTGTGGGCTATTTTTCATAGAAAATTTTTCAATTACATTTTATATCCTTTATAATGTCAGTGCAATAAAGACAAAAAAATAGAGAACTAAATCCATATCTATTCATCCATTAATTGCCTCTGGAAACGAAAATACCCAATTACTCAAATAAAAAGAAACAGACAGCGTTCCTGACAGCTAAAACTTTTCAAGGAATTACTAGAAAATAAGCAATTAAATTGTACATCAAAAACTTGAGCAATAAGTAGGCTTCAGTAATCTGTACTTTCTTTAAGTCAGGGCAATTTTTACAGATATTCAGAAGAGCAAATGGATATGAAGTTTTGTCAAACTGCACAATAAATAAGACAATAAAAAAAAAACTTATGAAATAATTCCTTTCTCACAGTTTCTCCAAATAATATTTACCTTATTTTCTTATTAGTTGCTACAAGGTTATTTATTCCCATGCCTCTGCTGGGGTAGTTAACTATTTCAACATATAAACAGAACAGCTAGGCACAGATATGAAGGAGGCAATGTATTTTCATGAAAGAAAAAATATATGAATGTACAGGTCTTATAATCATTGATTGGTTAGAAAGTACCATAATTATATTTAAGAATTAGAAGAAAAGTATCTCAAAGACAAAGGAATTAACCAAAGATAAAATGTGGTGAAATTTAATTTAAAAATAATTCTTAATTTCACAACTAACAATACTGTGATTAACACTGTTTTAAATTATGTGAAAGAGGGTTTACATATTTTTAAGAAAATTACATTTTTCACTGTTTATCAAAATATCATATACAAATATTTTTCTTGAGTTTTCAGCAAAATCTTTTTCGGGGAATTGATCAGTGAGTCATAACAAGAAGCAGGAGACAGATTTATGATTTACTCCCTAGCAGTCCCATGAAGTACAACAACACTTTTCAGTTGTGACAAAGAAAAATATATTTTTACATGCAAAGCAGATTTTACAACACTTTTTCAGACTCACCCTGAAACAGGGTGAATTGTTGCACACATTTAAAAATAAAGTTAGGACATGAACTCAAAACAAGACTTAAAAATGGTAGAGCACTGGCAATGTCTCATTACAAAGGTATTACCACAGAATAATGGAAAGATCCATTTAAAGACCTTAAACTGAAACCCAAACTAGAACACTGGAACTGTTACACTGTTAGAATTTGCAAACCCTTGGGGGTGATCTCAGCAAAAATTTCAGGGACCACTAGATATCCAGATTTTAGGACTATTTAATAGATATTCAAGTATTCAGCAGTACAGTCTTAAAATTTAGGGCAAATATTGGGTTTGTATGTTTTGCTGGCAAACTCAAAGGAGAATAAACAAAATCTAACAGTTATATGACAACTGTAAAACCATAGCAAATCCATTATTTTTACAATAGATACAGTCAGATATTTTTCAACTAAATTCTTGTCAGAAAAACACAGCTTTTAATGAATAAAAAAATGAAGTCAATGTGAAAAATGTTGATGATAATAGTTTCAGCGTTCTATTTACCTGCTATTAGAAATATTAGAAATATTAGCTTTCTAATATTAGAAATATTAGCTTTCATAAGCTTGAAATCTTTAACTTCTTTATATCTCTCAACTGGCTTTCAGTCCGTTATCATATAGAGAACGAGTTATTATTGTTTCCTTTCATGTTTCTCTTCCTACCCAAAATCTGTCACAAAAAGATGAAAGGTCAACTTCTACATCTGTATGGTTATGATATCAACATTTATCACTCACTGGTTAAATTTATAAACAAACTCTTCTGCAGTTTCTCCCACTCTAAGCTACTATAACTAAGCTACCTCATTGTCGTCATAGCGAAAAATTGTTCAATTCACATAGCTCAAATCAGATCAAGACCAGAGAGGCAGTAAACCACACATAATTATGTGGCAGACTACATATTCAGGTTCATGAGCAATACTACCAATAATACACAATCTCAGAGAGTAGGAAAATGTTATTATAGACCTAGAAATTTCAGAACATATTTCTCTAACTAGCACCTCACTATGGCATCAGCAGGGACATGTGGGATAACGTGATCCCCTGTGAACCTGGAGGGGACTTCCCCCTCCACCGTGGAGCCTGGCTGGGTGCAGGCTGCTCTCATGCCCCGTGGGGAGTTGCTGGATCTGGCCAGGCAAGGCTGGGGCTGCTACAGAGTGATGCATGGCAGTGCCTAACCATGGTCACTACTCCTCTTGTTCCAAGGGGTCTTCCCCACTTGGGAAGATTTTAAATACTTCCATGAATCTGTGACAATGCTTCCTTTCCGACTGACCAGTCTTCTTGTTTCCTGGGCTCACTCCAGTGTTTATCAAAGGACTTTTTTTCTCTTGTGCTGTACTTGGGGGATTCTGAACAATAAGGGATATCTCATCATTCACAGGTGTAAAATCTTACCCCAAAATTAGTGTCATTGCCTATGGAAAAGTAACTGCTACAATATATAATAAATATCTACTTTTTAGTATCTTTTTTAATATTATATTTCAATAGGATGGTAATGGCATTTCAATACACTTCTCTTGTAGAAACTGTGCAAATATACAGTTCAATTTATATTCATGTTATAAGAGTAAGATCATACTTACAGTGAAATCCTATATCAAAATGAATAAGCTTAGTATTTGAATAGAATGTTTGATGATTTGCTTTTTTTCCCAATTAGTATTTTCTTTCATAATATTCATGCCAGAGGGAGCTCCAACATTTGGACTTCTTGTTCTAAACTGATATGCAGACATATTTTTTCAAGACATCCCATCATATGGAAGCTATTTATCATTAATTATTATAAAATACTGTCACAGAATATCTTAAATATATATTTTTTCTCATGTGTTATATCAGTTCAGGGGGAAATGGACAGCTTTACTGGAAGAAAAAGTATCTACATTATCCACACTCTCTAAGTGAGAGACTTAGTTTAAACAGTCTCTGGTTTAGTCCTATGAAATTATTTATTATCAGCAGTTGGTGTCAATTAGATATAATCCCCTGGAATCACTCTTCCATGTTATTTTTATCTAAAATATCAGCTTCAGCAGTCTGAAAGCAGAATGTGTGGCACACCAGGGTGTTGGTGAAGATAATGAGGAATGAATTTGTTTCTGAACTATGACTTTCATGAAGAGGCAGCCATTACAAAAGACTAGCTCATAAATATGTTCTACTATTTAATTTTATTTTTTAATTAAAATACCTTTTTATTTATATTGTGAAAGGCAATTAATTGCTTTAGTTAGATTTCTGCAGCTATAATTGCATTTTGAGGGGGGGGGAACAGAATTTAGATAGAGGTCATCATTATGTACATTTGGTTCTGCTGTTAAGTGCATCTTTTCTAAATTCCAGGCAACTTTTCTATCATCCATTAGAAGTTCGTCCACTGATAACTGGAAGGTGTTTAGAAGGGAAAGTCAAAGGATCACAGAAAATTGATTACATGTGTTTAAATTAGAAACCTACATGTGAAGTTTCCCCTGCAAGGGCATAGTAATTGATCTTTAATTATTTGGAATTTGTTGCTAAATCCTATAGCAAAAAAGACTGATAGAAACCTAGTGAATATAACAAATAATAATTGCTTATCACTAAGTAGAAAATGCATTTAGTTAAAGTATATTAAATCTTCGATGAAGTAACATGAAAGAACACAGACACTTTAGGAAGCTTTTAATAAGGAATAATCAGGTATATGGTGTTTTGTAACAAAGTGCAAGAGCAGCAACATTATATTTTTTTACATGTATAGCTAACAGAAATTTTCAAAGTTCGTGGTTGGAGATGTGAGATGAGTAAGTGAACGACCTTAGTGTCATGCCCAAGGCAGTAGTGCTACAGGACCCTGGGAATGCAAAAGATGCACAGAGGGCAGAGGGTGCCTCACATAATCCATTGCATAAACCAGCTCTGCATATACAATACACATATATGATGAAAACAGTTAAATTCTATATCCAAACATACTAACAATCTCATTTAAAAAAAAAAAAAGCCCTCCCCAAATTTTATTTGAAAATTATATATATATATATAAATCCTTCTCATTCACAGCTCTTTAGACTCTAAATTCGAAGCTAATGTTGATTTCAGGAAAGTACTTTTAAAAAGAGATCTGGATGATTAAATAATCTGAAAATTTATAGAAATTATTCTGTTCAAATTCCAAAAAGGGATACATGCCTCATCCTGAAAACTGTCATTCCAGTATCATTATGTTCTGAAAAATTATCACTGTGTGCTTTGCTTTACAATGTCAAAGTTTGTATTAACTCATCCTACTGAATTTTCCTGTACCTTGCTTAGAAGGTGTCAGAACACAAATAATGATAGTGATTTTCTACATGCATTTACTATGAACTGCAGATATATGGAAACACAAAAATTAGCATTAGCATAATTAAACTTATTAAATTCAAAATGCTGTATGGTTTTGGATACAATTTTATACTGAAACATTGAACTTCTCTCGAGTGTAGTTGCTTTTATTTACTTTTGGCGGCCTCAGCTCACTAACACAAAGAGAAGCCATGTTTCCATGGGAGTAAGGATTTCTGTCTAGAAGAATATAGAAGCTAAATGCATCTGAATCAATTCTTCTCCAAAAGGAGAGAGAATCAAAGCTAGGGTCTTTACCTTCAGTGTGAAGGCTTTAACTCCCAAGCTGCTTGATTAAAATAAAAGGGGTGGGGGCAGTTTTGATAAATTTTTTCAACTTTATCCTGACTGACTTTTTCTTTTCTTTCTTTTTCTTTTCTTCCTCAGGTGATTTTTTTCTGTGAGTTTAACGTTTGCAAGACAAATCTGAAAAAGATTACAACTTCTTTTCCAAGATCAAAAATAGCATCTTTAACATGAAGTTGTAGTACCCCTTGTTATTATTCTTTATTCAAGGATAACTTCAGACTGAGATGTCTGCCAGTATTTTATGCACAGGTAAAGAAAATATGATCAAAGAGAGAAGAAATAAGTAGTCAAAGGTACACTTTGTTTACATTACTTTATTTCCCCTTCTATCCAGCCTAAACTGTTGTGTTTTCCTATAAAGCTTCAAACAGACAATGTAATTTCCCCATTCATATGATTATTTTAAATCTTTTTCCTTCTAATATTTTATCTAGGTAAGCCACACATACATACAGATAAGCTCTCATGTTTCTATATGCTTAGTATTTTATAGGTAATTGTTCAATCTTTTAATTTGATTGTTACTACTGGAAACATCAAGAAAAAGCAGAAATTACACACTGAATTTCTTATATACCATTTCTAAGGGAAAAAATTATAGTACCTTGATGAACATGAAAGTATATATTTGCTTCAAGATATTTATGTTTGCCATATTAGTGAATATAAAATATTTCATCTGGTATATTTACAAGTATTTGTACACACATTTTTACAAGAAAAGAATCTAAAGGATAAAACCCAATAGTTCTACAACACAGAAATTTTGTTTTCTACAATAATCCACCCATTAAGCACAGAATGTTTCTGGGCATTAATCCAATTACCAATCCTTCTACTCCTGTTTTATATTCTATTGAGTATCACAAAAATAGACTATGATTTTTGTTGTGTGAGTTCAGAACTTCTCTCTTCCAGGAGATAGCTCTTCAAGGTAATTGATTCTAAATGGCAATGTCAGATGGCCACTGGTAGGACTCCAGGGCTCTATTAATGTTTCCAGGCCAGACTTAGATTGTTTCAGATCACTTTGATCTTGAAATAAAGTTGCCATTCAGTTCAGGAAATACTCATGGTTTTGGCAGTAGAGATGAGAATTAACCTGCATTCTTTACACTGAAGAGACTGAAGAAATACTTGTAAGTTACTGATACAGCAAAATATAAATAAATTCCTCTTCCATTGATTGCAATGGTGACAACTCAAACAGTCACCTATGCACATCAAAAGCCTCACAGAAAACAAAATTCACAAAAGAAGAGAAAAGAAAGAGATTTATTTTGTATTAGGGCTTATCACCAGGTAAACTTACATCAAAATGTTCTGTTTTTTAAGAGAAGCGCAGTTAACACAAAAGTCTTTGTATAGAGAAATAAAAATTAAAAAATAAAAAAAAAAGGAAACAAGCAAATACAAAAGTGAAAAGACAAACTAAAAGAAAAATACAAAGAAAGATAAAAAGAAAGAAAAAAAGCAAATAAAAAAGAATAACATTGCTTAGGGGAAGGTTTGAAAGAGTCTTGAAAGACAGATTAGTGTGTAAAAACTCTACTTAAATTGTACAAAAGAAGCTCCCGACTGAAGCAAACTTACAGATTTAAAATGGTTCTGAAATTGAGATGCTTGTGGAAACTGTGACTTAACATACCAAGATTTCTATTCAGGGACAGGCAAGAGGGAATATGTTTTATGTTCATAAAACGCATAGTACACAAAAGCCAAAAGGCAGATAATCCGCAAAATCTCAGTAAGTATTAAAGTTACAACAGAACAATTAATGGTTAAAACAGAAAACTAAGCATCACATCAGGAAAATGTTCAGGTTTGTCAAATGAGTACATGAATCTTATTTTGACAGGAGCAGTCATGGACTTAGAATCCACTGAGAAGCACGTATTTGATTTCCAGCCCTCTCCCATTATCACAAAAATTTTGTTTCTGATTCAGAACGCAGGGATTGCTCTTGGCCAGTTGGAGTTTCAGTAAGACTACTCAGTGTGAGAGTGAGATAACACAGCTTTAGATGATCTGATTCTCTGTTTCTCTTTCATGAGAGTAAAATATTTACATTATATTTACAATTATATGTGCTTGAAGAACATGACCCTGAGTTTAGCTCAGTTGGTCAGAGCAAGGTGCTAAGAAGAATGCAAAAGTCATAGATTTGATCTCTGTGTGGGCCATTCATTTAGGAGCTGGACTTGATGATCCTTCTGGGTCCCTTCCAACTCAGACTATTCAGTGATTCTGTGCTAGTACAAAGAAAGATTCTTATAGCATCCTCAAAAAAAGTTGGAGGGAAGGAAAAAAAGGAGTGAAAAATAAAAATGTTATGTAGCTAAATTATATAGAGCCAGCCAGTCATTTTCTTGTCATATCACACTAATAAAATTTTTGCTTTTCTCATATTCATGTCTGCAAAAATTATTCTTCCAGTTCAAAGACAGAATTAAGATATTTAAGGTAATTCATTGTCTGAGGATTTAAAGAATTACACTTTTAACAGAAACATACATAGATTTGCATAATAACAAACAAATATTGAAAATAATTCACAATCTTTCCATTATTCTGTGCTATAACTCCAAACTCTACTTTTCTAGAAGAGTTATTTATTTGTCCTAGATTTTCTGTTGTCACTGAAAAAAAATTATTTTCATAAACAAATAATTTACTTGCAAATTTATTTATGCCTTCACCTATAAATTTTTCTTTGAACATGAAACTTTCCTTGTCTGCTTCAATTACCAAAATATGAGGTATTGTAGGGTAATAGCTCTACTAGTGAATCCTATCTAATAGGTAGTAAAGACCTGTCCTTTGGATCAGGACATCAGAGACCAAACATCTCAGCCAACACTCTGCAGAGTGATTCTTTCTAGAAGTTCAACACACACATCTGTGTTTTCAGCCAGGTTCAGTATCTGCAGCCATTGAGGTTATTCTCTTTAGAATATGTAATAATTTGATAAATGCTGGATATTAAAAAGTGTAATATGGGTAATGGATATGCTAACTGTAGAAATACTTGTTCAAAGTTCTGACTTAAATTGTGTTCAGATAAAATATCAAAATTTTAAATGTAACAGCCCTCTGATGAGTGCAACATTTGTGTTTGTTTGGTTTGTTTTTTGCTTTTGTTTTGGTTTTTTTTTATCATTTAGTATTACAGGAAGGAAAAGAAAATAGTTCTTTGTACAACCTACGACAACTGTAAGGAGAATAAATAACAATCCCAGAGACAACTCTACAACTTGGAAATTTCCTAGGATATAAAAGGTCAAATCCCCATAAATATTACAAAAAATCAACCATTTGTCTAAATAAACTGTAGATTACAAGTGGTTTTGGGATACCTAAAAGCACATTATTTAGTGATTAAAAAAACCCCATAGATCAATAAATAAATAAATTGTATAATTATATAATGTGATTTTAATATTTTATTTAAAAACTGGCAAGAGCTTCTGCTCTCCTTTGTATGACTCTAAAACTTAAGAGTGTGGAATTCATGAAGCTGAATGTGAAGCATCCTTGTGCTTTCCAGGAGAGGGGGCTTGGTAAGGAAAGTAATTGCAAAATAAGTTATTTTCACTTAAATCTTTTACTTTGTGAACTCTAGATTTGACACACATTGGCTTGTTATTCCTATGGAAATTACCATGTTAATTTTAAGAAAAAGCTGATTATACATGAAAAAGCAAATAAGAATTCAAAAGGGAAACCAGTATTTTAGTGGTTGAGGTAGAAGTAGTTGAGTACTATATCATAGTATAATATACTATGATATATATATATATTTCTGAAAACACATTTTTCACTGAACACAGTTGGTGATTGAATTTCTAAATTATTATTTCAGTCCTCCTAGGCTAAAATATTAGGGGCAAAATACTGGTTCTTACATGTGTACATTCAGAAAATTGTATCAAAAATAAGATGGTTGAACTCCACTTTTCCAGTCACAAAGTGTCTTTAGGATTTTAAGGGTCCTTCAAAGTAGAGGAAACCATGCTCTGACCATGAAGATATTTTCAGAAGATTTTTAAGCAAGTAACATGGAAGATATTGAGTCATAGCAGTCTGTGGAGACAGTTTTGTGGATTCTGCCTCCAAAATATTTTAAATGCCACAATTCTTACCACTGCTATGATAAGATGTATTTACTTCCAAAAAAATGTTCAAAAAGTTAAACATGGATTTCAGATTATATAATTGTGCGTCTCGTGGGGGACTGTACAATAGTTGTTATGAGGGGTTTCAGCATGGGCAGCCAAAAGCCATTTGATAAGTACTAAAGTGTTAGACTTAAGTATGCATGAAAGCACTCTCCAAAACTGTATCATGATTCACACAAGGCTGCACACTAAGATATGTTCTATTACAGTCATAAGAGTCATAGCATCATGAAATAATTTGGGTCAGAAGGGATCTTTTTAAAGTTCATCTAATCTAACCCCATGGCCCCAGCCACCACCATAGGACATTTTCCCTAGGTGTCAAAGCCCTCATTCAACCTGCCCTTAAGTCCTTTCAATAACATTAGATATGCTGCTAAATGATGTCACAATTGACATATGTCCATGAATTTAATAGCGGTATATGTGATTGAAAATTTGCTTAAAACTGTTTAAAGCTGTAGAACTATTTTTTAACTCTGCATTTCCGTTTCTCTATTTCACAGGGTAAGACACTTTGCAATCAACACCATTTATTGAAAATGAAAAATATGTAAAATATGTAAAATTGTAAATCCATAAAAATAAATAGAAAATAAATAGAGAACATCTGCCCATTTCAGTTCATGAACTGTGCTCTGCCAATCATTACACTGTCTGATGGCTGCAATGAGTTTAGGATGTAATGGCACAGAGTGAAGTGCTCTTGGCAAAGCAGCTGGGCTGAATCAGGGCTGTCAACCTGTGGTCACAAAGATGAGAGGATTCCATTGCTGCTTACTATCCTTCCTCGAATTTTGACTCAGATCTCTTACACCTATCCTCAGAGGAACATTTCCTTTGGATCCTTCTTTCCTGACATTTTTGGATGTGTGCAGTTAGAGTATACTGTAATTTACAGTGTAAATTAAATTTGCTGTTTTCTTAGTTTTCTTAGTTTAAACTTCAAGGCATTTTCAAGTATTCTTCTTGTCAAAAAAAACATAGATGTAATTATTTTCTTCTTTGTGTAAAATACTGTGGAAATTATATTTCAACTGATAAGAAAGGAGAAGAAAAGAAAGGGAAATACAGGTATATGGTAATACATGTTCTTGAACTAATGAAATTTTAAATTTAAATCTGATAATAGTTAAAGTTTCTGTAATTTTAATCCAGTAATATATTAAATACCCAGTACTATAAGGTTTTCTTATTTACTTTCAGATTTCTTTTGCCATAGTGAGTACTTTGTAAGCAGTACTCAAATAAAATAAGAATTCTGACATGATATTTCTATTACAGAATGCCACTTTATAATTTACTTTATACTTTTTTTTTTCTAAAATCTTTACTTGCTAGAATGGTCTCAAAAGTTCTTTTATTGCTAGCTGTAATTCAATGCAGTTGTTATGATATTTACATATTTTCCTGTAAATGAAAATGTCTAGACACGTGCTTTGTTTTTCATTGCTTAAAGCATTAAAAGTAGTAATTCCAGTGTAGTAAAATACTTTTAAAAAGTTATTGCAATTTTTTCATTTTTGTCCAAAACTTTTTAAAAGCTATTATATTTAATCTATAGAAATATGGGTATTTATGTAAAAACAATAGTCTCTATGACAAAATGAATACATTTATACTGTTATACTGCACATGAATATGAAATTGCTTTAGTTGAGATCTACATAGTTTCAAAACCCAAACCATAATCCATCAGACAGGAAGAGAAAATACACACATTAAAAATATAATTTGCATTACCTGTGGACCGACAAACCTTTTGTCCATTTGATTTATATCATAGCACCTTAGAATTTTCAAGTTAATCCTTGACAAATAGTATAACCAATCTAGAACTGTACAATGAACAACTATACTTAGAAAGTGCCAGCAATGGTTCACTTTAAACTGATTGTACCTATTGAGATGCTCTTCCCCTGAGTTTTATCCAGTACTATTCAATACTATTCAGTACTCTATTAATATTTATTACATCTGTATACATTACCACAATGGAGAAACCTTCGGTTGCAGGACTGGATTAGAATTTCAATCATTTTGAGACTGGAAAACTGTTATGAAGAAAAAGGTTTAATGAAGTCAAAGGCATAATTCTGCACTTAGGGAACAAATTATTTCAGAAACTGAAGAGAAGCATGAAGGTAGACTGCAATCACCAGAGCAGGATTTGAGGATTAAGATGCAAAGTAAACTGTGGTGAACTACTATTGAACTAGTTTGCTGTTCTGAAAAAAAAGATAAATATTAGGTTGAGGTGTACAATTATGTGGTGTCTGTAAGGGTAATAGTTTTTCTGTACCTGAGCTTGTTAAATTATAGTGTATACTCTGTCAGTAATATGTGGATCAGCTGGGGAAAGCCAGGGCTATAAAAACGTAATTTACAAGAGCAGTCTGAAATTATTTGGACTTGCTTGGGTGGAGAGGCAAGGAGGAGGTTATAACCTTTTTCAAATACACAAAAATATGGTTGCAAACACCAAAGATAAAAATTAAAGAATTTTGCATACCCACAGCCAAGCGAACTGGAAGTAATGGATGTAAATTGCATCAAATGAAACTTTAGTTAGAGATTAGGAAAAACATAAGCTATTTTTAAAACCTATGATAGATTGCCTACATACATTATGGATTTTTCCTCACTAGACATTTATAAGGACATGTTGATCCATCAAAAACCATTCAAGCAGATGAATATTTTGTGAGCCATTTGTTTTTGATTATTTTTATTGCAAACATGCTAAATATGGATGCTTCTTGGATATCACAATGCTAACTAATAGGAGGCACCAAGATATGGAGGTTGAGAATGAATGTGATTGATAAAAATTATTTTCAAGAATGTGCAGATGTACAATGCTGTTATCTTTGGGATTGAGGGAAATGGAAAAGAATCAAAATGGATTATTTAATTGACTGGGTTCCTTGGAGTATATGGAGAGAAAAAGACATTACAAATCCCACAGCCTGGGGGCTGGAAGATAAATTTTTATACATATCTGGGAGAAAACTCATTCAAAGATGCTAGGTTCAAGAATTTAACTTTCTAAATTAGGAAAAATTTATTTGCCAATAATTTAACAAAAGTGAAAAATCAGTATTTAAAATAGATCATGGAATGGTAAGGTTTTTGATTCAGAATCTCTGCTTTTCCAGTGTGAAATTAATTTCTGTGCAGGTTGTAGTTAATATGGGATGATATCTTCCTCTTAAAATGGTGGTATTTTACAGAATATTCTGAGTTGGAAGGGACCCATAATGATGATCAAGTCTATCTCTTAAGTAAATGACCTGCATGGGGCTTGAACCCACAACCATAATGTTATTAGCACCCTGCTGTAGCCAACTGAACTTCTTATAGGGATAGCAGTGCGTAGAACATCTAGCCAAAGATAAGTGAAATATAAACCAAAGTATTCAGGAATGAATGATAACGCTATCTTTCCGCATTCTGTTAGATAAAGGAAATTTAAAATCTTGCCACCATAATACAAAGCTACAAAGGGTCGCTTAAATTCTGTTTCAGAAAGGTATATCTTCTCAATATATTCTTCTTGTGGATGGAAAATTGCTACATTTGACCTCTGAGATTGTGACATTCTCTTCTGTATTTGAGAAATACACAAAGAACTTTAACTTGTCTAAGCAAAGGAAAGCCTTGACCTTTTTTTTGTATGAAGTACCTCAAAAATATGGTGATGAGGACCACATAAAAAACCATAATGCAAATCTTCGCTTTCCCTGAGGGGAGAACCAGATCTCACAGGTTACTTGTTCCAGATCAGAAGACAAAGTAGAATAAAATCTTTTCCCTTTTTAAATGTACTTAACTCATCTATACTTTATCCTGTTAAATATAACTTTTTAACCTGAACTTTTATCTTGAGACTTTAGGTAGTATTTAAGACCCCATCTAGAAGAATTTTAAATGGAAGTGTGCATCAAAATTTTAACCCTTTTTAAGAAACCTCATTGCTTATGGAATTTAGTTCATATTTTACATAGGTAAGCAATGAAAGAATCTATACTAAATAAAAGCTTCCTAACTGCTGATATTATACTTTGGGTGCATCTAAATTGATTACATTCATGAAGTCATCCACTAGAAGTAAGTTGAAATCAATGTAATGCATTTAATCCTTTCCTTAACTAGAGGAAAACAGTATAGTAATATTTGTATTTTACTTTTCAATAATGCTTTAAAAAACAGTTAGATTGATGAATATTTGGTCACCTGCACACAATAGAGATACAGTATCTTTTACTATTCAGACTAAAAATCAGTCAATTGTTGATATATAACATCAATGAATTTCGTGTCACTAGCTTTATAGTTAAATTTGCAATGTCTTTTCAGTTTCACTTCCTATTTTTTTTAGATGGCTATCTTTTTAAATTATTTTCTTCTTTCTAAATTTCACTGATACCCTCTGCTTTATTTCTGTTTTATGTAGCTTATGATAATGGAATGAATAATTAGTAGGAAGTTTGTCAGTATCATGAGTCAGAACTGGCTACAGCCTTCCTAGAAATCTTTGTGTGATAATAACAGGAAATGATTGCAGCAACGTAACAACATTTTGGGTTCTGTGACACTCTTCAGCTACTGATCAGAAACTAAATCACATATAAGGTATTTGTTGTTTATCACCTAGATCTAAATATGCCTTTAATATGATCCAGGACAATCTAAAATATTTTATTAACTACTCTTCCCCAGTTTCCAGAAATCTGATTCTTAGGGCCTCATCTTCCCTGTAACCTATGGCAGAATTAATTTCAGGAGCACTGAAGCAGCATTTGGTGTCGTGCCAGGCACTACCACGACTCACAGTGCCAGCTGGGCAGCCTCACAGTGGGGTTTCTTCCTGTGGAATAAGTGTCCTATTACCCAAGGCCTCCTGTGCTGCTCTGATTCAGAAACCTCTAAGTGACAACTAATACCAAAAGAAAAAGCAGTTAAAGTCCTTGTGCCGCTCTATTCATGGAAGGGAAATTTGATTCATTAAAAGGGATAACAGCAATTCCATTAGTATGCCTGAATTTTGTTTAAAGTAATTTCTAAGGCCTGTTATCTTAATCAGATCATAGCATAAGAAAATGATGAAAAGGCAAAAGAAACTGAAATGATATTTGATTTAAATTTGATTTTACCTGTTTCACCTGGAAGTAAAATACCCAAAATTAAACTAAAGAATTTATTTTCTAAGTGAAAAACACGTAGAAAAAGATGTTTGCTTCAAGCATTCTTTAGGCTACTTTCTTCATTTGCTAATCCAACATGATCAAAATTTGCTTTCATTTCTTTTTTAATCTTTCAACTATAGGCCATGGTCCATAATATATAAAAGACAAAACCTTTAAAAAGTAGAATACAGTATTTATAAATATTGCAATCACATATTTTGTAATAAATCAATCTGCCTTTCTGAAGTCATAGATGACTGCAAATAAAATTACCAAAAGTGTTGTTTTGTGTGTATTTAAAGTGTTCTAGAAAAAAGTTTCTGAATCATTTGCAAAGGTAGCAGCAAAGATCTGCAGTATGTGACAGGTAAAAAAAAATAAAAAAAAACAACCAACCACAAGCCACACATGTTCTAAATTGCCATATCCAAGGGATGACTGCATCAGTAAAGTAACTGAACTATCAAAAATAATTGATTATGAGTGATTATAAGATATTGCATTCTGTATATATGTGGATGTAGTCCAAATGCAGAAACCCTGTTAATTCTTGAGTATGTGTTGCTATTCTAGTGTCTTTGAACAGTGTAGTAGGAAGAAGAGATCAGAAAGACTTTCTATACTTTTCTCTTTACACTTTCCTGGAACAGTTTTTCATGACTGAATCATAAAGGGAACAGATTGCAATATTGTCTTGCAGAAATCTATTGACCTTGGTAGGGATGCCTTCTGACAGAGAACTCAGTTTAGTAGAAGACATAAAAGTGGGTGCACTGAATGAGTTTCCTACACAGAAAAAAGGGATCAAAAGGTGACCTTTTTTTCTACAAAAGAGCAACCAACCAGTAACTTCAAATAATTTAACTATTCTGAACTTTATCCTAAAAATAATAAATTTAAAAAATGTAAAAATTAAAAGAAAATAATATATTAAAAAAATCATGCAGGCAAATGTGCTATTTTTAAAAAACAATCTATAAGATAAGTAAAACTATGAATCTTGTAGCCCAGAAATAGTTGTTTATTTAAATTTTACTCTAAATTAGCATAAGAAAAATGCTTCACATACTAAGCATAAAGTAGGAGAAAATAAAAGTCTTTATTCAATCATTGGCTGTGATTAAGTATGTAAATCCTGATCTTTAATCAGTTATTTCAAAATTAAACCTGAAGCAAAGGAACCGAAAAACTGCCCTGCGTAATTCTTATTGTGGTGCCATTTATAAATGAGATTTCCAGCCAAACTGCAATTATGTTTAGTTAAACAAGCTGTCAGATTGCAATTGGTATGTGCAATATGGAAGTTATTCAAGGGTAAAATTCTGAACATATGCATAATTATCAGAAGAAAAGATATGAGATATATTAATTTAGTTCCCATTAGAAAAAAAAAACAAACAACAAACATTAACTTCTCACTACAGTAAATAAAGGAGTTGGACTTGTCTGTATCTGAGAATTTCTTATCTGAAGAAATGAAAAGAATACACTGTGTATTCTTGATACACTTATATCCTTGAAAAGACTGCCTTGTAGAAATCTGCTGCAGGAGAACAACAAACAACATGTATTATAATTCTCACTGGGAAAAGTATCTATTCTACTGCAACAGCAACTATTTAACTGTCGAAACCTCTATTTTCTCTTAGGTATGCAAAAACACTGGAATTTTTAATATGCTATTTCTTTGAGTCTTATCAGAATTGTAGAGTGCATTTAGAATACAACCTAAATAATTTATACCAAAACAATTCCAATTACCTAAATACCTGCATTTTTAAATCTGGATGTAAAAAAGCAAACCAAAACACAAAAATAAACCCAAAAAAACACAAAGAAAAAACCCCAAACCTTCAATATACTGGCATATGAAAACAATATTTTTCTTAGTAGTCAGGTTTGAAAATAGAATTATTGGTCTTTAGAAAAATTTTGTTCATATAGTTGCAGAAAAGAAAGAGTTTTTCTGATTTTTTTTTCATTTTCCCTATAAGATAGAGGTGGTTTCAGTTTCCAGGTGAAGTAAGTTAAAAAAATATATATAAAAAAGTGAAAATATATATAAAACGTTAAATATATAGTTGAAATTAGTATTTTGGTATATATGTTAATGTCCAAACTTTTTACTTTTACAGTGAAGAAAATGCAAATATTTTATCTATTTCTCAGAAACACATTAAAATTTCCTGTTCTCTATTATTGTCAGCCTTTCAGAAAAGAGCTTCTTAGAAATTTTCCCTGAATCACTGGAACAATTATCAGCCATGTTTCTTTTTATTTTCTTGCTATTTCCTTTCTACCTATATTTTATCATAAGATTACACTATTTACACTACATTATCTTATACCATATCTTTCCAGTAAAAACCCAAGATCATAAGTTTTAAATACCCATTGAAATATAATACCAAAAGCTTAATGTTTTTATCTATTTTTTAAATTATTTTTTTCAAATCTGCAACTAGTGTTATTCAGTTAAGGGTTTGATCATCCCGTGACAAAGTAAAATTTGAAAGACAGCATATATTTCTCTCGTATAGTGTAAATACACTAAAAAGTTATCAATGACATTACTAAGGTGTCTATAGAAAATAATGGGTATATGACGTTGTTACAAGGTTTACATCTTAGGAGAAATGGAGGATGTTCACAGTGGGGTATTTGTCTTTTCAAGCAGCCTTTATGCATGCTGGAACTCTTCTTTCTGGGGCTGGCTGAACATTTGCCTGCTAATGAGAAGCAGTGGATAAATTTCATGTTTTGCTTTGCTTATATGTGCAGCTTTGACATTATGTATTAAAGAGTCTTTATGTAGTCTTTATATAGATATTTATAATTCAAGCTATATATGACCCTTGTAACTTTGATCTAAGTTATATAGACATAAATTTACACAAGTTTTTAAATGCCTCTGAAGAAAGGAAAGGAGGTAAGTATAATAAGACAAAGACATTTTCTACAACTCATATGGTTTTTTTTCCCTATCTGATAATAAATTAAAAATAAATTTTAAAAGTAATTAAGTGTAATTGGCTATTCCATGCATATTTTGAAGACTATGTTTCCTATCTCTGTGATAGTTTTCTTTGGGTTCAATAAATATATTTCTTTGTATTTAGTAGTTACACAATTAATGGCAGATTCACTTTTGCATTTTTTTCCCTAAAGGAAGTTGATTATTTATAGCTCTATAAGCCAGAGTGCCAAAACCAAAACGCCAATATTAATAGTTAAGTGAAAATAAATTTTTTGGGTTTTTTTCATTTTTTTCCAATTGTTTTTTCCTTCATGGGAGTAGTGTTTTATATATTTTCACCAAATTTCAAAAATAAATGTTTTATAATTCTACCACATATACCTACCTGATGGAAGTCTTCCTTTTAGAGACAATCCCCTTAGTATGCTTGTATATATGCAGTGTGGAATACAGATCTTTGTTGAAGCTTTTGTTACCTGCTAATCCAGTGTCTGATGCATTAGCTGAATTTGTGAACTTGGAAATTCACTTTGGAAGCAAATAAAATACACACAGTGGTACAGAGCTTTCTAGAGATAGGATATCTATGCTGTCACATAAGCTGTGTGGGAAAACCAAACAGCTTGTAAAAGCACGGACCACTTCATGAATAAAAGAAATTTCAAAAGGTGTTCATCCCTTAGACTACAACTTTCAGGCTTCTGTCTATAATATATTATGTAATTTTTCTTGTATTTTAATATTTTTTGGTGCTAATTCTCCTCTAGAGTGCTTTTTTTAAGTATTATTATAATATCTCATATTTCCATTGAATCCTCATGATTTATTTAAGAAAATATCAGGACAACAATGCACATAACTGTTATTTGTCCCAGTGATTATGATATTCAAATATACTTTACCTACTTTATAAGAATGGATGACCATCAGAAACTGTTTCCTCAGATATAAAATCCATGTTCATCAACACATACTTACACCTTTAAGAAATTTTAGAAAGAAAATACATATTATTTTATATCATCAGAAAGAAACACTATCATTTAGGATAATGATTAATTTGACAAAATGAGATGAAGACCCTTACTTTAATGTGTTTTTGCACAAAATCTCACTGGACTCATCAATCCTGACAGCATTAGTAGGCTTCATTAAGGATTAGTTAAATTAGCCATTACTTCTTAACATTATTGGCTAATTGCTTTGTGAATCTCCGGCAGCTCCAGAGTATACTAAAGCTCCATACAAATACAATAAACTTTCACTTTGCACTATGATATCACACTATTTAAAACTTGATTGATGGTTGATCTTCAAAAGCTGGAACGAGCTTTATTAAATTCCTAAGTAGGAAGAACAGAAAAGTAGAATGAAGATTTGATAGTCTGGTACAAATATAGTTCTTAGTGCGCTGAAAATATTGGTGAAGATGACCAGCTAAAATTTGCAGCTGAGAAAAAAAAAAAAAAACACAAATTCTAAAGATAACACCACTTTACACCATTTCTTGATTAGAATACTGTAGTCCTCTTTACTACAGTCCCATTTTTACTGTAGGCCTCATGCCACATAAAAGCATGGCATGAATTACAAATTGACATTTAAAGCAGTGTTAGTTCTTTTTGGAAAAATGTGTTAGTTCTTTCTGGAAAAATGTATTGTACCTTGTCCAGATGTGATCTTTATCATCTAGTTCAGCTGCCTTGCTGTTGGCAGGGACTATTTTCACCATTGCATATGGTTCTTAATATCTAATCTAATATCTGGTCAAAATCTACCTTCATTCAGTTTTAAAACCATTATTTCTTGTCCTTTTCGTACAAGTCCTGGTTAAATGTCTTTCCCCATTTTTCTTATAGTCCCTCTTCAAATATCAGTGAGGTCTCTCCAGAGCCTTCACTTGCCCAGGCTACACAATCTCAACTCCATTAGTCTCTGTTTATGGAAATGGTCTCTCTGACGTGGTCCTCCTTTGGACCCACTCTAACAGGTCCATGTTATGCTAGGAGCCCCAGAGCTCTCTGTGGTGTGCAATGCAGGGTCTCACAAGTGTGGCATTGGGAAGAATCACTTCTTTCCATCTGCTGGTCATGTGTTTTTTTATGCAGTCCTGGATACATTTGGCTTTCAGGACTGTGAATGCACATTTTCAGCTCATTTTCTACTCACTGGCATACCCCAAGTCCTTTTCTGCAGTGTTGCTCTCAATCCACTCCTAATGCAGTCTGTACTGAAGAAATATGAAGTACCTTGTTGATTTTTCCATGCCTCTTTGTAATCTATGAAAATAACTCATGACTGCAAAATTTGTGCCATCTTTATGGTGGTCTTTTTCTCAACACAGGTACCTATCAGTGCTTCTAAATAGTAATAGATCCACTTCAGGAACACAAGGCTCAAATTGACAACTTGAAACCTACTACTCCAAGAAGAATACATTAATCAATAGTACAAATGACAAAAATGCCCTCTTACTTCTCTGTTGAAACTCTGTCAGGATTCAGCAGGGAATTAATGTTTTGCGACCTGTGTCTAAAAAAAAAGAAGGAACCTATCTATTTCTATTGCTTAACATTGAGCATTGTGCATTTGGGAAAGGAATAATCTTTGATTCCAGTCCTTGGTCATTGGAGTACTAATGCATGGTATGAACATTTTTATCAGGAAATAACTGCAACTGGGGTAGAGATGTTTCATTGCTTGCTGCTCTTTTGCTAAGGAACTGAAAATCCTGACTTCTATAGCTGCAGCACTGCGAGAGCTGGAGGACAAATCCAAGGAAGAAAGGGCACAGAAAAAGCTGTACCTCCTGTAACTTCTGGTAAATTGCATCTTGGCCTTAGGTGTCCTCTAGTACCTGGATTTCTCTATTCTTGAAACAAGCTGATAGTATACTTAATCCATAGGGGAAGTTTTTTTCCATACAATTTGGAGTTTTCTGAATTCTCATCCTCATCATTGTGTCTGGATAGCAGAGTGATTTCAGATAGTTAAATGACTCCTGCCAGGATTCTGGGCTATGGAAACAGCTTTCCACTAGGGATCAGAGAGTTTATCCTGACTACCCATGCCTCAGAAGTCAGAGAACGAAGAAGGAGTAGGAATGTCCCTGCTTTGGTGATCATCTTTGTAGTCAGGGAACTCAAGAAGACAGAAGGTCTCACATGAAGATAAATGGTCTCCTAGAAATAAAGGCTAATTACCCTGCTGGGAAATGAAGAGAGATGAGAGTGCCAAAAAGAAAGTTGAAATTTTTCTCTGCTGTTTTTTTATTCTGTACATCGGCACCTGGGTTTTAAGTACTTCCAAGTGAAAAGTCTTGTGGCAGAACTAAGTGAATGACACTGTCTCAGGTTAAAACAGGAATGAGATTAAAGAATTTGAATCAAGAACTATAAAATATTACAGTAAAAAAGAAAACCAAACCAACAAAAAATGGAACTCTGTCTTCACAAATAAGATACGTCTCATAAGAGCTCTAGTGCAAGAATTGTTTTTTAAATGAAAATTTGGGATGCATATCTGGAGTCTGTGAGCAAAAGACCTAGGGAGGTAATCCTGTGCGATGAGATTTCTGCTTGGAAGATGTGCCATGTAGATGTGTTATCTAGCACACATCTGTTATTCCAGGGTCTGGCTTCCCAGGTAACATACATGGAATAAAGCTTTGGAGCTAATATCCTGATAGTTTTACATAAGGGATCCCTAGCAGGGATAGAGAAATTTTGTTGTTTAGGAAAAAATAATGGAGATTTCTGTGTGGCAATTACTATCTTTTTTGATCCCACAACACTGGGCTACAGATATTCATTTCACATACACAATACATTTTCCTGTAATTGAGGTGCATGTGAAGTTGCACCCTGCTGTCGTAGTACCATGCTTACATCCTGTGTCTGAGTCCAAAGCAGTCAAATTCTTTGAAGATTTACATCCTACAAAAGATAAATACGTGACTTTGTGTTGGGTTGACCTTGGCTGACTGCCAGATTCCCAAACAACTCCTCTTCCTAAAAAGAACATGGGGAGAAAGTAGGATGAAAAAACATATCGGTCAATATTGGGAGATCACTTAAGAATTACTATCACAGCAAAATAAACTTGAGTTGGGGAATTTTAAGTTAAATTAATCTATTAATGAAATGGAGTAAGATATATCGGGTGATAGAACAAAATCAGAAAAGTTTCTCCTGTGGCCCTCTCTCCAGTTTTCCTGTGATATTAAATGTGTTGTCAGCATTAGGCAAGAAGGCAAAGCTATCTACGTGATATCATTAGCTTTAGTATAAGAATGACACATAAGATTTCATTCTCAAAATTCATTACAAAGTCAAGATTCAGTTAGTAGAAGGGATCTAAACCTGTGACACTGATGGGTAATTGGGTAAGTCTCTGGACATTGTCGTGAATGAAAGGAATATTACTAGTGAGAGATACACTAAGCCGCAATTTACTTTCACAGTGAAATAATTGTGTTTGAATGGTGCATTGTCAGAGACAGAAAACAAGAGCTGACAAGCCCTCCTACCTCTATTGAATAAACATGGTTAATTTGATTCAAATGTGGTAGCCCAAATTTGTGTTATCCTTTCTCAGTATTTCATTATCACAATTAATGTGGGCAGAGAAATCTAGTCAGTTTGTCCAGCAGTGGTGTCACAGGCAGAGTCCCTCATGTTTCTTTTGGAATCCAGCCTTGAATAGTTGCAGTTGTTTCTTCTTTGAAGCAATAATGAAAAATAGGATTTGACACTATAATTGCTAATACAGTTATTTTTTTCCCCCTCTTTAGGTGTCAATGCAGAATGAATTCAATACATGGCTTCAATACACGTTACAGCATTTAAAAGTGAAGGCTTAGGTTTTTTTTTCCTTAGATGACCAATGGTTCAGCAACGTATGTGGGCCATCAAGTGTGTATTATATCAGTAAATACACCTTTTAAATTATACACAAAACACGTTACATATATATATCCCATGTAATTCCAGTTCTTATCACAAGCTATTGTTCATAGCACTTTTTCTATTAATATATTTTCTGACTGTTATTCTCATGTATCCACATTCTCTCTACTAAGTGAAACTCCACATAAATACATGTGGAATCCCAGAAAGATAATGAGGCTTTTTATATGTTTCACTATGTCACCACAACTCATATTAGCTACTGCAGTAAACGGATTTCTGAAGAATGCTTCAAGCATAAAGGTGCACATTCATAGATAAAGATAAGTGATATATTTATTAGCAATAGGCAAAGAAACAAAAGAGAATGTGGCATTGTTTTTATGCATATTCTGGTAGTGTACTGAGAAAGATGTAGATATTTATCCATTTAGAATGAAAAATATAAAAGTTGAAAGAAGTTAAAGTTTGGGACATTCAGTCTGATACTGCTGACATGGGCTACTTGGGCCACCTGGGCACACAGTGGCTCATATTCAGCCACTGTTGTCCAGCACTCCTAGATCTTTTTCCACAAGGCAGATTTCCAACCACTCTGCCCCCAGCCTATAGCTCTGCACAGGATTGTTGTGACCCAAGTACAGGACCTGCCACTGGGCATTGTTGAACCTCATAACATTGGCCTTGGCCTATTTATCCAGTTTGCCCAGATCCCTGTACAGAGCCTTCTAATTGGTGTAGCAGGTCACTGTAACTCTTTGGATTATGGGGACTTCAATCTTTCTGTACCTGTCTTCCAGCTCAGGAGGCTGGTCTTACTATTAAAGACTGGGACAAAGAAGGCATTAAGCCCCTCAGCCTTTTCCTCATCCTTAGTCACTATTTTCCCTCCTGTAATATGTCATTATCTGAGCTTCCCTGAGGTCACAGTCTTTCAATAGGTCTTCAGTCTAAGCTTGTAGATAATAGACTTTCAATAGTTTGTGAGACTAGGAGGATTAGTGGATTAACACACAAGTCTTCTGACACCAAAGAACTAGGTTAAGAGATCTGCTTTGGGTCAAAATAGAAATGAGTTTGATAATCTCTGCTTAGTCCCAGGGAAACATTTGTACAAATCACAGAACAACCTTTAAACATTTTCTACTATTGAAATTATTTTCTTACAAAGGTCAGATCGGGTGCTACATGCAAAGAAAATCATCCAGTAAGGTCATGTCTTTCTCACTTAACTGAGCTATAAATCCAAAACATACTGAGACTCTCATCACTTAGAAATCATACTCAGAAATCATACTCAGATGGACTACAATGATTCATATGGTTCACATATCTCTGGTTAAATATTCATTTTTTTTTTCTTTTTTAATCTATCCATTTCACTCTTGCCATTTTTCAGTTCATGTAGTGAAGCAGTCAGTGGAGTTCCCTCAGTCTGTAATCCAATAAAGAACCTGGGCATGTCTATTTTCCAGTGTAGACTAAAACAAACCCAAGAAAAAACACCTCTAGCTCTCTGTATAGGGTGCTGATGGACAAGCACTGGCAGCAGCAGTGGCTGCAGTCAAGGCCTGTGAGCAGTGGCTGGGACTACATTGTGCTGGACATGGCCATTTCCAGCTGGTTCCAACCTCTGCCACAGGGCACACCTGAGTGTGAGAACCTCTGAGAAAATGTGTTAGAGAAAGGGGATTATCCACATAAGCAGTGTGAAAAGTGAAGGTGGGAGAAAGAGAAACAGTGCTAAGAACATCAATGCCACAGAAGAAGGAGGAGAGGAGATGTTCCAGACACCAGAGCAGATTTCCCTGTAGCCTGTGGAGGACCGTGGGGTCCACTTGCTGGAATGGATGGCTGTTTGCTGAAGAAACTTGGCTCAGGATGTGCCCTCAAAGAAGCAGGGCTAAATGACTAGAGTCTGTAGAGACATCCTTTGCAGGACTAGGGAAAAGTGTGAGGAGGACAGAGCAATAAAAATCAAATGTTATGGACTGACTACAACTCCTGGACTGCTTAGAATGAGGAGGCAGAGGATTGTGGAGTGAAGAACTGAAGCTGAAGTTGGGAAGAAGGGAGGACAGGAAAAAGTGATTTTAATTTTGTCTTCATTTATCACTCCCTTACTCTATTTGAATTAACAATACATTAAATTTATGTTCCCCAAGTAACGTGTATTTTGCCCATGATGGAAATTGGTACATAAGGTCCTTGTTTTTACCTCATCCCAGGAGGTTTTTCATTCTCTTTTCTCCTGTCTAGTTGCAGAGAGAACAGCTAAGCAGGGGTCAGGCATCCAGTCAAGGTCAGCCTGTCACAAGCTATTTCTGAACTTTGTAAGTCCAGCTGAAAACATTTTCATATCCATTTAACATGGCTATGAACATAAACCCTATCTAAGAGTTGTCCTCAGCCCACTGTGAACTTACTCAAATGCTCTTTTATGATGGAATCCCTGGACTGCAGATAAAGATCAATCAGATTGAATTGTAACCTGCCTGGATTTGGAAAACTTTCATATCTGCATTTGGAATCTATTTCAAAGTAAATATATTAGGATGAAATACTGTTTTTTAATAACTATTGTTATGTTAATAAATTTGATATCTATAGAAAAGTCCTTCAGGCCTACAAAAGACAGTATTTCTGGAATGCATCCTTGAATCAGTAATGAAAATAGTGAATACATCAAATAAAATTTGAAGTATAGTAAGGCAGACCAGTTACATCAAAACAGGATTACTGCAAAAACTGTATTTTTCATCTTGTCTTCAAGTTTAGTGAAATATATAGGGGACATACTAAATGCAGCAAATGTATCAGGCCATAATCCCAAGCCTTTCTGAAAGCATTGACTTGTTAATAATTTCACTGAAAACAAGTGATTCTTTCACTGTTACAAATGTTTATTGCAGAGGTTAGCATGCATTAACACTAGAAACAGTTTAACCTTGTTTCATCTTAACAGTGAAGCATCAGGTACCTTATTATTATTATTATTATTAGAGATGATTTGTTTTCTAGCTGTGTTTATGTTTGCAATTCAGTATGAATGGAAATACAAATACAAAATTAGTTAAGGCTTAAAAAACATTCTGATACTCTGAACTCACTTTTGCACCATTGTGGGCTAGATAACAGCTTCAGTTTTGAATCCAATAAATGCTAAACTACTACATTGAAATTAAACTTGGAAAATAAAAAGAAAAATTGAAAGAATCCTTACTTGTGTGAAAAAAAAAGACCTGTTTAGTTATCAAAAAAAGGCTTTGTGTAATATGGTTATGAGGTCAGATGTAATTGTGTGTAAAAGAAGGCATTCTGGATTGGACTAATAAATTGTTAAATCTGCTGTCAAATCTTTCATTGAACATGTGGGGTGTTTGGTAAAGGAATCATCACAAGTAAACATCAGAAGTAAATTCTACATAATGTTAAAGTCAGTCCTACTCTCAATGTTACTAAATTACTTGTATTTATGTATAACTACAACAAATACAGTACTTTAATTATCTTGAGAAAGCATGAAGTATTGAACTATGGTGCTTTTGAGAAAACAAAATTACTTACAATCACAGATTATACTCCTAAAGATAGTAGATCTAGTCATGTTTCCAGGAAAGAATACACTTAAGAATTATCAGGTTCAAGACATATTTAATTTTGTGAAACAATTCTAAATTATTAAGTAACATCTACTATACAAAAAAAAATTTCTCTTAAAATAGTAAGACTCAGAAAAATCATCTATGTTCTGACAACAAATTTTTAATTATTTAATGAGAAAAAAACATGTCACTAATTTCTGTACTGTATGTTTTTTGTCTGATTTTTTTTTTCTCTGTATAATCTGGTCACTACACTGTTAGGTTAATTAGGCTCATCTCAGTTTTCTGTTTTGACTTAAAAATAATTTTTTTTAGACATCTTGTTTACCAAATCACAATGGGCATCAGACACTTAAAAAAATCAAATTATCACAATCAATAATGAAGTTGTTTTTAAACAATATCAAAATTTTCAAATATTACTGGCACAACAATATGTAACAAAGCAATATTGCAGTAGGGAATATCTTCAAAAACACAAGAAAATAATAACAATTGACTTTTCAGCATCACAGTGGGATGTGCTGAAATTGAACTGCGCTCTGCAAAAAGCTAGAAAACAATAGATACAGTAGCAATACATCAAAGAAATTGTGATATCTTTCATAAGAACATGAAAATTAAAGTGGTCTTTGAGGTCATGTATACTGCTCCCTGGCTATGGCAAATCTATTGGAAAGACAGAAACACTAGCTTTATAGAAGATTGTTCCCAGATCATTGTTATTACAAAAAGTGTTATCCTAATAATCTCTATTTTTCAAGATGAATTAATTAATGCTTATGTTATAGGCATTTCCCTCATTATATAATTTGTCCATCAGCTTAAATATCTTTTCTTCTCTGGAATTTCTTTCCTTAATGATTTAAGGACAGTCATCAGGGAAGTTTGATTCTTTTCCTTTTCTGAGCTAAACAGTCGAGGTTTATTTTAGACTGCTCTCCTAACAGTCTTCAGACCTGTTTAGAATTGAACTTTACCTGATTGTTTGCTATACTTGAATAGTTTTTTTAAAAAGTTTTCTCTGTTTCAGTATTATCACAGTCTTGTAAAATGGCATAGTACTTCTGCGTTTCTTGCATTTAGTAGCATCCTAATATTATTTGCATTATTTGTGACAACGGTGTAGTCAGGGTATGAGTAACTAATAAAATGCCAAGAAATATTTTTTGTTGTTGTTTATTTTGGGTTTTTGGGGTTTGTTTGTTTGTTTGTTTTGTTGTTGTTTTGGGTTTTTTTATTTTTTTAAAAATTGTGTGGGGCTGTAATGGGTCAGGCTGAGAAGGAGTTCACTTTTGCCCCAGCAGCCCTCACAGTGTAGTGCTCTGCATTGGTGGCTAGAAAGGCACTGGTAACAAACCTTTGGTTGGTGTTTTGGGCACTGCTGAGCAGTCCTGGCACAGCATCAGCTCTGTCCAACATTTCACAGTAGTCTGCGTGTGGGAAACATCTTGGGATGTGGCACAATTAAGACAGCTGACCCAAAGTGGCTAAAGGGTAATTCCATACCATATGATATCAGCTGAGATGTAAAAGCTAAGAGGAGGAGAAAGAGGGGACATTCATTATTTACATTTGTCTTCCAAAGCAGCTGCTACCTGTGCCAAAGCCCTGCTTCCCGGAAGTGACCTGTCTTCCCAGGAAGTGCTGATGGAAGAAGTAAAGAATAAAATCGTAGGGTTTTAAATTTGTTTCAATCTTTGCAGGCAACCCTTCACTTTTGCTTTAGTAAACTTACTTTATCTTAACCTATGAGTTTAGTAACTTGCTTTATCTTAACCTATGAGTTATTTTCCACCTTATTTTCTCTCTCTTGTCCAGCTGAGAATGGGGAGTGATAAGGAAACTTGGCGGGTACCTGACATCCAGCCAAGGAATCCCACCACAGTAGCTCAATGTGTCAATCCTCCACTCATATAAACCACAGTGTTTGGAGCCATGTTATAGTTTTCAGCCTTATTTCCTTGCCTGAATATGATGTAATTTCCTTTCCGAAAGTAATATTTCTCCCTAGTTTTCTGCAATTCCTGAAATTCATTACACAATTGCAGATTTTTTGCGAAGTGAGTAAATGAAAATATTAAGTTAAAAAGCTGCTCCACAGGGAAAGAACACGCTCTTTCCTATGAGAACAAGCATTTGTAAATTATTGTCATCTCTTGGTTTCTGTTAATTATACTTATCCGTGCTTCTCAAGGGAAATTCAGACAAATTTTCAAACCTTTGAGCTCATTTGTTTTTAAAATGCAGTTACTACTAAAACACAATTACTACTTTGATGTTTTGACTTCCTATAGCTAGTTCATCTGCTTGGATTTTTGAGTAATTTCTTGTTGCATTTTCTCTTCCCGGCATATGGAAACCTTTAACTGGCTATGCGAAAGAGACTGCTGGCAACCCATTCCAGTGGAATCTTCATTGCTGGTGAGATAATAGGAATTTCATGAACTTCATCAAAGGCAAACCCAATGTCTTACAATGAGACCAGAATAAGTCTATTTACCAGCATAGGATGGGCTGGCAGAGAGCACACTGCAGGTCAAACATTTCAGTACATACCACCATTCTGCTCCAGCATCAATCAAGGACTCCAATCTAGGCAAATGAAAATTTAAATTTGTGTTTGACTTGAATGACAATCAGCAAATTTCTGTCTTTGGTAACCTGTGAGTAACAGTATTATTATAGTATACATTGCTCCCAACAGGTGGTAGTGTTCAATTAGAAAAATAATAGAATATAGCATATTATATATTTTAATGGGACACAAAATATTTAAAATTCACCTTTGGACTTTTTCTATTTGCAATATTCAAATGTAGAAGAAAACAGATGGTTGAATTATTCCAATATTATAGAGTGTGCTTTATTTATATTTTATTATTTGAATTTACTGCCAAAATTTTAAGAAAACAAAAAATACCAGAAAGGGAACTTAAAAAAAACATCATTCTTCTATATTGGTACTATTAATTTATTTAGAAAGTAAGCATTCCAAATTAATAAATGGATGTAGAAGTATAGTAAAATTGTAAATTAAATCTTTAACGACTTTCACCCACATGTAAAAAGTTTTATCTTATCAAATCAACATCCTCACAGTAAAAAGATTTTATTGTACATTAGTATCATTATCTGAAAATACACCAGCTACAGCACTGGACATAATACTTAGTGGCTATGGTTTTTTATGTACTACCTTCCTTCAAACAAGCTAGAGCACAGCTGCCAGGAATGTTGACTACTTCAGCATTGCTTCATATCTATAATCACAAATAACAAATACAACCCAGCATATTCTAACATAAACCCAAAATCAAACATTCAGTATTCTGGTTGGATTGTGGCACACAGTTACATTTTCTCTCTTTTGGCATTTTCCACAAGCAAGAATATAATACCAAATGGTTGCAAAATATATGCCTTCATTTTCACTCTTAAAATGGCACGGATCAACCTAATGATTTAGCAGTTCTGATACTATCACAAAGGCATATATTCTCTTTGGCAGAAGTTGGGTTCTTTCACCTGAACAGCACAAAGAAATTGATTGTTCTGTACTCCCAGTGTTAAATTTTATTGACTGTTAATGTTAACAGCATTGAATTATTGAAATTTATTTGAAAGTTAACTAAGTTTTTAATATTTTTCTGTTTCTAGTATCTTTGTTTGTCCTTTAATATGATAGCTAAACTTCTACCATTTCCCTCTTTGGTATTGGGTTGGAGTTTTTTTCCCAAACTTAGATGTTGATGAAAGTTCTTCACTTATTGGTTTTTATTTTTAAACACTTATTAGATAAATCACTCACTCTGTGACTTAAAATAGCTGCTAGTGCATGAAAGACATAGCACTGACTTGAATGAATATCCAGTCAGCTTCTCTTTTCCTCTAGTAAAGCAGCAAGCTGAACTGAACTCAGGAGTTCACGCCCTTTGTCTGTTCTGCTGTCAGAACAGTATAAATTATTCCAATATTATAGAATGTCATACTGTCTTCCTGAGTTAATTCTGTAAAATAATGGTAATTGTATAAAGCCTTGCACACATAAGGTGTTTGCTTCATGTTTTCTGACATAGTAAGACATGGAATGAAGCAAAGATTCCAAATTTATTATAGACATATTTCTTCATGACAGAGTCCACAACTTCAGTTCTGTAGAAAAGACTATAGCCATCAACTTCTATTCACACAGAGATTTATATCTCTGTTTATCTTAGTTTCTAGGGAGTCATTTTCTGAAATTGATACTAAAATTGGAACCTCAAACAATATTTTTTTCCTGGTGAAATCTTTTTTTCTTCCAGAAACTTTTTAGAGATTAAAACAATGTATATGTTATATTGAGATAGCCCATAAAAATAAGCTTTTCTCATTTTTTAACAATATGAAGTACTGTACATAGGTCGTGTAAACAAAATTTAAAAGGTTTATTTGACTTGTAAGATAAATATATGCTATTTATCTGTATCTCCTCTGTAATAGAAAGATTCCATCAAGAGAATCATAGTATCCAGATTAACAGTCAGTTGCACAGGAATAACTAGCTTTGATGTCTTTCTTCCTCTGAAATCCATGAGTGAATAATTTCACAAAAAAAAAAAGGAATTAGAATAGTAAAAATACTACAACAGTACAACAAATTCTGCAACTAATCCAAGCAAAGAATAGAATGTGCTCTATAAAGCAGGATTAATTAGTGCAAACATTAACACCAACAAGTAGAAGAGGCAGAGCAGGAAGAGTTTATTAACATCAAATTTCAAATAAAGATCTGAGATATTTAAACATGTCAGGTAAAGTTATCAAAGGCAATATCCTTTTTTACCTTTAGATTTTCTAGTGTTAAATTTTATCTGACTAATAATAGGGATATATAAAATAAGTTTCTTGTTTTGAATATTAAAAAGAAAACCAACTTCTTTTGAATTTTTGCTCATTTGCAGTTGTTTCTCGAGATAGAACACGACAATAGCAGAGAAATAAAAGAAACAAAATGAGATATTTTTTCAAGTTCTACTCACATTTTGTGTTTTTTAAAAGTTGCAGTTTTTCTATAAGCATTTTTCCATTTATTCATTTCATAGTAAGAGGATAGCTGTAAAGCACTCTAGAAAAGATGACTCACTTCTGTAAAGCCTTAAATGGTGTAGATGTTATGCAACTTGTATGCCTCTGTTATATACCCTCAGATGTGATGGCATCCCAAGGTGATAATAATTCAGCAGAAAAAGATTATGATTATTATAATTTTCTTTTCCAAAGTCGCTTATGTTTTAAGGCTATGGTTTAATTAATTATTTAGCAAAGCAATGGAAAAAATGTCAAATTTATTTGGAGAACATGCATTTACCTAGGAATAAGGTGTGTGGGGTTTTTTTTGCATTTTGGAATAAAAGAAGATTAACACTGTGATACATTTATTTAATTTCTAAAAACAAAGAGTCTAGTTTTGATGCACTACTGAGGGGCTTCAGTTGTGATGTCTCTACCAAATTCTCCTCCCCTTCTCTTTCTCCTCTGCTGGCATTGCCGATGCATTATATCAATTTTCCAGGTGTCACAGGCTCTCTCTCTCTCTCCCCCTCTCTCTCTCCCCCCTCCTCTGGGGGATAAACAAAAGACATTTCAGTGTTTCTCCACCCTTCCGTCCCGCAGGGATCGACCCGGTTCCATTTCCTTCGCCCTCCTTCTCTGTCCGGGGCTCTTGGCCTACCTCTGCGAGGCCGCATGGCTTCCCCTCCCCAACCCAGCCCGTGCCTGGGCAGTGAAAGTCTGAACTCTTCACTCACCAGAACAAAAGAGAGAGTTCCCCTGGGAGTTCTCTGCTTTTAACCTCCTCCCTGTGTTCTCAGAGGCATATCCATATCTTCAGTGGTTACACCAGATTCAATATTCAAATCTGACCACTGATTGATTTGGCTGTAACTTCCCGAGAAAACTCACTTCCTTGTCAAGCTACGACACCTTTCCAGCCCAAACCATTCTGGGATGCATTAGGATGCATTCTGGGATGCATTAGGAATATTGCCAGTAGATTGAGGGACATGATTCTACTTAGCACTAGTGATGCAAAATCTGACAGATTGTGTCCAGTTTTGGGCTCAAGAGAGACACGGACACACAGGAGACATTCCAGGAAAGGACCATGAAAATGAAGGGTCTGGAGCAGATTTCCTATGACAAAAGGCTGAGACTGCTTGACCTACAGACAAGAAGTCTTGGGGGGGATCTCATCAAAATACACCTGAAATGAAGGTACAAAGAACATGTAGCCAGGCTCTTTCCAGTGGTCACCAGTGACAGGAGCAGAGGCAATGGACACACAATGAATCACAGGAGGCTCCATCTGAACAACAGGAAGCCATTTTTTCAGTGTGAGGGTGACTAAGCACTAACAGAGCATGTTCAGAGAGATTTTGGGGTCTCCACCCATAAAATTACTCAAAAATTATCTGTACAAGATTCTGAATATCTGGCTGTAGATAACCCTGTTTGAGCAGGGAGGTTGAACCAAACTTCCAGCAGACACTTTTGACCATTCTGTGGTTCTGAAATTCAGTGAATATAATAAGATCTGGTCTTGAAAACTGATGTCAAGAGATTGGAAATAAATTAATTACTTCATTGTTAAAAGATTGAATTAAAATCACTAACACTGAGTTGGCTGGATACATTATAGAAAATACGTATAGTTCATCATCTGATTTAGGTATCCATAGCAAGCTAGTGTAAAGGCCAAGCTGGCACCCTGCTGCCATCTTTTTTTCCTCCTTAGTGGGAGAAAACAGGATGTGAAAACTCATATCTCTAAGTAAAGACAATGAGACCCCTTGTTTTTTACTGCTGTGGTCAAAAAATACTAAACATGGGGAAGATAATCTAGTTACTGACAATTAAAATAGATCCAGGTAGTGAAAAATAGGGACATTAAAACAACATCTTCCCTATTGGCTCTTCAGAATTTAGCTTCATTCCTTAGCCCCTGACTCCCCTATTCCAAACTGACCAGCATGGTTAGGGGCATGGATAGTACCCAGCCATTTCTCCTTCTCTGTTGCTGCTTTTCTCTCAAACCTTTCACCTGCTCCCGTGTTGGCACTCTACACTAGCTGCAGTATATTCAGAGAAAAAAAACTCTATCTGCTCCAGTGTGGGCTCTCCATGGGTTGCAATTCTTTTAGAAAATGGAACCCTGATCTGGCATGGGGTTCTCGATGCCCTGTGGTGTGGATATCTGCTCTGATATGGAGGAGAGCTCAACTCCTGCTGCTCTGTCCTTGATGTTCCTTCGAATGTTCCTCACTGTTTTCTATCTTCCCTCTGTTGTTCCTGTTTATCAGGTTTACCATTAAAAAATTTAACTTTAGTTTTTAACCTTAAAGCATGCATTAAACATTTTATCAACAGTACTTTCAAGGTTTGGGCTTATTTCTTAATGTTAAAAAATATTTTCTTTCTTTATATTTCACTTTGTCTGGAGTAAAAACCAGCAAATTATATAATCTGTTGGAAAAATTCTCATTATAAACTTTATTATTAGACTAAGAAAATAAAAGAATATTGTAATTTCATTTTATTAATCCATCTTGACTTTTGTTCTAAACTATTTCATTAAAATGTGGAGTTATTTTGTACCAAATAAGAGAGAGATAGAGTAATCATTAAGAGAATCTTCTCTAATAGTAACAGGACTTCATTTGACCAGCTTCAGGTTCAAACTTTAAGAATATTCTGGTACTCACAGATTTGGGTAACATTTCTGGGGCATTTCAAATTGTTTGCAATATTCTGTCCTGGCAGGCATTAAAAAAATTAAAGTCTTTCTGACTAAGGTTCTATTTCCTATATACTATTAAGTTGAACAAGAATGTGAGTTTTACAGCCAAATCTTTATTCCAGAGATCATCAGTAAGTTGCTGGAGCACTCACATTCAGAAGCACAACAATTTTGAAGAAGAAGCATAATGTGTCATACATACTGCGTACAGTGTGCTTCACATTAAGCTGTGTTAAAATCTTTTGGGTTCAGGTCTGACCAATACTGACTTAAGCCAAAAGGGCTGGGTAAACACTTGACTGCCTTCTTGGGCTCTCAAGGCTTTCTTATTTACTCTCTTTGGTACAAGCACAGATACTGCAATTTGCTAATAGTGAATGATCAACTGATCATTTTAATTTATAAATTAAATTACTGTGCTCATCTTCAGGTTTGTGCTCAGTTGCCATCCAGTTGATATACCATACCAGTTGCCATACCAGTCCTTACAGGTATGTCCTTAGTATTATCAAAATCATGAAGTCATCAGTACAAAGAGGCTTAGATAGAGCCACCAACTTAACAGCAACTTAATCAAGTAAAGGCAGATGCTTATAAACTTGAGTCTCATAGTTTGTGTAAAAATCTAAACAGCAAGAAATTAGATTTCCTTTCTTCACTAGCTTGTTTCCAGGCTAGCAGTTTCTACAGCTAAGAATAAGGGGAATTTGTAGGCAGCCCCAGAGAGCCAAATTAAACAATGCCTGTTATAGCAAGGTCCATTTTTCTTGTCTGCTTTTTTTTTTTTTTTTTTTTTCTTTTCACTGAATACTATCTTTCAGTTAAAAAGAGACTGTAAGTTTAGGAAGACTTGGTAATTAGTGAGCCAAAATAAAGAACATATTCCTTCTTGGCAAATAAAGAGGGAATTTGACATACTAAATCAAACCCAGGGAAATATGTGTTCAGAATCCTAATTTCTATTGACTGCAGTCCTCACACATTGCCAGGGACAGTAAAAACTGTCAAAATAAAGGAGTAAATAATGAAAACATTGATATCATATCAAGAGGAGATGGATAACAGACAATTAATCTAAAGATATTCACTATATAAAAAAAATATCCTAGGGAGCCTGACAGAAAAGAAGGCTCGAAAGGTGTATTTATTTGAGAAATATTCATGTTAGGAAGCATTTGAGAAGTAGTATCAAAGGATCTAAGGGAATAAAGGGTTCCAAAACAAAGAGAATTGTTGATTTAGTGTGGTACATGCTTAATATACAGCATCTGGTCTTGCCAGTCAGCACAGTCATTACATAAAAGAAAGCATCAAAAAAAGTGTTCTTTTTCTTGCTGTCATGAGTCTTTCTTCAGATCTTAATTAACAATAATGTTTTCAAGTTTTCAGTTTATTAACAAAAGATCTAAAAACATCAAGGGAATGCACCTGGGTTTCAAGGCTGTTATATCAGTAACCTTGTAATTCCCCTGAGAGATGTGTTTGAATATTCTAATGGACTCCATCTAATCACAGGCACATCAACAGTTCAAAGATAACACTTTCATCATACATTGATTGTGGGCCCATTCTATCTCACCTTATCATGTACAATATCCAGAGTATTTCAGGATAAATATGCAACATGAGTGCATCAAAGTATGCGCACTTACCTAAAACTAAAAGCTTTTGCTCTCCATTTATGTGCTAATTTTGGCTGGGGTAGAGTTAATTTGCTTCAGTAGCCAGTATGGGCTATGTTTTGGAATTGTTCAGGAAACAGTGTTGATAACACTGTTGATTGTTTTAGTTACTGCTGAGCATCCCTTACACAGAGCCAAGGCCTTTTCTGTTCCTCACCCCAACCCACAAGTGACAAGGCTGGGGGTGCACGAGGACCTTGCAGGGGACACATCCAGGAAAGCTGATCTCCAGCTGAAGAAAAGGATATCCCAGATTATCTGGTATCATGGTCAGAATATAAAACTAGGTGAACAAGAAGGAAGGAACAGGAAGGGTGTTCCCTGTGGTAGTGTCCATTTTCCCCAGTAACTGCTAAGACATGATGGAGCCCTTCTTTTCTGGGGATGGCTAAAAACCTGCTTGCTTATGGGAGGTAGTGAATAAATTCCTTGTTTTTCTTTGCTTGTGTATGCAGCTTATCTCAGTCCATGACTTTACTCACTTTTACTCTTTCAATTCTCTACCCCTTCTTACTATGGAAGGAAAGAACCCACCACCTATGTATAAAAATGCAATTTATTTGTCGCATGTTCCCAGTATAACTATTATTTTCATAGCTTTTTACAAAACTACTGAATGTAATCTCAAAAAGCAGTGAGAGCCCTTACATTTCTCCCCTCAAACATCAGAAAAGATTTGTGTCAATATGCAAATATATTAATTTTTCCAGTTCAAAAAAAAGTTTTCTATGATGTTGTCACAAGGAAATACAAAAAAATTTACTTTATCTTCCCTTTAAAATATGTGAAATATGAGTGGAAGAAATGAAGTAGCACATATCTGTTTAATAATTAAAAAATAATGTGATTAACATCTAAAAAAATATTAATTACTTCTTGATAACTACTTTTTTGGTAATGCCAAGTTTAATTACATAATTTCCAGTACTTAAATAACAAAGTGTAGGAAAAACGGAAGGGCAAGGATGATGTTGCACCAGCACATGGCCTGAAAATATTATAAAATTACAGTCTAAAATCAAAGAAATAATTATTTGAAAGAGGAAATTTAAAAAAAAAATCCCTCAATTTTTTTTTTTTTATTATTACTCCTATTTTCAAAGATCATTTCTTCTTTTTAAAAAGTCCTTGGTATGCATGAAAAACACAATGATAAAAAGCCTGAATTCTTCCGTTTAACTGAAGAAACTCAGAGTGTGTCCTGAGGCAGATTCATAAATCTCATTTTTGCTTGGGAAAAAGTCTTTTTTTTAGGTAAGAACAATATTCTTTGTTCATTTAAGGGGAATTGTCATGGACCTGCACAGCAATTTGCAAACACTGTTGTGAAACTGGATGCATTCTTACTGGGCAAAGAAATAAACTGAAGCATAAGAATTTAATTATTTTCCATGCCAGGAATGAAGATATTCAGTTTAAAATTGCATCCTGAAAGTCTGAATGCCCCTGTGTTTACTCAGGTGCTTGACCATTCAGCCTTTAGCAACAACATGAACATTGAGGGAATGATAATTTTTTATGTAATTATAGGAATGTTTTTCTTCTGTAAATGAGATTTTTGGGTACCATGTCATTTTACACAGAAATGCACAAAGTACTGACTTTCATTCATTAACAACTAGGAATGTTTTATCTGCTGACCTAATTATATCCCCAGTTACTATTGTCATCTTTCCTTCTGCAAAATAATCCCTTCTGAATTGTTTATGCGTGCATGGTTTTATCAAAAAAAAAACAAAACTAAGGGTTCAGGTTTCCCAACTTTCCCTCTCCCCCTCTTTCATTATGTATCATATTTGCAACTGGCTTTTTTATGTGGGGGCTGCCTGTGGGGGGAAGTTGATAATTTTATAACAATAAAAATGTGCCATATTGTGCTGTGACATTTCCTTTCTAAAGACCATGCAGCTGCCATTTTTTGTGGGCCAATCATCAAGCTCTATAACCAATTAATTCTTTATTCTGCTGAAATTTAGTTGCTTTAGTGAGCAAATAGCTACAGCCAGATTAATGCAATGAAGCTTTGGGCTCTGATATAGCAGTGAGCATAACTTTCTACCGAATGTTTATGGTTGCTCTTTCCCCACTTGTTTTCCCATTTATTTAGTAGCTTCTTCTTGCTAGTATTAAATTACTTCAGGAATTCACCTAACAACTTCTGAACTATAGCACTTTGAGTTCATCCTATCAGATATCACAAAATTTGTGCCAGTTTTAATACATTCACTTACAAACTGCAATGGACCTGCTACTTAAAGTTGGTAGATACAGTGGGAATAAAAAGTGCCAAGGAGTAGGACAGCTGAATATTAAAATTACGACATTCGTATGTTTTCTGAGTGGCTGGGCTGATGAGTGAGGCACAGTTCAAAATAGCTGTGGCAGTTGACTAAAGTTATTCCTCCTGCAGTCTATCCTACCTCAGATGCATGGCCTATCCGAGAACTTTGACTTGCCTTTTTGTAACTATCCAGAGCTGTAGTTTTCTGACACTCAAAACCTAAATAAGATCTGCAATAACACTACTCAGCTTGGTTTAGCTATGATCATCTTTTATGTCTTCCCATAACGTCATGTATATGGAGAAGATAAAGGTAAATATCTGCATGCTTTACAAATATAGCATGCTAATTCCATGTTTGGGCTTAATTTATTTGCCACATGTAGGTATCTAACAGCTTCTCTAATATTATGGGGTGTCCAAATTTTTTTTTCAACGTTCAGCATGGGATTCCACTCTAGTTCAAAATGCTTATATGTGAGCTGGATGCTAAAGTTCCCACTATAATCACAGCATCACAGAATCATAACATATACGGAGCTGGAAGGGACCCACAAGGGTCACTGAGTCCAGCTCCTGGCCCTGCACTGGACCATCCCCAAGAGTCACACCGTGTGCCTGAGAGCATTGTCCAAATGCTTCTTGAACTCTGTCAGGCTGGTGCTGTGACCACTTCCCTGGGGAGCCTGTTGCAGTGTGGATCTGTGACTGGAATATATCAAAAGGGTGAAGTGGTACAAACATTATGGAAATAGTGTATTCCCAAATAGGCAGGCAAACCCTTCAGCTGAATCAAATTAAAGCAGAGTAATATTGTAGAGTAATATGTAGAGTAATATGAAAATATTCTTGTAAAGGCATCAAAAGTTAAAGTTATTTCTTATGCACTGAAATATTCCTCATTCTAGTATTTCATCCCCAAGTGGTGTAAGGTAAATGGAACAAAAGTGACATATATCTTCCTTACATTCACTACAAGTATTAGCAGTACAGAAGTGAGAATTGCTGAATTACTGTAACTGTTAATATTTATAACTCTGGACATGATCACAGAAGGAGATCACAATAAAGGCAGCAAAAGAAGCTCATGTGTAAACAAGATGGTAGTCTCCTGGAAAATCATAGAAATGCTCCTTTTTCCCCCTTAATTCATACAGTTTGGCTTTTACTGGATTTAGTATTGTAACATGGTCACACACTATGTATATACCACATTATAACTATCATGAGTTACAGAGTACACTGAAAAGGTAGTATGGAGGCAGATCTCTATTCAGAAGGTGTTTTACCTTTAGATATAGCAAAATACTTTTCCTTCCTTTCTGTTGAATGATGATAAAGGCAAAGCTAATGGATGGATAAAGCTAAGTCAATATTTATATAACATTTGTTCATGTTCCTAGATAGCTACAGCAGGTAATACCTTGTCTTTATTTAGTAGTCAATATTGCCTATTGACTATCCTTATAAAAGTCTAATTGCATTTGGATTCATATGAATTATATTAAAATAATTTACTTTTAAACATTCTTACCATTCTAAAAACTGCTGTTTTCACTTCAAATAAAGTGTTTCTACTCTGTGAAGACCAGCACAAATACTGAATCTAACTTACTTCAGTCAGTTAAAGTAAAATTAAACAGTGATTATTTTTCATGACTGAAATGCTTAAAAGAAGCAAGAAAAACAAAAACAAAAACAAAAACAAACCCTGGGCCCTTCTTTAAATTTGTTTAATTTGGTTTCTGTTAAAATCTTTCATTTTCTTCCTGATTTTTATTAACGTGTTAAGTAAATTCTAAACTACAGTTTAAAAAGTGACATGCAGTGTATAAATACATGTTCTCTTCTGGGAGGATAAAAGCCATATGTAAAGGATGAAAAAAGGAGTATAATATGCCACAGCAAATACTGAACACTATATATTTATTTTGTACAGTCATGAGGAGAGACCACAGTTGTAGCTTTAAAAGAAATGAAAATATAATCTTTCAAATAATTTTTCCTTCCCAGCATAAGACATTCAGTGACAATGCTTTTTTTATAGATAAAAAACACCCAATTCAGCCAGTAACTGGTAAGGATGAGGTAAAAAATAAAAGCATAGTAGGGAGACAGTAAGGCAAGAAAAAACAAACAAAAAAAAAACCCCTAACAAACTAGAAGATTCATATGGACTAGAACATAGGGCTGGTTTCTTACAGTTTTGAGTTGGTTGACTGACCTGAGTGACTAAGCATAGGTTTCACAGAAAACTTTCATTACCACTCGAACAATTAAAAGTTATTTCCTCTGCCAAAATAGTTATTTCTCTGCAATTTGTAAATCTAGAGACTTCTGTTCTTTCTAGTCATGTAGTTGTTTACAATCTTGTATTGTTATAAGCCTTATGCTGAACTGGTGAGGACTCGGGTTGAGGCTCCTCAGGCTTGTTCTGCCCAGGCTTCTCCTGCTCAGCCTGCAGCTTGAGAAATTTCCACAGCAAACCAAGAAGGGATGGGATCATTTTAGTTCTCCAGATGGACAGTATTAGATAGGATTCATCATACACTTTATTTCTTAAATATTCTCTTGGGAATATTTGTTACACTATATAGTAAATAGAGTTGTCATTTTACCTTGATTCTTGGTTGTTCTTGAACTCACAACCTACCCATTTTACCTGCCAATCTAGCAGGCTGAAGCAATCCCAGAAAAGGATTCCTAAGCTGAAGTCATAAATAAACCTAGGAAAAAAAGTCCCTAATTAAAAAAAAAAAAAAACCAAAAAAAAAACCCAAAAAAAACAACTTGAAAAAAAACCTAATAGGCAAAAAACTGAAAATAGACAAAAACCTTAAACAAGACAAACAGCTGCATATGTGTCTTCAGAAGTCAATAAATTCAGGAAAGGTAATGAGAAATCTGGAAAATATCAAGCTTAAATAGCTTATAAACAATATATGATGCAGTTAAATAGTTTCTAGATATATAAATGAAGATGATAGCAATAGCTTACCAGAAAGGATGGAGTAAGGAGAAAGGTAACCAGAAATAACTAAAGGTTTTCAGGAAGAGTAATAGTTATGGCTGGACACCAATGGAACTAAGTATGTGGAAGCATAGCTTGCTATACATAATGAGGAAAGTATTAACACATGTTGGGTAAGCAATAAACTGATCCTACATTAATAACTTGATTTTCAGAAATGAAACAAACAATTTTGTAGAAAACATTCTGCTAGTGTGTGCATGAAGTGATGGGAAACTGTGTTGCACTTAGTTTATGCAAGAGAGGACTGTGTTCTTAGTATGATTATGTTAGCCCAATATTAACAATATACTAAGCTTTAAAATTACTTGGAAGGAAAAAAAATATATAGAAGTCTAATGAATATTGCTTAAAGTGGACCACCATACTTACAATTAATTTTAGTTACTTATTGCTAAACATTTCTGAGGGAAAAAAAAAAAGAAAGGAAAAGCTAGACGGCCAACTGTAGGTAAGAGCTCTACACACAAAGAACTGTGAAAATATCCTGAGGATATTTCATAACATATCTGACTATTAGCAAATATTTAGGCATAGATATAGTAATTTACCTCTTGGAATATCTATTTACCAAATTAATATATGTGGTTAACCTATACCTTGTCACTCATAGCAAAATTCATAATTTTTCTATTTGAAACTGAAAGTATGGTGCAGTCAATGCACTGTAAAATATCCCCAATAAAAAAAAGGATGAGCATGCATAAAGACACAAATCAAAGTAAGGTTATCCTCAGGATAGAAATGGGTCTACTCAGGATCTTTTCTCCATTCATTCTTCAGGATTTATTATAATCATACTGTATGGCAGCATCCAGCAGAATCTCTATGCTGTACTTAAAGCTGACTTTCTGTTTCCACCATAGCACTTTTCTTTTTCATTGATTTTAGCTTCACTATTATATTCATATTTTTCTAAAATTAGGCCCATATATTTTCAGCTTTATGGTCTTCATCCTACACCTCATCCTTCCCACACCTCTTTCTAAATCACTTCACCAGTGCTTAGCAGTAAAATGGATGTTTATCATAAATTGGCTTAGCATTTACTGCTGTTGGAGTTGTGCAGGGAGAGAAAGGAGGTAAAATATACTTTACCACAGCTATGATATATTTAAAAAGGTACACTAGAAAATATGTTAAAATGCAGTATTTTCAATTCTCTTCATTTTGAGCACAAGAATATAATTGATTCAAAGCTGTCATATTCTTAACACAATTCTGTTCATATGAAGATTTACTTCCTCTCTAGGGAAATCTAAAAGAATCAATTAAAGATGTATTTTGATTAATTCCACTAGAATTTTTAAAAATTAAAATTAAAATTAATAAAATCATATCAATAATAAAATTATTATTCAATTCCTTGCCCAAGAAATAAGATTATTAAAATCTGAGCTTTTTCTCAGTCCAGCACTCATTCCAGGAGTATTTTCCCATAAGGCTAAGTTATATGCAAGATGTGCATATACTTGTTGTTCAAGTTAAGGCCATCTCTAACCAGGAATGCCCAAATACTGGAAGTAAAGGGAATCTTATAAATGGAATACTGACTTCAGCCTATTAGATAGATGGAAATACAGGAACAGGTAGGTTCTGATTGAAAGAACTGTCAAGAAATCAAGGTAAAATAATAACCCAATATAGCAACAAGAAGGCCAAAAAGAAAACTTGATAATAAATAAAGTTGAATAGAAGGTCTATTTAATATACACGGAGAACGAAACTCTCTGAACATATCTCTTCCTGGTTTATTCTGGAGACTTCTCAAGTTTGTACCTGAAGGATTATGCCTAAAACCAAAATCTCAGGTTCTCTGTAAGGGTTTTGTGAGAAATCTAGAGCTATTCAAACTTATAATGACCTTAAATCCATGAGGAGATTAACTCAGGGCACTTGCAGCTCATGACTTAGGAGCCCTAAAGTTCTGTATTGTTACAATTCTACTTCGAGTTGTTGAGCCCCTATTCTGTGTTGCCAGACAGCTAGTGCTGTTTAACACCAGCTGGCAACTAAACATCACACAGCTGCTTCCTCACTGCCCCGCCCCAGCAGGATAGGTGAAAGGAAGATAATTGGAAGAGTAAAATCAAGAAAACTTGGAAACTGGGATAAGGAAAATATAATATTATTAATACTACTAATAATTTAAACTATAAACAACAAAGAGAAGGAAATGAAGTGTCAGAAAGAGCAGCAATGCAAATGAAAATAGCTGCCCACCACCAACTGACTGATCTCAACCAGTTCATAAGCAGCAGGCCCCTGGACAAATTTTCTCCAAATTTATGTGCTGATCAAGATGTCATATGATATGGAATCTTGATATTGCTAAATATTACCCTATTTTGCCATCAGAAAACTTAGAATTGTAAGAAACCACAGTATATGTATGTTTAAGATATTAAAATGACCAGCAAACTTGCATGTCTCTATTTTATAATCAAGTTTAGGCATTTTTAAAGGAACTGATTTTGAAAATCCTTAAAAACAGTCAACAGTCTTTTCACCTGTATAAATTTTATTAGAAATTTTAAAAAGCACTCCATATTATTAGTTAAATACGTTGTCCCATATTTTTAAAGAGCATGTTACATTGGGAAATATGTAATTAGATTTGCAAAGGTTTTAAATTATGTTTAACAAGTCAGTTCAAGATGAGAACAATGTTAAAACTTTTCAGCTAGTTGGTCTTTTCCTTCTAGTTTCATATTTGAAAAGACTATAACAATTAATAATTGAAGAAAATAGATATATTTTGGTGGCTTAGGACTTGGAGATTTGGTTATGAACATTCTCATATCAGAAGTTTTAGCTACTTAAAAAAAAACCCATCTACAACCTTGGGACTTCCAATAGCTCAGCTATTAAACAAGAACTTTTGGAAGGAATGCATTTATTAGTGAAAATTTCTTAAGTCTTCTTTCTTTTATGTTTATACTTTACCCACACTTCTGGTACCATCACCTTTATCCCTACGTTTCTGGTATTACTTTTAATTTCTTCTATCCAGTAAATAGGTAAATAGGCAAGTACCTAAGTTACCTATAGATAAAAATTATTAAAAGGTCAAAGATTTTTTTTTTTGAAATAAAGTATAAGTATTCAAATTCTGATATATCAATTTCATTTGAAATTAAACTTTTAAACATCTGTGCTGGCTTTTTGCACCTTAGCTACAAATACTAGGATGAACATCTGGGAATTTTTTCATATTCATGTGATAAGTACTAAAAACTAGGTCACTTGGAATACCTATTCATGATATGCACTCAAGCAGCATGAGGAATGAAGGGAACATAGAACACCTATTTCACAACTGCTACATATAAAAATTTATCTTCATGTGGAATAAAAATAAGGACTTTAAAACCTAATTTTGTACTGGGGTTTCAAACTTTGAATGCTTGTCAAACTCTGAAAAAATCAGAAAATTTCATTCCAAAATGTTTTTAATCAAGTTGCTACCTCCACTTTTCAAATTTTATGTAGCCCAGGGAAAACTAGACAGTGTATCCCTTTGCAAAATTTTGACTTGAACTCGAGCTTTTCAGCTGAATCCCACGGAGCTGATAACAGTAAGAACAATCTGCAGTGCGGTGAAGCCTGCCTGAAAGCACCGCTACAACATTAGATGATGCTGGCATGGAAAATAACAATAACTTAGTTGAGGTGAGGCTTTCCCAAGAGCTGTAGACTATGTCTTCCCTGTTCTAATGCTTTTATATATATAGTGTATATAAAAATAGAATTTATGTCTAATATATATTATATCTTGATAATATGCATTACATACCTATATATAGTGTGGCTGGGGGAAGGAACAAAACCAGACCCAAAAATAATACAGACGAATTCTAAACAACTCCACATCTACTTGTGGTAGGGGACAGAGGTTGATAGCAACTTTTCTAACTGACTTTTGATATCGGGTAAGTCACAGAAATTGGTCTGGGGTGATGGGACCACCACGGCTATTGTCAGCTTTTGAGACATTAGAAAGTTAAAAACAAGGAAAAACAGAACACATCCACAGATATTCAACCATTTGCTGAAGGCACTGAATCTTCTAATTACCCTTAAAGTGTCACCACATAAAAACATCCCTAGTATGCCTAAAAAAATTGTTATGTGAAACATACACCTCAAAGATTCCTGTGCCTATCTATTACAAATTTTGGTAACAATTTTGCCTTTCTTTATATACTTCATGGTCAGAGAATAACACCATAAAAGCAAGGCTGTTACCAAAACTCTTTGCATATCAAGGTGATTCTAACCCATTTTCTGGGATACAAGGCAGTACCCAAACACTCATTTATAGGAAGAAATAATAATTAAATGCATTTAGAATAGTGCTGCTCCTTCTTGTTCAAGCAGGGCTACTCTGCAAAAACTAACATAGGATTCAGTATGCCAAAAGAGAATGAGTACTGGATGTGTTGAGGATTAGAAGTATCAAACAACTTATCAGCTAATTATTTAGGAAAAGGGAAGACTGGGCTGGCCTTTGAGATTTTTTTTTACACTATTCATGTTTAAATCCCTAGATTTTAAAAGCAAAGTCAAACCACTGTTTCAGAAACTATATCTCTTTTCTGTGTGTGTATTACTCCAGTTTCACCGACTTGTATTTATTTTTGAAATTTCAGATGAATATTAACTCTTTCACATTAGTCTTTCTCACAAAGCAGTTAGGAATTTAGTTTGTGTTTTTGTAGAGGTTAAATTTTACTTAAATTTACCTTTGTATTCATGTGAGGTATTCTAACTACAGGGTGTACTTAACATCATAACTCAGTAATTTTGAAAAAGAAGTGAATATTTAAAAAAATATTTACTGATACCTGGCTCTTCTAGGAAGAAGAAGATGCTTGAAGTCCAGATTCAGGCACTGAGTCCTTGGAAAGCCCAGTATTAGACTTTAATGCTCATTTTTTCTCTATCAAGTAGTTACAGATGGTGAATTTTATAAATCATCTTTTCAAGGTAGCTATTTCTTTTGGTGCATAGTAAACTGTTTGCAGTCTCTGAATGACATGGTCAAAATTGTGGTTTTGGGTTCAGTAATTTCATTCATAACTTCAAGACATCTAGTTTTGGATATAACATCTGGATTTTTCAATGGATTTTAATAGTTATGTATTGAAAAATCATGAATGAGCTATACAATAAAACATGATATAATGAAAAGTTCCTGCCTCTAAAATTTCAGCAGAAAAGAAAAGCACAATTGAAAATAAATCTACAGGGAATAATGGAAATTTAGTTGTGGTTGGCTAATAAGTACTTTCTCCATTACAGTTTAACAAATGTTTAATTAATTAAATGTTCTTGCATACAGATATCAAATTATATATTAGAATTTAGAGATATTTTATTTTAACCTAACTGTGTCAAAGAACCCAGTTTCAAATAATAACAGTAATTTTCAGCTCATTGGTGAGCAGTGTGCTTTCAGAACTGCTGTACTTCTATAGTAATTTACTACAGAGAGAGGCCATAGTAAACCAAAGAGGGATATAATTAGAATTAGCAATTAATTCCAGTGTATAGAAATGATCTTTTAATCATTCTGGACATTTTCAACACCATATCCAGTCCCCATATCCCTGTGTAAGGACCCGAAATACCTGGATTCAGTATGCTCAGCAGATGACCTGTATATTCTCCTACAACTATGGAAACCAAGTTCACTCTCTTAACTACACTTGAAATTCCACTTCCTTTCTGGATGATACAGAATAATTTAGATTTCATAGTCTCTTTTGTTATGTGCAGATTTATTTTGTCTGGTTTGACATCCAACCATCTGGCAGTCTCCTGAGAAAGCTCAGACCATGTGTATATAGCAAGGTTAAAAAAAAACTGATAAAGGCTACTGATCTATGGCTGCGGATTTAGGAAAGCAGTTTTTAAACTCAGGAATTTCTGTGCTAGAAACTTGGTTTGTCTTTAATTGACCAAGGTGACAAGAGATGTTTTTTTTCCATTGCCTGCCAACTATGTGTGCAATAGTTGAGACAGTTCCTAAAACTAGAATGGATTTGTTGGTTTTATTTATAGAATGTGGAATATCAATCAAGAAGAAGAAAAACTGTTATAACTGTTCCATTGGGCTAGATACAATAACTAACTTATTCACCTAATTAGAGATTCAGGCACAAACTAAATCTGTCAGAAGATTCATATCAGAGGCTTCAAACCTAGCTCTGAAGTTGTGAACTGCCCAGGAACAAGCCTGGTGGAAATAAGTGTGATTTAGCCTGCTAAAGGCACATTGACAGTAACTGCACCTCCTCTTTCCCAACTTTACACCTCTACGCGCACACACACACACACACACACACACACACACACTCATATATATGCTATGACAATAAGGAGTAGCACATTAGAAATGCAACACTATACCCATGTAACAGAATAGCTGAGAGCCCTGGAGCAAATGTCATTATTCAACCAAGAAAGGATTTAATTATTCAACCATTTTGAGCATAATGTCATGAATGGATGATTTAGATTGCTTGAAGAACCACTGTAAAAGGTTATTAGTAAAAGTTGTATTATGTTGATGTTTTAAGAGTGCATTTTAGGAAAGTTTGATGACAAGGTTCACTCTATTATAGCACAATCATTTGAACAATGATTTAAAGTTGTCAAGGCACAAATTGAAGTTACTACACTACAGGGTTATCTGTGATATTGGTTGTTTTACCAAAGGTATCCCAGATCAAGGGCAGATCCCAGCCATGCACCCAACACTGCCTCACAGCAAGAGCTTGAAAAAAGCTCAGTCAGGCTGTCATATTTACAGGATAAACTGGTAGACTCATAGTCAAACTTCATGTGATAGGAAAAGTAGGCATGTGACCACTTGTACCTACAACTTACTTTGCTCCTAAATAAAGTAGTCCTAGAAAAGCCACATGCTATTCATGTGTTAATGACATGATCAGTTTTCAAGCTCATATACATCTATCCTCACTGTATCTCTCAGGTCCTTTGGCATTTCAGAGGAGGGATTGAGGGTAGAGGAGTTTTTGGTCTGGCTATGGCTCAGGCCTTTAGCTCCTTGGAGCTTATACCAAATTATTGCTGGGTTGGTTAAGGAGTTGAGTGCATCTGTCAGAAATAGCAATGCAGTCAATTGAATTATGCAACAAATAGGAACTGATTCTACAAACAGTAGAAGTACAAAAATGATTTCTACAAACAGTAGAAGTGCAAAAATGATCAGTGTGTTGTTCAGTTAATTGAGTTACCACTTGACATTAAAATTAAAGGACATAGTTAATTTCTATGTGACCCATTTGGAAAAATTAAAAGATCAACTATAAGAAAAACCCCCCATTCATTTAGATTTGATTTTACTGCAAGTGTGTGTTTTGTCCAAAAAGGAACATTTAGGACATTAAAGGATTCAATCCTATTCTTTATGATTGGTGTTAAAATTTTCCCTGTCAGGTACTCTGAAAAGCAGTTAAGATACTTAGTTTCTCTCATTTAGCAACAGAAATGAGAGAAAGGAGTCCATCTGTGCTGTTCTCTCTTGCCATTTCTTTTCAGATGTTCTGTGCTATGGAGGCCTGTGGGGCTGTTAGGGGACTTCCTGGGGCTACACCCTGGAAGAATGTCCCCTAGACTTTAACTTCTCCCATGGAGTCCTGCGGCGTGCTGTCAGTCAGCCCCAGTGCCACTCGCCCTGTTGGCCCATTGGCTGCTCAACGCCATGTTAGCCATATACGGCCAAGGTTCTAACATCGTCTTTGTTCTTTGTACCCTCATTGGTCTGTACCCCTGTCTGTTTACCCTTTTGCTTTCCTATTGGTCGCTGTAATCCTTTTCCCGCCCCCACCTTCAGGTGATTGGTTGTGCTGTTGGCTCTGCCCCTTTTTACAGGTGTATAATCCTGGATCCTCTACCTCTCCCTGTCTTTGTCCCTGGATTCTTTCACTATGTTGGTGAAATAAACTACCACTGGAAACCTATACAAAGACCCTTCCTGCCTCTGCTGTCTTAGATAACTGCATGTGAGTGGGGTATAACTCACATGCACAGCTACTGCATGTGTGTGTGGTATTTGCTGTGTGCTTGGTGAAGTGCTCTCCATGTGGGGACGCTTCAGGAAGGTTGCATCAGCCCACCATCTGCTTGCACTGCAACACTGTGCCATATTATCAATCCACAACACTAAAAGATTTTCAACAAGATTTATAAAATAACATTTGAAATGACATTTTCAATTTTTAAAATGAAACTGTTTAAAAGTCAAAAGTTTCCAGTATACTTCATGATAACTTTTTGAACAAGTGCATGATTTTACAGAGAAAAAAAAAAACCAAATGTTAATTTCATTGAATCAACTTTGACAGGTAAAACAGTTTATTTGAAATGTATTGCCATAAACTCTGTTATATGCATACTTATCACCAAGTTATAACTCACAATCACACCTGACAATACACTTCCCAGATTTGGCAGTCGCCTGGTATGAAGTGTATCTACATTAGTAATTCAGTGTACAAATATTTCTCAGTGCAAATTCACACTCAATCTGTAATCAGTGTCCTGAAAAACACAGCTGGGAGCACTCCTGATGATACATACAAAGCACTTTTGCTCTCAGTGGATGCAGTAATGAATCTGGACACCTGAGCACTGCCTGCAGTGGCAATTTCTGTGAACAGGAGGTCCTCCAGAAGGTCTTCCACCTCAATACTTTCTTGATGAAAGTGGACACCACTGATACAGATGTGTTTTAGACTGGCTGTGGTGTTTGAGAAATTTACTTAACTAGAAACTACTTCTTGATCTTGTATCCTCATATCACTGCACTAATATCTGTCTCAGTGCTCTCTACTGTATGTAGGGGCAATTTTCTGTGTCTCTCCATAGTTACTGTTGCCTTCTGATTTATCTCTACCTTTATTGTAGGCCTGGATATGGCCAGAGATCACTGTTGCACAGTTAGAGCACAATTAAGATAATTTTTGCCTCTCTTTCAGTTCCTTGTGAGTGGAAAATTTTTGAACAATAAATGTTCTAAACAGCTGGATTTATGTCAGTATACCCCATAGGCCCCTGTTGCTAAGATTACGTGGTTTTGGGGGCTTGGAGATAAGTTAGTAACATTCACCTTCCCTTTACACAAATCTGAGTATGAATTAATTGTCACGCCACTGGATGATTTGATGTGACTCCTCCAGGAGAAAATATAATTTATGTCACCCTGAAGGATGCACCTGTCATCAGTAGACATTTTCAGGATACATCTGAAACTGATGGCTCCATGAAGATGAGAACTGGGAGTGCTGGGGGCCCCCAGATGTCTGCCAGGGCAGAGTCAGGCAGCCAGGGCTCATTCTGTTCCTCCAGCCAGGACTGGAACAACCAGATAGCACTGGTTCTCCCCCAGCCCCATCATCATATGTGTACCTGAGTACAGGAAAGGCTCAAGGGTGGGCCAGTACGTGAGCCCACGGATGGTGTTCACAATCATGGCCAGTGAGTGGACCCAGAGTTAGACACAATTCTGAAATGTTGGGGTAAGGCCAGGGGAATAGACTAGGCCAAAGTCATGCAAGGATATCAGCCCACAGGCTAGGGTCAATATCAGGCAGAGCTCAGTTTCTTTTAAGCTGCACAACTTAAGATATTTACAGATGAAGTTGGAATAGATAGCTGGTCTTTCATGTACTAATTCTTGGATCATTGACCTTTTCTGTAAAATTTGTTTGCCGTCTGGAATATTCACAGGTTTCTGAATAATAGTCACTGATAGTGGAAACAAAGTTGGCCATCTGTAGGTATCCATATACATCCTAAAATTAGTGTCTTTGTAGTTTATTTTTAACTTCAATTTGCTATGTAGTGTCTGTCTCTTTGAAATAAGTCACATGTTCCATGCTGTCAGTAAGAGGTCATGGTAACTGTCACTTACTTTCATGTCCGTGTGAATCTTCTGCTTCAAGCTACTCTGTAGACTACAAGCATCAGGCAAGCAGCGGAGTGTGGTGTGTCTTTCTGTCAGCTGCTGAAATCATCCAGACTTCTGCAATTCGCTTAGTAGAATAGGGGTTTGGGTGTTTCTTTCTTTTTTAAGCTTCTTTAGTCCCAGGCTATCTAATATTTTTATAAATCAGTGTTTGAAGAAGAATTGAAATCAAGCAGGTCTCTGATCTGTTGTCTGTAAGTTGTAGCTTGGTTGCAGATACAGCTGCTAACTGCGTTGCAGCTGCCTTCTGCAAAGTTTATTTAGTAACTCTGAGATTGTATTGTCGCACAGCAGCAAATATGCTTATTTCCATTCTCAAGCTATGAATATGTTTTGTTTTTTTTCAGAATCCTGAAATCTATGTCCATTTACTGGGTACTTTTTCATCCAACATAAATATTCTTTTTCAATGTTTGTGAGACATTGGATACAGTTTAACAACTCTTGTGTTACTTTCAGCTTGCCTATGCAGTCTATAATACTTGGTGTTCTCATGCTTTGCCAAGATAGTTCATTGTTTTGGGCATGGTTTTTTTTTTGGTGTAAGAGAAGTAAATCACAGGCATCTCAAATTTATACATTAGAATATCTTCAGTATTTTAAGTGTTACATGCAGTTGTGAACACCAACATAGGTGTCTGTTTTTTCTTCTGTACTCTTCTAGTGTTTTTGATAGCCTTTTTAAAAACATGCTAAAAAAAAAAAATAAAAAGAACCCCAAATTTGTATTATTGTAGTGTCTTTCTTGAATGAGTCATAGAACTTATCAAAATGCTTTAGTCAATTATTTCAGTGTCTGAAGGATGATTTTTTAGTAGGTGTCCCTTGCAGTTTAGGAGTTTATATCAGTCTCAAGTCTCAGAGCCTACAATAAAATACATGAAATTACTTTTCTTTTCCTGACATATTCTCTGAACCTGGAATGCAGGACTTGACCCTGATAGTCCTTTGAATGTAATGACTATCCAATTATGAAACCTTTATGAAACTGGAATATAAGTGCTTCTACATTTCTAACTTTAAGAAACTGTCAACTCTCCCTGGAAATTCAGCTTGGTTCTCTTTCTTTTTGCCTTTCTCCTCTTTCTTTTCCCCGTCCTTTTCTTTGTGTAAATAGCAATAAAGTTTTACATTTTTTCTCCCATACATTAGTTCTGTGCAACTCAGTTTTTCCTGATAGTGCTTCAAAGCTTAATCAAGTCTTTTTTGTTTGTGGTATTTTTGTTTATGCTAATGCAACTTTTGTTTGACAACATTCTGTTTTTCTGTTTGTAGGAGGTACTTTGTTTGCCTAGTATACTTTCTTGCAGAGGTGTTGCCTACACTGACAATTCCTACTTTACTTTAATAATGTTTACTGAGTAATAAGATAAAAGTTTTCTGGGTCCTAAAATCAAACAGGTTCATTATTAATTGTAGTCATTACACTTAATACACAACCACTGACTGTTTCAGCCCACATAGAAACTTACTAACTTGCCCTTGCCCACAACAAATCTTTCTTTTTTGTAGCCTACAGGCTTCTTCCAGATATTGTTTCAGATGAACCTTTAAACAACCTTCCCTGAGCTTCTTAAATCAGTAAGTCAGTAGATTGTTATTCAGTAAAAATGTGTCTCAGCAGCTCACCTATCCAGAATGATCTTTCCACTTATGAAACTTCTCAGTTTCTACACATTCTTATGGGGACTGGAGACTGAACCTTTGTGAGACAATAGAGGTTGTCTAATTCAAAGTTCTCATAGAGCAGTTTCCCCATTTGCTGACTACCAGATATGTAGTAAAAGGTCACAGGAGATAATTCGTAGGAAGCTCCTTAACCTGATTACATTCAACATCATTTAGATCTGGAATAAGAAACTGGTGAAATTAGGACAATAAAAATGATATATCAGCCTTCTGTCATGAATGTTTGCTATTTCATGACCCCTTTTTGGTCTCTTGAACTGCACAGTTTCTGAGCTGGATGATAATTACAGTATCTTACTATTTAATATCTCTTGCAAATGTCATTAATTCTTCAATAGTTTGACATGTTAGGAAAGAGACACAATTTTCTGAGCTGCTGACCAGTACTGAACTACAATTCACTGTGAGAATAGAGTGACTCTAAAAGTGCTGGAAATCCATCTTTTAAATGTTATAGAAGTTTTTCCTTTTGATTATGGGTAAAGAAATAAGAAAGTCAAATTTTGTTTTTCTATAGAAACATGTACAGATGAGTTTGAGAAACTGTGTGCCTATGAAGTTGGTCTTAAACTAGTAGGAAGTCTGTAAAGCACTTGTCAGAGCAGAAGCCAAGGGCTCAGCATGGTTCAAACAAATGCCTCAAGGCTGCAACAAACCCAAGTTCATAGAAATCTGATCTTTGAAACTAAAGCATAATTGTGAATCTTCTCACACTTTTCACCATTGGAATAAGGAATCTGCCACACAGTGTTTGGAAAGCTATAAAACTTTCTATGGTCCTTTGAAATCTTGGGCGTAGATGCACACACACTGCTTTTCCACCTGCTAAGTGTTTACCAGGACAACTCAAACTCAGTTCAACCTGTGAACACCTACACATTAGCTGAAGTCAGAGTGTGCTTGGTTAAAGACCATGCTGCTGGAGACTGAGTCCTCCTCCCCTTATTTTGTCTTGTTTTAGCATTTTGTTGTTGTAGGTTTAGAAAATTATCTTGATGATATTACAGACTGTTGTCATGGCATCCTTAATATTTGCACTGCAGAGGAATTGGCAAAAAATAACATCCTTGAAACTACTGTTGTTGCAATGTAGTAATCCTTCCATTGCCCTTACACTAAAGCATGATAGAAATGTGGGCAGGATCTTCAATTCTTTAATTTTAGACTACAGACCCATATTATGTTTTATATTGTATGTTTATCATTTCTAATTTGGCTCTGTACTAATTTCACAGCTGAGCCTCCACTCCCTGTACATTTTTGAACATCAATCTATTTTATATTTTATGCTGCTACTGACTACAGCTCACATCCTTTTTCCCTCACAGCTGTGTATTCAGTGTTCAAAGAGTTTTTCACTATTTTACTTGAGCTTTTCACTTTTTTACTTGAGCAGAGGAATAATAGGCCACATTTTTCAACATTTTCTCAAATTCTTACTGCTTCTTGACAACTACTTTGTAGTTTTTGTATGTTGTGGTTAATATCTTATTAAGAAAGCCTTTATCACATAGAAATTAACAGTGAAAATTCCAAACACACAACTCTGCAATGCATAATGATTCAGGCGTGTGAGGAGGTGGTAATAAACACCTTGCATTCTCTGTAGTTATCTCCAGCACATTATTGTCTGATATGTTTTTCCACTATATCTTATGGTCTTTATCCACAGTTGTCAGTGCAGCTGTGGCAATGTTCAGTTCTGTTGCTGAGTGCTAGATGTACGTGTGGGTTTCCAAAGCCAGGAACAAAACAAGGAAGAACAGAGAGCTCTGCAAGGAACTGGCAGCTTTAACTGGCAGCTTTCTAAGCAAGGCTGACCCAGTTTGATTTTTTCCAGTCAGAGAAGTAGATACCACCAATGCTGAAAAGGTTATCAGTGCTTTCATCACTTCTGTCTTTATCACCAGTGTAGGACCCCATACCTTGGGACCAAAAATCCAGGTTGCTGTGAACACAGATCCACTATCACTGGGTATGTGGACTACTATAGGAGCTTGATCCCTGCAAATCAATGGGCCCTGACAATGTGCATCCAAAAGAGCTTTTAGAAGAGCCAGCTGACATTGTTGCGAGGCCATTTTCCACAATCTTTGAAAAGTCACTGGGAGAAGGCTAATGTCATCCTCATCTAAGAAGGGTTTAAAGGAGGTTCCAGGAAATGTTAAGGTCATCAGTCATACTTTAGTGCCTGGGAAAGTTAGGGAATGAATCCACCTAGGGGCTATCACAAGTCAAACAAAGCATGTGCTTGAGCAAAGCCAGCATGGATTCATTAAGGGTAATTTTTTCTTGACAAATCTCATTGCCTTCTATGACAAAATAACCTGCTCAGCTGATGTGGTGTGAGCAAAGGTCATTGTCTACCTGGATTTCACCAAGGCTTTTGGTGTGGTCTCCCACAGACTCCTTGGAGAACTTGATAGGCAAGTGGTCCAAGAACTTGCTAAAATGCACAGACAAGAGAAACATGAAGATTTTGTGTTCAACAGACCATTCTTAGGGTGGTTTTTTTTTGTTGTTTTTCTTAATTTTAAAAATATTCCAGTCTTTTCATAATCCAGACACACATGCTTTCTTCAAAAATATTTAATATATATTGGTTATTAAAAAATAAGAAATACAGGTGCAAGTTTCTGTTTGGTTTTCTTGGGTATGATGAAACTTGGGTATGATGAAAGTGTGCCTCCTATTTGCAGTATATTTTCTATCTTTAATTTAGTGTAGAACTAGATGGAATTATGCATGTCTTTATTGATGACACTGTTTTACTAAGTATGAATAATTAAATACCCAATACTTGCAAAAGAACAGATTCAATAGCCTGGAAGTTGGAACAGTTAAGGAAAGTTGAGGTTAACATCCTTGCTTCAAGAAAAAATATAATCATTTACTAGAGAAAAACAGCTTAAATCCAAGAGGGTGAGATTAATCATTTAGAGGTAGCTCATGTTTATTGATTATTAGAGTCTAAGCCAGGATAGCATCTACTCTAAGAGAAGAAGATGTGCTTTCTGTATTCTTTATGAGGATATAGATGCTTGAACGTTTCCAAAAAGAATGAGGGCATGTTTGTCTGGGCTTTTTATTATGAATTCTATTTTGTTGTTGAGGAAAATAAAATCATAATTAAAAATATATTGAAACCAGATATTACAAAGTATCTTAGTAAAAGTTTAGGAGGCCATCATCTTAAATTCAATACCTCTGCAAATGTTGGGTTATTATGATAATATTTCATATCAATGTCTGAGTCCCTTCTCTCACTTGTAAACTTTTTTTGAGGATATCAAGGAAACAGATTACAAATAATTTTGTCTTCACACAACCATCTGAAAAATAAAAAAAGAACGTACTGGAACAATGACAACTGAGCATACTCTGTTATTCTGAAGTTTTGAGATGAGATTTTTTTTTTTGTTTGGTTGTTTGGTTAACTGGTTCGGTTTTGGTAGGTTTGGTTGGTGGTTTGTTTGAGGGGGACAGCTGATAGTTCATGCATGTTTGTGGATTTTTATTCCGAAGACAACACTAACACAATTTGAGAGGTGCCTTGCACATTCAGGAGAGAAATAACAGTCCTCTAGTGAACACTGACAGATAAAGTGACTCTTTGGCCCAAGGGCTTTGGGAAGGCACTCTAACTCCCAGAGACCTTGAAAAAGTGCTGATGTGTTATCATAGAATTTTTGAGTTTAAAGAATTTTATAATTTATTATTTTGTTTATAAAATAATATCTAGGATGTTCTGAACTTTATTAACAAGGCGTTTAGGAACAGGAAATTTGTTTGTCAGCAGTGATAGGGTTTTTTTACTTTAAAGGAGATTCAAGAAAAAAAATTGTGAGAAATCGTGCATACTATTAATCTGTAATGAGAATGATAAAAATGAAGACAGGAACATATAACAAAATACTTTCTTTAGGAAGCACCAAGGCCAATTCTGTGTTAGGATCTGGTTATTAAAATTACAGAGGGATGTCTCTGCCAGAATTGAGGTGCAAACAAGACCATATGCCAAAGTGTCAATAGTATGGATTATATTTAAATGTGAGGGGGGGGGGAGAGAGAGAGAGAGAGAGAGAGAGAGAGAGAGAAATAGAAGAAGTGGCAGGACAGAAAGAAAGTGCCAGAGATACAGATTAAGAGGAAAATGTTACCACTTTATGGATCTTTATGGTGTCCCATTGATCTCCTTCTTCTGATGTTCTCCGTGGTGAGGGTCCATTGAAACAGAATGTTACACATTTGGGCTGGGTGGAGTGCTCAGTTACCTCCCCTGTAGGGGACAAGTTTGGCACTGTGTCTTGCAGCAGACTCTGGTCCATTGCATCACTTGTGTCACGTGCAGGGCTGCTGCAAGGCCTCAGGAATCAGTCAGGGTGGGGGAACTCTGGGGCTCTTTGGTTTATGAGACTTCTCAGCTGCCTCTCAGGTGAATGTCCTGTGTGTATGTGGCCTTCCAGGGTGGGGCTTTCACAACTGAGCCAGTTTGTGTAAGGGAGGATGGCTGCTCACACCCTGCTCACAAAACCATAGCAGAACCTTGCCATTAAAACAGAGACAATTATTCATGCAAAACAGATAAAACTACACATGTAAATAGAACTATTCACGTAAATGGATAAACTCATATACATAAATTTTAAGTAAGAAAACAGATAGTTCATTTGAATAAATAGATAATACATGTATGTGTAGTTTTCAGCTGAGAATTGACATAGATTTTGTATTACTTTTGCACTACCTTCCCATCTGAATCAAGTTGATTCATTTAGAAAGAATGTTTTAGAATCATGTTTTTAGCTGATTTGATGTTTTAGGATCATCACCATCATCATTGACCATCACAGCATCAACACATCAGCAACCAGAAGAAGAAGAAAGAAGAAAGAAAGGTGTGCTCCTCAAGAAGAAGAAGAAGAAGAAAGAAGAAAGAAGAAGCTGTGGTCCTCACTGCTGCTGCTTGGAATATCAGATTCTACTACTGCTGCGGCTGCCCAGGACATTGGACTCTACACCAGGGAGCAACTGTTACTGCTGCTGCTGTTCTGTACGGAACCTGGGACTCTATACTAAAAAGCAGCCTTGCAGCTTTCACTTCTGCTTGGGACTTTATGCCAGAAAGCTTTAACACAGACTAACTCATTGAACTCTTTGCTTTTAAGACTGATGCATCCATGCTATAAACAACCTTTTAAAAGCCAGCAACTGCTCATGTCTCTTTGAACACCCTAGACCCAGTAACAACCTCTACACCTAGACATGAGATAGCTGAACAATAGTGCAATTATAATCTGATACCAGATCTCCTTAGGAGGCCTAACTCACAGTCCAAAGTTCCAGACAGGAGGCATATTCAGGGAGGAGTGGGCTTTGGGGGTCACAGTTTCTTTATACATTTTTTTCATAATGGACAAAACTCCTTCATAATAATGTTTAAGCCATTAACTCTTAACATTTCAGCCTCACACTCTGGGCTCAGGTGAATGAGACAGTTGTCTTGCGAACAGACTGCTGGGGCAGTAAAACTGTTGAAACTGTTACTTTCTCTCTCTTATCAGACACCAAAAATAAGATTTCTCTCCGTGTATCCCAATCTCTGTTATAAACTGACATCTCCTGATGAAGGAAGGGGAGGGGCGTGCGACCCTTTCCAACAGCAGTAGTCATTGCCCAGTTCCCATAACTTCCCTCCAACAGCCACAGAAGAAGTCAAGCCTCCAAAGGATTTACTCCAGTCTTTGACCTTCCCCTTCTCCAGGTAAGAAATCTTTGGTTTTTCAACTCCAGACTAACAATGATAATTCTGTGCAAACTTCTGAGGAGCCTTGAGCTGGTTTTCAGAAATAATAATTACCAAAAAACAGAAAGAAATTCCAATAGCTAAATGCTTAGTACTATAACCCCACACTTAACAAAAGGAAATATTCTCATCCAATAAATTATATGAGTACATTGTACACCTCTACATAAGAAAAATTTAAAGTAGCATGTCTCACATTCATGGATTTTTTTAAAGTTTCATAACATGTTTAGAATAAAACCAAGTCTGCTGATTACTATTTATTTTAACACATTGATATGTCAGAGAGTCTTCCAGAAACAGTTTGATTTTGAGAAGTCATAGCCAAATCCCAAAGGTTGGCATTCTGCAGGAGTGGGTGAAATTAGACAATGTTTCTACCAATTGCATACTTTTTCTTAAAGGTGAACTCGGAATGGTCAGCTAGGACATCTATAGCAAAGAAGCCTGTAGATTTCTTTTGGAATTCACCTTTTTCAGGCAGCAGCAGAGAAAATGATATTTATCTATTTAATAAATATTTTACTGCACAAAACCACTACATTTCTGACACTGGCATAGTTCAAGAAGCCTTACTGACAGGTTCTTGAATTACCACAAAATTGATTTTAATCTAAAAATCCACAGCCAAAACACTCAGACAATAGTACAGCTTATTTAATTTTTATTAAATTGCTGGATATGATATTTGTTCCACTCTAGTTGCTATACATCACAAAATCTCTGATCAGAATCATATAATATTCTTAGTTGGGAGAGTACCATAAGGATTGTCAAAGTGGCAAAATGTAACTAAATTTTCCACGTTGGTGTATTCATAGCCCGAATGTCATACTAACGCTTTACCTTCTACTATGTTTGGAGAAAATGTCATCTGAATCAAGTATAGAATACTAGTATTCACTATTATAAATAAGCAAAACAAAATATATAGATACAAACACAAGCATAAATTAAGTATACATGATTGATAAGAATGGCTCAGCATCCTGGATAGCAGAAACTGTTCCATAATATGATTGCTGCAGCTCAATTACCTCATTTCATTTTATCAACATTTGGAAACAGACCTCTCTTCAGTAAATATGTTGCATCTCAAAATGGTATTAAATATGCAGTCCTCTGCTTATGTATTGTGTCAGCAAAAGCTTGTTAAGAATTTAAACATATTTTTTGTATGTATTCTGATACATACATTGCCTAAACCAAGAATATAGCTAGGGATCACATCCCCTAATATCTTTAGAAAACTGTGACATTTTTACCCGAGACATTTAGCCATAGATTTGGCCTTATGTTTTGTTCCAACAAAATTTGGCTGTTTTTCATATGAAAATTGGATAGGACTGAATCAGCTTTAAATCATCATAAACAATTTAAGATATCTATCTCTGGGCTACATCTGACAGTTATGTAAGCAATGATGTATGTGTGCTAGCAGAACTAGATTAACCCAAAACCAGCTGGTGCTGACCAAGAGTGTTTTGTGAATCAGCCAGGCCTCCCTGGATAGTGTACAGCAGTGCTAGCTTCTTTGTGACTGAAGACAAAAGGAAAAAAAATTAAAAAGGTGCAGAAGAAAATGTTCTAATCTTCCAGAGGAAAAAAAAAATATAGGAATGTCAATATCACAGAATTGAAGCTACATCTCTTGCATATCCAGGGAAGGGCCAGAACAGTATTTTGTTCAAGAAAAATATCCTCAAGCCTAATCAGCTAGGAAAATCTAGAATTAAGGTTGCTTCTCTACTGTGCACCTCCTTGTAGTTTTGCAAGTGCATAAAAATTGTACAATTGCATCCTTTCTTTCCAGCCACCTCCTCTTCCCCCAGGACTATGTCATCAAGTGTGTAAAATGTATTATCCTCATGGGGAAAAAAGAAAAAGGATTCAATATTTTTTCTTATCTTTTTATTTTTCCTGTACAGCTGTATATTTCATTTATTAGACTGTATTGAAGACATGTCCTCAAGACAGTTACTGCTTTTCTTGTAGCTTTTTCTATCACAGTCATCACTATGGCAACAGAGTATTTCACAAACATGGAGAAACTTATTTCACAAATTTCTGCAGAAGTGAGGTTTGTAACTAAAGTTCTGTGTTTAAAAATGGCAAAATCATAAATTAAATGAACTGCTAAATTATGCTAGCTTTACAGAAAATTCTACTCAAATAAATACGATTTTGTAGATTTCTTTTCAACTGAACTTTTAACTGATTGTACCTTTAAAAAAAATTTAATTTAAGAGCTACTTGAACATACAGCATTCTAAGGAATTCAGAAAAATCTTAGAATACTAAAAGTAGTCAGAAAAAATTGAGCTGACAGTACAAACTATGAGTAGATAGTAAAAATTCTCAAAAGTCAGAGTAATTTCTTTGACTGAAAAAAGGAAAGTTTTGAGGCAAACAAAGCAAAGTAGAAACAATATGAATACGTGTAGTAATATAGATACAGTTGAAAAGTATACACAGCAGAGCCACTGTGTATGAAGCAGTAAAGGTTAAAGTGATAGGAAAATGTTACTGACCATCGGATAGCATGGACAGAATAGGATGAGAGGTGAAACTTTCAAGTATCATCACTTAGTAAAACTCAGAAAAAGAATAAATTCAGAATATCCCCTCATATCAATTGATGAATTCTGTCTAGGAAGAAATCAGAATGGAAGGAACTCATTACTGCGATTCTTCAAAGATGTTTGAGGAGCACATTTCAGTTGTTATTTTTGTTTATTAACTGTAAGAACTAGGAATATTTGGCTGCAATTTAAAGACAGTGTAATCAATACCAAGTGCAACTCGGTTGCAATGTAGAAAGGAATGTTACCACTTTAGGGCTAAAATATCAGAAGTAGGTTAAAATATTATTATATTAAATAAAATATAAAATTAGGTATTGAGAAAAAAACTTAGGGACTTTTCTTGGAAACACTTAAAGAGAAACAAAGATGGAGATAGATAAACCAGCTTATTAAAAAAACCCATGAAATTTCAGATGATGTATTTTTTGCAGAATAAGAAAGTTCTAGTTCAAGAACATGAAGTGGATTTTCAGTGTTTTGAAACCTTTTCATTTAATTTCTCTCACTGAGAAGTTCTGAATCTTCCCTGTGGAGAGTGGAAATTACCTATCTGCAGATATTAGACTGTGTTTAAAAATACCTTACCTAGGAATTTGAAAACTATTCAGTATCTTTTGGTATGGTAACTTTCAGGAAAGTGAAACTTTTCACTTGGAGGATTAGTCTGATACCTGTTTATATGAAGGATAGGAACAGGTTTATATTTAAAATGGAAGGCAGCAGAAGTATGAATTGTTTATTTTGAATGGAAAACTCCAAAACACATAGGATTAAGCTAGCTGGTTCTTCCAGTCCTTCATGTCACTTCAGCTAAAAAGAACTATTCAGCTGACAAATGAAGGTTTCTTTTGTTTTGTTGCTTCTACCACAGATGTGGGGGTGAAAAAAGAGCTTGCAGAAGGACTAAGGGGAGGAGAGATTCTTGCAGGTTTGGTCTCGGTATTCCTATTGGCCTCAAGGAAGGGATAAAGCTGGAACACACACTGAAGGGAAAGCTGATCTTAACCTCTAGTTCTCACTGCACAACAGTATTCTTCCTTCTTGTGGTTCTGGTGGACACATCCTAAGGGTTATTATGCATTAATAATAACCACTTTTCCTATGCCTGTTTGTCCTGATGCTGCTATATATTTTTTTTAAAATAATTACATCTATTTTTTACATAACATTATACACTGCAAGCTACATGACATGAGCATTATATTACATCACAATTACATTACTTATAACTGTATTTACTGGCAAATACATATAATGTTGCTATGAATTTGCTATAACAAAAATAATCCATGCAAGTCTTTGAGAGTTTGTTTTCTGCAGAATCTGACTTAGACCACATTGCAGCAAAAAATTTGTATTATTCCACCATTAAACTAAAACTGAGTAGACAAATCTATCTCTCTTAAAGCTGCCTTTGCTGTGCCACAGATGAGTACCTAAGGATAAAAACCAATATTTCTAAAAACTTGACCCATATATTTTGCACGTTTCTGTTTAATAAATCAGCCTACTGACTTTGAGAGTGGTGTAAGGAAGAGAATTCTGAAGTTGGAAAGTATGACCTTCTATTGATTTCGCTATTAACTTCATGTTCAGAATTAAACATCTCTCCCATTTTGGGGATCTAAGCATCAAAAAGCTATTAAATTTCATCCCAATTTTACACATAAATTTTACACATTGAGATGATTTCAAGAGGAAATATTATAAATATCTTCAATTATGACTGATTTGATTATTGAAATTATGATGGAAGATATATTTCACTGATATATGTGTTAAAGAAAATTACATTGATTTGTAAGCTTTAACATGCTGCACTGAATATATTCAGAAGAATTATAGGATTGATTGGGAAAACAGAACTATGAGACTTAGTCTAGTTTTCTTATTTTTATTGAAGATAATAGCCTTTTCTTCTGGTTTCAATTAGGAGGGACATTGTTTATTAAAATAGTTATTAAATATAATATTGGCATACAGGTTTCATGCATGCCAGAAAACGTTTTCTTTTACAGCTCCTTCATCAAAGCTCTCTTCCTGATACTATTTTCCTTATGTAGGGAATATATATATATATATGTGTGTATATATATGTATGTATATATATATGTATATATATATGTAAATTAGTACATCAGAAGGAGCTTGAAATGTCTGATAAAATAGTGCCTTAGGCAACTGCTTGGTGATTTGTTACTGTGATTTTTTCTGAATTAAAAAAAAAGGGTTTTTTTCTGGTTATATTATATACACACACATCTGCTGACCACCTTGATTCTCCCTTCAGTTTGGTTTTATATTCAAACCTATCAGTAACCTGGGCCAGCAAGGGCATAGATCTCTTTCTCGCTCTTCTAGATTAATTGATTTGCTAGAAAATTCCTGAGCTTTAATCAAATTTCTGGCCCCTTACCGACCATTCTCTCATTGCCTGCTTGACCCATTTGTAGCAAAATGAAACTTTAAAATTACCCTTTCACTGGAGTTACACCCCTTTTCTGCTTTTTTATAATCTATATTTTTGCTCTACTTTTTTTTTTTTCATTTTTTTTAGAGGTGTTCTTATTAGAGCTCTCATTCCTGGTAAATAAAAATATCTATAGGTATTATGACTGAAAGTTTGGTTTGCTCTCACATGCAGATCCTGCATGAATGATCACTCACTGTCTTTAGCTCAAAGAGTTGGTTAATGGAAACATTTCCTGGAATAAGGCAAATAAGTTTTGAGCGTTGTTCACAAGAGACATTCACATGTTTTGTTCACTAAGTGTTAATATAAAGGTAACCCTTAAGCACTTAATGGAACCATGATCTCTTTTCTCCTGAGTTGCTTTGTATCCTCTTACCTAGTTTACCCTAGATTTTTATTCTTATCTTGCCCTTCCTTAGACAGAGAATTGGAAATATCATTCCCAAAATCAGAAGAGAACAGCATAATTTATTTCTGTTTTTCTCCTAAGAGATTAAAGTTGAAAGCTTGAAATCCAAAAGGCTGAGCAAGGTTTCAGCATTTGATCTTCTCATGTTAGCCAGCCACATCCTTTAATCACTTTTGCTTTAGATTATAGCTCTAGTAGTGCTGCTGTTCCTTAGGTCTGTCATGAATTTAGGCTTGACATATCACAGTTATGAGACTTGAGTTATGTCTGAACCTTGCAGTTATGATACCTCTTGAGAAACAAATGTAGAGCAAAATCTCATTAGAATCAGTGATTTCTTTTACTGTTTCTGAAATGCCTCTTGTACTGATGAAAGCAATCAGTGCTTGAAACTTTGTAAGTTTCACATTTGGGTTTTTTTTTGTTTTATTTTGTTTTGTTTTGTTTTGGTTTGGTTTTTTTTGTTTGTTTGTTTGTTTGTTTGGGTTTTGGGTTTATTTTTTTTTTGTCAGAATATCAATTATGGCATAAGTTCTGGCAGTTTTGAAGCATAAAACTGGTGTATTTGAAAATACAGGATAATATGTGTAAAACATAGGAAAAACACTGGATAAGCAAACCCAGCAGATATTTTTGATGTAGCATGAATAACTTGCATTTACTTTATCACTGTAGCCTGCTTAGGAAAAAGGTAGAAAATCTCTGACTGCACCAGTGCATGACAGAACAACTAATGAAGGAAGTACCACACACTGAAAATCTACTTATTACATGGCTGAGTGATCTTGGAAGCAAAGGAAAACAGCAAGTAGACAGAATAATACAACACAGACAAGATTGACAGCGTACTGATTTCTGCTGTTTTTAATGTACTTGCCACTTTGATTAGCTCCTCTCTTGTGGTGATGGCCTCTTGAGAAGTCAATTCAGTTATGTATGTTTATGCCAGGTTTTAGAAGACTCTTCCAGACCTACTTTTACCTGGCAAAAAAAACAGATCTTCTCTGAAAAGGAACAAGATCCTTAAGCAGTAGCTTCAGCAGGAATAATAATAAAAAAAAAAAAAGCAGAGGGAAGAAAAAAATACGTATTTATGTGATTGGGAATAATTCTGATCCACTTATCTACTGGCAACAATTCTCAATTCAGGTTTAAATAAGAAAATTAAAACTACATCTCAATAGACAATAGTTTTCAAACCACTTCTGCCAAAGAAATAATGCAGATCATGATATCTTTCTCCAGTTTCTCTTTCACAGACAATAGATAAATTTAATTTCAGGCAGGAATTCCCTGATGCGGAACATGGAAGTTACACAGAAAATGAACTGAACCTGGTAAAAATGCAGAGTGGTTTTACAACTGTATTGATTTCCAAGGAAAGGTGGTCAAAGAAGTGATGGCAACTTTTATTAGATAAACAGAAAGGACTAATCTCCCACTTTAAAAATATCAGTGTTCACTTTCCCAGATGGCATTATCATATAGGAAATCTTTAGATATTCTGTTCTGTTTGAATGGTTATCGTTTGCTATTAAGTTTTGTGAGTGGCTTAGAACAGGTTTTATACAGAAAAAATGGAATTTATTGCATCCCACATGGTAAGTTTCCTTGAAAATGTGGCTTTTTATGAAATGTCATTGGAAATTGGATTTATTGAAAAAACTCAAAAAAACTAATCTTAACTCGCAGATTCTGAGCCTAGTTGAGTATTTAGTATACTGCATAAACTATTCCATAGACATGGCAAAAGGATGAATAATCATGTTAGGAATTCATTAAAAAACAGCAAGGTAGATCTATTAGTTTACCAGGGTGCAGGGATGTGAAAAATCACTATCAGAACCTTCTATTTTGGCTGCATAATTGATATCTCTAAAAAGTGGACCTGATAATTTTCACTGCAATTCATCTAATTTTCATTTCTTAACATTTACAATGCAACAGGTTTACACTTGCCTTGGCACTTCATTTCATGCTAAATAGTTTAAAAACACATTCAATGTAGTAATTCCATTGTTTTCATCTATGCTCATCATTGTTCCTTTCCTCTAATTCAAGTAAAATAATAAAATTATATCTGTCTGCCACACGATTATTTTTCTTTTAGTTCAAATATCTGAAACAAATGTAATTACCAATAATTCATTCAAATTTAAATCCATGTTTATATTCTGAAATAGCTAACACACTGATATTTTCAAGCCAAAGTATTGTAGACACTACTCTTTTACAAAAATTGCAAGTAAAATATTCAGTTATACACATTATCTCTGCCATATAACAGTGCCATATCCAAGTGTAATGTAAACCTCACTTGTTTCATTGGTGCTTTAACATATGTATGAGCGATATACATGTACACACATGCCTTAGAGAGTTAGTAGCATTCTGGTTTCCAAATGTATTTTTCCTGTTCAATTGATGTTTTATTTATAAGAATTTTCCTCTGATAATATTTTTACAGAGTTTTCCTCTCACTGATGATTTTTTCCTGAAGCATTGGATGGGAAAAAAGTTTGAGACTATAAATTTTCATATGTTTAGTGGTTTTCTCACTGCAGTCTTCTGCTGATTGGATGTCTGTCATCAAAGCCTACACCTTATGACTGACTGTACTATAATTGATCCTAGGAAAAAGAAACTTTATGTACTGTGTTTGACATTTGTAATGAGTGCTCTTATAATGTAGAATAAAAAAACTATACATTAATTACTTTATTAAATATATACTATGGTGCTGAAAACAGCGGTTTATAATAATTGGTGTTCTGGACCATTTCACTACCTTTCTTGGGAATGAAATATTAAACTCAAAAACTTTCAAGTGAAGATGAAACTTAAATAAATCAACACCATTTCGGTATGGAGTTCTAAGTGCAGTATTTCCTCAGTATATAGATAAGGCACTGAGGATGATGCACCATATCTGCAAGATTCAGATCTGTCTTGACTTGAATACTGTGTCAATGTATTTTATGTATATGTAACATCTCTACATTACATTAAAAAAAAAGCGATTCTTTCTACATCCAAACTACATCCATTAACTCTTTATTTCTTTATTACACTAAAAAATGGTTCTGAGATGATCACATTCAAATTCTTAGGTTACAGTATGTGGAGTACAGTTTATTTCCACAATTAATTACTGTGTTATTTAAAAAAATGATGTTAAGTACTTCTTTTTAAACCATGAAGTAGACACCATTGAAGACTCATGAAGAGGTAATAGAAAATCTATTGTTCACAGACTGCTTAAGTCAGCAATTGAATATTTTGAAGTTAATGTAATTTCCGTACTTCATGCTGTAGGAATGTTTTAATTTGATTAATATTTCTTTAATTGAAGAAGAACAATAGTGAATGAGATTTTTTAGGATAGGAGTCTTGTTTTCTTTCCAAGTTTGAGTTGTTTCCCATAGAAATTGCAAAAGAACCAGCCAGTCTGCTGGCCTATCAAGCATAAAAGGTTTAATTGTCTCTTCTGGCCATGTTGGCATAGTGGGTGGAAAACCTGCTGCTCTGGGAAAGGAGCCTGTGGCAGGGCAGGATACTGCTCCAGTGAATTGTTTTTTTGTTTTGTCCTGCCTGATCCTTTTCTCTCCTCTGTTAAGACCCTGTGAAAAAATACAGAGAGGAAGAAGGCAATCAAAGCAAAGACATCAAGACTTTAGCAGTTCTCTGTGAAAATGTCCCAGATCTTCAGAGATTGATAGATCAGCTGCATCTGACTTTATCTGAGAGCTTTACTTTTAACATCAAGGTGATCAGAAAAGTTAGGTGTCAGGTGTTTGTATTTTTTTTTCTGACACACTAGTGCTGCACTGTACTTTACTGGGAATTTTTAACTGTGGAGAAAATGTCAAATATGATTACCTTCGAGACAAACAAAAACGGGTCTCACCTACTCTGAGGTAAACTGGGCTTGCAGATATTTTTATAGTATGGTTTGATGATTATAGGTAACATGAAGTACGGATTACATCTTCTGCAGAAGACAAGTGATGTCCTACTTTTTTCCAGAATAAATAGTCTTGAAATAAATAAGAAGAGAGCATACAAAGGGATTCAAGAAGAAGAGATTTAAAATTAGAATGCATTTTATTTCAAATCTATTAATTCCTTTCAACATAAGTTATATAAGACATGCCTTTCAAAGGCATGAAAAACTACAGGTTGCTTCTCAAAAAACCAGAAGTGCAAACAGAAAGTTGTTACCATAAAACAAGAACAGCAACAACAAAAACAACAACCAAAACCAAACAAAAAAACCCAACAAAAACACATTCAAATGGAGTGCTGTAGTTAAATACTTTTTTAGGAGTTATTGGGGGGAAAAAAATCTTATTTCCAAGGCAAAACACTCTGTAAATTTTACTCATTTTATCTGAAAATAAAGACACCATTGAGATAGATCATAATTACAAGATAAAAGGTATTTTTTTCCAGAAAAATCCTTTCAAGAAATATTTGTAGAACATCACTATCTTATTTTATACTCCTTAAATTTTTCTTATAGAAAAGAAAGATGAGAAAAAAATGAGAGACAGAGATAAAAAAGAATGTCACATTAATACTTATTTCTGTTATTTCTTTTTTTTTTTTGATGGAAAAACTATGGTAATTTATTTCATGAGTTTATCTCTATATCAGAATTTCTCTATAGTCTGTTGTGCATACACAAAAGCAAAACTCATAGGACACAAGTTGTTTGAAGATAGTGTATGCTTTAAATTTTCTATATAAATTTCACATATTAAATGAGAAGGATGGTCCTGGGTATTTTGTTTTTCTTGAACTATAGATTCTCTCTCACTTATCTTAAAAAATAACTTACTTTGTAGAAACATTGAAAACTTAGAAACAAAATGAAATATTCTGAAATGTGAAACATTTGCACAGTAGCCAGTATGCTACCTACCCCATAACTGATTTTTATGACAAATTCTACTTAAGTACTTTCTATCTCAGTGGGAACATTGCAGCCACCAAACGTTATGTTTGCCACACAAACTGCCTCTATTCCAGCACTTTTCTTTAATGACTGAAGGCATATACCAAAGCAAAGTGGTGTTGTACACTCTAATGAAATGAAAGATATTGAGACATTATAATTCATAGAAGTAGCTTAGAGATTTAATAGAAAACAACATACTGGAGATACTAATACCATTATAAGGTATCATTTTTTACTGCTAGAAGGTATAACTGAGATTACATACTCTCACCTTCTGTGTGACATGTAAGTCACTGCAGATAAACACTACTTGACACATCATATTCTCATACTTTACCTTCCAGTTGTTTTCTAGACCTCATTTGAAAGTGCATTGGTATCATCTAAGGACACCAGAGACTATGTAATGATGTGAGAAAAGGACCTGCAAGTCATGGAGTGCAGAAAATATCTTTGGAGGAGCAGTGTTTCCTGAAGATCAAGAAAAGTTATTATTCCCTGCTATTTGGTGGCTGTGAGTCTGCTTTTGGAGTACTGTGTCCAGTTTTTATTCCCTGGTGCATGAACTATAATGATGTGCCAGAATGAATATGTGAGAGAACTATCACAACGATTAAGAGTATGGAACACAAAATGTTTAAGAGGCTGATACCTGAGTTTGTGCGGTGCTAAGATCAGGCTTAGGAAAATATTAATGAAGTTTTATGCAGAGAAGAGAGATAGACTCTTCTTGGAGATGTGTAGTGATGCACAAGAAGCTCTGGCAGACAGAAATTGCAATAGCAGAAATTCTGATATTCCTCTGATTAGGAAAAATCAGATACCAGGGTAAAGTTTTTCACCACTAGAATAACAAAAAATTGGGACAGTCTCCCATAGAGGCTGGGGATGGAATCTCTATCCTGGGGATGAGATATTTTAAACTCAAGCTTCTTAATACCTTGATCTGTTTGATAGTGCTTTAAGTGAGGTCTTGGACTAAATGACTTTTAGAAATTCTTTCTAAATTATTCCATGATTTTGAGATACACAAACCTAAGTGTCTAAATTAGGAAAAAATGTCCATGTATATTTTCCTAGATCTCTGGAGGGGTTAAGAAAATGATGCCCCAAATGGCTTTCTGGAGAATTAAGTATGTTTCCTGGGGAAATAAAGGAACACTAGTAAATGCATTGCCTTAAGCTGGGAGCAGAGATTTTCCTGTGCTCACTGAGGGAAGTATAGTGTGAAAAGGATTTTTTTTTTCTACTAGTTTCCAATTCTCAGTCTTTGTCTGTGCCCATTATTTAAGAGCTTTATTTGGTATGAATATAGCTACTGCATGGAGGAGTGAGAAAATGAATGGAATATGGGAAGCATATGGAGTATAGAACATATGATACACAGGAGAGGAAGCAGTCTATAAGGGTGGATGTTTGGATTTTAGAATCTCCTTTTCTCTGGCTGCATAAGGTTTGGTATGGAACTTGTCAAATTCACCAAAAAAAATCATACACTGCACACATTTTTTTTCTCTTACTGTGGAAGTAATTCACCAGATAACATCAGATTTTTTGTTTTTCAATTCCACAAGACTGTTCTGTATCACAAATTATTGGTTGTTGATTTTATTTTGCATTTTACAAAGAATATTCTATTGAGGTACTAAAGGAAGTTAGACAGAATCACAAAAGGGCAACAAAAAATGTAGTTTAAGTTCAGAGTTCTGTTATGAAAAGAGTCCTGGCCATGTTTTCAAAAGTGTTTCAAACCATTACAATAAATGTTATGTATACACAGTCTAATTAAAAGATTAAACTTCCTGATACATAATTAATTTTACCATAACAAATGATGCACAGATATAAGAAATGAGAGACCATAAAAAGAAAAGGGACTTTATAGAATCTCACAGAGCACCTAAAATTTTCCTCTTGCATTTTTTCCTTAGGACTATTGCAACTAGGAACAGAGTAACTGTAATCTCCTGAAGAACAGAAGACTGAACTATTGTTTGGCATACTGCCACCTAATGAGAGGAAAAATCACTGACCCTAAATAGGCTGAAAGGTAGCACTTCACTGACTATGGGAATCTTATCATTGGGATCATATCATTGTTTCATCCTTTAGAACTCAGCACTCCAAACACTTTCCTTTCTTCTGAACTTTCCTGATTTCCCCTAATCAACCAGGACAATTTATTTAAACTGAACAGAAGAAGTATTGTGATTTCGAATATTTCATATGCTTTGAGCTGTACAGCACACCTTATGCATCAGAGTCTTGGTAGGATCTTACTTCATGAAACTTAGGTCATATTACAGTAGGCAGTCGCATTTGTAAGCTATCAAAAGTAAAATGAGATGAACAAAGCAAACTAAAATTAGCAATAGCGTGTTTCTTGCCTGTGGCAATACATATAATAAGCAATGGATGATGATGGACAATTCCTAATATTTTCTCTTACTTCAACTAATAAAGAAATAAAAAAATTTATCAGTAACGTTGAACTCTGTCCCTGTCCCTGTCTGTGTGAGAAGGAAACATAACGTTTTAACCCACAGAACTTTTTTTTTTTTCCCAAGGCCTAGACAAAAATGGCAGTGACAGAAAGGTACAGCTCCCTGGCAGAGCTTTATTGAATTACAACAAAGAGAGTAGAGTGTGGACAGGGGCTGGAAACAGGCAGCTGAGTCAATGGAGACAAGGAGATACTGGATGCAATTCTCACAGGGAAAGCTCTTCTAAAGGCACCAGACAATTTTTTTCCAAAGCAAGTCCACCCTGAAACCTCACCTATTTCATAGCCTTTCACCTGTTGATCCTTCCACAACCTCAATTAAAAAACTGTTGAGATTATCAATTTGTTAAAAATCACAAAGTATTGATTAAAGGCTTTTTCATGCAATTAATGATTTGAACTAAATGTACAACAATATAAATTTACTTTCACTTATTTGCTACGGTGGAAAGTAAACCCAAAATTGTTCCATATTGTTTAATAGAGAAAAAAATATGAATCCCTTAGGTGATCCCACCGATTGACTGAAGCTCCTACAAGACTAATCTCTTTTTGGGCTTTTATCATAATAAATGTATATGCTCCAAAATAGATTTCTTTCATTTCACTGAGACTATACGTAAGAACATGTGAGGTTTGTCTCATATCTTGTCTGTTCTGTTCCATATTTTAGTTTAAGTTATGGCGGACTCACTAATTAAGATTGTAAATAGACAAGTATTTTATTTGCTGATATTTGTCAGTGGTAAAGTTAAAAATGAAAATATTTGCTTTACAAGATGAGATTTCACTCTCATAAACTAAAATTTATCAGAGTGCATCTTCCTGTAATAAACATTTAGATTTTCTCAGATTGGTAACTTTTAAGTATTGTAAGTGTTCTACCAAGGATTTCCTGCTATTTTTTCCTAACACTTACAATCACAGAGTCTCTTAAGAAAATAAGTGAGATTAATAAATTAAGCAATTATCAAGGCAAATAATGTGATCATCTGCTTGAAATTGGCAGAGACATATGCCATGCTCCATGGGTGGCTGTTTTTCACCCAAAAAAACTCAAGTATTCAATGCAACCAATCATTCTATGCTTCAATTTCCTTAATTATATTATATAATAGGCTAGATTTTTTTTTTATATTATTTCTGATGCAATCCTATTGGTTTATAGTTGTACCTCAGTCCATAAAATTGTACTCAAGTATGCCTCAAACTGAAAGATATTTTTGGGGGGCACGAAGATCTGTTTCTTGCCTTTTGTTTACTCTTTTGTCACATAGCATTTTCTATATCTGAAAGGACTGCAAAGCCAAAATGCAGCATTAAGAGCTAACCATAAAAAATGCAATGTTTCAGAAAAATCTCCACAACTATGGAGTCATCACCACAGTAAGAAGGGAAGTACTGCTGGTTGATAGCATATATTTGTACTTAATGAGCGAAATTAGCTACCTAATTCTTACCTAGCACAGCTATTACAAAGCCATATTATTACTGCTGATTACAATTGATACCTTTATAGCAGTAAAAAGAATATGAACAAAATATAGACCTAAACTCTAATACAAAATTGTCCATACAGTTTATTGTAAGAAAATCCCTTTGGCTGTGGCCCAAATAAGATGCATTGTGTCAAAAATTTATCAGTTTTAGTCTGGGTACAATATTAGTGCTGAAAATTTGCTCTTTACAATCAGTTTGCAGGCAGTCACTTAGTGGGTTTTATTTTTTTGGTTTTTTTTTTTTTGGTAGTTCAGTAAAAAAGTGAACTCTATGGACATATTTGGTACTATTTTGGTAAGGGCTCAAAACTTAGTCTTTAACCTATTTTATTTATTTAGGTAATAGACAATATTACCTTCAGAGAGATTGACAGAAAGTTTCCAACAGGAAACTCCAAAAGAAAGAAAGACCCTGTTGCCTATAAGGTTGGATTAATTTTTTCCTATTTATATACTTTGCTATCAAAATAAAAAAAATGTCATTGATATGCTATTCATCAGGTTTTTGGTTGGGGAAAATTTAATTCATGTTGTTTCACAGAAATTGAAGACATTGAAGTGATATGTATTACCGCAATATTATTTTTTAGCTGTTTCAATTGCACTTCACTGTCACTTTCCCCTACTTTCTGATCCTGTTCATATACCCTAGAAATTAGCACAGGACATTATTCTGTCTCTAGGATAAAAACATTTTCTTTTTTGTGCTCTAAATCTCCCCTTCAGGCCAAGGAGGGAGTTAATCTAAATCTCTTTCTGACTGGATGATTTAGCCACTAATCTGCTTTGTTTGAAACAGTGCACAACAGTGGCCACAGCTTTTCTTCTGCTTGTGCTGTTTTCTAAAAAGCAGTTTCTACTGTAAGAAAATGCATATTTTGACTTTCATTTGACATGCTTTCCACACCAAATTTGGTGCTTCACAGCCATGTCTTGAAGCTTCAACCACGAGTAGTTGTAAGAGAAGTGCTAGACTGCAATAAATGTGAATGACCTTAACTGTGTAATAAACACAAAAATCTGGAATCTGATAAAATAGAGGCCTTTTAATCTAATTTTACATAAAAATTTAGGCAAACAGTCTTAAACAAAAATTGTCTGTATTTCTTTTAGAGTTTTACATACCTGTCTTCAAAGAAATTCACTTGGATGAATTGCTGAGAAAAATGTGCAAATAATACATGGTTAAATTAAATTACATCAGTCCCATTCCTTTGAAAAAAAAAAAAATCAGAGAAGTGTCTAGTAGCTCCATATGTACTGGGTTGTTCTTGGATTATAGTTTTGAACTCTAGGTTTCAATTCTGTCCAGAACCTGCTTTGTTTGCTTAGTAGCACTGTCACTAAATGATAGACAAGCATCTAGAATTGCTTACGGAATTAGATGTTTGAAGGTTCCTCACCCTTTTTGTACAAAACCTTGTTGGCACAGCAAGTCAGGAATCCAGGTTTGACCTAACAGTATTCAAAGCTACAGCTTTCATGATGAAAGTCTCGACCTGCTTTGTGGATTTGTTGTTCTGTGCAGAAGGAAATGAGCAAGATGGAAGCTGAGACAGAAATTAATATTGTTGATGGCTACAACACATAATATTAAAGTATGGGACTCAAGTCTCTAATTATTTCTATTTTTTGTTTGGTGACTGAATAATACAAATACCATAAGCAATTTAAACAATAGAAATCAGGACCCTCTTATTTTGGTTGAGAGTTCTACTGATAGAATTTGCTTTCTTTTCATTACTTTCCCGAATCTTACAATACTTTCATTATAAATTTGAAAGCAGTGTGACAGAAAAGATGGAGAATTCATCAGCTTGATGAGAGTAACTTACAAATAAGTGATGAAAACTTCTATTCTCCTTGAATTTTTTTTTCCTCTCACAGCCTACAGACTAGCAGTTTTTATCCTCTTAGACAGCTCCAAGTATTCTTTGGTTTAGAGGCAATTGATTATGATAATTGTATTAAAAATTGTTTGGGGTGTGTTAGGCATACTAAGAACACAGTAGAGAAAGTTTACTTCTGGGTAACTTACAAAACTTTAAGACTTGTAGTAGCAATGGATTGGGTTCTAATATGCTAATCTTTTTTGAAATGCCAGAATCTTGGGCATAACCCATGGCAAGAAAATAAACAATTAGTGAAAATTGTGTTCCTATGTACCAGAGAGGAATAGATTATAGGTTAATTTTTGTTCTTTGATTTACCCCTTAGTTCTAAGTGTGTTAAGCTTGAATAAAATCTAGTGCAGGTACTAAGGTTGTTCTTCTTGACATGATATGTAATTTAGATCTTCATATTAAGCTGAACTATCTGCCTTTTAAATTTGCATACAGGACTGATTTGGGGCATTAGTTTTTCTGTGTAAATATACTTCAATATATTCAGTATATTGTCAATATACTTCCAAATATTGAAGAGTAAAATGAACTATATAATTAAAATTTATTTCATTTAATCCTTAAAATGTCATTCATGATCCTCTGTTGCAATATTCCAGTATTCCATATATTCTATAAGAATATACTAGCTGTGTATACAGTAACTGGTAAAATAGTCTACTTATGTACCTGCTGATAAGCCTTAGGAGATGACAATTGAAATGGATTGTTTACACTGGAAATTTAAAGGTGACAAATATCTGTAGATATGTCAGCTGGCCAATACCAAAAAGAAAAAAATTCAAATTCATTTTAATGAACTATTTGGAGAATGGATGGATTAGAAACTGTGGGCACTGTTTAATAAAGAATCATGGGCTAATTTAATTAATTTTTTCTCTGACATAATTCTTAAAGAAAAATCTAGAATTCTTCAAATTTATTTACATTATGTTTTCAAGAAATTATATTATTTTTTTGAAAGCAGAGCACAAAAAAATCACACAAACGTAAAGAGTAAATAATCTTTTATGGGAAAGGAAACAATAAGTTACTATTTAGAAAAAGACCTAGTTTTATGCTGTTTGATATAGATAAAAAAATCCATAAACTTGTATAGCCATGTAGTCTATGGAGTAATATGGAATAAATGCATTTGTAAAACTGGGCAATCTATTTTTTTCCATTAAACTTCAAAGCTTAGGTGGGACTTTCAGCAAAGTCTGGTTTTGTCCTCATGCAATTTACCTGTTTTAGAAATCTTCAGTTCTAATTATTGTGAAACACAAAAAAGATCAAATATTAAAAGTATTAAGATGTTTTTGTGTGAAAACACACTATTTGTACCTAAGGGTTTTTTTTTTAATTTTAGGGTGCAATAGTTGTGTTTATTTTGGACAGCAATTGAGACTGTCAATGTAATAGTTGTATATCTTCTCATGGTTCTGAAAATTTATCTTTCCTCTCAAGATATTTTTCACAGAAAAGACCTTCACTGTACTGTTTCCTGTACACTGCTATTTCAGAGAAACATGTATGTCACCGTACTGAGGAAAGAACCATTTCTTATGTCCTATCCCTTTTTGATGGTGGTTTTGCAGAGAGACTTGGAAATGAATGACAACCAAACTTTCATCAATGCTCCATCCGCTCTTCTCAAAGCTTTTATTTTTGCCTTTGTGACCACTACTGTGTTTGAATAGGTGTGCACATCAGTAAAATTATCAAATGTTAACCCACCAATTTAGCAAGATAATATTCCCAATAGAACATTGCACTTCAAATTTAAGATGCAAGTATTACATTTATCCAGCAACAAATGCTTTTTTTAACAATAAACTAGGAAAAAATTTCCTTCATTTTATTTAAATTTATTTATATATTCTCAATAAATCTCTAAAACTAGGGAATTTAACTTCAGTTTTTATTCTGGAGACTTCAGGACTCAGGTTGGATTTTCAGTTTTGCAGTTTTTTTGGCATCAAGGAATTTCTCTGCTCTGTTACTTTTCAAATTTAATACAATCTGTACAATTTCTAAGTACTGAAGCAATGCTATTTTTTTATCTTCATAGAATAGAGTAGTATCTGGAGGATATAATTTTTCAGATGGCATTTGTCATTACAGTCAACCATAAAACCCTAAACTATTTTGGTTTGTGAAATTCTTCCATCTTTCATCCTGCTTTGAACTTGACAATAATGGAGGCCTCTGTCTTCAGTGTTCCACACAAAGAATTCACATGACAGTGATGTGAGTTCCTGCTCACATCAAATTAAAAATTAATTTTGAGAACTTCTCTCCTCTTCTGTTATTCCCAGCATTTATATATTCCTTCACAGGAAACTTTCATTAATAGCCTACCCAGTATGAGTCACGAATATAGGTCTGTATAGTGACTTACATTATATAGACTTATGTTGCATATTACCTCCAAATTGCCTGAGACTGGCACTTCAGGAAAGTAGTGATCACAATAGACACCATATAACAAGTTAACTAAACAAACCTTTTTCAAAAAATAATTTAAAATATGAAAAATACTTTTGTAGCATTTTCCTACTTGCTTTCTAAAAGCAAATGGAAAAAGAAAAGGAAAAATGGATTAATCTTAAAAATTATTCTCTGGAGTAGTTTCATATCCATCTCTAGAGATGTTCTACTTCTTGCTTTATCCTTTAATCTTTTTCTGTGAACAGCTGTACATTTAAGTCTCTCCTGAATTTTTACCAAGGAAAAACTTTCAATAGTATTTTGATATTTATTTAATGACTTTGGAAGGTTTTCTCACTCTTTTCTGGAACTGCACCTTCCTTCTGAGCTGTTGTACTACAATTTAATCCATAAAGGTAAAGTAAGTGACTTTTTATTGTTTTCCTTCTCTGAAAACTACATCTCAGTAACCTCAGTTTTTCAATGCCCAGCCCAAGAAGTATCAGCAATAGCCACCACTATGCCATGTCCTGTTTTTTGGCGATCGGGTTGGTCAAACAACCTAAAGATTAACCTTTAGTGAGTCCATGCTAACTACTTCTGAAAACCTTCTTCTCATTCATGTGGATAAAGATGTCCTTCAGAATGAATATATTCTGTATGAATAGATGAGACGGTTCCTGTGATATTTTTAATCATTCTTCAAAGACTGGAGAGCTTTGAAGCTTGGAGCTCCTATTTTGGAGGTGGAAAGTCTCTATAATCTCAATGATTTTAGACAAGACTTGAGACCCTTTTTAGGAGAACAAAACACACGATTTTAATTTGTATTTATAACGAGTAAAGAAGTATTGAAAGGAAAAGTCCCACTAAACTATGCCATATACGTGAAAGACAAGTTTTCCCCAACTCTTTCTAGGAATAATGGAGCAGAATTGTATCAAAAAGATATTGTCCGCATGTCGTTGGAAGTTTAGTTGTGTGGAAGGTGAAAATGAAATTGACAGTAAATAACAAGAGCTTCTTGACATTTCTTTTTTTTATTTTTAAGGGATTTGTAATAAAAGAGTTGAAAACAAACAAAATTTGCAAGATAATTTCTTTTCTTAGTTTATTATTTTCTGCTGAAAAATAGGAAGAACTTTCACTTCCTCCTCTGAATAAAAGTTCCATGACAGATAACAAACCTTTCAGTGTAAATTCACCACTAATATAAACATCTTTTATTCAAGCTTCTTTTCTGAGAAATCCGTAGAATCTACTACATAGCCAAAGGTACCTGATAGTGTTGTTTAAAAGTGTCTTGTATTAAGACACAAAACAAACAATAGTGATAAAATACTTGGGACCTTAATGTCATGTTTTGACAGAAATTACTGTAAACTGACATACGCTTCCCATATGTTGCATGATGTATATTTATATAGGAATACAGGCAGACAGGAAGTTTTATGCTGTGCCAATGGTGCTCATTATCAGAGTTATACCCCTGGAATACATGACAGTTTTTGTTCACTGTATTAATGGATACAGTTATAAATCACATCTTACAGCCACAGCTATATGCACTGTGTCTGCATGAATCTTTGGCCTAGAAGGCATAAGTACTAAAAATAGCATGACCTAAAATAATTGTAGATGGAAGACATGTTTGCTAGAGTTTAATCTACTCACCCAATTTTCTGCTATTTAAAATCTAATTAATGCAAGGAACTTATTGTAAGCTCACTAAACTTGCTAAATCATATGGAATGGATAAAACAGTGAGCCAGACAAAAAAAAAAAAAAAAGCAAGGAAAATGAAAAAGGACTGCCCATCAAGTACTGATGTACAGTATGAAAAATTAATTAATTATGTGGTCATCCAGAAAGAGTTTGCACTTTTTGAATAGAGAAATTCCATTACTAGCTTGGAATTGTCTGGAATGCTCTCATTCAAGGATTTGCAGTCAATGGCTGAATGTCCAAATGGAGAACCAATGATGAGTGACATTTCTCAGGAGTCAGTATTGGGATTGGCACTATTAAAATCTTTGTTGATGACATTGACAGTGGGATTGAGTGCATGCTCAGCAAGTTTTCAAGACAAAACCAAGCTGTGTGGTGCAGTCAACATGCTGGAGGGAAGGGATGACATCCAGAGGGACACTGTCAGTCTTGAGAGGTTGGCCTGTGCATATCTCAGGAAACTAAACAAGGCAAGCAGAAATACAAACTGTACAGAGAAAAGACTAAGAGCAGCCTTTAGGAGAAGGATTTGAGGGTGTTGGTGAATGAGAATCCCAAATGGAAATGTGAAATGTGGAAATGTGCACTTGCAGCCTGGAACTTGGGGTGGATTAAGAGAAGCTTGTCCAGCAGGTTGAGTGAAGAGATTCTGCCCGTATAGGATACTCTCATGAGGTTCCCAATGTGAGAAGGACATGAACCTGTTAGAGCATGTCCAGAGATGGCCACAAACAAAATCAGAGAGCTGATGCACTTCTCCTGTGAAGACAGGCTGAGAGAGTTAGGGCTGTTCAGTGTGGAGAAGAAAAGGCTTCAGGAAGACCTTAGAGCAGCCTTCTGGTATGTGAAGGAGACTGACAGGAAAGATGGAAAGGGCCTTTACAATGATATGTACATGTAGGACAAGGGGTAATGGAGTCAAACTGAAAGAGGGTAGATTTAGACTAGATATTGGGAAGAAATTCTTCACTGGAATGTGTTCAAGATCAAGTTGCATGGGGCATTGAGCAAGCTGGTCCAGTGGGAGGTATCCCTATCCATGATGGGGGCTTGAACTAGATGACCTTTAAGGTCCCCTCCAACCCAAATTATTCTATGACGAATCACTGATTATGCCTGTTTCAGCAATGACCATTTTGCGGAAGCATCTCTTCATTTTACCTTGCAGTAGAGACAGAAGGTGGGGGGCTTTATAATATCAGCATATTTGTAACACTGATAAATATTAATGTGGTAATATTAGATATGCACTGTGTGAAGCTAAAAAAGGAGAATACATTAGAAACAAAGTGAATTATATTAGAATGCTAATTCTTCAAATCAACATGGAGTCCTGGGCTCCTTATATATTCTTATGTAGCATCCCATGAACTCTCCCATCTCGGTCAATTCCTAAGTCCCCCAGTCCCAGGCCCTGGCAAGGGCAGTAACTACTTACCACAGAGTCATCCCTCCTGGGGGGAAAAGCAGACTCCCAAATGAACTTCTGTGTCAACGTCTCCTGTGTAACTTCCCCTGGTTTCTCCTTTCCCTGTCCCCTCACTGGATTGGTATCCCTGGTGGCCACCCCGTTTCCCTGGAGACCAAATCCCTCTGCCCAGCCCTTAGCTCTGCCCCCCACTCCTTCCCCTTCTTAAGCTGTCTCCTCCAGGTGTTCGGGCTCTTTTGCCTTGCTGGGTTCCCTTCAGCCACATGTGATGTCCTTCGCTGGAATAAAACCCTTCAAAAAGAGCCTTTCTTGCCTCTATTGCTGAGCCAGCTGCGGTGAGTGTTAAGTGAGGGTCTGACTGCGTGGCCTGAAGGTTATCTCAACTTGCTTTTCCACAGGAGAGGCTTGTGGGGGACAGGTTATAGGCAGCAGCAACCACTACTCCAACACCCGTATTTTTATTCTAAGTCAGATTTTATACTATTAATTTTTTTTGAGGTGACTTATATTAAATGTGAAAACTGTGAAGGAGGAAAACTAAGACAATGAAACAAAGTGGCAGCATAATACTTCTCAAGTAAGATTACACAGTCTTTTGATAAGAATCAGAATATTCTGTTCCAGTCTGCTAAGAGCAATTTTTTTCTACTTATTGCAACACTTGAAATAGCATGGAGAAATTCAACAGAGTATATATCAGGGGTACAAAACATGAACAGAGCTTTGAAAAAGTTATATATCCAAGAAGAAGACAAATTATAAGACATTTGAAAAAAATATAACTTTTAAAATTTGTATTATTTTCAATAATTTTTAAAAATATTCAGATAATAAACCATACCAACTGTAACTGATACTTTTAAATTCCAAGACAGTGGAAAACAAGACATAATTCAATTTTGTGAGGTATAAATCTCAAACCAGGATGTCTTTATCTATGGGGATGTATGAGTAATTCAAATAAATTACTAAATTATTAATTATTCCTACCTCATAGAAAGTAGTCTTACCAATATTTGAATCTGCATTCCCAGCTCCAATGCACTTAGTAGAATTATATTTTATTTCTTTTCCTGTATCACAGAATCAGAGAATCAAAGAACGGATCAGGTTGGAAGGGACTGCAGTGGGTCAAGCTCTCCAACCTTCCTGCTCAAGTTTGGTCATCCTAGAACACGTGGCAAAGGATTGTTTCCAGGTAGTTCTTGAATATCTCCAGTGAGGGAGATTCCATGACCTCAAACAGTTCTCAGTCCATCCCACTGTCCATTAATCTGCACCACAATTCCTGACTCGGCCTATGAGGATTTCATGAAAGAATCTCACTTTCTCTCATTTTTTAATGACTGAATGTTTTAATATTTGAGTTAAATTTATAGCATATATGTAAGGTTTGAAAAAGATGTGACAAAGCAAAATAATAGATTGTGAAAATTACAGTTATCATGACATTACTTTATGAGCTCCTGGGACAAAGAAGAAATGTTGAATAAGAAATGTCTCCAATGCAAAGAAGTTCTTTTAAAATTAAACAAAGCAACAATTTTAATACTTTTCTTATTCAGTGTATCAATGTATATAAAAATCTTTCACAATAAAGCTAACTTTCTTGTCTTCTTTCATACAATCCCTGCCTTTTGCCACTGTGCTTTGAGAGCAGTAGATGCACCTGTAATTACCATCTTATAGCCTCATGGAATTTTGTGTCCTTTTTCTTTAAAAATGAAGAAAATTAAGTTCTAAAATTACATTTTTATCCAGACTCATTCCACCTTCCTCCATTTAGCTTGTTCATATGAAATTTAAGGAATTCTAGAGTGAATGGGACAGACTATAGTGCTAAAAACATTTGTGCCTTTGCCAGTCAAGATTTTGTGAGTACAAGATTCCTCAGCTCATGGAAAGTCAAAATCCATTTTTAAGGGTTTTCAGTTTCATGAGATTTATAAACACAAACATAAAAATTGAGACAATGTAAGTAAGCTTCACAACTAACTGGAAACACACTATAGGCTTTGCAGAGGTAAAGTACAAAGATAACATTTGCTTGATAAGCAAATTTATGAAACTCCTAGAGAAGGCTTCAGCTATCAGAACCATAGGTTCAAAACAAAATGCAGAATGTTTATATAAGCAAATTGCATTAATAGGATAGTTGTGTTAAACGTGTTGCTTTTATCAGGAGAAAAAAAGGAATAGAACTGGAGAAATGATTTAAATTTGTAGTGATAATTTAACAAGATTAATATGTACTTTTGTATTTTAGAAAAAAGCTCTGAGAAGTATAATTGATTAAAGTGCTTTTGATTCAGATACTGCAATGTGACTAGAAGCTAAATTATTTTTTTAAAGTACTCAGAACATTGCAGAACACTTGTAGCATAGTGTAAAATTTTCCTCACTTGATGTTTGCTGTCATAGGCCCAAGAACATTTCTCAGTTTTATAGTTACAGAGATTTCCTGGATAATAGTTCCAATAGAAGAGAGATGAGTCTAAAAGAGTTCCCCAGTGCATCTGAGGAAAATGAAGATCATAACTGTTTTGGGATGAGTGATCATATGAAACACTGAGGCTGTTCAGATTAGAACATTTGAAAATAGAGTAATTATTCAAGATGACAAGTTGATTATGGTGTTATTTTTCTTATTTTTCACATACTTTTTTTAAATTGATTTCAATTCAAGACTGATATCTCAACTGAGGTATGTGTATGAGGGCAAAGTATTTAAAATCACACTACCATTAATGGCAGTTTAGTCAAAGAGACGATCTGATGACATGTTGTGGGCACCTTGCTTGTATTCCTTCAACCCTAATATTTTAATTGCAAGGAGAATTTGCTTTGCCTAGAACCTTTTCAATTACCATGGCCAGAAAAAGCCCTTAGCAGTCTAAATATCTTAGATATACTCCTGAAATAAACCTTTCACTGTAGTTTCATCGAAAATCAACTCTGTGAATTTCAAGTCCCTGCTAGAATGAAAAATAAATTGCAGTTTGTAGATAGACTTAGGACATTTGTTGCTCTTCATGCAACAATGTTATTGTAATTAACTTGTGCTGCCCCTCATTGCAACTGGCACAGTTCTAGTTTATGGCAATGAGTTGTGTTGAAAAAAATCAGGAGTCAGTAATCTAAATGTAAGGTTTTTTAAGATATTTGAAAGTCTCTACTGTTCCTTTTATATCTCTAGTTGCTACAAAATAGTGTGGTTTCTCTGAAAAGGTCTTATGCTATATTTACCTATTCCAGAACTCTAGTGACAGTGTGTCCCATTATAACCTAATCAATATACATACCATCAAGGGGATAAAAGTCCCCTTGTTTTAATCTGGTTTCTGAAAAAAACTAGCATCTATTATCTGAGTTATAAATTATTATTTATGATAGGAATTTGAAAACAAGGTATAAAGAAAATATTCTATATTGCTTGATTTAATTTTTCCTAATGAGACTAAGCAATGAGGTTGGTTTGTTAGTGGTCAACCCATTAATGGGAAGGCCTATGTAGCTTTACCTACCAAGAGGTATTATGTGAAGAGAAGATATAAAAATAGCTTAAAGTCATATACAGTTTTCTGGGAAAAAATGCAATGGTAACATTAAAAGAAAAATTACAATCTTCTTACAAGGACATCTTATTACACAATTTTCCACTAAAACCACTTCCAAATGTGCTTCATTATGTAGCTCACTAATGGCATTTCAGACCCTCAAAAATGTCAGGAACTTCAACACTGAGTTCATATGAGTTTTGAACTCAAGAGAAGGATGTTCCTCACAGCTTGAGGTCATTAATTTGCAAGCTATTTGTCAGTTGCACAGTAAGCAGATGGAATGTACTCATCAGAGCACAATTTAAATGTGAAACAAATTAAAATAAAGAAAATTTAAAATTATGTGATCAAGCTGGGAGGACATCCAAATACTTCTAAGCATGAGAATTAAATAGATTGGAAGCTGATAAGGAAAAGGAAAAAAAAGGCAATATACCAATGAAATAACTTAAATCTATTTTATATCTTTATTTTGTGAGCTCTTTCATAGAAAGTTCTAGCTGATGACTTAATTTAGGGCAAGAAAAGGCCTTCAGTCATGAAAATTAGCTTCAAATTATAATCTTGTAATACACAATACATAGTCTAACTTTTTTTTCTTACTTTGGTGACTTTTTATGCTTGACATTTTAACTCTGAATCAAGAGCACAGTTTATAGTATGTTGTCTACATTGGACAAAGGATAAGCTAGCTTTATAAAATTGATTTAAACATTTGTGACTCTGAAACTACTATGAAAGCCGTTCTCCAGTCTTTTTCTGAATTGTTCTGATTTTAAATACAAGACAGTATCATGATCCAACACTCCTATATAAACTGAATTATAACAAAATCATGAGCATTAATCATTTCAGTACTCAAGCATTTAATACTTCTCAGGGCTGATATGTAGAAGTTGAAGTATTTCTGGTAGTTCTCTTTCTTTTGACAGCTTCTGTTTATCGTTTGTTGTCTCAGATAATAGTAGGAGAGGTATCATGAAATATTGGAATACATACTAATAATGCTATAGGTAAGGATTTATCTTTTCTATATTTTTGTTGCAATATGTAAGATTATTTATAGTCTGTGTATTCCCGTGTATGTGAGTACACGTACATGTGACAATGTGTCAATATCTATGTGTTTAGGTAGATAATTTATAGAGTCCTGAGGGTAGATTAAGTTCTTCTGTTATTTGTAGTGTAATGTATCTTTTTAAACAAAATATTAGACACAATTTATGCTTTATCTCCTAAAATAAAATTTTTAGTCATGTGATTTAAAGGAAAAAAATCCTAACAATAAAATAAAGTTCTTTCATTCTTCTTGGTTACACTTTGTTTTGTTCTTCAAATCTATATTGTTATTCATAACCCTAAACATCTACGTGAACTGGAAAACTATGGCAATTTTTTTTTCAGTGTGTTATTAAGATATTACACCTGAATTTAGTCACTCATCAAAAGTAAAAAATGTAATTTTTATTAAAGTCAGAATCAGCTTTGGGATTTAATCTTTCTTGATTGGTTGGAACTTTTACAAAGTTTATATGGGTGCTGAAATTAGATCTAATTTATCCAGTTTGATGTATCTCCCCAGTCACATTTACAAAGATGGAAATATGTTAAATGAGTTACACAGATGAAGAAAAAATATGTCCCTTAAGTAATTCCCCTTGATGTATATAATTAAGTGTCTTGTTAGAGACAACTCCAGTGATTTTCTTCTGCTAAAACAATATTTTCTCCTAATTTATCCTAATTAAGCAGATTGTCATGAGGTCACTTATTTGGCTGTTCATCATTCTTTGAAGATCTTTGCATGAACCAAACACAAAGTGGCACAATTATTTCTGTCAAAACCAAGGCTTTCTACTTCAATATTAAATGTATTGAAACTATTCTTTTCTATTTCCATTATTTCGGCAGAAAAATCCCTGAGCTAATCCTATCAAGTGTTGACTAATTTAGATAGTGAACTGTATGGCACAGACTGCAGAGGAGGGAATATTATGTGTGTAGCACAGGAAAGCCTCACTAAAAAAAGAGAAGAAACTGTTGCATAAAACATCCCTTCCCAGGATGACACCTTTTCTCTGGGATACTCTCATGCCTTCGGCCCTCAGCCCCAGGTGCACAAAAGGGGATGTTTTTTCAAGCGGTGATTGCGGGAGGGGGACAACCTCCAGAGCTGAAGCTGGAGCAGGGCAGGCAGCAGGCACTGGTCCCAGGGCAGTGGCGAAACCAGTGACCCCCAGCCCAGGCCACGGCGAGGCTGAGCCACCTCTCTGAGGGCTCAGCAGGACCAGGGTAGCCTACTGATAAAGACAGAAATAATTTTTACCTGACTACAAGTGGCATGTTGTAGAGATCCCTGAAGACCTCAGGATACAAATTATGTGCACTTGAAGGCAGAAACTTAAGTGTAAGGTTATTGCAGTTAGATAAACTGATTCCCTGCAAAACACTTGCTTAACTTGCAACTGAAGTGAACTGAACTGCTAGCAAAAGGAAGAGGAAAACAAAAATCAATTTAAACAAACCCCTACATTTTTTTGCCTGAAAATTTTAAAAGATTGAGAATTCTCAATCTAGTTACCTTGTTACAAATTTAGATTAATTGTTTGTCTATATATATATAATTTTTAAATGGAATAATTAATCTGAGAAAAAGTAAAATATAAATAATGAACAGATGTAGAAAAACATTGCTGAAACTGTTTAATGTTTACTATGTATGGGTAGGTGTATGCGTATGTATAGGTCTTTTTGTATTTAGCATTAACATCCTTGTTTTTATTAAGGCATGAAATTGTCAAAAGAAATATTAGATGTCTCCATTGTGAATAAAAATTTATCCTGTACATTGAAATTAAGGTGGCATTGGTATACAATAGCAGAAGAGCAGACTAAATTTTTTAATATCAAATATTTTTTTATTAGGTTTTAAAATGAAAAAAGCTAGTGCTTTATCTACCTCCTGACTGGGGAAGCAAAAATGTCAGCTGTCTCCCAGAATCCATTTTGCTAATCCAATCAGATTGTTTAATTAATTTTTGATAGTGATGAAACCAAATATGTGACACAACTGTTCAAGGATTATTTGTTAGCAGATTTTTCATGATGAATCAGACCAAAGATTCCTCATGCTCATCTATTGGCTCCTGGAGTTTTCAAAGCTACATATGTGTAGAACAGTATTGGAAAAGGGTCAGCCTTACTCTGGGAGTTTCATTCAACCTTTGATTTTCTGTAGATCAGGGAGTTTCTGAGCTGATGTAGTATCTGTGTGTTCATGGTCACAAAACAGATACTTTTATAGGAACATCCCTGCCAGCTCTGGAGCCCATACATACCACAACATCCTGTAACATAAAATTCTACAACTTATCTAGAAATTATGAGACAATTTCTCTGCCTTTTTTTTTTCATTCTTCAGCCTCCATCAGGTTAGGTAAGGTAGCCGATCTCTCCACTCTAGAAACTCTAGCTTTGTTTGTTTAAAAGGTATTAAATAAGGTATTAAAGATGAGTTACTCCCTGATTTTTACTAATACCAGTTAGTGCCACTGATCACTCAGAGCTTGAGCAACTCATTACATTTATATTTTTTTCCTTCTCAATTCAGTGAAATTCCTTGTAAAATAATTTGTGGAGATGAAGTAAAAGACTATATTTACTTCAAAGCCGTAAACTTGTGATTTATCTCTGGTTGGTGTTTCCTGGTTCATAGGAAAAAAAGGGTTTCAAACTTTTGTGATGATTTTTGTTAAAATGCTGGATTTGGAGTTTTGTTTGATTTCTAACTAAAGAGATTAAATTGGTGTTTTAGTCTGCTTCCAGTACAACTTTTTAAAAAGACATTAAATGTTCAAGGAGATCTGAACTGTCACAAAATCAGTGTTAGAGGCTATAGATGGAGAGACAGCAGTTTTTATAGTGCTTCAAAGTAAGAAATAAAGCTATTTTTTGAAGTCAGTGCATTCCAGACTACTGGCTGCAATTTAGCAGTCCTTTCTAGACAGCTCTGCTGATGTGGGACCTGACCTAATACCCATAAAGGTTACTTGTAGTTTGTCAGTGTAGACATTAGATGAATTCTGTTAGGATCTTTTGCTGTAGAAGAAAGCCTTCAGATTTAAACTGGCCATCTCTGATAAACTGCTAAGCAAATACTGGTTACATTATAGAGTAGGTGAAAAGAGAAAGATATGATCAAAGACAGCCTTAAAGAAAGGCTGGGTAGAAAGATAACTACAGAAAATCATGAAGGTATGCTTTAGGGCATAGGTGAATTGAGTCTATTGATTTTTATATGTTGCACTATAACTTCTGTCCACAGCTAGATGGTGTTTCCTAGTACAAAGTGAGCTATTTGCTGTCTCACAGTAGAGTGTAATTTCTTAGTCATTAATGTCTGTTGTATTTTGTTGTGTGAATTGGACACTTGAACCAAGATCGTCATTGTTTAAGTTGCACCAAAATGCTCTATGAACTTTCTTAATTAAATGGCATTCTACCATCATCAGTAAGCTGTATTGACTGAGGCTCAGAACACAAATAGGTTATAGAACACACTCTGTGAATTCGGATTTTACCAATTTAACACAGCTTTGCTGAGGCCAGGATCATTTTAATTTAAGCGACAAGATCAAGGTGAGAAAAAGAATATAGTAAAAATTAATGATTTCCTCTTATTTAACTGAACATTTTGATTTTGCCCACTTTTAAAAATAATTAAGATTATATAATAAACCCTACTAGTCAATTTCTGCTTTGGATTACTCTCCAGGGTGCTTTTTTCCTGCCTCAAGTAAAATTTCTTACATACTCAGGTAACTCATTTATATATAATTATAAAATAGTGTTGCTTTTGTGTTTTGTTTTGTTGGTTTTGGTTTCATTTGGTATTTTCCCCATCATATATCACATCATGTTTTTTCAGAAATAGAAAAACATTTCTATCTCCTACTTTGTATTTCCTGTGGTTTGAGTTACTAGAACAGTATCTACTTTCCAAAGGTTTCCATGGGCTGCCTTTCCAAAAAGGGTTCATTAGATAATAATTTAATACACTATTGTTATTTTTATTGTATTATGTATCTTTCACAACTGAAGAAAATTTTGACATTCTAGAAAGAAAGAATAAAGTTCAGCAATTAAAGGTGAATCATCAGATGTTGATTCTCTAGGGTACCACATTGTATAGCAGTGTGTCACCACCAAATGTAAGTGATGTCTAATGCCATACAAAGAAGTCATTATTACCACCCACTGTTGCCTCTAATGTACCACAAAGGTATTTATAAAATTGTTCTCTTAACCTAATGTCATTTTTATTGAAATGTACAATGACTACCACATTCAAATACATGCCTGTAGTAATTAAGAAAAGAGAAGTGAATAAGACCTCAGGAAATTTACTGAAATACAAAAAAAGACTTACTTTTGTTAAAACAGGAAAAGTCTAGTTCAAGTGCAAGTTTGTTATTTCCCCGAAAAAAAACAAACAAAAAAAACAGGAAGTAAAATATACTGTGAAATAAATGAAATTTCTGCTATTAAAATTTGTATTTTTTTTAATATGTAGAATTACATAGATAAAAATAAGTCTTCAATATTAGTTATTTTTACAAATATTGCAAGTAAATGCATGTATAAATGTATGTATAAATGGAGAAAACATGGCTGTGTCAAAAAGGAATTGCTTGACAGGCATATGGACTAGCTATTAGCACTGCACACTAAAACTAAATAAAAAATATTATGAAGTCTCCTCAGGATTGTAAACACACTGAAATTATAAGTTTCTGGGTAAAAGAATATGCATTTTTTTAGAGACTTTCCAACATGTTTTCTTTTACAATGACAGCATTCACCATCTTCAGTTATATCACAAGAAGAAAGTCCATAATGAGGACAGAGAAAGATGTTTGGACACAGAAGAATTTTAAAAATAATTATAATGTTTAAACATCTCTCTTCATTAATATTTGCACTGTGATCCCACTGCTCTTCAATTAGGTTTTTAAGACTTCTTTCTGTGCTAAAACCTTAGGCAGAGTTATATTATTTTTTAAAGAATCAGGTACCAAATAGTTACTGCAGTGACTAAGTTTGGCAATATCTACGTATCTAAGATACTTAAGTATCTAGGTTCTTTGCCATATTTCACAACCATAATTCTGCATATTAATTTTTTATGTTTTATTCTAATATCTACAGACATGAGAACTTCCGTATTAGTCTTTTCATAACTGAATACTGATATTTGTTTGGAATTAAAAAGACTTCAAAATATCCAAATATCATTACACTAATTTTAAGTTGTGAAAACTTGAAATACGTAGATTCTTTTACATCTAACCTGCATGTCTTCCCATGCAGGGGTAATGTTTATGCCACATGTAAGTCCTTGCCTTGCATTGCCTTGCATTTCCTTCCCTGCCTTTTACCTTCCCTGTCCTGCCTTCCTCCACTCTGCTCTCCAAAAGATAATTTTGTAATTAAATAAAACCTCATGTGTCTGCATATGTGAGAAATTTCTCACCTTAATTTTGACATTTTCTAAATTTAATTGTTGATTTCTTGACATTATTTTGTTTTTCAGTATTCATTCATATGTTGACTATATAGGTTTATGGGTAATAAAATTTTAATTGTCATGAATGAAGAGTTTCCAGAGGATTAAAGTTAAACTGAAGAGCAAAATAATCCATTTCATATATTAGAAATATAAAAATATTAATTTTAAGCTAGTTCTTTGATTTAATCAAGAAGGTTTGCTTGAAATGCCCATACAGAAGTATTTATTGCATGATATTTTAAATTCACAGCTTTTAAATGGAAAATAAATGCCATTCAAATAATTTTGTTCCTATTCATTCCTATTCCCATTTTTTTTTGTTTTTTATCAACACTACAATGTTTCTCATATTTCATGGCTTCAGTTTCTTCATGGTACAATGAATACATGTTCCATGAAAATTATGTTAAAATAACAGAGCAATTACCATGAATATTCATAGGGCTAATTATTATTCTTGCTTTTTTATTGTGAGAAAACATGGGAATGATTGTACATGCAAAAAATAATATAAAAAGGGGGTCTGAAGCAGGAATTTGGGTATTTTTGCTGTAGTTCCCAACGTTTGGATTTTTATTCAGGATGAGCTATTCACAAAAATAGTGCCAGTTACTTTGAAGAGGGCCAGGGTGGGAGAAGAACATAAAACCCATCACCAAAAAGCTCCTGATACATTATTCAAATAGGATGAAAGAGTCACAGGAATATTATAACTATTTAGAAATTAGATATCAGTATAGTAATAACATTATTGAAAGGCTTAGGTCTTCCCTCTGTGTTACACATGCTGCAGTAGCCTTCAGAAATTGCTGAGATCAGCTAAGATGCTACAGAAAAAACATAAACATAAAAAGAGAGGCAGTCAAATACTAAAATAATATCAGAAGTGATCTCTGATCTGCATGAGGAAAAGGGACCTGCTCAGCCTTACAAGCAATCTTTCAACACCTTTCCCATTTAGAAAATTTCTATGTACAGGACAGGTCCACATTTCATCCCCATCTGCTGGGTAACCCAGGCTGCCATTCAAGGATGGGACCTAGCTGCATGCTAAAATCTCATATGTATTAATTTCCTTTGGAAGGCAAACCAAATATTCTGCAGGGTGAGTTCTTGCATGCAATCCTTTTAGTACATGATGGAAGGGAAAAGACAGGGAGACTGTACACATTGCAAAGCATACTTGCCCTGGCCCTTCAAACCATTATTTTGTGCAGGACAGAGGCAATGAAGATGTTAAAGCTCCTTTGTTCCTCTGTACAACAAAATACCAGATACTTGTAACAGACACTGCAAAAAAAAGAATTAGTAACATTGCCTACATTACCTGTTACCCATATGTAATTGTGTGTGTGCAAAAACGTTAATGTGTTTATGTACATACAGCTAATCTGCTTTGTGTATGGATTTTTACTGGCCATAGGTTAAAATATTTTCACTAAAACCATCCGGGAAAAAAAAAATTAAAAAGTGTTCATACAGAGTTGATGAAGACATTAAATTAAGAAAATCCATTGCCTAGTAAAGATCTATGGAGATTGTAATTTCAGTGTGAAAAAAACCTCTTTGCCTCAAGGTATATCAGTGATCAGTAGGCTTTGATACATACATTTTTTAAGTGCTTCTGTATAATTTTGGGTGTTGCCAGTCTAGTGTTCCTAATCATTTTATCTTTGTAGTAATTAATAAGAGCATTTCTTATCTAGGTCACCTAATAGAAAGTGGAATGATCTTTTAAGACAGCTTTTTTGTTATTGTGCTAAGTATTTGTTTATGATCCTACAGAATGACATCGCACATCATCAGCATCATCCACTACCCAGTTCCTTAGCTCTGACATAATGCAATACTGGCATAATTTTCTGGCTCCTTGCACACTGTGTATCACTGACATCACACAAATGGACTTCAAAACATTAATGGCTCAGAATTCTTTTGTGGTTGTCTGATGTACTGAATAATGTTTTGTCGGCATCTGAGTTCATCACAGCAGGCTTCCTTTAAAGCCAGTAAAAGAAACAAGTTTTTTGAAAAATAAGTTAGTTTAGAAGTAGGCTTTTGTATTTTTTCTGATGATTTTATCATAAAACTACACTTCCACTGACTGTGAAGAAATATACAGACTGTGTTGTCTAAAGATGACTAAACATTATATGGACACGAATACTGGAAATTACCACAGTTAGGTGAGGTGCAACTTATCTAGATCCTCTTTAAAGTCAATGAAAAGGCATGACACTTCAAGGGAAGGATTAATCTTTTCTCAAAGTAGGCATCCAATGAGTGAATAGATGAATCACTCAATCACACTTCTGTTTTTCTACATGTTTTTATTTCACTGAATTCTAAAAATGTCCCTTAGGCAGAAATTATTATTTTCTCATGTATCTAAGTAATGGCTAGAGTCAATTTGAGAAGAGTAAACAAGCCTCTATATGCAAACAGTTTTTTCACAACTTCTCTGATTCAATTGCATTTAATTACTTTAAAAATATTTTGATTGTTATGTAAAAAAAAGTTTACTTATATTTGGATTTTCTTCATGAATATAGTTATGACTCTTTCAAGAAGATATTAGTAAATCTTTCCTCATTATAAATTATCAGTTATTCAATACTACACTTAAGTTAGAAAAATTAACAGTAACACTGATCAGAATTTGCACAAATGAAGAACAAATATATTTTTAGTATTAAAAAATGATGTGGATATTAATATTAAATTTCAAGAGTCCTTGACCTGTATTCTACTGTGGTCCACAACAACCATTTCTGTAAAAAAAATAGTCAATATCAGATTTGTCCTGGTACCATAGTACCAGAAGTTTCAATTATATTCTGATAAACAGCATGAGTATAAAAAGAAATTTATTTTTTACTTATTTTACGAACATTTCATTAGAAGTCTATTCAAGATGAAATTCTGTGAAATATTTAAACTCTACTGAAACACCAATATGTTTTTATATTAATTATTTTTAAGAGTTTATTCAGATATTTCTGCCTTTTTCCCCTAACAGCTGTTTCTCCCCTGACAGAAGAAAGAATAAGGCTTCTTTCATTGGAGATAGAAAACTTGTGTTGTGGTGTGGGTTGATTTAGTCAGTTGGTTTTATCAATTTTAGTTAGCCTTTATGCTCCCCCATTTGTCCCCTCACAGTTGGTTTGATCCAAGTTGTTTACCCCAACATTTCCCACCACTTGGCTCCCCAGTTATCTGCCAATCTTCTCACCTCTTCCTGTTTTCTCCTTATTTGGTTCCATCAGTCTGAGTTTGTTCGTACCCCTTTGGCTGTAAATCCTGTAACCACCCGCAGTTTCTTCCTGAAAGTTTTGTATCAGTCATGCCAGTTTAGCTTTTCTATTTGTCCCCTGACCTTGTACCTACCCCTGCTACATTATCATAGGTTGTTGTGTCCCTCTCTGGTTTATCCCCATTGGGCGAGACAGGTTTGCACCCCTGTCTGCCCACCCCCTATTTAAGTTGCTGTAATCTTTGATTTCTTCAGCATTTGTCACTGCACCCACTCAGAGGGCGCCTTTCTTGCCCCACCTGGGGACATAAAGAACTCTTTGGGCTGGCATACAAGTGCCTCATCTCTCAGCGTGCAGAGCTGCCCAAGCTGCGCACCCTGGAGCAGCGCTCAGCACCATCGGGGCAGGCGATTCTCCCCTGCGGTGCCGCTGGCGGGGCGGCCGCGCGGCCTCACGCGGGCGGTGCCGGCCGGGCCCTTCCACCCACCCGGGGCTGGGCAGGTACCGCCGCACACTTGTTTCAACATGCTTTTCTTGTTCCTAGCTGCGAAGTGAGGGGAGTCCTTAAAACATATTACAAAGAATGTTGGCTTGCTTTTTCAAAGTTTTAAGATTCTTGTGCAGAGTAAAAGATTGACATTTTTTATTGAGAGCTTTACAGCCAGAATTTCACCAAGAAATTGACCTTTAACCTTTGAGTATTATATTGACAAAACCCCATGTTTTGTGTTGAAATTCTAGATCCCTAATATCAGTTGATAATTGCCATTGAGTTTGCTCTTTAGAGAAAGCTGTGAGCAATAACTTGCTAAAAATTTATTTGCTTATGATGAGTAAAACAGAAATGACACAGCTACTACCTCTCAATTCAACGTTTAATGAAAAGTTAAGTACGCAAAATTATGAAGGAAAATATGCAGTCCTTCATTTTCTCCGGCAAAAAGCAATGTAAATGAGTGATAATAATTGACAAAAATAAACCAAACATACTTGAAAACTCTTAGGGAGATCACAACCTATTGATTTACATCATTTAATGAAAAAGTTAAATAAACCTCTGCTCCGATTTTATGTAGAAATTCTGAGGGAGGATTATACAAACAAAATATGGTTATGTGTTTTATATGAAAAATACCATAGAACAGTGTTCTACTCAAGACAATAAAATACAGTTACCTCTTTTTTGTTTGTATTATGGAGGGAAATAGAGAAATGTTACCTAAATGACAGTGAAAAGCATTTTTTTGATGCCACACACATTATTTTATTTAATTTTCCATAATTGCTTTTTCTACTTTCTTAAAATTTTTGAACATATGTTTGTTTTTTTTTTCTCTCAATAATGTGATCTCCTGACATGGTAGCACCTGAATAGCCATACATAAATTATAGGTTGATCAAATATAATTTGTTCACAAAAGCAGGCTTGAATAGTCAGAAGAGTCAGAGAATGTGATTATGTCCAAAGAAAAGGCACTTTGGGCTGAAATGCCAAAATGTGTTGCTTTAGAGTTGCAATGAAAGGGATAAATCTGGTATAATCTGAGAGCTCTCTCTGAAAACCAAATAGAAGAGAGCATGATTCAAAGTTTGTCTTACAGTCTTTTTCACCCCCATTTAATGCTCATCAAGGATCCTGAAGGATAAAATTAAATTGATTCTGCAGTAAAATTCTATGATCCTTTACAAAATTTATTTAATGATACCATATTGTTCATATTTTGGCCACCATTAAAAAGGTAACATAATTAAAGAACATGTTACTAGTCATAGTTTCTAGTCTCTATTTTTAGCTGCAGGAAATCCTACTAAAACTATATTCTGAGGAAGTGAAATATGATCCTGCAGTTTTACTACAGAAAGTTGGTAGTCATTGTAGAAACTCTCAGTATCCAAATTACTGAGTCTTTTTACCACAGATACAACATTAAGCAGAGTTTACATTATTTTGCTTAGAGGTCTAAGAATGTTGCTTGATAGACCAGAATCCATGAATGTGACTATGTGGTAAAATGGTCAAGAACAGCATTAGATCATTGTTTAGCATAACTGGAAAATTTTAGCCATGGTTCATAACAGCAAACTATTGCAATTTTCTCAGTTGTATAAATGTTCACGGTGACAGCTAAGGTATTGTACCTATGGGTAATATTACACAGATACATAGATGATGAGGTAGAAAAAACTAAGTGCTTAATGTGCCAGTGGTATTAATTGAATTCATTATTTAAATCAATTAGAAATGAATTTAAGAGAGAAAAAACAACAAAAAAATACCCAACACTAACATAAGCACTGAATTCGAGAATTTGGCTCAATAATTAAACTTGAAGAAATGGACAATGCAAAGATAAAATTATGACATGGTTCAATTAGCAAAGTGATCTCCTATGGAAAATTTACGAAAAATGATATTATTCTAAGGACCTGTTCCTCCTTTGAAATTAATGGCAAAAGTCCAGTTGAAATCACTGTGAGCAAAAACAAGCCCTAAACAATGAAAGAAAGAATCTGGCAATGTTTCAGGACTCCATTAGTTTTAATGATTCATGCAGTGCCAAGCATTTGGGTATGTGAGAATGAAAAATACACAGTTTTTCTTCTTACGTATTTCTACTACAGGTAGAGACATTTAGGAGAGATTGGAACATATTCATATACATACAGTAAATATTGTGATCATGCAAGTTTTCCTGTTCTCAAAATAGGCTAATTAGGGTAGAAATATACTAAAGTGGAAAAAAAAAAATCTAAGAATAAGACCAAACCAAAATTTTGAATAAATATTCTTCTAGAGTTTATTGAAAGAATGTCATATTTTTGCTTGCTTTTACACCCATGTCACACAGTAATTGATATAGCTGTAACCTAAAAAAAAGAAAGTTTCCTTTCATAAATCAATATTATCATAAACAGGAAACTCTTGAGAAGGCTGGCAAAACATCTTCTGACACATTGAGTAAAAAAAGAAATCTGATTGTAGAATTGGGATGACTCATAGCCTGTTCGGGCATTGATGAGAAAAACTCCAAGTTCATTGAATAGTGATTTCAATGAAGTGATTTTTCCACCTTTTATATATACTAGATAACTATATATATTTATATAACTATTATATATATTGGATGATTAAATTATGCCCAAAATTAGTATCCAACAGTAGGAGATAAAATATTTATCAGATAGGTAATTTATTCAATAGATGTGGCTTTTTTCTTAAGAAAATAATATTCAAATCTCCCTACAAAATATTTTTGTCTTCTGAAGAAGGAGAGATGAACAGTAGGGTCAGGGTTATTGTTATTAGCCTGCTGAAATATTAATGAAAATCACTTCTAAAAGATTTGTCTCTAAAAAGAGTAGAAAGCTTTTACTGAATTAAGTAAAATCTCTGTTGCAGAAAAAATTAATATCTGCCAAAAATTATATGGTCATTCTGCTATGATAACTCACATACCCTAAAAGGAAAAACTGTAGTCCTGGAACTAGGTGAATGAGCTTCTTGTTTGGTCAAAATAGAGTACATGACAGAATACTATGTGTTAATGGGTAATATTTCCTAACAGGTAATAGTGAGTTAAATAAACCTCTACTCTGATTTTATGTAGAAATTCTGAGGGAGGATTATAGAAATACTTTTTATGGACTGTATTGCTCACCCAGATAATATTTGGTATTATTAGTTCAATTTTTTAAACTTTTTTTAAAATATTGCAATTGATTGATTGATTCGTCTTGTCCCTTATTGCTGCATTCTTACAAGTGGTTCTGAGATGCAGTTTAAAGATGGAAAGTCAGACAAACTGGAATTTTCCTAATATAAATTTAATTGATATCTGCCATTCATTTTAGCTAATCAATAATAATGTAATTTTGAGACTGTTACTGACTTTACTTAAAAATTAATAGAAGGTATTTCAAACTTTAAAGAATTGCCTTTTTTCAATTACATTTTTTGTGGTTTTGGTGAGTTTGGATATTTTTTTTTTTTAATATGCTGGTTTGTTGGTTTTTTTAAGGGTAGTTAGGACAGGACTAGACACTGAGTGAAATAAGTTATGGCTCCAATGACATGGGAGGGGCTCAAAAGGCTGTTTTTCATTCATGCATAGTAATACTGCTTTAGTATTTCACACACTGATTTTGGGTGACATTTTAGTCAGTGAAACTGATATTCTGCCAGACTAAAGGTTTGGATTGATAGGTGGAAACCAAAGCTTTGCAAATACTGGATAAGGTAAACTGAAACCAATGACATTATATGTTATGTTGTAAGACAGTTCAGATCCCACATCACAATTCAGTTTTCTGTGCACCAGGAAGCCAGTGCACTAGTCATAGTAAATCAGTCAAACACCTCAAGAGAATCCATTTCTTGTCATAAATCCAGAGGTCCAAGGGTACCCAAGGATGGAATTATGGTGAATTCACAAAGTCCTGCTTATAAGTAACTTTAGGTTTGAAACTGAAGTAATCAGGTACCTAAAATTCCTGTTACACTTATTGTGAGAATTGCCTTCTCCCTTGGCTCCATAGTCAAGTGGTCTTTGGGATTAACAGTCTTCTCTTGGGATCGGCTTTCTATGGTCTCAATCCCAACAAAATGAAGTTGGATTTCTAAGCAGATGGGAAAAGATTGTCAAGATCTTCTGTGACAGAAGGCACGAGCATGAAACTTTCCAATAAGATAAATTATATTTTTTTTTTTATTTTGGAAAGAAGAGCATTAGCATGTATTATGACAACAAAAAGTGCTTTAGAAAACTAAACTAAATGATAATAAAACAATAACATAAAAATAACTGTAAGTTTTTCTGATGGAAAAAAAATAATACTAGTACCCTGTGGCAGAACTTTCATGACAGATACTTAACCACTGAGTTGGGGCAGTACCTGAATATTTCTGCTGTTTCTTCCTTCTGTGGAGAACTACTAGCTATGATTAGAAACTGTCCTGGGTTGGATTTCAGTTCCATTCAGATATACACCTGAAAATACAAGAAGATATAAAATTAAATACCTGACATAAAAATAATAAAAACTGCTAAAAAAGAATTTCATCTAGTAAATATCTTCTTATGTGAAGTTATTTTTCATTCTTTTAATACATTTTCATTGCTTGAGCAAAATTGGGTTTTTTTCTGCAAAAATATTTATTGATTACATTACTTATTTTTTTACCAGCAATTATGTTTTATTTCCATTCCAGCATTCACAATACTGGACAGCCAGGCAAAGGGGAAAAGCTTCAGGGTTCATGACAACAGAGAAGTCTTGATTTGCATGTGAAATTGATAATACATTATTTTCAACTGTAAAAGTATGAAAAGGAGAGATTTAGGTATTAACCAAACGAAAGGACCTAAGTATAATTGTCTGTATGGAATGGAGATTATAAATTAGAATATCATAATTGGATAAATTAATTTTTTAAATACAGTTTTCCCCTTTTTATATCCTTTCCACTGATGGTGTGAAAAGCAACTTGTATATCGGCAGGAAGCTTGGTTTTCTTATATCCATTGTATTTTTTTTTTTTTATAATACTATGTGTAAGTCACAACATAGTAATTTTATACCAGCTTTCACCTTCCAGGAAGTATGCTCTGTGATCTATATTTTAGAGGTAAGCCTAGTCTGATACAATTGGCCTGACTTTTTTTTTTTTTTTCTCAAATACAGTTTTAGGGTGTTTCAGTTGTATCCATGTATGGAGGTGTATGTATATATATATATATATATATATACCAAGAATTTTAACTACTGTCACATTCTGTGAATCTCCTACTATTTATTGCTTAAGTGTTTTGCAAGCATGAAAGTAAGTGAACTTAAAATAAAGCTGTATTTGCCTTTTTATCTTGTGTATATAGTGAAAGTTCTGGATTTTTCTTCCAGACATTTTTAAAACTGTGGGGAGAAAAAAAGGGGAAAAGGGAACCTGAGGGACTTGATACAAAATTTTCTGGGTTTGTTTTCTTTTATTTTTTAGCAGCAATGAATATTGAGACCTGTTACCATAATTATAATAGTTTTCTTAGAAACTGAGCTATTTATATATTAAAATTACCTTCAGTTGGCTCATTTACAGGAAAAAAAATGTATTTTATAAGTAATTTATAATAAATGCCCCAACTCATGAATGTTGAATATAGTCTTTTCTATTCTGCAAATCTCCTCTCACGCTCAGCAAACAAGGCTGACTATATCAATGAATAGGGTCGTCAGCTACCAAATGTGAGATTGCTTTTTTTTTCCTCAGGACACTAAAGCCTGTTTATGTCTTTGGCTTTGGTAGCTATAGAGTCTGCAGCATTATGTATGTGAGGCTTGAGTAGAATGTTAATGATATTAAGTATTTCAGACTAAATTACATCACAAAAACACAGCACAAGTTTCTGATAAGCGATGGTTGCGCTGCCTGGTTTTAATATGCATCTATCAAAGCAGAATGTAAAAGACAAAGACATAGTCTTGCTGTTTGTAATTATATGCCAACGTGCAGAGTAAATAAGTGACTTTGATTTCTTTGATTTGTTACACGAAATGCAAATACATGTATAGACAGAAAGGTTAAGCTGAGGGGGAGGGGAAATAAAACAAAAAAGAAAGAAGAAAAGCTGCTTTTCAACGTGAAATCTCCACCCCCACAAATTCAAATATGGTTTTAAAGTTTAAATTGGTTGTGGGGATGTTTCTATAAAATTTTAATGCTTCCCCAAAGAAATATAATATGCTGCTGCCTTTTTAGTGATACAAATTCTGCAATCCCTAATATCATGATATCATTTCAAGCAGATCTGTTTGAGGTTTCTGTCATGGATGGCAGCTTTCAATCACACTGATAAGTAGAGCACCTTGGTGAGTAGGTGACATTGTAGGTGAATTCACACTTACTCTTAATTATCCTTTCCTGTACACGTATTATTCATTCTAGATTTAATGAAGGCCTGCTCTTTAGCGTTTTTAAACTTAATATTGTTAATTTTTCTTCACTGACGCGATAAGTGTTTGACCACGCTGAAATTCTTATTATAAATAATGACAGGAGTGATGACTAAGATCCATAGAGAAGCCACAACAACACAGCACATTCTTCCAGCCTTATTAATGCTGGGAGCATAAATTAGAGGAAATAAATATGTATCAGTCAAGGAAGAAATCTATATATATTTTAAGGTATTTTAACACAAGTTTTTTATACAAAATGTAAAACATTTCACAGTGAAAAAATATAATAAATGTTGCTTTATTCATCAAATTTCAACAAAGGTGCCTACAAATTATAAAGCAAAGATAATTTATTTCTAATGAAATTTAAAATGCTATAAAGAGCTTAAAATAACTAAACAAACCGAAACCTGAATACCTTGTGATCTGCAGCTATTTTAGGTAGTTGACAGAAATTTATGACACATTGCCATGGCAACAATGGGCTATCTCAATGAGGTATTGCTTGTGAAGAGAATAAATTCTTATGATGTATGATAATGCTTGTAATTATTGCTCCAACATCTACATGTTGTGCACAAATTTAAATCTGCCTTTCTCTTTTTTTCTCCTCTATTTCTTTTGTTACAATAAGTTTATTTTTTTCCTTGACACTTTAAAGGATTTCAGCTGTGATAAATTTCAATCGTGTTCAATTAGTCCACTAGATGGAGCATCTAGCATTTCCAGTAAAAAGGGAAAAAAAGGTATTTAAGAAGCTAATTTTCACAAATATATGTTAAAGCCACTGAAAGTTTAGGAGTAGAAGAAACTAAATCACCATTTCAACTAATGTTTACAAGGCAGTCTTTGATTCAGCCTCATTTACCAACATAACTCAATTTGAAGAATGATTTCAATATTTAAAAATATTTCAATATTTAAAAATTAAAATTTTTTTAAAAATCCACAAACAAAAGCAGAAGGAGGGGGGCAGAAGAAGAGAAATGTTTTCAAGATTCTCCAGTAAGTAAGATTTCAGTGCTTTCTTTCATTCTTTGAGATTTCATATGTTTTGATTTATATAAGCAGCCTGCAGAAATCTTTGGAGGACAGTTTGTATTAATGCTGCAAAAGAGTAATTTCTGTGGAGAAGAAAAAGAAATTATAATGAAGCCTGTGTAGACTACTGTGAGTGAGAAAAGGGGAAAATATGAAAGATACGCTTCAATGAAAGGGAAACAGCAGTGGATATTGTACTGCCATAGGAAGGCTGTGAAAATCAGGCGGGAGCTCCAAAGCGTTCTTTCAGTTCAATGAGCACTGAGAAAGTAAAGCCCGAGCAGCTGTGAGGTCAGAGGTAGTAGGTCAGCACTGATCTGCTCAATCCACAGGCTTGGGCACACCAATGATTTGCATCATTTAGAAGGTTGAAATCAATAGGACGTTAAGTAAGAGCTCCCTTAGTGCCCCTACCTTCTTTCCCTCACCCCTGGACAGAAAGCATTTATTTTCAGCAGCTAAATAAGAATGGATATCTTAAAACCTGGCTTTTGGCCAGGTTAATTTATGCATACACAAACTTATGCTTCACCAATTTACTAAAACTCATCATTTAAGGCTGTTCAAACGTGCAGATGTTTAAATGAGGTTGGAAGCAATTTTACCACACGATGCTGATGTCAGTTAAAAGCTGAGTATTAGCAAAATGGGAAGGCATCAATGGAGTGTGTCTCCTACAGTGATCTGTGTTCCCCTGTGTCTAATGGATCAGGGAGACAGATATGCCTAGCTCATCGTCCTGTACAGTTAAATTCAGATCTATTACCTATTACAGACATGTATGTATACCAGGGCAAGCATTTTAAGTAGAATGAGAATTGTTTTGGTTCTGGCAAAGATCCAGGGTGAGTCTGAATGGAGACTTTCAGGAAAAACAGGATACAAAACTGCCAAGTGTGAAAGTGGCTACAAGCGACAGTTTATGTGGGAAAAAAAAAATTTAAAAAGCACTCAGAAATCTAGACGTATCTATCAGAAAATGAACATAAAAATGCATTTCCCAGGGTGTGATCCCAAGAAAAGAGAATGTCATGTTGTATAAAAGCTCTGAGTAAGATCTACATCAGTTCTGGATACTAATTATCAGCTTCATGTGCTGATGAAAATGTAAATCTCTTTTAGATGAAACAAAGTGCTCAGAAATAATTGTAAACTGCTCTGAATTATGCAGATAAATGGTTATTCCAGGCAAAAGTTTGTTCATCTGCAAATGGGCCTGCTTCACTCTGAATCATACCAAAAAATCTTCTTTTTCTATGTTGGTTATATCTATGGCATATATTGATTTATATTCCACATGTTTTAAGTATGAGGAGACAGATACAAAGGCATAGGATTTTTTTCTTTTCAAAATATAAATAAAAACTCCATGAAGTACTGGTGTTTAATTGTCCTTATGGGCAAATAACAGACTAAAACAGAACTGAAAAAATATAAAAAATGTTGAACAAAAGCTGTTTATTTCATACTTTAAAATTTATGATAAAGATTTTGTAATTTGTATTATACAGATAATTTTAAAGTTGATAGTCTAATAAATTTATGTCGGTTATCACGGATGTATCTGACATGTGGATAGTGATTTTAATTTTGAATGTTTAGCTACTGTCATTTTATAATCTTAAAAGAAGTTTTGCAAGAGCATGTAGTGACAGGACAAGGGGGAATGGATTCAAACTGAAAGAGGGTAGGATTAGATTTGATAATAAAAAAGAAATGATTTGCTGTGCGAGTGATGAGGCAGTGGAACATATTGCCCAGAGAAGCTGTGGATGCCCTGTCTCTGGAAGTATTCAAGACCAGGTTGGATGGGGCTTTGGGCAACCTCATCTTCTGAAAGGTGTCCCTGAAAGGCGGTGGGGGTGGGGGAACTAGATTATCCTTAGGTCCCTTTCAATCCAAACAATTCTATGATTCCTGATAAAACAGCATTTTTCAATTGTTGCTTTACAGTATGACACTCCTGTCTTTGGTTTATATATGTATTTTATTTCCCCAGAACTTTATATTGTTCACATTGTGTTCAGTTTTAATAACATTTAGTTGGGAGATTTTCATTACCTTCAGCAGCAGCTAGGATGACACCCCTTGAATTTAACATGCTGTTGTATTAATTCAATGAGAGGTTAGTTTAAAAGAATGGTTAATTGAGAATAAAATGAGTTACTTTATGGAAACATAGCATATGAATTAACAAAGAAGAATGTAAAAATTTCTAGACTTTTTAACACGGGTTATTAACTTCCTTGGCCATAATTGCTTCTTTGGAACTATTATGGTCTCATGTAAATACATATTTAGAGGCATTTCAGAAATGAGATTATGGGCCTAGTAGACCATGGCTATGCCAAAGGATTTACAGCACATACTATAATAAAGCTGACAAAAGTCATGTATAAAGTATTATAAGCCACTCTGAATGTCTTAGCTGCTTAACTTCTTCAATACAACAATAGACTGAGAAAGCACTGTGACTTTGAGATAAATTATGTTAATCATCAAAACAGTTTTGTAAGCTTTAAACTCTGTCATTGCCCCATAGTCATAGGAACAGTAGGTAATTCTGAAACCTACTTCACATCAGAAAACCTACATGGAGTGGAAGTAATACAGTAGAAATAATTTCAACAGCCTTCTCATCTCTTAGATAATTACTCTACAAGACTGTGTTTGGAAATGTAGAACTAAAACCAGACAAGCAGGCAGAGCCTTAATAGCACGAGTTTGTCTGTAGAGAAGAGGGCTGAGTTCACAGTTAAGGTGCTGTACTGGGATTATAAATCAACAATAAATCTTAACATCTTCTATGTCTCAGAACCATATTATCATCCAGACTTCATAGCATAACATAATACTGGTGATTTTACACTTGATTTCAAGTTATTTTTCAATTGAAATTATAATTAAGACATTGTAAAATATTATGCTGTCTTGATCCAGACACAGCTTATCAAATCAGGACATGGAATTTGACTCAACTGCTTAATGGTCTTTTCTTCCTGAGCAGTAGTTTGATTTAAATGTGTTTCATGTGAGCATTAAGGTTTCCTTTTTTGGATATCTTACGAGAAGTAGTTAAATAATAAAGTGAAATTATTTTCGAAAGGGAAAAAAAGGTAATTTAAGAGACCATCCATTCACTAAGCACATGAATCAGTATTATGTGACTTGAACAAAATTCACAACCTGACCTAAAGAATTCTAATAAAGATAATAAAGAAAATTTAATTTAAAAAAAAGGTTGATAAATAAAACAAAGTTTCATAATCTGACTTTGGCTGGCAATCCAAATGTAAGATATTTAAAGGATAATCTATAGTCTTAGCCATTGTTTTAAACAAATTACTTGTCTAATTCTAATCATAATCACAAATACGTTTAAAATCCTCATATTTACAAAAGAATTTAAGATTATAATGCGGTTGATCAACATCTTTTTGAGACCTACCTGAGGCAACAAGTAGTTCAGGGTTGCTGAAAGTTTGCTGCATTCTGTGTGCTGCAAACTTCTATGATATTCTATACTGAAAATTGCTTAGGATTGCATGTGCTAAAAAGTACAAGACAGACTGGCAGATGCAAGGGGTGATCATTTGCTAAAATCTTTTGGGCATTGTCTGAGAATTATTCCTCTATATAGTCCCTTTAAAACCCAGATAAATTAACTTTCCAGGACTGAATTGTATCCTACCAGTTTTATCTTTATGTATTCTTAGACTTAAACCATTTTTCTGTTGCTGCTAGCTTATCCTTTAATATATGACTTTGAATATTTTAACAATTTAAATTCTTCTCTTTACAAGTTTGCAAAAAACACCATCAAAAATTACTTTCAGGGGCAATATACCTTTAGCTATCCTAGTGCAGGTTAAGGAAGTAAACTACAAGATCTTATGAAAACCCATTTCTGTTTCATAATTAGATGATTTCTTTCAAAAATTGGGTGATTTGCTAGCAGTATTTGAATAATTAAAAAATAAGTTCAAAAAGTTGTAATAAAATAAATTCAAAAATAAATTCAAAATTAGTTTCCATTGCATGAAATGTATAAATTTTCCAAGGACTTTTTATTCCTAGTCTCAGAATATGAGATTTTGAAATCTCTCCCCAGAGGGCATTTTATGTCATTATAAATTTAGTTACTAAAGTAATTTTAGAAATGACACTTAATTTCAAAATTAGTTTGAAGCAATATTTTAACATTATTTTTTCTTTGAAACATTGAATTGAAGCACATTTTTCTTTGCATTCTTCAGTTAAGAAATCATAGCGTTTCTCAAAATCCTGTTTCCTAAGTGTAAAATGTCATTTTCAACAACAACAAAACAAAACGCAACAAAAAAAAAAAGCCTCCCCCATTCCCCCAGGAAATCTGGTTTTTGAAACAAAGCTAATGTATGTATTGATTAAGGACTGTTCAGTTCTTACTAATTCTTCATTTAATATTCCATTCTTTTGACCCAGAAATATGGGATCACAGCATTGCATATAGTAAGACCCTAGGATACGTGTACGTATAGTGTACATGTGCCATATATGTATAAATTAATTAATGGGGGGAATGGCTCATTTTAGCTAAAAAGGTGCATGATAATAATGCATTTTATAAAAAACTTCCACTTACTTAAAGGAATACTAAGTTTCATGCTGAAAACTGCAAAATACCCTTTAAACAGTGCTAGAGTAGGAAAACTAAAAAGAAAACGAAAAAGAACAAATACAAACAAAACCAACATACGATCAAAGAATAAAGCCACTCAAAATGAAGCCCAAGGACATGATGAGAAAACCATGAGAAAAAAAAAAGAAGAGGTAATTTTGTGTGTGCTCAGATAATGAATCCTGGTTTCCATGGATTTGATCCTTATGCCTGTGCCTAAGAGGAGTCCAATTTAAAGCTCTCCCTTTATCTGAAGTGTTCATGATTTCTTTTCTGTGTGGATTATATGACACTGAATAAAGGTTGTGTTTATACTGCAGCTTTTCTCTCAAGAACAGCTCAGCTGGGAGTATATTCTTTATTTTGCTGTCATCTTTCACAAAAAATACAGAAACTTAATAACCTTTTGAAGACCAGGAGTTTGCCAAATTTAAAGGAAAATGTGATTGAAATTGTCTAGTTGTTCAGCAATTGTTTGAGATGCAAACAGTCAGGCAGCTAACTAGGCAAACACACACCAGACTGTGATTATGTACCACCCATACAAAAATATGTTGTAAAGATCTAAGTGGAAAGGCTGGTAAGATAAGGAAACAGCAAGTTTTGACAAACTGCAGCCAAGAATAGCTTCAATAGCTTTGTCAGTATTGGAAACAGTCAAGTCCAGGGGACCAATTCTAACCAGTTTTTAAGGGGCAAATCTATGATCTAAGGTACACACTGTGTTAAGTCCTACCTTCACATGAAACTACTTTCAAGGACAATAGGAAATACTACTCTACCTCTACAATATAAAACAGAATTTATCTACTTCTGTCAAGACAACATTTTTTGTATATATGTATATGACAGATTTTCTATTAAGTAATCTTTACTAAGTAATCATTGACCAGCATGACATCTTGTGCTGCAAGTGCTTCCATCAGTAGAATAAGTGACCAAGATTATTATGATAACAGAGTAAATCTCTTTATTTTGGTCAAGGCTAACTTTGGCTTTTTGCAAGTAAAGCTTTCATTTTATTTAGGTCTATGAGGGTTTTACTCTTTTTGATGGACTAGAAACAGAAGAATTTTCGTAATTAGTTGAAAAGCCAATCAACTACTCAAGTGATACATTGAAAATGTTCAGTCAACAGTCTTGTCACACTACTTCCTTCATTCATAGCAAATACAAAAACAAGAAGCACTGAGATGCTGTTAGGTGAATAATCACCTGAATGCAAGCTGGCTATGAGGCAACAGAGCTGAGGTCTTTCAGAATATCCCTGTAGCTGGCAATTTGCTCTTATTTTTGATGTATTGTTCAATCAAATAATGAAAATTTCATGAAAATTCAGTCATTATTTTCTTGAGAGTAAAAAGACATTTTACAAGTATCACATTTTTTTAAAAAAAGTTCACCCACAATCAGTTAAATTGAAGTTTTCCGTCTCGCTTCACTTTGCACCATAACACAGTCTTTCATTTTGTAGCATTGAGAATGAGCCAGTCTGCCTATTCAATTTATCTGTTAAGCATCTGTGAAGCTATGAAAAATAATGTAAATTGTTTGCCCTGCTTCTGTTGTGTAATAAGGAAGGCACTTCCAGAAGGCAAATTTATCCCTAAGGCTCTTATCCAAGAGGGGCTGCCCTCTGGGCATGAACATGTATCTGCATTGATACTGAATAAGCCTGGATGATGAGCTTAGTCCACATGATTGTAAGGCAGCTAAAACTGCATGGTTGAATCTCATCTCTAGAGTCTACGCTTGGCATGAACATAAAGAAAAGATGGATTTAAGGAGAGAATGTTTAGAGCCTACAAACTCCACATATAATTAGATTGATGAGAATTCACCAGAGACTCCATCAAAGGAGGAAATTATTTATTTAATCTAAATCTCACAGACAGCAAATGTAAGATTGTCAGTGCCTTCATTAGAATTTATGTTATGCCACAGCTTACAGTGGGTTTTTTTACTCATTTATATGAAAATATTTACCCTGAAATGTAAAGTAAATAAATGAAAAAGGCATTACAGATAGGATTTATCTTACCTAAGCTTAGACATCAAACAATTAGTTATTTTACGCTAAAATAATAACCCTAGGTACTTTCTGCAGTTTACTGAAAATAGACACCTGGAAAGGACAATCTGTCTCACTAAGTTTAGGCAGTCATCTTGAGCCAAGAATCTGTCCTGGATATATCTTTCTCCACTGAATAAAATGGAGCAGGCAGTGATTAGTTCAAAATTCAAGAATTTGCTGTTAGGAATCCAACTCAAGGAAACTGAACCTGAGAACAGACTGGATAATTCTCTAACTTTTTTCCTTAGCAGTTTCATTTCTGTGTAAAATACCTATACCTAGAGCAAACTTTGTCAACAAAAGGATACTATTTCATAAGCCTTGAAGGGAAAGCAAAGAATATTCTATAAAAGTGGAATACAGTATTTCTTTCCCTCAGCTTACCCTCAACTTGAAAGGATTGAGATTTTTCAGAAATAAGATGCTTTCCCACAAAGCAGTCTTTTTGTTGACATCTGCATAGCACAGATGGCATCACCTGCATTCTATTGAAGAGACTGGTAGTCTACATTTAATGAAGATCTTTAATAAGTCACAAAAAACTAACACACAAACACAAACTTGCAAAACTACAAAGTACTTATGGGAATCCCACATTTAGGATTGCATAATTATATTTTGTTAACACAAATAATATTCATCAGAATTTACAATGTTCAGGTTTATAAAGCTGCACATCAGTCCATCCCTATGCTTCAAAGATTAATAATATATATCAACTATTCCAGATGCTCATGAAGTTGTAAAAGCCATCAGTGAGAAGGTAGAAACTCCTGTTGCTATGTAGAATATAACTTTTTCAATTTTTTAGATAAGAGTTTTTACTCGTTATATTTGAATATGTGTGTTTTAATTGCTGAAAAACAGGCTATTTTTTTCTTGTTCTACACCTTAAAAACTGTTTGTCATCAGTTGATGGCTGCTGCTGCTCACCAATTCATTGAGTAAATACCCTTACTCACCAGCTGGAGTAGCAGGTTCTCAGAGGAAATTGAAATCCCTGCAAGAGGGGTGAATAACTCTTCCACTTCCAAATATGAATATGGTAGCACTCAATGCCTCCTGATGTGTAATTTCTTTGTCACTAACTTATGACCACTGTAACTAAGCAGAACTATTCTTAGTTGGATTTCAACATATCTGGTATGTCTGCACAGAGAGTCAAGGTTTTTATATTTTTTCTCATTCCTGCAGTTGCTCCTTGATGATCAGGCTATCAGCCTGCTTTTTCACTGTTTTTTGTTCCTCCAACCCTCAGTTAATATTTTTATGGTTTTAGGGGCTATGAAGAGCTAGTTTCTTCAGTTAGTGTCTTTACCACATTCATTACAGACATTTTCAAGATTGTTTATACTTCATGTTGATATTAAAATGCCATCTTATTTAGACACATTATTCTCAGTGCACTTCAATACTCTATGAGTAGCAATGATTCTAGCTGATTAAGTCAAATGCTTTTGGCACCGCCAATGTGCTGCAAAGTTTTTAGTAATTCTCATTATAATAGGCATAAAAAAGAGAAAGTAACTGGTTTTTTTATAGGAAAAAAACTTTTAAAAACAACCCCTTTATTTCCAGCTAGAGATCACTGGGTTCCTTCCAAATCTTATTTTCAACTTCTCTTACCAATTTGATAAGCAAACTGATTGATTTTGATTCTTTCTTCTCTGTGTATTCTAATTTGCCTCCAATTATTTCCACTTTCCTCTTATTTTGACTAGTCAGCACAGGGAAATCTTTTCTCCTAAGTAGTTTCTTATTTTTTTTATTGCTGATACATTAAGATAGAAGAAGAAAGCAGGTCTCATAGCCAATAAGACTACATAGATAGCTGAACATCTCTTCGGGAGCTTCATCAGCATTCTTTTTTTACTATTGTTTAGAAAATAATTCAATTTTTTAGTGACAGTTTACAACTGGACTTTATTTGTTCTCATGTTCCTTTATCAAAACTGTATCAGCAGCTTACCAGAGCACAGACTTTTGCACAACTAACGTGGCTTTCTGGTCAGTTCTATGTTTCTTAAGAAATAGAAGGTGCACTTAGTATTTTTACTTCCATATAAAACTTCTGTGATAGATATACTATTTAATTTCAATTATGTGACTTTAAAACAATGCAAAAACGTTGAATCATGTAATAATTCAGGTTTGAAGTAACCTCAGGACATCTTGAATTCATCCTCCTGCTCAAAGCTGTCAGTTATGGTTCAAACCAGGTTGCTCAGGGCTTTAACCTCTTGGGTCTTCAACACGATGAAGGACAGAGACTGCACAATCTTTCTGGGTAACTGCCACCACTGCTGGAGTATCCAGATGGTGAAAGTCCTTATATCCAGTCTGATTTTTTTTTTCTCAATTTATGCTCATTGGCTTCTCTTACTGTTCTGAATATTGACAAACTTGACTCCACCTCAGAGCTATGGTTTAAACAGATCATTCCTACAAAAGGAAATGGAATAAATAGATCTATAACAAAACCTCCTTTACATCCTCCAAACAAATGCAAACAAAGGCTGCTGTCATCCATGACAGTGAAGGAATAGTGTAAGATATTATGACTATGCTTCAGAATATGAAATATATTTGAAGGAGTGTATTTTTTCCCAGTGTAACTATTATGCTATCTAGATCTATCTGTAAAAAGGTCTAAACTGTTAAAAAAAGGTGGGTTTTCAAGAATAATTTGACTTCAATCTGTAGAGCACGCAGAACATGAAGTAAACCTTTATGGTGTTATTGATACCTCCCAGATTTGGAGTATGTTCTATCACAGAATCATGTCACAGAAATTCTATTCAAGATTGTACCACCACTTTCTGCATAATAGAGATAATACCTGCCTAGCAAGGGTATTTTAAAATTTAGTATATTCAGTTTTGAACATCCTCAGATTCTATAATAACCAAAATCTTAAGGGCACATTAGAATATATAATGCAGTTATTATATATTTTATAGGCTAGAGAACTTGATCTTCTTTAATCTTTTTTTAAAGGCTCAAAAGCAAAATACATCTTCAAGATATGTTTGAATAAGGACAGACAAGTAAATTTATCACACATGCCAAAGAGATGTGTGGAATAAGAAAGAAAAAAGGGAAGTCTATTAGGTGATACAGATGAATGTCCACTTACGACTGGTGTCACAAAACAACATGACAGGTGAAACGATCTTTTGAACAACTGAGCAGTATTTTTCTCACTGTTATTAATGCTTTTTCATTTCTTTTAGACAAAATTTCAGATGTTGTTGAAAAATATCCATCAAGTAAATTATTGTTTGTTTTTGTTTGTTGTTGCTTTTGTTTTGTTTTGTTTTGTTTTGTTTTTTAACTGCTGAGTATCTCCATTAGTCACTCACTTTTAAAGTTTATAGGGGTGGCCTTGGGGTCTTTGCTTTCCTTTAATTTCTTTTACTTCAGCTCTGGGTAAAGGAAGAGCTTTATAAGTTTACCATTTTTCATCTTCTTATGACCGAATACATAATAGCTAAGTACTGATAACTATAATTCTCCAGTCAGTTCAGTCTCAGACACTTTCATTACAATTTCATCTAAGAAGATTCCTCTCTCAAACTCTGAAACTGCTCTGCAATGTGAAGTGTTACCCGGTAAATGGGAATGATGGAGAGATTCACTTCAAAAGCAGGGCTTTCATAGCATTTTTATTTGAATTTTAAATCCCACTCCACATGAAGGATGGGGGAATAATTTTTGCTATGTGAGTGTTCCTGTCAGCAGATACTGGTGAATTTTTCCTTCTCTAAAGAGTTCAGAAATTCCTGAAACTGAGGATAAATCCTTGAATTCCTTATCTCAGCTGCAAGTTTGTGCTCTATCTTCACTAAACAGAGCATTTCTCTAAATTCCTCTAAATACGAGGAAATGTTTAACTTAGAGACTAAGTCATGTCATTCTTCTTTACTTATCTTGAGTGCATCTATGATTGTTGTTTATGAAGAACGGGTACACTTTTGGAGTTAATCTCCCAGCAGTCCTCACAGCCTGTGCTTTGGCTTCACAGACATGCTCTTGTTGAGGGTGTAAAACAATTTCCTTTTTGAATGAGGCTAGACTAAAAATTGCCTTGAACATCATCCAATGTGTTCCAGCTGCTTATGGTCATGTATTCCACAGGAGCTGATTACAGCTAAACTGAAGTAAAAATGTTCAAAAATATAGTGTAGATGTGTTATCCTCTGAAATAACTATTTCAATCTATGATATTATGTCACTCTGTTAATATAGACAGAATCATATCTGATTAAAGTATGATACTGTGTAATATCAATGGTCAAAACTCACAGATGGTGATATGATTATCATTAGTGTCAAAATAAATCAATCATTTGATTTAACTAGGGAAAGTTAGAAGTTTTCATGACATCAATTTTTACTATATCTAGGTATGTTTCATGTGGAATAAACCTCAAGCAGTGAATTTTTCACTGATTTCAAGGAATTCCCAGATGTGTCAGGTTACAGATATTCCTGTTTGTGGATTGGTTTTTTTTTTGTAAATTCTACATAGAAATGTATCTCTCTATATTTAGATAGATGCACTTAATTATAAATAAATGCCCACTCAAGATTTTTTTTCCCCTTTGCCTGCAGATGGAAGCAGGGCCAGCAGAACTGGTTGTTTGCTTGTTTGCTTGTTTGTTTGGTTGGATTTTTTATTTCTATTTTTATTTCATGGTGGTTCTTCCTAAAATAAACTTTAGTAACCTAGATTATTTTTCACGTGGTTTCACGATTGACAAACTGAGGAAAAAATGTGAGAATTGTATTATTTTCTAGTCCTGATCAGAAAAATATTTTTCAGTTTCATAAAAGAAAAGAGAAATATAGTTTCAAAATATTTTATTATTTTTCTGATGTAGAATCAAAATTATACTTTTGGAGAATGTGTTTTTCTTTGTGAGAAGGTTGTGATAGATACTCTCTCTGCCTACCTAATGCCCAGACAATAACCCACTGGCTAGAACATTTAACTTGGGTGTGGGAGTAACCAATCTGCTTGTTTATGGCAGATTAGGCTCCCACAGACTCCATCCCACAAAGCAGGCAAGATTCTTGCTCATCAAATTACAGCATCAGCCTCTTCTAAAATGTCAAATTCTTCTTTGGCATATCTTCCTTTCTCTATAAACAACTATATGCAAGATAAATTCTACAGTATGTAGGTTATGGTTGATTTTTAAGAAGAGGAACCATATTCCAATACCTGTTCTATCTGATTCAAAGCAGAAATTGGATTTTAGTCTTTGTATGTCCCCTGAGTATTTTGTAAATTTTTACGCCTGAAAATGCCCTTGCCTCAAACAATGAATTGAAACATTTCAATGCAACTGTCTTACTTTATTTTTATTACCTCTTCCTAAAGGTTGATTACTGTAAAGCCACCTCTCCCCTTTGATGGGCTACTGTGACATCTATCTGACTCATTTCCTTGCTTACCAAAATGAAAACCATGGCCATTATGCCATTTTGTAATGTTACAACAATGTAAGTTAATGCATTGGAATATACCAGTGCAATTCACTCCAGAAAATAAAGCAGATCTGAGTTAATAAGGAAGACTGGAAGGGTTATGAAAATGAGTAAGTGATTATTCTAAACCTTATTACCTAGTATGTATACCTCAATGTTTTATGACCTGAAGTGTATATTAATACGTGGAAATGCGATTAAAATATATATTTTTAGTGTATTTCACTGTGTGTTCTAGCAAAGGGGAATTCCATTACAAAATATGGATAAATAGCAAATTGCATAAGAAAGAACCGTTATAAGAGACACTGAACAAAAGGTCTTAAAAGGCAAAAGATCTATCTTTGAAAAGATTGTGAATCAATAAAAACATATTTCTATAAAATATTGAATTAACACTAATCAGAAAACAGACCAGAAATTCAAGAAAATATCTTACAAATGCATAAATAAACACTTTTAAATAAGTCAATAGCTAGTACATAATAGGATCCTTAAATGCACTGAGGATATGGAGAACATATGGAATGAAGAAAAATTGCTCAGTCCTATAATTGTCATTTCCAGTTTCAGCACAGTGGTAACTGGCAGGAAAAAATAAAAATTAACATGGAGTTATGATTAAGGAAAATAAAACTAATATTAAAGAATCCTGAATCTGAAAATAATTCTTTCCAAAATGGCAGTGTATATATTTTTTTATTGCTTGAAATGGCCTTGACAGAGGTGATCTTCAAATATAGTTATGCAATGAAAAACACAGTGACAAATTGCCACCAATTTGGGTTAAAAAAAGCATAAGAGAAACCATTTCTGAAGGTAGTTAAGTGGCAAGGGAAAAGAAGTTGAAAGAAATAGCTAGTATGTTGCTTAGACTTTTGTCTCCTGACAAACACCAAGACCCATTTTCAGCATATTTCACTGGCTTCATGTAAGTCTGAAAACCAACAAACCAGCTGTGTTTCCTTTCTTAGGGGAAATTTCTGTCTACAGAGCTCAAAGTGTCTCAAAGGGCTAAAGCTACAATGCAGTGATGCCTCTTATGTGAGTTGTCTTGGCCAATGTAAAAGGCTGGTTTTAGGAAAAAACTGGTGTGCTTGACATATTATGAAAATGCAGTCTAGGATGTCTGTAATTGTTAAATGCATATTTATTTTATAAGGATGTCTTCATCATGCAATTTAGTTGCCTGCTATAATGAGGACTGCAAATATGGCAATTATTTTCTCTTAAAAAACAACAAAGCCCAGCAGTGTAAGGCCTGAGTTCTTCAAAACACAAGGACTTGCAGTAATTTCTTTAACATATAATTCATATAGGGAAAAACTGCCTGTCTCTCTACTTCAAAATCTTTAATTTACCCTTTTATTCCACAGACATGTTTTTAAAATAGAAAATGCCTCTTTATGAACGAAGTGTGCATGGGAAATTTTCAGAGACGAAAAATCATCATATCATTACCATCACTTTTATGCCCAGCTAGGAAAAATATACTGACATCTTCTTGGCTGCCTTCCTGGAATGGTCTTCTCAGTTTCATTCTCTGCTTGCAGAGGAAAAAACAAAATGAACATAAGCCTACAAGGCAGGGAGCCACAGAACCATAACCCACTTTGAGCAGAAGAAGCTGGAGGGAAGCCCTGTGCTGGCACTCAGGCCTCTGGCTTGGCACAAAGGCAGGGAGCCTGAGTGCTGGACCTGCTGCTCACCGCCTTGGGGGTGCTGCTCGGTTGCATTCTCCCTCTGTTGGAATAAAAAGGCTCTCATTGAAGTCTTCCTGTTCAGACATTGTCAAACCTGTACTTCATTTCATTTTACCCAGGACTAAAACTCTGGAAATCCCAGTTTCAAGGGGAGTCTCTTTTTTTAACTTGCCTTTTTTTTTGTTTGTTTCTTTGTTTTCCATATCTCTGTTTGATTCTAATCTTCAACTTGATTAGGATTATGAAGTTTTTTTTCTTTTTTCTTTGCCTAATATATAGGAGTCCTTAAAACATTCAGAGTTTTGTTATTTGTTTAACTTTATTTTGTTTTGGACATTTCTTATTTGTGTGAGCATATATATATATATATATATAATGTGAACATATTAAAAGATATGCATGCATATAAATAGTATATATATATTTATATTTATTTATAGAACGTTTGCATTGATGAAGGTTATTATATCCATATACAATATTATGCAGTATCTGTCTACATAGTCCTTATGGTGCAATGCTTAGTCTGCCACAGTTAGTACAACTTTTGCTATTGGTTTAACTTACGGCAAGGTTTAAGAATTTTATACTACATCTGAAGAAATAATGCTTTAGTTTAATAAATATAAACAAAATTTAGGGAGAGGCTACTTGTTTATATTGAACAGAAACAGAATACACCATACATTACCTGATACAATTCAAACTATGTGCATATGATGAGAAAATTTCCTCCTGAACAAACATTGGCAACTTCAAATATTCTGGGTCATTTAACAACTTAGGAGGTTTAGATTGGATATCTTCATGGAAAGGGTTGTTAAGCATTAGAATGGGCTGCCCAGGAAGGTGGCAAAGTCATCATCCCTGGCGGTGTTCAAGAAATAGCTTGATGTGGCAGTTAGTGCCATGGTCTAGATGACAAGATGGTGATTGGTCAAAGATGGGACTCAATGATCTGAGAGGACTTTTCCCATCTAAATGATTCTGTGATTAAGGATTGATTTCAATGCTGGTATTATTAATTGTAACACTGAAAACAAAAAAAGCAGAAGACGCATTTCAAAATGCAAAATGAAATATTTGTCTTGCTAACAGGAAACATTTATTTAGAATCTAGGAAAATGGAAGAGTTTCAGATAAAAGTTTTTGCAGAGTGCAGTATAATTTCCTCTAAACTCCCAGTAATAAAATTCAGATTGACTGGAGAAGAAAATTTCAAATTGTGTCATTGTGAAGGCAGGCTCATATTTAGCTGTTTACTGTACTAAATATTTATGGTCTATAGAGAAAAAGGATAGCTGTCATAATTATTTTTAGTTACGTTTTTTGTATTGTTGATTTGGGCTTTTCATGTGGGCAGTTCATTTTGATTAGGAGTAATTTTATTCACATACATTATATGAGTAATTTCAGCTTATTTTTATCTTGATAAGCTAGAAGTGCTTCCGCATTTTACATGGAGTGTTAACATCTGAGGATACTGTCCCTCTGTATAACTCAGCAGTGGTTAAGAAATATCTATCATCATCCAAGTAATAAAAATATATTTATTCTTACAAAATTCTGTCACTTTAAAAGTGATGGGACTGTTATTTCTACATTTAAGAAAAAAGCTGATTTTTTGTGCAACTAGTCTTCAATATTTAATCTGTTCAGACAAGGTCTAAGATTAGATAGATTGTAAAGTGTTATCAATATGTTTTTTATAGTATAAGAAATAGCCCTTTATGCAGTAAAGAGATGGAAAACAAAAATTTCTGCCCACTTTTATTATATTGTTTGTTGCTTAGTGTATTAAGAGGCTAAGGTGGAAGTAGGGAAACAAAGTGGGCACTACATGTTGAACACAGTCCTAGCTCTTTGTTTCCAAATTACCTCTTATAGAAATGTGTAGATAGAAGTCTGTGCCTCTGAAGATTATGACATAATTTGACAGGATCATTATGGAAAATTGTATATTACTTGAAAATAGCTGAGTGCTTTCTTGACATAAGTAGCTGGAAATGTTAGGCACCAAGTTGAACTCAACTTGAACTATATGGCTATGTTTAAGTCAAAAAGCGATCATAGTGAAACCTGGAGTTAACAATCTAATAATAGTTAGAATAGACTAAACTGTAGCTTAAATATTGCTTAAAAATAATAAGCTAGAGTGAACAACCCATAAACTGCAACAACCTTGTTATAACATAGACTACAGAACTGATGGAAACCCCCATTGAATGCAGCCTGAAAGAAGATGACCATGTTATGACCCCTTAGTAATGAAAGAGCAAACCAATGAAGAATGAGGACGCTCCAGATCCTAATACTGCTATTGGTCCAGACTGTTGCATGAGGGATGGGGAGTTTAGATTGTAAGAGTATAATTGCCAAGGGAATTCTTTGTTCTGGGTCCGGCATCTATCTTGAACTATTAGGTAACATAATTGATCTGTGTCAATAAATCTATCTGGTAGAGGTGAGAACCTATTGTCAGAAGTCTCTGTAATAATCATTATGGTGCGTATGAAAAACTATGGACATGCTGGCCACATTATGAAAAGCTTGATTATAATTTTATCATATCCTACTTTTGCAGGAGGCCCAAGAAAAGTGGTCATAGTGTCATAGCTAGAAGACAACATATGATTTACCATCTGTAGGCATTCTCTTGGAGCAATACTAGCATTTGAAATTTACAGCATTTCTGATTAGACCATATTAAAGTGTCAAGTAATTACGAACAAAAAATTTGATTTGTTGCCGGTAGGTGACTCAGGTCCTACATTTCAGCACTGGCTGTAGGCATTCAAACCATCTGAGTATGGTGGGCCTCAAGCTATGTTGCAGCCTGCCTCAGATTCTCAGCAGTTCTTGGGACTGCTGTTATCTTTGCGGCATTGAATGAGAAACAGAATGCAAAATCTTACTTTTTAATATACATTATACTTTTACTATTATCACAATTACACACTAAAACAAGAAAAATTAAAGCAAAAATTTTGCAGTGAAGCTGTCTTTATTTGTGCATGCCGTAGATATACAGGTTGTAATAACCTGAAAGAAACAGGTCAATCTGATTAACAGAGACTTCTTCAAATAGAACAATAAGTCATTGAAGTATTTAGCTTTTTTGATTTTATTAATATTTTGAAAACTTAAGATTTTGAATGGTGGATCCATTGTGCAAGACCATAGTGAACTCTGTCTTTAGCATTTTATGTTCAAAAAAAATCTTTTTTTCCCCTCAAATAAGTTGAGGTACTACGAATTCTTGGAGGCAATTTTGCTCAGAGCAGTACTGCATAGGAAGAAAAAGTCAGCAAGCCAAACAGCAGAAATAAAGTCTAGCAAGCAAGCTTTATTATTTTCTTTAGAAAATAATATTTCTGCCTCTCAGAATTAGAAACCTGTATTTCTCTTATCAAGAAATTCTTTCAATGTGTGTATCCATGATCTATAAGGAAAACATTTTTAACTGGAAAAAACCCAGAAGGTTCTTAATGGAATTCATTCTTGGAGAAATCATTTACATTTTCAACATCCAAAAAGTTCTAGAAATGCAAATTAATAAGCTGTTTTGTATTGAATATTACTAGTAGTAGAGAAATAGATGAATGCTAACCTGTATAAATAATAAGGCAAGAATGCCCATCTTCATTAACAGTCTGACCAAGGACTTAAAGCAACACAAAAGCAAATTTCAAAATGACATACCCAGGATAAAAATCTAATTAATTTACTTGAATTAAAAAAAAAAAAAACAACCAAACAAACTCACAGATCATAGTGTTTTTGCTTCTGTACAGTTTTAGAGATTTGCTTTCTTCTTTGAAGAAGTCTACCAAGAAGAAAACATTTCCCCCTTCACCTAAAACAATCCCCTCTTGCTGATTAACATTGCAACTACAGAAAACAGAAGGCATCTCTTCCAAACACAAGAAGTAGAGCATAAAGTACCAAGTCTTAGTTGATAGGAAAAAGTGAACATTGAAAACTGAATTACAGTCTAAATTCTAGTTTAGAAGTTCTGGAAAACTCCATAGGGTTCTCTGAAAGGTATGTGTGTGTGTGTGTATGTGTAGAATCACTAGATTATATTTTCCCAAACCATGAATGAAATAAGGTATTGTAAATGAAATAAGGTATTATGTAGGAAATTGCTATAAAGATTAGTAAAATGCTGTTATATGTTACTTATTAGTGAACAATAAAGTTGCTGTGTGTATAACATTTAGTTATATTTTCATAATTACAGAATGGTTGAATTTGGAAGGAGCCACTGGATAGGGTCTGGTTTAATCCCCCTGTTCAAGTAGAGCTGTTGAATATCTTCAACGATGGATACTCCACAACCTTCCTGGCCAACCTGTGCCTGTTCTTGGCCTCCGCCACAGTGCAAATGTCTCTTCAGACATTCAGATGCCAGATATACTGTGCTTTACTTTGTGCCCATTGCCTCTGATCCCATCAGTGGGAACCACTGAAAGAGCCTGGAAGTCTTCTTTGAATGCTCCCTCCAAGTATTTGCACACACTGATGAAATTCTTTCTGGGCCTTTTTATGTCCAGGATGAATAGTCCCAGCTGTCTCAGATGTTCTTTATAAGAGAGAGGTTCCAGACTCTTAATAATCTTCCTTTTCCTACACAGATTGTCTCCTGTGTCTCTTTTACTGAAGATCCAGGCACACATTTCAGGTTTGGCCTGAAATGTGTGCTCAGTAAAGGAGAGGGATCACCTCCATTGGCATGCTGACAATGGTCTTCCTAATGCAGTCAAGGGTACAGTTAGCTGCCTTTGACAAAAGGGCACATTGATGGCTCATGTTCGTCTTTGCTCCCACCAGTATTCCAAGGTCCGTCCAGCCTTTTCAGCTGTGCAGCCTCCAGCATATATGGGTACCTGGGGGTATTCTCCACGTGCAGGATTTTGCAATTCCCTTTTTTTTAGGGCACGATGTTCCCATAAGCTAAATTCTGTCTTTTTTTCCCTGGTGAATATGTTTTATTTTACACTAAAACAAAACCAAACCAACTAACCAACTAATCAAAATTTGATCCAGTCTTCTTTTATCAGGTTATTCAAGGAGTTAGTGTATGTAGTTCCTTTTTCATGCAGCACATAGAAAGAATGAAATTAAAGTATGCTTAAAATATATTTTTGAACCTTTAAAATATAAACTTCCAAATTAGCGTTTGTTATTGTTTCAAGATATTCACAGTGAATATCTTAACAGTGATATATTTAATCATAGAGATTTTAAGAAAACTACATAGCTACAGTTTCGGGGTCTTAAAATGAATTGTGCATAAAAGCACCTCTATTGCAACTTCTGTGATCCTTACTGCCACAAAAGAATTTTCATTATACAAAGGTCTGGGAAAGCTACCCCAGTGATAAGTAAACAATCACACATGACAAAAAAAACCCTATTCTACGATTGAATACAGTCTGATTCTTTGTTGGAGAAACAGATCCTAAGTTATTTATAATTATACCTCATAGGATATTAAGAAATGCAGGACGGTATATTTTATGGAAGTGATGAAGCTTCCCTATACCATGCAATTAAATTATTACTTGGGATGATATCGTGTGGTCCAAGTCTTGTGCAAGAATTGTGCTTAAAGGTAAACAAAAGAGAAAAAGAGAAGATGTGTAAAATTTAATTTTCAAAGAGTAAGTAGATCAATCATTCTTTATCACTTTACAGGCTAAATAGAAATTCTATGAAATCATAACATGAACAAATCTGGATCAGGCATCTTAAAAAAGTCTTTAAAACTTTGCTATGACATAAATGATATATATTTAAGCTGTGTTAGTCAAGAAGATTTTTTTTCTTTAAAAAAAATATTTTCTTTACAGCTGATGTAAATGTAAACTTTTCTAACTTAAGTAAAATATTTGGGCTTCTCTTAAAAACATGGTGGCTGATAGCAATTTACTTCAGCCACTAAAGAACAGTTACCTGTCAAAGAACAATTACCTGTCAAAGAACACACTTCCTGTAATAAAGATTTGGAATTTTTAAATATACTTCATTTTTCTTTGAGCCACTTTTAGCACTGGAATAAATTATTCAATTTTGAAAGATCCACTTATGTTCACAAACACATAGTCAAAAGACAGTTACTTTGAAAACAGTGACATAGTTTGCAATTTTCTAGGTCTTCCTTCTGAAAACATTTACCTTTTGTGTTTAAAAGTCTGTACAGGTTTTCAGTAAATATCCACCCATTATTTACTATGATGAGAACACACAGAATAAAAAATATTTCAGACAAAATTTCAGTGGTGTATACAACCTACTATCCAACAAACTTAAAATGTGTTGAGCTGATAGCCCTTGGAACTCATTCCAAGGTGTATATATAAATATACAAATTAAAGGTAAGAAAGACAAGGGAAAAAAAAAGGAAACCTACAAAGAACTCATAGCCTATAGCATAAGAGTATGGCGAAGACTAGAAATAACTCTTTTATTTAGTTGTGTCAAAGTCTAGAAGTGGGAATTTGGAATAATTTCTAAAGGTATGGTAGAAGCAGAATAGGGATACTGTGTCAATCTGAACTAGGGAGCATGGAAAATGGGGCTTGCAGTGAACAAAAAGATTTAGTTGAGGAATGGTTTGGAGATTCATAAACAGCACAAAAATTATACATATTCATGGGTGTGGTGAGCCATCCCTGGGTTCCAGTCATTCAACCTAGCTGCAGCCATAGATTTTTAGCCTGTATGAAGTCATGAATACTCACATCAGAAAATGACTAAGACAAATATCTCAAAATCTTGTCCCTAGCTTTCCATCAAAATAGGAAAAGATAAATGAGGGGGGAACATGTTTTGAGGATTGAATTATGTTAATGGAAAACTGACATAAGTAAATACATTCCGGCATAAAGTCAATCCCACTGAAATAACCCTTGACTTCTTAAGATGCTTGATCTTTTTTCTCTTCCATGAAGCTGGGGTCATTTCCTTCTCTCAGACACTATCATAAATACCTTTGAAGTTTTGAAGTTTCTTCGTATTGTCAATTGATTTTGGGTTTTTTTTCTCGTGGATTTCTGTTTAGCAGTAGAAAATAAATACTATGCTTCATAAGTACAAAATTATGTTTTCATTTTCTTAGTCTTCCAGTTAGATGCCTAATCATTTTACTACATCTGTAAAGATAAATTGCATGTTTAGAAATCAGACTGCAGATGTGTTTATGTGAATGCCATATCATTCTTTTTTTTAAGGCTATCAGTCACTGAGGTAAAGTGAAGCTGAAAAATTCTGCCATGCACTAGATATGCCTCTATGAGAACGTATAGAAAATTTTATAATGTTGTATCTACTGTAGTTAGAAAATGAATTTATAATGAAAGTCAGCATTCTGTTTTCTGCACACAGTATATGATTCAACACAATATTATTCTAAAATCTAAGCAAATTTTGTCAGAATATGATACAAAGATAACATTCTCTGAACTGGTTAGAAGAGTAAATGTACTCCTTTAATAAATGGAAAATTCATTCTCATTTTATTTTTAAACATATATTTTAAATTTTTCATAAAGCTGTTTTTAATACAGAGGTTGTATTCTTCTAAATTTCAGTCACATGGAATATTTAAGCATATTTCTAGATACCAATTTCCAGAAACCACATTTCCAGATTCAAAGTTAAGACAAACATTAGAGAAGAAAATATTTCAATTTGCAATCAATCTGTTTCTGCTTACAAAGTAGTTAGATTGGGGTCACCAGTGCCTTTTGGTTTACAAAAGATGCAAAACACTAAATACTCAGTTTAACTGCCTTTCCTTCAGAAATCTGAAATACAACTATTTCATTTCACAGAATGATAAAATTTGGGAAAATAAATCCATGAGAAGCTTCCAGAGTTAAGAGTGTCAATTATAATCCTGTTTGGAAATTACCAAAGTTATTTTTAGGAAATAAAATCCTAAAATTGAGAGAAAGACTGAGAGATAAATAAAAAGTTTTCCTTCCTTGTGATGAACCCTAATTTAAAAACAAATCAGAAAATTGGTCTATTCTGCTATGAAAATTTCCATAAGAGTCATTGAAGAGTCTTGTGTGTCATTCCTAAGAAGAGGAGAAGCCATAGACTGACAAAGTGTTTATTTCCATCAGATATTTTCTGTAAAGCCTAAAAACCTTTAACTTTTTAAGGTTGACTTCTCATTGGCCATGATGATTTAGATAAAGCAGCCTTGTTGGAATGACTATGTAACAAAATAGATATATATTTGGAGACCTGTGATTTTCAGCTCAAATTTTCTAAATAAGTGACTGTTTTTCCTGCACAGCAATTTTGCTTCTCGATGACACTCTTGTTTTTATATAATTTTACATAACAGCTGTTATACATCACTCTCTGCCAAAATGCACACAGACACACACTTGAATGTCAAATCAAGTCAGCCACCATTAAGGTTAGGAAACACCAGCAGATAAACAGCAAGCATATATATTTTCTTATCATAATGTTATAAATTGTTATAATTTTTTACATCCCCACACTTCACCAAATAATATAAAAATCAGATATGACTGCACATATCATTACAGGATTTTCACACTTTGAATTCAAGAGCTTTAAAATATATAAAGATGTTTCTGTATATCTTAAAAATCCCCCAAAACAGCCTTTTGCAAGTAACTTTTTTTCTGAGAAAATTCAATTAAAGTGCACAGAATAACAGGGAAAAACAATAAGTAATATTGTTCATATTATAAAATACTGAAAGCAATTTGAAAGACTTGAATTCCAGAAAGGTTTTGGTTTTTACTCTAGAAATATATCAATGTGAAAAATTACTTTGCTGTCTTGTGTTCCCATTGCTTGAGCTATGTTCTTTTTGTTAAGACAGCAGGATAAAATTTATAAAAAATAGGTTTTCACCAATCTTGATTTTAATGAGTGTTTTGGAATATAAGAGATATATTTTTACCTTCCTAAAGTGTATTTTATTTTCAAGGATGCATCTGAGATATATGCTTAAAGTAATCAAGTATGCTTAAGTATGGGTGTTAAAAGTGGATTGAATTCTTCTGGCTAGTGAACTGATGCCAGGCTCACATAAATTTCTCATTCCACAGGCCCATGAGTGGGAAGTTAAATTTCAGCAATGCATCTGAGATTGAGCTTGATGAGCTTGATCATCATCAATACACCGTCACTTGTTTACAAACAGTTTCACATGTGCGATATTAATTGATTGATTTGTTTTATTTTCTTCTTTTTATGTGCTCTGTATTTTCAGTCACTGCATAGTGAGAACAATTTTATCATGAAGACAGTACAACATCAAACTCTTGAAGCCTACAGAAATATTAATTATAATACACAACAATTTGATTTACAAAAAATTCTGAAGACAAGAAAAAACATTCTAGATACTCATGGTGTATAAGACCTATTATAATATCTTTTGAGAAAAAGATTTCATTATTTTGAAAGTTAGATGTATTATTGTTTGTTCTAGAGTAAACAAAGCCTACTGAAGAAACAGTGATCCAAATTTAATTCAAAGGGCTTCCTTTTATGTTTTCTTATTAAATAAAGGATTAAGAGAACAGTTATCATTAATGGAGTTTGTTTATTTGGTTTGGGTTTGACATGACTTTTTTATCCTGAAGCCCTTCAGAATTTTGTGATTCACACTATGTTTTCAATGTCACCAGTGGAGGCCAAAGGCTACACTTAGGACATTAGTATTTACTAGGATATAATAAGATGGCTAAAACTGCTACTGCCGCTGTTACTACTACCATCACCAGTTCTAACAGTGCTAATACAAAACTGCCATACTTCATAGCCCAGAAAATGTGACTTCTGTCTTAGCAAGGGAAATCCCGTTGGGTGCCTGAAGGAAGGATAGGAGTGTGGTTAAAATATTATGAAAGTAAGGCCGCATGGACTCCAGACTGACAAAAGAAGAAAGCATGACCACAGCCAGGCCACTTCTCCTTTGGGGTGATGCCCCAGGGTTGCTAAGGGCTCGACCTACCCTGCCCTCAACAACCTCCCAGGCTGGACCTCACCAGAGACAGCTCAAACTTCAGGGACCATGGCAAGCTGAGGCTCTTGCTGGGGAAAGGGATGGGTGTCTACAGCACCAGCATGTAGGTGTTTTTGTACAAAAATGTGAACTATAAGGTTTATAAAGCTGTTCTGTTTCAATATGTAATTTGGACTGTTCAACTATTAAAATATTAATTGGGCTAGCCATAATTCCTTAGCTCCCTGTGTTTGGCACATTCGTTTTTTGAAGATAACACACTTTTAAGTCTTACAGTGGTGTTCCTGAAGCTGCAGGTAAAGCAGGGAGGAAGAAATCACTGACACCAACAAAATGTTAAAGTGAGCTGAAACCTACTCAGGTTCTGAGCACATTCTGAGAACCTGCAGGACCAATGCAGAGCTTTCTACCTTTAACTAAAACAACAAGAATCAAAACTGTTGAACTAAAGAAAAAACAAATTATACCCCCCCCCCCCCACCGTGCAAATAGTTTGTCTAAGAAAAGAAGAAATGACAGACAGATAGACAGATGGGAGACAAACAGGGAAATGGTCAAACCGTCTCATTCAGCAGAGTGGTAAGTGGCCCCGATGCATCATCTGTCTATCTGTTATCTACTTAGCTTTTATTTTGTTTTAGATTGTTTTATTCTCTATATGGAGTGGGATATGGGCCACACAAACATATATTTTGAAATGAGATATAACAAATAACTTAGAACAAGTCCTCATTTAGTCCCAGGTGCTGTAAGGGACAAGGCAGTAGCATGCTTCCTTGAAAGTTTAACAGGTGGATGTGGGAGATTGGCATCACTAAAGCATTGGGGGCACAAAGTGACATGTTAAAGGTCAATGTGTTTAAACAGTATAGGTTTATGAGGGGAAGATAAGTGTTGAAGGACCTTGAGAGAGGAGAGAAGCTATTAGTTGAATGTGACAGAAAATGGTGAGTCAGGAATGAATTGAGGAAGGTGACATCAAAACAAATGCTAAGTTTACAAGTCTAATTAAATAACAACAGGTAACTTGCATTTTTCAAGGGTTGGAATAAAGGATATAACAAAATCTGATCCTAATGATGCCCACTTATGTTAGTTTTGTCAAAAATCTTGTACTGTAGAGACTGCTTTTCTACCTACTCTCACAAATACCAGAGATGTTTATACTACATACATACATACATGCATATATATATATATATGTAAAACCTAGATAGAAAAGTTTACGCAGAGGTTCAAATGGAATAATTAGAGTCTGGCTGAAAGTACCTACACTTCCCTGAAATTAGGAGAAACATACTTGAAAAAAAAAAAATGGCATCTCTTGTTTAAGGAAGGTCTACAATTGTGTTTGTTGTTAAATAAAGCTAGGTCACAGTATCAAGAACTGTAAATTCCCTTTCCTTAGTTCTTTGTCCATTGTGTTGAAACAATGTACCCTGAAAACCAAATTCTGTACCTCAAATCAAAAGATTAAAAATGACATTGAATTTTAAAATGCACATAGATATGAAATGTTTCTTTAGTATGCTATCAATTGGTACTATAGACCATGGTCTATATGTCTAATTTTTCCATACAGATTACAGAAATAATTTTTCTTGCCTTTAACATCAAAGAAAAGAAAGACGGCCATTTTATATTCATAAGCAAAAAGTTGAAAGAAATGCCATGTTAAGCCATTTTAACTATTTGAATATACAGAATATAGACTACACAACATAACTATTTAAGAATAATATTATTTAAGAATAGTTATTTAAGAATTATAATAATATTTGTACTTGTTTGCTATATTATTCTGCTTCAAGTCATTACCTAAAAACTACTCAATGATATCATGAATAGTTTATTCTTTTGTTTGTAATTTCCCTTTGCCTGGTACATTATTTCTCACTGTTATCCAATACTTTCAGTTTTGCATGCAATATAAAAAGAACACTAAGATGGAAGGATGGCTGGACTATTCATTGCAAACTCCTTTCCTAACCAGCAATTCTGATCCTATTACTACAAACAAATTTTGCCAAATTGTTTTTTGAAAAGGGTGCCAGCTATCATTAGTTTAAAAATTATTCCCTTTGCTCTTTTTCTAAATAAATGTAAAACAAAGAACATTAAACTAGTGAACTGAAATCAGATTTTTTCACTTACAGTACTGTAATGTAGATTAAGCTACATCCTCATTAGTCCAGTTTACCAAATACTTTCATCTGTTGAATAATCCTTTGGATAATTTCATAAAATCCTGTTCCAATTAAAAAAAGAATCAGAACTAGTGTTAGTACTCACAACCCATTGCTACTGAATTTTTTATTGGATATAATGCTCTTTTCTACCATTAATTCATGGTATAGCAGGACTAATCCCATCGTGTAAATATTTAAAGGTGAGATTTGGGGATTTTCTCCCCACGGTAGTATGACAAGTCAATTACAAAATATTCAGACACATTGGCTGCACAACAATAGCTACATTGCCAGATACAATATTTTTATACAAATATTTTATTTCTTTCTCATTAAATGTATTAATTTATAGCTTTTAGGTGTTTAGTTTTGTGTTTTTAAATCACCAGGTGATTTTAATAACTGCCTGAGAAGACAAATCTCTGAAGTATTTTTTTTTTCATATCTATATCTTTTATATCTATATCTATTCATATAGTCCTGTATTTGAAAGAAAAAAACATTTTTTGATCCCTGTAGTTATTAGTAAATTCCCTCAAGCATCAGATGTCCTTATCCGCATTTTAAAACTTTTATCAATATAGAAAATATAACTTTACACCAAATAAAAGCTTATGTTTTTAAAAGCAACCATTAAATTTGTATATCTAACATCACAGATCCTGCAATATTACTTGAAAAGGTAATATAAATTCTCACTGAATATTAAATATGGCCATTTCTGCAGGAATCTTACTGTTTCCTACATTTGTTCCCACATAAATATGTCAACAGCTCAATTTTATTGCAATCCTTCCTCTTCCTTGTAGTTTTTAACTCTGCTATCCTTACAGCATAGCTATTTATTTTCAGGCTGAAAGGAAAAACATAACTAGAGTTTGTAAGATGGTGTCTACATAGGGAGAATAAAAATTGTGAAAGAGTATGGTTGGTTGACCTTTGATGATTGCCAGGTGCCCATCAAGCCACTCTAGCACTTTCCCATTAGTAGGACAGGGGGAGAAAATACAATGAAAAGCCAATGGGTCATGTTAAGAATAGAGAGATCACTTACCAATTACTATCACTGGCAAAACAGGCTTAGAAAAATTGATCTAATTTATTGTAAAAATGAATGCCCCAAGCCTCTCAGAGTAAAGAGGCCTTTAGACAAAATAACATGCTTTAACATTTGGTCAGCCATAAGTTGATCAGACAGTTGGAGGAGATTATCACTGTAGACCCCTTCCAACTGAAATTATTCTGTTCCCTTCTATTTTAAGATATTCTATTCTTTCTATTCTATAGAGTTCTTCATAAAGGACTGCTCCAGTAGTCCTTGGGTTCTTGTTAAGTGGCCAGTCATTTTGAGAAACAAACACAAAAAACCAAAAGCAAACAGAAAAACTCCACCAAAAAAACCAAAATAAAATCAACACAACAACAAAATCAAAAACCAAAACAGCAACAACATCCCTCCTTTCCTCCATAACTTCTTCAAAAACTCAGAGAATGAGAGAGAATTAACTATTTATAAATATTCCTTTTTCACATATAGTTTACATAAATGATTATTTGATTTAAAAGATATTTGGAAGATCTGGACCACATTTGGACCACTGGGACTCAACAATTAACAAGGCAGCTAGTTATTTGCAGTTTTACACTGTTCCTATAACAAAAAGACATTGAAATGTTGGAGAAACTTCAGCAGAAGTTATCAAGACAGTTGAAGGCTATAGCACTTGCCCTGTGAGGAGAAGTTCATGGAGCAGGTCTTGTTTGGACTGGAAAAGACACAGCTTTGGGAGGTAATTGTAAGCTTGTCTGACAATACAAGGTAGTGCCAAACTCCCTCAGAGGTGTGGCAACTAGATAAGAAGAGAAAGTCACATATTGCACTGGAAATTTATTGTATCTAAGTGGATTTTTTTCACTCTGAAAGTAATCAGGCACTGGAACAGCTTGCTGGAATCCCATTCTCCAACACTGAACTGGAAAAGACCTTGAACAACTTGTTCTGGGTTGGCACTGATTCCAGGAAAGGACTGAACTGCACAACATCTAAAGGTCCTTCCTGTCTAAGTTGCTTGGTTTTTAATATAATTCTTTTGCCATCAGGAAATAGCTTAAAATGAGCAGTTAAATGTACTTTTATTTTATTTTATTTTATTTTATTTTATTGATTTCTTTTTGCTGTCTCTAAGTCTGCATTATTCAGCACTCACAGAAGCACTTTCAAGTATCAGTGTTGGCACTACAGTTATTAAGATAGTTGTAACTGCTTTTGTAATTATTATGGGATTTTTAGAACATCTAGAAAAGTACATTATCTCTGTTTCTATGTAGGAAGATATGTAGGTTAAAATATAATGATATTTCTTTGAAAACTAAATCTAATTTACCAGAAAAAAGTACAAGCTTTTCTGCACCTTTTTTTCTTTCTGAGGAGCTTTTCTTCACCACTTAGTTCAACAGACATGCAATACAAAATGTGCAGGGGAAGAAGTAGAGACCATATTCTTTCTAAAGTGACACTTGTTGCAAAGTTAAATTTTATGATTCAAATTGTCACTACCATTTTTTGCATTTGAATTTTGACAATTAATTTATGGCTATTTTGTAAAAATAAATTCCTCAAATCACTATTATTTGTATCACATGATATATTTTTGCTCTCTATTAAGAGAAAAATGAAACATGTAAAATTATGGATAATTTTGTTTTATCTTAAAGAAAATGTTCTGACACTTATTTTCTTCCTATTTTCCACTGTTGAAGATGTTAATTACCAGTCTCTTTTCCAGTGCATTGTGGTGTACATACAATGCAAATTTTTGTGATTAAACAAGAAAATATAATATTTCTAATAAAATGCAAATAAATATTTTAAGTATGAGGTAGCAGGTTTAATTCAAAGTCTAAAAAAATAGTATAGCAATTGTACCTGAAATTTTGCTTGACCAAATAGAATGTCCTATTCCTTTACATCCTTCATTTTTTTCAGTGTTCCAGGATTTCTCAGGGTTTTGGCAAATGCTAGCATAGTTCTAAATCATAAACATTTTGATTTAAAATTGTCAGTGGTGTGGCTTTGCAGGGCCAAATGTTCCTTTGCAGGACCAAGATGTGGTGTTCAATGGTCCTCCTGGATTCCTTCTAATTCAGAAGATTTTATGATTGTATGAATACCCTCAGTCTTCCTTTGTTGCAAAAAAGAAGAAATAAAAATATTCATTGGTCAAATGTGAACATGTACTTCAGGATGAAATTCATGAAAAATTTTATTATTTCTTTCTGGTGTTGTCTGTAAAGTGGTAGCTCAAAAATAATGTAAATATCTAAAGAATGAGCCTATATCTGATCAGAAGACCAAATACTATATCTGAATAAAATTTTAATTTTCAAGGACTTTTGGTAGAAGAGATCTCTTAATGGATCAGAAAAGTTTAAATATCAACTCAGCTCAAATCACCCAAAAGCCCAAATCAAACCACTCCTTAATTTTAAAACTACACTTGAGGACTTTAGGTAGTATTAACTAGAAATTTTACTGATCTTCATCTCTTTTCAAATATTCACTGATTCAAAACTTGTGTTTTAGATTGAGCTTAATAGCTCTCTATGCCCTGCTAATCATGTGGAATTCTCCACTGATTAAGGAGAGCTTAGATACCCTAGGTTTTTTCTGTAGATACATTATTATGCAAAATGGATCCTAGCTGTGAGCCTTTACTTAGCAACTGCCCTCATGAAGGCATGAGTTCCATATGTGCCACCAGTGTAATAAAAAAAATAAAAAAAAAAAAGAATAAAAAGCTTGGAAAAATTTCTCATAGCTGAAAGAGGGAATTCAAAGAATCTTTTGCAGTAGCTCTGCCTGTGCACACTTACCAGCTTTATCCAGTCTCGATTTTAAGGATAGATTAAGTTCTACTTTATCTTTCTCTCCTTTTTGTCAATGGCTAGATAAACTTGTTAGTTACATCTTTTTCACATCTTCCGTTATTGTTCTTCATCTAAGGTTTTTTTCTTTTTACCTTGGAATTTAGAAAAGAAATGCCTATCTACTTTACTGAAAATTCTAAAACTATATATATCTAGGTTTAGCCCTTTTTTTTTCTCTTCAGCATTTGATGTAAGCTTTACCCAAGGTCAGGGAGCAGAATCTTTGGGTTGATGACAATCTTATTCACATTAAACCTACACATCAATATTAAATAAAATAATAAAATAAAAAGAAACAGAAATCTGAGCTGGACTACACAGTAAATAAATTAATGTGAGTGGAATTCTTGCACACCTGATTAATTCTATTTTTGCATGCTTGTAGGAGTTACTAAGTTCTTAACTATTCTCAGAGCTAATATTGATTTTTCTGGCGCAGTTTTCTAAATAATAGTTGTTTTATTTTCATTTAACACTCAGATTTTTTTTTCTGTCATTTTCTTCCTTACATTACTCATCTCTTTGCCTTTTCAGAAACATGCTTCCAGTTTTGATGTCTGGGTGTTGAAGTCCCCTCTCAACCGAGTCATTCCTTTTAAACTGATAGGCTATAACCTCTTGGATGATATCTGTTGGTATTTTGGTGAGATTTCTAAAGAAATGGTTTATGCACTAAAGCATACAATGTTGGAAAGAGTAATTTCTTAAATAAAAGGGAGACATAATCTATTAACAGGAAAGTCTTACTGAGCTGGGTGACTAACTGAAAATTTCTGTTAGGAAATGTGATATGCCCTTTGCAGCAGAGAGTACAGAGTACAATTAATATACAAATTCTTTACTCATGCCTAAAAAAAATATTTTAGTGCAACACCAGTCTCTCTATCTTTAATTTTCTTCTCAGCAATTCCCTTTCATTCAGAGAAATAGATTAGATATTTTCTCTGTCACCTCTTGGTTTTGACCTACATACATTTTTAAGGCATGCTCTTAAAATTTGGAGGACATCTACTAAAGTTGCTATTGGAGTAATTCCCAGGAAAACTCATGACTAGCGATTCTGGGAGCTATAAAAGTGGCAAATTTTACTTCTGTAGAATACCTTATACCTAATACTCTGTTTGTTACATATTGCATTTTCTGAGCCTCTTGAATCCTATTTCATTAAGTCCTTTAGTAGTGACTGGATTTGCTGATATGCTTAAACCCAATCTTCCATGGAACAGTCCTCTCAAACATATATTGTTTTTTTCTCTGGGGACATTTTCTTTTTTTTTTTTTTTTTTTTCCAGAGGTGTTGGAATTGAAAGGAAGAGGAGAAGGGAGGTCTCCTCTGTTTCACTTTATGGTGTGACAGTAGGGAAACTCCCTTAGTGAAGGTCTTTGTGTGTAAGCAACTGTTAAGCAGTTTTACTTTGAACAAATCCCTACATTTCCTCCAAAAATCTAACAGCAGCTAAAAATGAAGTGCTCTTTCTACAGTTTGTATCACTTCATAAAATTGTCCTAGAGATTCTTAATTGTTGCATATCTTACCAAAGTCCAAGCCATACATAGTGTTTGTGCTAAGAGATATTTGCCAAACTCTGGTTTTCATGCACTCATTCATCTATATATACATACACCTGTTTTCAGCTTATTTTCAGTTAATACCCAAGGACAATACAAGAGGTAAGTTTATAATGTGAGATAGGGAGCTTTGCTCTCATCTTGTAAATTTTGTCTGGCATCCATACTTAGGCTTTTTGAAAGAAAACCAAATAAAGTCCCTATTCAGAATCATGGTGCTGAATACTCAGAATGTCAGTATTTCTGATTCTAGTTTGAAAAGTAATCATGGAACTATCTTTACCATTTGGCATTTGAAAATATACCTACTTCATCTGAAATGCTAATATGCTTCAGTTAACTATTGCAAATGCAGTTTCAATATAAGAAGCAATGGGGAGACACAAAGTGAAGAAAATACTGTAGGCAACCTCCACTCCAATATGCTGAGATCCATTATCCAATCTCATTTCCACCACAGTTAAAAACAATCTGGCAATACATGTCCAAAACATCTTTATTGTTAGTTTGTTGTGGGGCTTGGCTAGGTTGGTTTTTATATTTTTTTTGTTTGTTTTTTTTTTTAATTTTTTTTTTTATTTTTGGAAACACTTCTTTCACCATGAGATTTATGGAATTACTAGTGATGGTTATGTTTGTGATTAAAATTTTTATATCCATATACACAATACTTCGAGGAATGTCAAAATGTGCATTTTCTCTTGAAAAGAACTATATAGGTTAAATGAATATTCAGTGTATTTTAGATTCATTTCAACTCACCTCCTTTTTATTTAACATTATTAATTCTTTCAACATTATAAGAGCTAGACATATCTTTTAAGTAATTTGATTATTTTATGCTTGAGACAGTACTATTCCTTCCTAGTACTTTTAAACTCCTTCTTGAACTTAGCATAGAGAGGTTATATCCTTGCTTTATTAATATTTAAGGCAGACTGAATGGAAAGAAATGCTTATGAAGTCCAGACATCTTTGTCACTGATATAATAGTACAGAGAGACAATTTTCTTCATAAGAACAGGAAAATAGTTCTGTCTGTTCCATGTTGGATCATTTATCTCTGTTACACTGATGAATTCATTTTAGTGATAATGCTTTGCCTGAATAATGAAAAGCTGGTTAAGATAGCTTGATGGTCAAGATGGAATACTTAAATTTTCTCCAATTACAGGAAAGCTTATTTTTAAGATTCACTGTTCGAGTAATTAATCTCATTTTTCTTTCTGTTTCTTTTCCTCTATATATTTTGTCTCTTTGACCATGATCCTAGAGAATCCATTATCATAACTTTTATAGGTATGGGTTTACTATTTTGTTAAATGAGCTCTCTTCACCCTCATCTACTACTCTTTTTATCTATGTTATCAGAAATTCTTGAAAAACTGGATTTGGTATACATCATTTTGTCAGTGCTACCAACTTTATCAGTACACTACAGAGTAGAATTTGATGACTTTTTTTCTTGAAGTTAACACTTCAGCAGAAGTGCTAAACATTTGATTTAATGGGATGATAAATAGATTTATACAGTCAATGAGTGTTTAATTCTAGAAGACACAATTGGGTTATCTAATTTGACTTGCTGATTAACAGAAACTGTAGAATTTGATACTTTTAGGCCTGTATTAGACACATGATTTATGTATGACTGAAGCATTTCCAAAGAAGGATAGCTATTCATAAATTAAAGGCGTCAAGAGATTGGCCATAATTTGAGTAAATGCTAAATTAGCAACTCAATTAAAAGCTTGCTTCTAAGTTAATTTTTCTGAATTTGAATTTGTTATGTTCTTTCTCCCATGGATCCCAGCCCCTTCCTCAGATTTCTCCCACTGTTAAGGTACTGAGTGCTATGTTATTTTTCCATATACCAAATTATTTGAATCGCAAAATTGAAGACATAGAATAAAGTAGATCAGATAAAGACATTTTGATAAAAATTCACAAATTATCACACTTCTCTATTTCTATTAATTTTTTGCTTGTGGGAAATTATTTTCATAGAAAAAAAAAGTGGTTTTTTTCAGATTTTAAATCCATTGTGTGCTTGCTGGTACAAATGGTTTACTTTGTAAGCCTTGTAGCATTTTACTGTGTAGTTTTACATAGTCTTAGCCTGCTCAGTAATGACAGTATGAGACTATCTTTACTGGTGTGGTAGTTCTTCTCCCTTGGACTAAATTTCCCATAAATTTAATTAAAATAATTCATCAATCTAAAGAAAAATCTGTTAATGTATATAAAGGGGACATCCATAACTGAAGACTTTCAAATGAAAGAGAAAGCTATTTGCAGACAGAGTAAGAAGATGGAAGGGAGGGTGATTTACAGATGTTAGTGTTGAAACAATAGTGCTGTTAGTGGGATTGAAATGTCCAAACTGAAAGATTTCACAAATCTTAGAACAAATTGCAATTAGCAGGAACTGCCTAACTAAATGAAATCATCCATAGAAAATAAGTGACAAAGTTGTTTTTGGAAAAAAATAAAAAATATGTTCATTCAATCTAACCACCTTAAACTGAATGAACTTTATATAGGATAATCACCAAGTTTTCAGTTGTAAATTGAAGTATTTCTTCAAAATAAATTAAAACTTCTTCTGAATGTATTTTAACACACACATAGATGTTATAGACTTGTGCTTACTTCAATCTGCTGATTTTTTCTTGTCTCTGCATTTAAAGAAATGTATGTAGTTCATATATAATGAGTGTTATTAATAGAATGACATCCTGAAAAAAAAGATGGACAGAAAAATTTTCTATTAAAATCTGGATTTAGGAAACCACAGCTAAGCGATGGCTCTCGCTCTAGGCTACTGCAGAGTACTCATGAGATCAACAGGGTGATTCAGATCCTCAGAGAAACATGTGCTCTGTTATACATGACCCTAACAGTAATTTTGTGTTGAAAAATTTTGTTTTGGCATAACTGGTGTCTTCTCTCATTGCAGACACTTATTGAGAAAGGAATTTGAACATATGATTGGCTCAAAGCAACCTGCTGAGCAGCTTTTAAGCTAATTGACTGAGTTGTGACAGCTTGTGTTTGATGGGCTTTTTAGGGTATACCAACCTTTAGGAAACTGATCATCAGAGGCATTTTAAGTAATATATCAACAAAAGTCCATGTTTTCCCTGTTTAGGAAGATAAATGTGTTCTGAATATTTGTTGAATATCATTGCAGAAAGATGAAATTTTCTCTTGTGGAATGGTTGCATAAATTACTTTGAACAGTAATTTTTTCTTAAGCAGTTAATAAAAGATTAAGACAGTCACCCAGAAAGCTGTCATTAAAGTATCAGTGTAATTACAGATAGAAGTTCAAAATTTTCTTCCAGCTTCATCTTTCAGTCTCATCTCTGAGAGATGAGATCTATAGACTAGATTTTAAAATCTAGTATTTCTCTTTCCTTTAGTCTAATTTATTTCTATGAACCAGTTCTCCTGAAATTGTTTTTTAACGTAGATTGTTTAAAGCCTATTTCACTGGATAATATAATATCTACCCTTTTTCTAGTGTGTAAAATAGCCCTAAAACTGAAACTCATTAAGGCCTCATATCTTCAGCTTCCTGCTGCTGTGTGTTACAAACACTGGCTTCACCTATCTCATCCTTGGATGCCATTCCCTTACTGTCTTTCAAGACATCAGCATCAACCCCCAGACTGGGTTACAGCCATTTCTGTAAGTCATGTGTTTGTAACATCACACTATGAATTGTAACTATTCTCCTTTCTTGCAATCACAATCTCTAGTACAAGCTTATGTCTTTTTAGCACCACTAAGATCACTAAAATACATCACTAGAACACATTGAACTCTTAGCCTTCATATGAAAAGTTTTAATAAATATTACTAATTTGTATAATATATTTTCTTTAAATGGAATTTGGCTTATTCTCATGAAACAAAACAAAACAAAACAATACAACCCCCTACAACTAACAGCATTAAAGGAAATAGTGGTTTTATCCAGGTGTATCCTATCCATTTTTTATTTGCATAATTTGAATTAGTGTTATTCATGGAATAAGTGTTACTACTATCATTCAGAACTTGGTTTTAGCAACATTTGGACTGAAAATACTTTCAGACTGTCATCTTAGAGCTGCAACAAGTATATTCTCAAAACATTAAGAACATAAGACTGAATAGAGTTTCATTTGCAGTGATAAATTGCTTTCTTCTTTTTCTTACAGAAAATTTCTGATGGTTTAAGCAGTTTAGGGAAAGTAAGATAGATGATAATATAGTGGTGGTTATATACTTTAAGCTTTTAAAAGTAGTTTAAAATTTTGCTCACATATTAAAATACATACAAACCCAGTGATGTATAATCCAGAGTGTAACTCAGGCAAGGGCAAACCAGAGGTACAAAAGCAAAATTTGGATGTTTTACCTTGTGAACAAGTGAACAACTTGTTCAGCTGCAAATCAATGTATATTGATTTTGATAAGGTTTGAGTTTGGCATAGATCCTACATAGCACTGTGTCCTGATTCCTGAATTGGTCATGTCTTCATGCTCATTTGTACAAAGTCTACTGTACAGTTTGCCACAAGCTTAATTTTCCTATTCGTGTATCCTACTGCAAATAATTTTCTCATCCTCTGACTCAGAGAGATTGATTTGAGTATAGGATAGTATGAGTTTAAGCCTAAAAATGCTTCTGTCTTCCCCAGAAAGATATGGAGTATGGCTTTTTCTTGCTGTTGTGTTGAGGTTTTTTTTCCCCTTTTTTTGTTTCTGGGTGTTTTCTTTTATTTCTTTCCAGTTGAACCATCATTCATCACCTCTAACGTCACTGACAGGCATTTTGCTTGTCAGTCTCAGCAAATTAAATACACTGTCTCTGTCTGACAATGTGCATTTACAAAAGGTCAGTAGGGAAAATTATATCAGTTCCTTAGATGTCACTTCTAGGATTGTTATAATAAAAACAATTCTCAACTTATTGATATCTTATGCTCAAAAATAATATTTTAAAGTAATTTTATTATATGCCTCATCAAGATGCTGCTTCATTTCTTACTGCATAATTTTGACAGAATTGCCTGGAAAATCAATGCCTCAGAGCTGTGTTTGGATTTACTGCTGAATCCAATTACAGTGTATTATCATAAAATGCATCAAAGTGAAATTTATTGATGGTGCTTGTTTAGTGAACGTTCAACTGTTAACTCCAAAGATAAATATTTTAATGGCATGATTTCTCATCATAACAAAAGAGCCAAGAGAAATAAACTCTGTATTCTGGCACAACAAAGACTTTAGAAGCACGGCATTATACATAGGTCTACTCTTACCTGACTTCAATTACAGAAGTGCTGGCCTTTAAAATGTTTTCTTTTCTTTTCTTATTTCTGTTATTGATGTTACCTAAATAATAGACATCAAATATATGCTATTATTTATACCATTCTAAAATTACTAGTCATATTTATGGGTTCAAGAGCACTTGAAACCATGTAATTTGCCTGTCCAACGTCCCAGATGAGACTGATGTGTTTCTGCCTCAGTCAGCCATCAATCTGATTGCTATTCCAAATTAAAAACAGGCATAAAGGGATCAGTCATTTTGTACATTAAGAAATTTGGCTAGTGAATATTTTTTAATCTACTTCTGAGGTGCCTCAGTGCTTTGTGCTAAGCTACCTTTGATTCTGCGCAGTCCATATATAAGAATATTTTTCCAGTTTAAAGCTTCCAGTTTAAAGGTCCAAATTTGCATAAAACTAGTAATTTTCCAAAGTTAATACATTTTTCAACGTGAATGATTTATACTAGCAAATTTTACCTATTTGTTAGTTACCAAGAATTCCTGAATTCTAACGTATCTTACCCATCGTCTGCCTATGGCTATTAAAGTACAAAATTAAATCTTCCCTTATGTGCAACAGCTTTAACTTGCTACATGTTGTTTTCCTAGGGGAATGTATTGATTAAGGGAAAAAAGCCAAATACAGAAAATCAGGAATGAATTAACACTTCTAAATTAAAATAATATATAACTGCTCTTACTTCTTTAGCAAAATCATCATTCAGAGAATTTGAGCATGTGACTGAAGTGGAAGTGTCTTGAAAAAATTCTCAATGTCTCAGAAACATATAGTTGGCTTCTAAATATCTCAAAAACACCTCTTCAATATGCTTAGTGTAGGAGTTTAAATACCCATCCATGACAAATACACAGAACTTTTCTTTCAGTCATCTTCTGAGATTTAGCAAATTAAAACAATTCCCACCAATCAGTATTTATTCCTTAAAACTGTACTACAAAACAATTGCATACCACAAGCACTATTACTTCCTTTGCAGTGTCACACCAAAATAACCAGGATAACCAGGCAATGCACATATCACAGATGAAAAACCTTTATCCTTTCCTTAGTTTCTCAAAACATAATCATAAATCTCAGTCCTGACATCAGCAAGTACTAATTCTTATTGGTACTTAGTGGTAGATCAGACTTGATAATTCACACAAATTCTACTAAAAAGTACCAAAGTGAAAGAGGTCCAAAGTAAAACATGTGTGGCAGCTCAAATTTGAATAATGGATGCTGAAAACACCACCTTTGCAAAAGGCTCTGCTTTTATTTTCACACCAATGAAACCAGAAAAAAGCTGCTTTAAGTTTAAAGAACTAAGGTCCATGACTCTTCTCTCTCTTTATCTCTCCAAAGTTCATCTATTTATAGATGGTTCTAGTGATTACAAAAAATATGTGTACAGTTGCAAGCTGTGATAAGTACTACTAAAGTACAATCCATGTGGCAGGAAAGACAAAGCACAGTAGGTTTCATGGGCAGAATTTCATAAGAATTAATCATTAAAGGAGAAATGAGATATCATATAGGAAAGACTGGATAACAATTAAAATGTGGTATTAAATGTTATAAAATGTAGGAACATGCCTTTAGGGAATAATAATGAAAATTTAACTGACAGCTTGGAGTGTTGTGTTCTTAGGTGGTTGTTGGACAGTTTCAATACTCAGTACAATAAATAAGTCTTTGGGGCATAATATTTAACCTAAGTAATGTTTAAAGAAGATTTTAACAAGGTAGGAGTTATTTCTACAGACCTTGTCACTTCAAAGGTCAGCATGTCTCTGAAAACCCACAAAACTATTCTACTGGAAATTTTGTGAAGATGACTTATTTCTGTATTAAGGAACATCATAATTTTGTAAAAGTTTAGAAAGACCCTAGCATAGTAACCAACGAGTAAGTTAGAATTACAGTAAGGCCTAATTGTAACATGTCTGTGGAAAAGGAAAATGTGGGCCAATGTTCTATTGCTGGAAGTATTTCTACAGAGAAAATTAATAGTCATGTCAATAAGTTCAGTGAGATCTCATCTTCCAGAAAGGCTGCAATTCTACATCTGCAGAGACTGAGTTGGAAGACATAACAATGGTAGGTTTTTATAATTTCAATTAAATACTTTTCTCACAATGTTTTCAAACTGAACTGTTTGAAATTTGAAACTGCTTTTTGCAATTGATAGGAAAACAGAAACCAGTTTAATAATATGTTTGCTACACCAGTCTATTTTTAAGAATTGCTTAGACTGGTTTAATTAAATTTTATGTATTGATAGGATAAAAAAAGGGGGATTTATTCCTTCATCACAAAACCCCAATATATACTTCATAGTATACTGAACTTTATACAGTCCACTAGACTATAGTATATAGCATGCTATAAGACGTAAAAATCTCTATTGTAAAGGTGCAGAGCTAAGACTTTCGCATCCTGTGATGTATGCTAGAACTAAAGTCTGTGAACTGGGAGGTCTGGTGGTGTGACAAACAAACTGCCTCTGTACAAGCCAGTTCAGGAATAGCAAAAATATGCCCATAATGAGCTTTGTATCTGTTCTGATGTGGAGGAAAATGTTTATTAGTCAAACTGTATGTGATAGTACAGGGAAAAGGAAAAAAAAAAAAGGAACTTGTACTTTGCCCAATATCAGTGAAAGGCCAGTGTCAGAAATCTATTCATTCAGATGCTTCTCATGAAGAACAATATTGAAATGTTTGCAGAGATATTTGCTGTCTTGGTTTGCTGCACAGATCCTGAGGTTTGTGTGTATCTATAGGAGACGTCTTTGAAAATATGTTCTTAAACATATTTATTTTTATACACAGCTTTTTTGAATTTTACAGTGTCTGTTCTTCACGAACAATAAAATACCAGTAGAATAATTGTGGCACAATTTTGTGCCACACTACTTGTTAGAATATGACTCTTAAAACCTTACTCTATGTCTATCCTGTCACTAACAATAGACTTCTATTTTTTTTAATATGCAGAGAGAAAGTATAAAATAAAATATAATTTTAACTATTACATTACCTTAGCAACCTCCTTATCAGTTTACATGATATACAGATTGAAATACAAAGCATTTACTGCATTCTGCGGGGACAGTAAGAAGACCAGAGAAGGTACAGAAACAGGAATCTCCTATAAGGATACTCCCCTTGGGTTCCATCTATTTTCAGCATATAGAATAAAGCTGAAGATATCTTGCATTACAACAAACCTGTGCATCAGGAATTTGTGTCTTTAGCATTTTAGCTAAAGAGCACCACTGGATGCTGCCTGGAATTTTTCACTATATATACCAGTCAATGGGTAGCAATCCAGGTACTGGAAAAACTGTGGTTGTAATTGATTTCACAAGAGACTAAATGACAATTCTGATAAATTCAGGGGTGCCTTAGTAATGTCCAGAACACATGATGATGTGAGCTTTAGAACAGAGATATCCTCCAATGGCATGTACATTAGGCTTGATTAGGACATTGTGGTAACAAATCTCAGGGGGTAAATAATGAGCTTGAAACACACATGAATCTGTTAGTGCTACATCAAACAAGTATATTTACTACTTATCTTTTCTGAAGCAATTTCAAAACTGAATATGACAATACGAAACTCCACAGAGTAGAAATGAACAGATATCATTTAGTTCTAGCTCCAACCACCTTTTTCTAAAATGAGGTAAGAAGCCGTATCAGAAAATTGCCTGTCAACAAGGTCACCAGTTTCAAAAATGTTTTGGAGTGACTTAATATTTGCCTTTTTTTCAGTAGCTTAATAAAACTATGTCTGGCAGGGAGTTTTTGCAAATAAAACACTGCTGGAGTGTTTTAATGAACAACTTTTCCATCTCTGAATGTGTTGCATGGGACTTTCAGCAACCTGGTCTAGTGGGAGATGTACCTGCCCATGGCAGGGGATTTGGAACTCAATGATATTTAAAGTTTCTTCCAACCCAAACCGATATGCTTCTATGATTCTATGTTCTATAAACTTGAGTTCACTAAAAGGAATGGGAAAATCCAAAAATTCTCTGAAAGAGTGTTTTTTCTTTAATTTGGTGACTCTATTAATTGAACCCCTTTAATTTAATTTGAAACATAGATAAGAACTGATGCATTGACAATGAAAGAGATAAAAATATTCTGAAACAATGGCTGATGAAGAATACGCTAATGATACACCAGAAAAGGACCTAAACAGTAAACTGTTTATGACATCATTCTCAGTTCTAAAAGCCTGGTTTATTTTAATTTGATTTCACAACAGTATGTTCGTAATACTGTATTTCTATTTATTTATTGATATGATTTTTATCTATTAAGAAACTTAAAATATAGTAAGTTTGATGGTTCCTTTAAAAGGGAAGGCTGTACATTTAAAGGAGTCCTTACTTGTTAAAAATGAATTTAAGTCTCGCTTGAACATACTTCAAACCCTCCTGGTTAGCAATACATTAAAATAAATACACGGACAGTTTTATAAAACATGCCAATGAAATGTGCCAATAAAAATCCAATTTAATTATCTAGGAATCTTACTCCAACTCTTTGCCTGTGCAGACCCAAAAGATTCTTGGTTGCTTTTCCAATTTGCTCCTAGTTCTTTTTGACACACATATTATTAGGAAATCTAAGGATGTATAAATAAATAAAGGGGTTTATGATGCAATATTTATGATATAGCAAACAATTTCCTCAGCACCTAAGCCATCTTTTCAATTCTTTTTGATACTGCCATCTTGATATTTGTTTGGGAAGCTTTAGAACAGAAATACATCAAATTGCCCAGGGTATGCATAGCTAGGTCAAAGACCAAAGTTCTGAGCTAACGAAGTGTCATGATCAGTTTTTAACCCAAGGTCTGTTTATGGCTCAGCTGGTCTGTGTTTAAACTGAGGAATTACGAGCAAGTTGCAAACTATTGCTCTTATTGTCAGTACTGTAGAAAGAGCTGCCAAATATTTCAGTACACTCTTGCACAGTAATTGGTATTCAACTGTCATTCTGCACTTAATGGGGCTGAATAAACTCTTGATGTCATTCAAATGCCAAACTTTGATGATTGAGGCAGCTGTATGGGCAAAGAGTAATATGGAATGAAACTGAAAAGAAAGGAAGCTGATATAAGTAGCAAAACTTTCAAATAGCCTTTGTTTGTAAAACTTTAATTTTCAATTCCATCTCAAGGCCATAAGAAGCTAATTTTTAGAGGACTCCTACCATTATTTTAAAACTCCACAGATGTCATGGTTTTACACAACTTGAGTAATCCTTCAACAGTTTTTGAAATTATATATATTGTTGTAGTTTAGGAATGGTATTCCCCAGTTTAGTGTTCCAACTGAAACCGTCTGTGCTGCTTGCTCACGCCTCACTCCTCCTCCTCCTCCCCCAGCATAGGGTTGGAGAGAATGGGAGGCACAAAAGGTAAAGAGCATGGATTGAGATAACAAGAATTTATTGGAAACAGCAATGAGATGGGAAAACAAACAATAACAACACCAATACTAATAATAAAGCATACAAGAAATAAACAATTCACACGCGTGTGGTCACTCTCAACAATACCCCACTGCACCATCATGCTACACCACCTGGAAGAGACCACGCCCCTGTCCTTGCAAAATTATTTGAGCTGGTATAGAATAACCAGTCGCAGCCATAATGGGTCGCAGCCATGCCCCCTCCTGGCTAGTGCAAAAATTAGCCCTGTCCTGGCCAGGACATATATGAATACCGGAAAGAATTAGCTAGCAGATATCCAGGCATAAGTGTGAAGCAGAGGAATGGGAAGTACTACTTATGAGCGGGAAGCAGAAGCAAAACAAATCACTGAACCAACAGCTTAGGTTAGTATATTCCAGTTGTAAAATAAAGAACTTTATACAGGTTTGCCAAGTCTGGCATGTTACTCACTCTCAAGAAGCAGAAAGTTTTGAAACCCATCATCATGACTGTGACTCAAGTACTAGATTCTGAACAGGGCATACAGTTCTAATGGGATGAGACTGACTATGGGAACTGCCTCCTTTAATATATTTATGCTGTACCTTCATATTTCTTTGTTTAAATTAATGAAAAAGCCTAAAAATAGAGTATATACGCTGCAAACTAACTTTGAAGCATGTAGAAATGACTAGAAAGAAGCAACAAGTATGAATGTTAAACCTTTTATCAGGTAAAATATATTTTCTATTCAAATGTCAATTTTTCACATTGCTTTTTGTTCTTTACGACTATGGCAGGTAGATCAAAATATGAAAATCCTGTGATAAAATCAATTTTTTTAATTAATTTACATTACACTAAGTCAAGCACTTGTAAAACAGCTTAGATGTCTTGGATTCTTTACCTTGATATGTTCATTAAATACATTAAAATACATTGATGGATAGAAAATTATCTGAACTCTGAAAACCAAAATGATACATGAGGAATAAATATGAAAGTTTCACATGAATATGAATCTTTGTGCCTATCATGGTTTAACCCCAGTCATCAACCAAGCACCATGCAACCACTTGCTGACTCCATCACTAAAGGGATCGAGAGGAGAATCAGAAGGGCAAAAAGTGAGAAAACTGATGGGCTGAGACAAAGACAGCTTAATAGGGAAAGCAAAACTGTACTTGCAAGCAAAGCAAGACAAGGAATTAATTCACTGTCTCCAACCGACAGACAGGTGTTCAGCCATCACCATTAAAGCAGGGCTCCATCACACGTAACAGAGTCCTGGAAAGAAAAGCACCATCATGCCATGTGTACCCATTTCCTTCTGCTTCCCCCAGCTTTATATACTGAACATGATACCATATAATATGGAATTGAGGATGAATAATATTCTGGTTTTGCCTGGGGTAGAGTTAATTTTCTTCACAGTAGCTGCTATGGGCTGTGTTTTGGATTTGTGCTGAAAACAAGATTGACAATATAGAGATGGTTTTGTCATTGCTGAGCAGGGCTTACACAGAGCTTTCTACTTCTCCTACTGCCATGCTGGCAAGGAGTCTGGGGGTGCACAAGGAGCTGGGAGGGAACACAGACATAACAGCTGACTCCAAGTGGCCAAAGAGATATCCTATAATACATAGTGTCATGCTTACTTTGTAAAACTGAGGGAAGCAGGAAAAGGAAGACATTTGGAATGAGGGCTTTGTCTTAAAAAAAAAAAAAAAAAACTGTGATGAAGGCCTGTTTTCCTGGAGATGGCTGAATAGCTTCCTGCCCATAGGAAGCATTGAATTAATTCCTTGCTTTGTTTTGTTTGCGCACACAGCTTTTTTTTCACCTATTAAAATGTCTTTATCTCAACCCACAAGTTTTCTCATTTTTACCCTTCCAATTCTCTTCTTATCCTGCTGATGAGGGAATGAGTGAGCAGTTATGTGGTGCTTATTTACCAGTTGAGATTAAATCATGACAGTGCCTAAATAAAAAGCTAGTATTTGTTCAACTTCTTTGTATTACTATTTTATCCTACTGCATAGATGTCCTCTGAGAATGTATAAAGCTATGCACAACTACACAGTAACAGATGCCCTTTATATTAAATCACCACTGTCTAATTTTACAAGAGCTTACAAGCCAAAATAACAAAACTTGAAAGCAGAATGAAGAACATTAGGTGATAGACATTTTTTTATTAGTTCAAATTTGTACGTCCAGTAACTCAAATCTTTATGGCCACACTGACAGTGAGATTCAAAACCAATAATATGTAGAGAAGTTGGAAGAGGAGCAGAGCTGAACATAAGGACATCACCAGAGCCTGGCCATCCATATTTTGATTCTTGTTTGTTTTAATTGTTTCTTGAAATGTTACCTGGTTTCCCACAGCACTGCTCTCATGAAAAATAATTGAAAAATGAAATGAAATAAATTAAGAAAACATAATCTCTGACTGAGGACAAGTTAATACAATACAATTTTCCTAGGGCTGTAGTCCAATTAATTATATTCTAATATAATCTTAATCTTGCAATGAATCATTTACCTGAGATACTCATGTCAAATCAAGTTCTCTATAGATCAGGGCCATAAATTTTGAAACCACATTAACAGCTTTAAAATATAGAAAATCTGTTTTATTTTAGTTTAGGCTTTGTACAATTAAAACACCCACCTCCTAGAGAGAAAGAGATTGTTTTTAAGTGAGTATGATCAAATTGATAATTGTCTTTTCATATAATCTCACCAACCCTGCCTTTCTGAATTATGTTGATGGACAATTTTTACTGTGAACAAAAACACTTTACGGGTGGGGCAGCCCTAGGGAATAAGATGTTGGAAAGCAGTGCCATAGAAAGGGACCTGGAAATACTGGTTTAAGGAAAGCTGAACATGAGTCAGCAGTGCCCTGGCAGCCAGGAGGGCCAGCCCTGTCCTGGGTGGGCATCAGGCTCAGCATCACCAGCTGGGCAAGGGAGGGGATTGTCCTGCTCTGCTCTGCACTGGGGCAGCCTCACCTCGAGTGCTGTGTGCAGGTTTTGGTGCCAGAATACAAGATAGATATTAAACTATTAGATATCATCCAAGGAGGGAAAGAAAGATGGTGAAGGACCTTGAGGGGAAGCCGTGTTGAGGTCGCTTGGTCTATTCAGCTTGGAGAAGAAGGGAGATATTGCAGTTGCAACTTCATTGTGAGGGAAAAAGGAGGGGCAGGCACTGATCTCTTCTCTTTGGTGACAGTGTCAGGACCTGAGGGAATGGCCTGAAGTTGTGTCAGGGGAGGTTTAGGTTAGATATCAGGAAAAGGCTCTTCTCCCAGAGATTAGCTGACACTGGAAGAGTCTCCCAGGGAAGTGGTCACAGCTCCAATGTGACAGAGTTCAAGAAGCATTTGGACAATGCTCTCAGGCGCATGATCTTGGGGGTGGACTTGTGCAAGGCAGGGAATTGGACTTGATGATCCTTGTGGGTCCCTTCCAACTCAGAATATTCTGTGATATGCCATTTTAAAGACCAAACCAACTGCTCATAGACTAACATAAATAATAGATAATGAGGATCAACAGGTTAATTAATGAATTCACTGCTCATGGTAGGACACCTAATAGCTCTCTGTTGTTTACTCCCTCACCAAGATGAATAAGGGATGACTGCTGTTACTTATGGAATTCTACTGCTCCTTTTACTTTGCCAAGTTCCTGTTTTTCGATTCTCTGTTGTTTCCCTAGGATTTCTTACCCTTTCATATCAGTGTTTTCCCTCCTGAATCCTTGATCTATTAACTACCCAGTCTCAATAGTCTTTTCTCTGTCTGAAATTTTACTTTTCTTACCTTGAATAGCTTACAGCTTATGCACTTTCTGGTGGCTCCTTCCTACTGCTTAGCAGTTTTCTCAAAAACCTAAGCCAAGATTGCACAGCTGTTCTCTATCAAAACCAGGCTTTGTATCACAGCCAAGTGAATCCCTGGGAGTTGGGTTATATACAGGTTACACCTGTGCTGCTTTATTTGACTGGGTCAGGGACCACCACAAGGTACTGTAAGACAAAAAACCTGTCATTAAATTACTGCCACATTTAGCAGTTTGGTCAGGGGCAATTAGTACTCCCACAATGTACCTGAGCATGATTTGAGGGATAGTATTGCTCAGAAACTCCTAACACCTCATAGTTATGACATGACTTCCTAGTAGTGGGGTGAGAGAGAGTTTAATAATGCAAACTTCAACACCAAAGAATAAAAACAGGCACATATAATTGATTTGCCAGCAGTGTTCCCAGGTGGCCACGAAGGCCAATGGCATCCTGGCCTGTATCAGGAATCATGTGGCCTGCAGGAAGCCATTCTTCACCTGTACTCAGCACTGGTGAGGCAGCACCTTCAGTGCTGTGTTCAGCTCTGGGCCCCTCAATTTAGAAAGGATGTTGAGATGCTCAGACACATCCAGAGAAAGGCAAAGAGGCTGGTGAAGGATCTAAACCACAAGAGCAGTGAAGGGCAGCTGAGGGAGCTGGGGGTGTTCAGCCTGGAAAAAAAGGAGGTTCAGGGGAGACCTTATTCCTCTCTATGACTCCCTGAAAGGAGGCTGTAACCAGGTGGGGTTGGCCTCTTCTCCCAGGCCACTAGTGACAGGACAAGAGGACACAGTCTTAAACTGCACCAGGGGAAATTTAGACTAGGCATTAGAAAAACAATTCTTTACAGGAAGTATGGTTGGGCATTGGGCTACCCAGGAAAATGGTGGAGTCATTGCTCCTGGAGGTGTTTAAAAACAGACTGGATACTGCACTCAGTGCTATGGCTTAGCTGCTAAGCTGGTGCTAGGTCATGGGTTGGACTTGATGGTCTCCAAGGTCTTTTCCAACCTAGTTGATTCTGTGATTCTATGATTCTGTGATTAATGCAGACTTAGCCTATCATATCACCAATCTGACATCAGCAACAGAGGAAAGGGGCGTACAAACTAAAATAAGAATTAATATACTCTCCATGATGTCAGCTATAGTGAATATATTTCAATTATAATGACACACTTTCAGGAGATTTGGAGAGTGAGAATACTTGATTGTCCAAAATGACCAAAATCACTACAATTCAATAGCAAAATCTACAAAGCTCACAAAGCTGCGAGGAAATTAAAAAAAAAAAAAAAGAAACTCAAAAACAGTTTGCCAAATGAGGACAATTTTATTTTAAACCATATATGATATTTTTCCTGAACAAATATTCAAGAACACGAATGCATGCACGCATGAAACAGAATATGTTTCAGCGAAGGTTGCTAACACATTCGTCCCAAAATAACTTCAAAGAATTAACATAATGAATGTGTAAATTGAAGCAGAAACTTGTTACATTTTTGCTGCCCTACAAGCTGAAAGCAGCTTGGCTGATTTGCTTTGAACTTTCAAAATATTCCTCTTTTGTAGTTTCAAACTAGGCAAAATAATTTTTAGGACAGATAGTATAACTTTAAACAATAACAAGGTACTGAAAAGTAGGCCAACAAGTGGAATATTGGTTGAATCTTTAACTAGTCTCTTTCTTTAAAGTTCTGCAGATTCATTACATAGTCTGTAGAAACATGCAAAATTTAAGTTTTTATGTGGGTTTGCTTAGCATTGACACAAAGCAAAATTGAAACATTCCTTTTGATTTGCAATGTATTTTATACAGTTCCTCTCCAGTGATCAGAATATTCTGCATTGCTAATGTTGAAAGAGTTGGAGGAAAAGAGAAGA
>QUSF01000002.1:23186493-23242591 GCA_003676055.1 Chloebia gouldiae
GAAAAGAAAAGAAAAGAAAGAAAAGAAAAGAAAGAAAAGAAAAGAAAAAAAGAGAAAAGACTTGTTTTGTACCTATTCCATGGTTACTCAAAGGGAAACCAGGTAATGTATATCACAGTGCAGTTCATAGAGAAAGGAACAGAAGTAAATTAAAGTCAAAGAGTAGAAACTCCATATGCCACAGATTGTTGAACACCTGTTTTTCCCTAACACCCTGGAATCTATTAAGAAGGCAATGTTAGACTTGTGGAAGGGGAGCTTGTGATGTTAAAAGCACAAGCTATATTTCATAAAAATTTTGTTTGTAAGTCTAGAACTGGCACATCGTATTATGAGACACAGGAGCAGAGAGGTTGAAGTTTCACAGCTCTATGATGCCTTGTTGTTTGAAATTGTTATTGGTCTTATTGTTTTATTGCTGTTTTATGCATTTTCTTATTTTTCTTCCAGGCAGTTTTTCCACCATTTTCTTTATTGTGCTTTTGTACATAGCAATCAATGATCTTGTTTCCATATCTACCCCTACAGGAGACCTATGTTCTCTCACTCCATCTGCCATCAGCCTCTCAGGTAATAAATGAGAGAGATGATAAGCACTCTGCTTGGCTCCCTCAGGTGCTCTGACTCACTCTTGTGGAAGTGCTTTTTGCTTGAGGGATCCTGGCTGCTAGTGCTTTCCTCCTTTTTTCTCTCTCCTGCACCAATGAATAGCCAAAAGCAGACCATGGGACCGTAACTGCTAGCCATCTGTTTTCTCTGTAAACTAAAAAAAGCATCAAAAATTTTGAAATAAGTCACTCTCATTGTGAATTGGTTTATTAAAAGTGTTATACTCCATGAACAAAGAAAGAGAAGCAGGAGAAAATTAGAGAATAAGATATAGTTATTTTTTATCACTGAAGTTTTCCAATCATAAAATACCCAGTAAAAAAAATTAAGTATTTCAAGTCAATTCTTTATGAGTTTTGCAAATGTGTGCCCTCCCATCACTGATATTTTAACATTATTTTACACCCATATATGCATGCATCTTTTAAAAGGTACAAAATGCACTCATGAAAGGTACTAGGACACTCATAGACTTTGAACCCTTTGAGTTAAGGTCTGCAACAGAAAAAAATTAAAATTTAGCTCTAGTTAATTATACTATTTTTTGGTCATCATCTTTCTTTTCTGGCATTACTTCCAAAACACAGAAATAGTGTTAAAAAAAAAAAAAAACAACTTGAAAAAGATAGCTTGAAAAAAATTTAAGAACTGTAAATGTTTGACTATTATAGGATAAGATTCCAAGTAAGAATTACAGAAAAAGCAAATTTAGTCAAAAGTGTTAAAAAGGAAGAACTCTCACAGAATCAGATAATGCAATGTGTTAGAAACTGAAATAAATGGTGCCTTCAAATGATGGAAATTATATCAGTGACATTAGTGGGCTAAATGTCTTGGTAGAAACATTTTCCATGAAAAAATAAAGTTTCTGAGTAAAATTGCTTAAATATGATGTCAAATTATTAGGGTTACCATCAAGAAAATCAGTCACTTCAAAATCTTCTTCAGTTTTACTAAGCAAAACAAATTGTCAGCATTTCCGCCCCTCCAATCTTTTGCCACATTGACCAAATTGCGTGTTGGGACTTACAAGTAACCTTGGTATTTATTTCAGCCAAGAATCTGGAATATTTCTTCTTCTTTCTTTTTTTTTTTAAACCAACATAAAATTTTTATTTGTATTAGTATTGTTTATTTACTGCAAAGAAATATTATCACACTATTTCAATATGCCCATATGGGAAAAGCTGCTGCTCACAATGAAAAAATCACAAACAGGTGTCCAGAAAACTTTCAAAGATCCTTTGATTCTCAGCTGATCTCAGGCCAAAGAAAGCTCCTAAGTATGATAGGGTTGTGTTTTTCGAAAGAATCTGCCCAGATCTTTGAGAGACAGGACTAGGAGAGAGTGACTAACAGCTACTTATGAAGATTAGATCAGGCCATTGTTGGATGAGCACAAACCTCCAAAATCCTTCTTGTTATTTCACTGGGAATAAAAGGTGCTGATTTGTACCTTTGACTGCTAGAGGAGCAACAGCCCAGTAATAGCTTATTAGAGTGTGAGAACCTCTTGAGGTAATTCTGATTACATGAAGGAAAAAACCCAGGATACCATGTCTCTCATCAGCAGGAAAAAAACTGAATTACCTTTTCCAATTTCTGGTTTCATTGATTATACAAAGTTTAATCCAAGTATGTTAAAAAATGCCTTATACTCTGGAAAAAAAACAATATGGGTATGGTTCATGGGTCATCACATGACTTTGTGATAATACTTGAAAGATTTTATCTCCCATTCTTTTGAGGAAATACTGAAAGTTAAGATGTCTGGTTTTGTTAAAAATGACAGAAGGGACGTATAAAATATACTACAGTGGATTGACCAGTTAAACTGAACATCTTTGCTTGTTTTAATATAGTGGTTTGAAAATAAGCATTGCTGCTATGTAACTAAATTGATTTTGTAATATTCCATACTTCAAAAGTTTATTTTCTCATTATTATCGTCTGCATTTTCCACATTGCAAGTAATGCTTTTGGGGCATTATAAATAGTTTCTCAAACATTTGAAGTTTATCAGTTTTGAATCATTTTTACTATCCAATGAATTTACCCCTGTGCACAGATGTATGTGCACACATGCAACCCTCCACACGCCTTTCAACATAGTGTTGTAATAATACAGGAGACAATAAACTGAAAAGAAAAGAAAATTGCACAATTAGTATAATGATCTATATTGTTTGTGCAGCAACCAATATACTTTGTAGTTAGACACAACCTTGAAAAACTGCAAGTTGCAAAGAATATATCTGTGTGTTGAAATTAGATAGCTTACCACTAATTTATCAAATATTTAATTTAGTCATAGATTAGTAAAATAAAACAGTCTAAGGTCATAAGAAATTATTAGAACATCCAGTCTGACCAGAACATTACAAGTAATTACATTTTTCTTCACTAATTTTATATCAAACCGAGCAATTTTTATGTAATGTATTTTTTATGAGTAGCTTGCTTGCATCTTAACTAATCAAGATATTAAAAACATCTTATTCTTTTCATAATTTTTATTTTTTTAGTTTGTGCAGATTAAGGCTTCAATCATCGTTTCCTTCATTCTAGTAGAACATTATCCTTTTATGTTTTATTTATTTCTTTTCTTATGAAATATTACATCAAAAGTCAGTGACTTGATTAAAAATGTAAACCTACTATATGAGTAAAACAATATCATAGCATGAATCTGACCACAAGCATCTGGACAAAGAGGTGATGGCTTAAGTTTTAGCTTTCATATTTTCCATATTCTGTACTGCATTAGTACATAACTCTCAACTGCATATAAAGTGTTTGCAAGTTCTCTTCAGAGTTTAGTTAGACAAAACAATCCTTTTCCAACCCAAGAGCCAAGGACAGCTGTTGTAGCCTCAGGCCCAAAAAGTCCAAACAGTGAATTAAGAAGAGCAATCTGGGAGGATGGGACTTCATAAGCTGAAGCTCTTATTGACAACTAACCCCAATATGTAAAAGGACCAAAACCTATAAAAGTGTGAAAATTCATGACCGATCATCCATCCTGGGTGCATCTTGGGTCCATATTGGGCAGAGCCCCAGCCAGGTTCTTGTGCTGCCCAAGGCGTGTCCTTTGAAGGCTTTTCAATCAATAACTTTAACTCTGTTCTAGGTAGCCTCTCCTCTCTGGAAAATTTTAGCTTACCCATTCTGTTGCTATTAACATACTGTCTGAGAAGCTTTCAACTGAGCACAGCTAGTACTGTCTGATGCAATGCCAGAATATAGCCCAAGGATTTAAGGCATCAACAGGGGGATCAGTTCTAGTGATCAGTCAGTACAGAGCTACCTCATTTCTGAAGGGACAGCGTAATTGTATGATTCATGACTTGCTGAGTGATATGGATTATCAATAACCTCCTTGAAATGTACTTCTGTGGGTGTGAAATCCGTTTGTAAAAATGAAGAGGAAATATTATAATTGGATTTAAAAGAGCTGGGAAAGTGAATTTGAAATGTTTTATATCAAAATTAATCACATTTTTCACCTTAGTTGCACTCAGAATATAATGAGAGACTGTGTGGGTAATTTCTCCTCCATATGAAATATGATTTACAAGGATATGTGCAAACTATAGCACTTAAATCTCACTTATGACCCAGCAGGACACCACTGTTTAGAAGCCAACAATATTAATAGTAAAGAATTCAGGAGCAAGAATGCTTTTGAATGAAGACGTTTTGAATGACTATACAAAGAAAAGGGGCTCCAGGTGTAGCATATAGAAGAATTATACAGAAATTTAAGATAGCAAGTGTCAAAAAAAAAAAAAAGAAATAGGTGTGACTACATGAAAATAATTTCTGGCAAAGAATGATAGGGAGTATTTTAAGCCACATAAATGCTAGCTCCAAACACAGGACTAAATCTAAAAAGATTCCTACATCCACTCAATCTTGCTTTAAGCATCAGGATTAACTGTAGGAAATGAAAAACTGCAGTAATAGAACTTAATGAAAATTCAGGAGTTCTCATCTCTGAGGGAGTCTTCCCTTGCTTCACAGTGATGCTACTCACAAACACATGGGAAAGCTGAGGCAAGGAAAACTGACATAAAATTAAATTTACTGAGCTTCAATGTCTGAAGGTTATGGCACAGCTCAGTGGGGGTTTTTCCTGTACATGGTTGATAACAGAAGCCAGTTTCATTCTGCTTCACCTACCTACTTTTGTTAGCTGGAAGAAGTCCCTGAGTTGTTGCCCCCAAAAAATTTCCACTGCAGAAGGAAAGTCCTCAATTTTTAAGTTATTAGACATCAGTCTCTGATGGGGGATAGGAGGATGGAAAGACTCTGCTGTCATAAAATCAGAAACAATCTCTTTTATTTCTTTCTCAAACTGTAGAATATTGGGGATAAATATGTCTGTGAACACCATAGAGAGCGTTCCAATCTCTCAGGGAATCTTGCCTAGCCACCCAGGGATGCTACACAAAAACACACAGGAAAGATGAGGCAGTGAAAATAGAAATCAAATTCTCAAACTAGCAGGGTACTGGGGATTAGTATGTGAACACTGGTGGCTGAAAGTTCTCAGTAACTGAATCCTGTAAAGCCAGCCACCTATGAGTGTGTCTTGATACAAACAAGTTGCTAGAAACAAGAAAGATCATCAGAATCATAAAATAATTTAAAAGTATGAGTTGGAAGAAACCTTGAAGATCATCCAGTTTTAGCCTCTGCCATGAACAGGGATACCCTTCACTTAGATCACTATGGTCAAAGTCCTGTCCAACCTGACTTTGAACACTTCCAGAAATGGGGCATGTACAACTTCTCTGGGCATCATGTTACAGTGTCTCACTATTCTCCTCATAAAAAATTTCTTCCTTATATATAATCTAAACCTATTATCATTTTGTTTAAAACCATTCCCCTTGTCCTATCACTGCAGGCTTTAGTTAAACCTCTATCTTTAGAGCCCCCTTTAAGTATTGATATACCACAGTTGAGGTCTTCTATGAATGCTCCAAAAATGGATTACACCCCTGAGCACTCAACATGGATTACTATCATGCAAAGTAATTATTTTCACCATGTCGACATGGCTTTTTCCTTGATAATGGCTTTTGTTTTTTTAAATCTTGAGTTATGTTAAACAACTCTGTAACTCAAAATTTCTCCAGTATCCCATTAAATGTTCTGTAAGCATAGCTACATAGTTTCACAAACCCAGTATTCACAAGCATGATTATCTCAAATTATTCAAGAAACATGAGAAGAATAAAATGAGGAAAAAAATGTGGTCAGGGAAAGAAAAAGGTGTCTTTGGTATCGATTATAATATTTTCACGTACATCTTTACATTTCTAAAGTATAAATTTAATGGGAAATTTCAGACCTCATAAAAGGGCAAATTTTTATGCTTAAATATCAAGTCAAATGCTTTTAAAAGTCTAATGAGAATTTCACTTCTTTATATCAAACCAGGAATGGGAGATAAAGTAAATGTAACGGGTAAGGGCTTGCCAGGATAAATGACCATATTTTGTCCAAAATTTTTAAATTTCCTTCTAAAATTGATTTTTGTTAATATAATATCAGCAAAACCCACATTGGAAGAACTCCTAAAGTTACAGCATAGGTGACATATCCATGAGAACATCTGGCAGGTTTGACAGTTAAATGACATATGATGTAAACAGAAAAATAATGCAGACCCCGACTGCAAAAATTATTTTTCTTCAGTCTGAGTCTGTAAGACCTTTCAATGCCCAGCTGTAAGTTTTCTCTCACTGAATATCTTAACATGATTGACAGTAAAGGAAATATATGTGTGGGACCTTTGAACAAAAAAATAAAACAGAAAATACAATTTAATTCACTTCAAAAACATACATATATGTATGTGCAAATATAGACATATGTTTATATGTATGCATACACTTATATATGTATTAAAGGAAGTATCTTTCAGATATCTCTTTGATAATATACCTTATCATTAGCTATGGGAATGTGGCAGACTTCAATTAAGATTTAACCATTTTTTACTTAATCTTCTACTAAATTCTAAATATATGTTTATTATCTATCCAGATTCTATGCAGCTAAGTCATTTGAAAAAAAAAAAACCAAACATGTATATATATGAATCTATATAAATAAAATCCAAAACAAAATGTAAAACCCTTTGTAACCCGTAGATGCTTGGGATTTTTAAAATGCATGCATTTTTAAAAAGATTGATCTACCCTGTGTCTTGTTTTTTAATAAAGAAGTCTCTAAAAAAAGATACATGTTAACACATGCTGTTAATATCTTTGTAGTCTCAGTTCTTTATAAATTGTTCTTATAAATGTCTAGAAAGAAAAATATATCACTGATTGCTAAACATTTTTTACCATATTGTTTTCTTTTACAGATTTATTTTGTTGAAAATTAGGCCAATAGTCAATCTGTTAACAATTTTACAGCATGTTTTGAAATATTAAATATTATTTGGATTAATTTCTTATATTAATTTTTAAAAAATATTTACAAAATGTTTTCTATTTGCCTTAAGAAAAACAGCATTCAGTCTTGAGGCTTGATATGGTTAAAAAATAGAAGCAATGTGACTTTGAATTTATTACAGTGATTGGGAAGAGCAGAATATGAACTATGACTCAGCCTGAAGTTTCTATTTCCAGCCCTGTGAATTGCAATGATTTAAAAGTTACTATTGGTCATATTTTGGCCAAACTCTTCCAGGACCATATTTTAAAGTATCTTCATAAATGCTTTAGATTATTTAGAGAGCCAGGAAATTGAATTTTTGATATTGTGAAAAAAATAAGTGTAATACATAGAGTTTGACAAAAATGTTACATATCAAATTATATATATGCACAATTTTTCTACATCCCTATAGCCATCAATGACCTCTATGTAAAAATAGAAACTTAGTTCAATTTGCAAATATAATAACTCATTCATTAACCTATAATATCAGACCAAACCCAGTATCATTTATAGGAATAAGTTGTTATTTTATTGCCCCCTGAAAATCTGAATGAATATTGTGCCTGATTTGATATTCTTATTAAAATGATACCTTTTTTTAGAAAAATCTGCCTTTCAAAAGAAAAATTTAGTCCTAAAAAACTGTAAAAACTTCAGCTTCCTGAGTTTTATATATTAGCATTTTATCCTCTGATTTGTATTTTTTATAGTAACTAATTAACAAGTGAATGTCTTCTAAAACTTTAAGTTTCAAATTGTAATTTTCTGTTACTGGTGGGTAACAAATGAAAATGAAGCATGGTCACACTCCAAAACCAAGAGACAGATAAGCAGCACATACTTGATTTTGTGTGAGAGAATTCTCCTCATTTAATGACCTCATTTGTTCCCTTTCACATATTGGGGTTTTTAATGTGAGATCATAGACACCATTTCATGTGCAGGAATACCACCATTATTCTTCCTTGTAGTCAATGCTTCTTCCTTTCCAAGCTTTCTTTATAATTTGTTTACTCACTCATCTTCTTCTTTCTGCCTCTCCCCTGTGGGATCTCAGTAATGAGACATGTGTATGAAGGAATAGGCAATAAGTTTAGAAGACATCTTGATTGTAAGTTTCAAATGGTCAGCAATGCCAGTCCTCAGAAAGCCAGCCTCCAACCTTTTCTACTGGAAGGGCACGAGACCTATGTTACAGATAACTTGTCTGACTCTTGTCTGGATATGGCACATGGCGGAAAACAGAAAACAAATGTTGAAAACACAACAGAAGATATTATATTGAAAGGGCCCATATATTTTCTCTCACATAGTTCTTTCCCACATGATTCATAAATGTATATCAATGACAATTGGTGCCCCTCAGGGATTCGTGTAATGATGGAACAGCTGTAATTTAATATCTTCATTAATGACATATTTTGAAGGGATCAAGTGCTCCCTCAACAAATATGCAATGACTCCAAGCTGAGTGGTGCATTTGGCACAACCAAAGGATGGAGCATCATCCAGAGAGACCTGGACAAGCTCCAGAAGTGGGCCCATGGTAATCTCAAGAGGTTTAACACCAGCAAGTGCAAGGTGCTGCATTTGGATCAGAGAATGGTGTCAGTACAGGCTGGGGTATGAACAGATCCAGAGCAGCTCTGCCAAGAAGAACTTGTGGATACTGATGGATGAGTAGCTGGACATGACCTGGAAACACCCCTGAAAGCCAAACTTATCCTGGGCAGCACCAGAGCAGCGTGGCCTTCAGGGTGAGGGAGGGGATTTTGCCCCTCTGCTCTGCCCTTTTGAGACCCCCCCTTCAGAGCTGCATCCAGTTCTGGGGTCCCTAGCACACAGACCTCTATTATTAAATCCAGACGAGGCTCAGCAAAATTATAAAAGGGATGGAGTTTATTAGTTTTCCTGTGAGGAAAGGCTGATAGAATTATGTTTGTTCAGCTTGGAAAAGGAAGACTTTGGGATGACTAAACTTCAGCCTTTCAATCCTATAAAAAACCTATGAGGTTGGAAAGGGACTTTTTACAAGAGCATGTAGTGACAGGACAAGGGGGAATGGATTCAAACTGAAAGAGAATAGGTCTAGATTAGGTATTAAAAAATTATCTTCTGTAAGGCTAGTGAGGAACTGGAATAGATTTACTAGAGAAGTTGTGGATGTCCTATCCTTGGTCCAGACTGAATGGAGCTCTGAGGAAGTTGATCTAGTGGAAGGTGTCCCTGCCCCTGACAGGGAGTTGTAACTAGGTCTCTACCAACTCAAGCACTTCTATGATTCACTGATTCTATTATTAGATCCTATGGAGATTTTTTTAAAAGAAAAATCCTTTCTAGTCAAAATTACTAAAAATAAAGATATGTTACTTTCAGCATAATGTAGTGATTATTTTGGAGAATGCCAAGAGGATTTTAATAATAACATTAATGGAGGAAGTTGATTCAATTTCCTTCTTATCAAATCAGACTACTAGTCTCAGACTGAAATCTTACAATTTTCTGAAGCTATAAGAAATTCTCTGTATACATTAATAAAACTGCAAAATGAATATATTTCTATTCATCTGTTTTTGCAACTAATCCACCCTGTCCCACTAGTTCTTTCAAAAAAAAAAAAACCAACAAAAAAGAATAAAGTACAGTAGCTGTATGATGGTGAGATTACAGAGAATTAAGGTGAGGGAGAATGGAACAACCCAAACAAGCAGTGAGGAGAACCTTGGCTCTGACCCTGTTCCTTCACTGACAGAAAAAAAATCCTGTAGGATTTCTCTGGGACACTAACAATCCAGAATGATTTCTCCCTTTATTCATGCAGGTGTCTATGAGCAGAGTACTTACTATGCTTGGAAAACATATTTTAAATGGCCTGAAAATCAGGGTCTGGTCACGTTTTCCTATTGATACAGGCTCTTTTTATTTTTATGATACTTTTTGATTTTCTCCCTTTGGAACTGAAATGAATTTAAATATTTCTTTTGTATCAAACATAGAAAACTGAACTAAGGAATTAAAGTCAAAGTATGAAGAAACTACTCACTGGGTATAAAATATTCTCATCTTTAAGAAAGCATGGATCTTTGGCATTAAGAAAAGCTTTGCAGCAGGTCATATATCTCAGTATTCTATGGGGTTTTGTAAAGCTTGTACCAGGAAAGTCATAAGGACCCTTTTTATACAGGTCTAAAGTCCTTAGACCTAAGAAAAACAACATCATAATATAGAAAGATAAAGAAATATGCCTTTCATCCTGCCTGTTATTTTTGGAGTGATATGTTAAACAATGCTCCACTTTCCCCAAACATACTGTTGATATGTTATTGAATTATAATAGTTATAGAACTTATTTTTCAAGCCTGAGTGCAAAAAAAAATTAACAATTTTCTTATTTTATGGAAAAAAGAATCAAAATTAATGAATAGTGGAAATTTGATTATGGAATTAAAAAAAAATATCACCTTTACATAGAGTAGGTTAGATGGGACTGTAAAGAATGACAGAACATGAGCTAGTAAAAGGGGGATACAGATGTTTGAGAATGCACACAAAACTGCTGTTTTATTTTCATTTTTCTATTAGAACCAAAGCTGATTAGAACCAAAGTGTATTATGAAATACACTACATGAATTGGAATTTATTGAGCTATTTAGTTGAGGTTTTTAACTATATTTTCCTTCATGCAAATTTATTCCTAGATTTTAATCAATAATTTGCATATCAGGACTTGAATTTCATTAATGCATAGCCATTGCCAAAATTGCTTTTGTTATTCTAATTTTTGAGTCTTTTCCTCTCTCATTGAATGCTACCATGTTTATGGAATTTTTGCCTCATAGTCCTAGACAGAGAAATTCAGTTCTTGCAATTGTTTCTGGGTTTTTCAACTTTATTTTCTTTATCTTAATATTTTACTCTGGCAAATTGCATCGAGTTCTTTGTTTGGCTTTTTTTTTCTGCCTAGCTCTGTCTTTCTAAATATTTTCATGAAGAATTGTTCAGCAATTTCAAATTAATATAGAAGAATTTTTTGTGTGTGTGTGGATGTTTCAAGCTTAACATTAAAATAAAGTTTTGTGTTAAAAATAAGTTCTCTGTTAACTCTCATAACATAAGGTGATTACCCTCGCCCCCCCGCCACACCCCGAGATTTAATTTTTCTTTTAAATTCTGTTGATTTAACTTTTTTTTTCTTTTTCAGATTCTCTAGTGGTCTTCCTTTTGTAGTCACTCAGTTGGACCTACTTTTAGCTGATTTGTACTACAATATATCCTAGTATTACTAGCCTCCAAAAATTTCTATAATGAATCTATCTCTAGTCCAATGCCTATATATGTAACATGGAAATATAGTGACAAAGGATGAAGCAAAGGGTGAAGTACTTATCTTCTCCTTTGCGCCAATCTTTAATAGTAAAAGCAGTTGTTCTCTGGGTGTTGATCACACTGAGTTAGAAGAGAGGGACAGGGAGCAGAATAAAGCCCCCATAATCCAAGGGAAAATGGTCAGTGCAGGCAGTTTGCTGAAGACACCAAGGTAGGTGGGAGCATTGATCTTCTGGAGGGCAGGAAGGCTCTGCAGAGGGATCTGGACAGACTGGACTGATGAGCCAAGGCCAAAAAACTGAGGTTGAACAAGGCCAATGCCAGGTCCAGCACTTGGTCACAACAATGCCCTGCAGTGCTACAGGCTGGGGACAGAGTGTCTAGAAAGCTGCCTGGTGGAAAAGGAGCTGGTGGTGCTGGTCAAGAGCCTGCTGAACATGATCCAGAGTGTGTCCACGTGACCAAGAAGGCCAATGGTTTCCTACCCTGTATCAAAAAAGGTGTGACCAGCAGGACTGGGGAAGTTTCTGTCCCTCTGTACTTGGCACAGGTGAGGTCACACCTTAAATCTTGTGTTCAGTTCCAGGCCCCTCACTACCAGAAGGACATTGAGGTTCTAGAGTGTGTTCAGAGAAACTCAACAAGGGTCTGGTGAAGGGTCTAGAGAGCAAGTTCTATAAGGAGTGGCTGAGGAAGCTGGGGTTGTTTAGCCTGGAGAAGTGTCTCAGGGAAGACCTTATCACCCTCTCCTACAGATAACCTGAGAGAAGGCTGTAGCCAGCTGGGGATCAATCTCGTCTCCCAAGTAACAAGCAACAGGACAGGAGGTAATGGCTTCGAGTTGTACCAGGGCTTTGGATATTAGGAAAAATTTCTTCACTGAAAGGATTGTCACAGGCTTCCCTAGGAAGTGGTTGAGTCATCATCCCTGTAGGTATTTAAAAGACATGTACACATGGCCTTTAGCAATGTAGTTTATTGGTGGACTCGATGCTGCTGGGTTAATGATCAAACTTCATGATCTTGAAGGTCTTTTCTGACCTAAATGATTCTATGATTCTATAAGCTTGAAGATTTGTTAGTACAATAGCTATGAATGTTGTTAGCCTAGAGTAAGTAATAGGAAAATGTTAAAATCTTCTACCCTAATGTAGTATGTCATAAAAAGTAGCTAGAAAGAAAAGGAGAAATATATTGGCTGCTGTGTAAAGATTAAAAGAACTAATTTTAACAGGTAGATGATGACAAAGTAGGTCATGAAATTCTTCAGACATTTGAAGGCTGCTATGATGTATATGGGTGATTGTATTGTGCAATAGTGGAATAACAAATAAAAAGTAAAAGAACATTTGTGGTTAATATCAGGGAACACTTGGCAGTAGGGAGATATTGATGTCTTATGAAGACTTATAAAGATAGATTTTGCATGGAGTTAGAAAATATCCAGTGAGCAAAAATCCAAATGACCAGTCTATGAATCTTTTCTGTCTCTCTTTTGTAATCCCCTGCAATTTCTATTTCATTAACAGGATAAGATCTGAAATACCCTTCCAAAGTCACTTGTTGAGATCACTATATGCCAATACTTGAAAATACCTGGATAGACCTTAGAATGTTCTGGTATTCTGTATGATCCTAATTCATCTGTGTTGATTGAATCCTTATCATCCTTTCCTCCTTTTCTCTGTGTATCCCAAAAGAATTCTGTAAGCTGTCAGGCAGATATGCATATTACTAGGGATTTTAAAGATAACCAAGAGCTGAAGCAGTACAAATTCCAAAGGAACATTCATGTGAATCAGTAATTGTTTAATTCTCATCTGGGTATTAAAACAAAGTATTTAGAAAGACCAAAACAACACGTGTGACACAGACAAATATGGGTCTTCAGCGTATCTGGAGTGAAAAGCACTACTAAATAATTGCCTGTGATGTAGTGATCTCTTATTTATTTTATTCTGACTGTTTATTGACATATCTCTTCTCTCCTAGTCACAATGACTAGGGTCCATTGCAGCAAAAAGGAGAGCCTTATAAAGAGAAAAAGTATTTTCTCAAATACAAATTGGAACTGAGGGAAGAAATGGAAAATTAAAAGGGACTTAGTAGATATTCTCCAATATCAGAAAACCATTATATACAACAACTAGAACTTTTGTCTTAATTGGAGAAAACATAGGTTTGTGTCATTGAGGTAATTTCTAATTCAGTTGTCACCTTCTTCCATATAAAAAAAAATAACTGCTAACCATCTTCAAGAAAGCTATAACAATGTATTCTAACAAATCGCTTCTTTAATCTATAGTTTCTAAATCTCTGTTTTCTTCTATTTAAATCTAGTCTATGCTATTTTATTGATTTTAATTTTTTGTGTTCACTGGAGTTCTAGGTTTTAATGGGTTTTTGTTGCTTTTGTTTGTTTTGTTTAAAAACTGTAACATTTTAGGATATATTTTATTTATATTCCTCCATAAAATAAAGATTTATAGTTTATGTTGTATTCTTTTCCAGTACTCCTAATTTTTTTGTTAGGTTGTTTGTTTGTTTGCACTATATTCTTTTACTATGGGTTCATCTAAGAGAGCAGAGACTAATATAGGTTTTCCTTAAGATGCAGTTTCAAAAGTTATTCTTACCCATCCTGAAGAAGTTCACTATATTCTTGGGAACTTCCAACAATTTTTTCTTCTGTTGGCTAATCTTAGACTAATAAAGTTGCCGTGCATTTAAATAATGATGCTAGAAGTGATCCAAAAGGTTAAGAAATCCCCAGACTTTGAAATTGTAAAAACATGTCTGGATAAGCATCTGACTGACCTGATGTATCATTGAAGTCAGCATTCTTTGAGCACAAAGTTGTACTAGGTGGGCTTCAGACATGCCTTCCAATATTTGATATATTTTGTATTTTGTGAAAACAGCTGTCAGGGGGCTACAGAGAGTTGTTCTCACATCAAAACTCAACCAAGTGTTTTGGGGGGCCCAGACAATGTGAAAGCTCAGAGACAAGGCCAGGGTGCTGGGTTCTGAAGGCAGAGAACAACCAGACAGGTCTGGTGTGTGTAGAAAATTGTGGCTTATCAACAGTTCTGAGGTGTCTTTAAAGACCTGGTGATGAACATCTCAGTCATTGCATACATACAAGGTTGAGGACTGACCCTCCAACTTCTCCAGAGCAGTAGAAAAGGTTAGTTATGATCCTTGTTGTGTGAGAGCTCAGCCAGAAGCTTCAGCACATATTGAAACTGTGGCCAGTATTTACCAGGTCTGTATACACATTTGTTAATTTGTAAATAACAGAAGTTGTTAGAAAACTGAATCTATTGTGGGAAGCCTGCTAAGATGAAATTGGAAATGATCCATGCACCATTTGGAAGGGTCTTTGTGTGTAGTTTCAATTCTAGGATAAAACTGTTATCACCATTGTTTCAGATTTTGTGTCAAGTGTTTATGAGTGTCCAAGTTTATTTATTGTTCTCATTTGAGTTTAAAGGAAGCAGATTTTTTTTTAAAATTAAATATGCTAGAAGAGTGATTTGGACTTCCACGCTCAGATTTCTTGATTTTTTTTTTTAAGAATTAAAAATTAGATCCAAACCAAAGGAGGCCATGGCACATCTCAATTTGCCAGTTCGTTTTGTTACTAATGCCTACAAAAATAGTTTTATTAATAAAAAATCCAACATGAATTGTTTCTACCACATGCAACAAACTCTCAAACTTTTCTGTGGCACAATGAATGCAGAAACATGCAGAAAGACATTAGCACAATAATTCAGGATGGTATTAGATTAATGAACCTTATTCTTTACTTGTAGGTATGGATGTTTAGCCAAACACAAGCTCATATCCATTTAGCTAGGTTAGCTATGTTGTGTCTTGTTCTGTGTGAATTCTGCTATAATTAATTTGTATTCCTTGTGATCTATGGCATATTATGGAAATATATATATATGTATATGTATATGATGTATGTATATGTATATGTATGTGTATGTATATGTATATATGTACACAGACACACATACACATATGTATATGTATATGTATATGTATATGTATATGATGTATATGTATATGTATATGTATATGTATATGTTTTGTAGGTTAAAATACCTGCAGTGTTAAAGGTCTGTCTGACATGTAATAGTGACTAATTGCTGTTTCTACTACATTAATCAATTACCATCAAAAGAATAAGCTTCTCACTGCTTCTGATCAGGAATTCATGCTGGACCTGATAAATAATGGTAACTAAAGGCCTTCCAGAGAAGTTACTCCTTGATAAATCTTCTTCCCTTCACCCCAAACCCTCTACCCACCTTATAACAATAGAATTTTCTGAAGGGAAAAAATTCAGCTGTTGCAGTACATGTCATAGGAGCAGAAAACAAATTAAAAAGTTTCTGGTAAAAGCTTCTTTGAAGATTGTTTCCTTGTGAATGCTTGATTTGAAGAATTCATTCCTTCATGTTGTTGTGGAAACCAGGCAAAAAGAATTTGGGGAAGGGACAGTAGTAATGAGAAGATTTTCTACCTGTCATACAGAAAGAGATACTGAATTGTATAAAGATGAAGAACTTAGTAAACATTTCTCACTATTGATGTTTTTATTGCTCATTCAAACTTGCTTACAAAATCCTCCAAACTTTCCATTTGCTTTTTCTGTGTTCTCAAAACCTATGCAAAGCTTACAAGTCTTTAAAATATACACATATTTTATTTGATATATTATGAAGAAAAAAAGCATTGAATAGTTTTGATGCAGTCATTTGTAAGAACACACAGTCATCCCTGAATGTTCCTTTCAATCAAAACAGAAGGCAAGCAAAATATTTTTATATCCTGATTATTTTTCTTTTTATGCCTTTCAACAATTCACAGATCTGTCTCACTAGTTTGTGCCTTGGTTTCCAAGTATAATCTTAATACAGTTTTTAAATGAAGGCCAACTTTACATTTAACAGCTTTGAAGCAATACATACTATGTAAACACAACTTGTGTACAGTTTTCATTAAGAATTATAGGCTAAGTTGGCCATCATTAAATTATGTGGGGACAACAGCAGTAAAGTTAACAAGAATTAGATCAGGTTGCCTGCAACTCACTGGCAATTTAGTAGAAGATATTTCATTAACTTCAAGACCTTGAGGTTCTAAGAACTGTATTATCTTTCCCTTTTAGTTGCAATATTTTTTATTTACCGTATTCTTAGATATGATACAAATAATGGAGTTCAAATATTTGGAACTACTCAATCATCTCTGTTATATAACCGATGGATCTTGCTTCTTGCTTTAAGATTTATATAATTTTATTTTCATATAATTAATTCATTTCAGCTATGAATCTCTCTTCAGCTAAATTTCTCATATGAGGTTATGAACACAGACTTCAGTGACCATTCTGTAACTTTTTTAATATTCAATCTTATTAATTCATAACCTTAGTTTGTCCTGTTTAAGTCTTCTCCTTCATTGTATAACAAACTCACATATAAACTCTACATATAGACAAAGACCATTTATTTGATGAGGCTAGTGTTATTAAATATATTAACATATTTTATTCTGGGAAGCATTCAGCTCATAATTACATAGACAGAGTTCCATGATGTCATATGAAGATCTTTTAATGACAATTCCAAACAGGACCCTTCATAGAAGTGTATGCTGACATTTGGCTTGTATCCCAGGAAACCAAAGAGTACTGATAGGGGAAATATAGAACTGGATACATCCAATGCTTTTATGTTTGTGTTCCCATTGTGAACTATTGTTTTTTTTATCTTAATACAAAGATAATATTAATTGAGAAGGAGATTGGTCATTTGCTTTGTCAGCATGTCCTAAAACAGAAAAAAATGTATTTTTCTTCCTCAGGCTAAAGCTACTTAACAGTTATCATTACCAAATATAAAGTACTCTAATTTTATAACTACTACTAATATTTGAGGAAAATAGCAACACTGAAACATGCGTCAATAAGAGTTTCTTGCCAGGGTTACCCAAGAACCACTGAAATGCCTAATTTAAATGGGCTGTCTTAAATGGGGCAAAAATCATGCCTTACAGTACAGTCTAACTTTGGAAGTTAAAACATTTCTCCACTTAGTCCATATGATTTTGGTAGACAGATTTTCCTAGATAGTCTTGTCTGAGCTTGTTTTTTTCTATTTTGTGGTGACAATGAATTTTCCAGTGACAATGAATTGTCTATTCTATAACCAATTTTACTAAATGCATATGCATGTATATATATGTATGCACACACATGTACATCCCAGAGTACTGATGTATCATGCATTTTTGTTTCTTGGGTATTGCATCAAGTTTGCAAATAGAAAATACAATAAAGAAAGCATGTTTCTTTTAAAGTCTTTTTTAAAAGCAAGTTTCTTTTAAATGGGAGGAGATTCTGCCACCTCTTTCCAGGTCTGCATAGATATTTTTTAATACCTAATCATGGGAGATGGATCAGAGAGTAGGATTAATTTAAACTTGTTTTCTGAATATTACAAATTTAGATGATTAAATTAAACACAAGTTTTTTCTAGGGTTGGTGGTGAAAAGGACCTTCATTAAAAATTAATCCAAAGATAATTGTATGTACTGGGTTTGTGTAGAAATGTAGCAGGGGAAAGCTACAGGAGTGGCTTTTGTGAAAAGATGCTAGAAACTTCCCCTACATCTGATAGAGCCAATGCCAGCTGGCTTCAAGATTGTTTTGCCACTGGCTAAGACTGAGTCCATCAGAGAGAGTGGTGGTGTCTCTAGGACAATACAATTAGGAAGAGGGGTAAAACCCCAAAATAACTGGGCGACTGCAGTTGAAAAGAGGAGCACAAAGCTGAATGTGTAAATATATATCCGGGTTCAGGTGAGAATGCCCACACACTTCCCCTGAGGATGAGAATATTCCACTATTATGCAACACTGTGGATCTTGCACAATCCTTCAGTGTAAGGCCCCAGAAATTAATCTGATTTATGACACCTTCTAGGATATGACCACCATCACCACAGCCTAGTTGAATCAGTTATGGCCCATCAGAAGGGATGAACATCTTCACACCAACATGTGAATGTCCTGATATTTTCCCCGGGGGAGGGGGGAGTTTTACACCTGAGACAATTGTGTAAGGGATAGTAAAAAGCATTATGCCACTTCTGCAGGATCTGCTTCTTATCAGCCTTCTCATCCATCTGACTCAAAACCCAGCTTTCTGCTAAACAAAGTTTGGTTTGTTGTGGTCATCCTCTGGTGGTGAGTGTGCAGCTTTTCTGCACTAGGGCTGTTCTTATGCAGATAAGAGGTTTTGCTATCATACACCTAAGAACTCCCCTACTTTGGAGGGTACCAACTTGGCCTCAGCAAAGCACCTGCTGCTTTTTCAACTGGCTAATTTATTGCGACATTAATCTTTCATATTTCAGTCTCTCACACATGGTGAGGCAGCTGTGCCCCTGCAGCTTGTGAAGGTCCATGCTGGAGTAGAGATGCACCTGCAGCCCACAGATGACCACACATCAGAGCAGATGGGTGTCTGAAGGAGGCTGTGACTGTGGGAAGGCTTCACTTTAGCAGGCTCTTGGCAGGACCCATGGAGAGCAGACCTCACACTGAAGCAGGTTTGCTGGAAGGACACACAACCACACAGGGGACCCATGCTGGACCAATTTGTTCCTGCAGGACAAGAACCCTGTGGAAAGGTCCCATGCTGGAACAGTTTGTGAAGAACTGCAGCCCATGGGAAGAACCCAAATTGTAGAAGTTCATGGAGGATTATCTCCCATGAAAGAGAGATTCTACAGGGGATCAGGGGAAGAGTGTGAGAAGTCCTCCCTCTAAAGAGGGGCAAAGACAACATATGAGGAACTGATGCCAACCCCAGTACCCCTGCACTGCTGGGTAGCTAGAGGGTTGAGAAAAAATTTGAGTGGATTTAAGGCCAAGAATTAGGCAGGAGTGGGGGGGAAGGTGTTTTGACACTGGCTAAATGCCAGGCAGACACAAAAGCAAAACTGATGGTGATTGTGTGCACAATGGCAGGCAGCGAGCTGTTCATGAGCCAGCCGTGCCCTTGTGGCCAAGAAGGCCAATGGTGTCCTGGGGTGCATTTGGAAGAGCATTGCATAGGTCAAGGGATGTCATCCTGCCCCTCTACTCAGCCCTGGTGAGGCCACACCTGGAGTGCTGTGTCCACTTCTGGGCTCCTCAGTGCAAGTGAGACATGGAGCTCCTGGAGCAGGGCCAGTGGAGGGCAACAAAGATGATTGAGGGATTGGAGCATCTCTCTTACAAGGGTAGGCTGAGAGAGCTGTGCCTGTTCAGCCTTGAGAAGAGAAAACTGAGAGGGAACCACTTCAATGTGTATGAATATCTAACGGGAGGATGTCAGAAGGGTGGGCCAAGCCCTTGGTGGTGTCGAGCAATATGACAAGAGGCAATGGGGAGAAACCGATGCACAGGAAGTTCCACCTGAACATGAGGAAGAACTTCTTTGCTGTGGGTGACCAAGCACTGTAACAGGCTGCCCAGGGAGGCTGTGGAGTCTCCCTCACTGGAGATACTCTGCCCTTGGGACAGAATCCTGTACCATGTACTCTAGGATAACCCTGCCTGAGAAGCAAGGTTGGATCAGATGACTCACTGTGGTCCCTTCTGACTTTACTAATTCTGTAATTCTGAAACCTGGACACCTAGTTCTAAATCAAGCAATCAGAATAAATTTTATTTCTTCACACTGTCAGCAAATACGCCTATTTTCACTCCTCACTGCAAAGGTTTTCATGGCTCAGCAGGTTAGGTTTTGCTTCCTTTTTAGCTAGAAACATTGTGTAGTGCTTTGATTTAAGGCTATCTCTTAAACCAGAAATAAATATCCATGTGACTGAACTGTAATAAATCCAGAAAAAAAAAAAAAAAAAAACAAGGAAAAGCATGCTTCTTCTTATTTTTCTACCAAACAGGTTTAAGGCAAATCTCAGGGGTGTTATTGAAGAAGTTAATCAAATATATATAAAAAAACTGGATTTTAAACAGTTTAGACAAGTTGTATTTATTTAGTATTTTCATATATTTCTGCTTTTAAAGATCTCCTACTGTAAGGCAAGACAAACCTTAATATATATGCAAGTGTGTTTAAGTGTGTGTGGGTGTATGAATATGCACAATATCCGTTGCTTTCATAGTAAGAGCCAACTGCAAATGCCTTACAGCTTTTTGTACTAGATTTTGTCTTTCCATTTTTATTTAATTCTTTAGAAATATGGTTTCCTTCTCTTGCCTTTTCCTCCAGGCTATTGTTTATCCCAATGGAAAAATTCCTTATAACCAGGATTTATATCTTAAGCATAAATACTGACAACTTGCCTATAGCTATATTTCCTATAGAAGCACTTACAGAATGACTGGATTGCACATGAGCAGACCAGAATCAACTTTTTACTGCAAATGTCTTTTAAATAGAAATACATTACCATTAGAAAATGTTGGTTTTGGCTGCAAAGTTAAAGGCAGAACATCAACAAATCTAAAATGCTTTCATCCCTGAGGGAAAAAAATATTCCATTTCATGAAATAAGAGTGTGGAAATATAAAAAAAAGCAGCTCATAAAAATCACTGACTAACCAGGTCTCTTTTCCCATATCTAAAATCCTCCCCCATTCTCCCCTTCCCTCTGAACAGACACAACGCTTTTCATCTAATTTTTCTACTTTGAGCAAGCATTTTCTTAACCCATTGTATTTTATTCCTCTAAAACTGTTTGGTACTGTGCTAGTTCTCTTCAAAATTGTTTAGAACAAAATCTTACTTCTACAATAACTTTTTACACTGCCTTTTTGCCAGAGCTTTTCCTCATGCCTTTGTAAGATAAAAACCAATGATCTACTTCCATCATATTACAACAGTAGCAGTGATTAATATTATAGATAAAATGTTCCAAAGGACAAGTCTTTTCTGGAAGATACTGCAAAGTCAGATGTCTCATCATTCCAAGAATTCCCACCCCCACCCTAGTGACTTGGGAAGTGCTATTTAGGCTGGTGAAAAGTTATAACTAAAGAAATAAAATTTTAACAATTATTAAATTTTATTACAAATGTACATCTAGTTATATTTCAGTTTAAGATAGATAAATTGCCCTTGTATTTATAGATGAATGTGGTATTTTGAATCTCTATTTTATTTTAAATTAACATTCTATGACTCTGCCAAAATAGACAACCTTGCTTACACACAGCCTGAATAATTTCGATTCACTGCTGCATACAAATTGCTAATATATGCATAAAATTGCTGTAGGAGGAGGACCTTTGGACTATATTGACCTGGAAAACAGATGCTTTTCTATTTAAGTAATTTCTACTTTTTCTATTAGGTAGCTTGATTTCTAACACAAAAACCTGTATATGTTCAAGTATGTGCATTTGTTTCTGGTCAGGTGAACAAGTAAGGAGAAAAAGAGAATTTATAAATTACTTTGGGGAGGAAACTGTAACAGAAAAACATTAGGTTCAACCATCTGTATGATCTATGCTTGAGTGTCAAGAAAATTAATTTATTACTAATAAATCCAGCAAATGCTTGATAGCTGAGATTTTATTTTTCAACTTTACTTTAGATAAATTCCCTAAATCAAGTAAATCAAGTATAAAGCTATAATTAAAATATTTCTGATAGTAACACCCCATGTAGATTAGGTTTGATCTTATCAGTCAGCTCTGAACAGAAGTCACATGCCTGCATTATAAAGAACCTTCCCATGAGTCCAAGAATTCAGCTTTCCAAAACAAAATGAGAAATAGATACCTTTTAAAGAAAGATGAGGTCTTAAAGTACATTCTGCTTTTTCAATTATTTGTAACTTCTTAAACATTTATACCCTTCAGTTCAGATCTGTGTCTCTAATTTATAATTAATATGTACAACAGATATAAAAAAAATCCCAGAGTAAATAAAACACCCTGAGGTTTTTTTTATCTGTATTACACTGAGTTCATTTTCAATGATGCATTTTAAAGAAGTCAGGGTTTTTAAGTTTCCCTCTGTTAATGCCTCTATTGACTCTATACTTAATATTTAAATGTAGAGAGCATCATCTGTAGTTAGTTTGGATAATATTCAAAACTCCCTAAAAAGATTGTTTAAAAGATATTAAAAATTTTCATTACTTCCCATTGAATTTAATGTTTTGTTTTATTACAGAAAGTATAAGATCAAGACAGAGATCACATTGTCACTTTAAACAGTTCCGGATTTGCCCAAGTTTGCTGATGATACCAACTAAAATTTAAATAAAAGTGAACTTCCCAATCTAATTAATAAGGACTTCAAACTTTAAAACAGCTACATATGCAAGAATCTGCTGCTTCCAAAAGAAACGAAAATCCTATAATTTTCATAGTTAATTGACATTCTTATACCACATTCAACACAGCAGAATGCCATCTTTCTTCTGGCTTCTTGATATACTTTCAAATAATAAAAATACAAGTGATTGGTATCAGTACATGCATCATAGCATTTCAGCATTTGGCATCAGAGAAAAAATTATTTTCCTGTGTTAAATGCATTATTTGTACAATTCCTGCTAGAGTAGCCCTGACTAGAAATGAGTATGGGACTGAAAGAAAAGTACCACTGACATATCAAAACAAATTGTCCATTAATAAATATGACACCTAGAGGTATGTTTTAATTACTTTTATTTGACTAATTAGAATTAATGGTAAAGTAATACATAATTGTGTTTGGCTCAGAAAATTTGAGATGCTCAAAACACAGAGCTGGTTCCCAGAATACATTTTACTGACACTCAAAAACACCGCTGTCTTAAGAATTTAGTTTTCTACTTACTACAGCATTTCTAAAGATATGGACTTTGTAGAAATTATGTTTAACTGCTGTCTACCGTTTGTTGGGAGGTAGGACTCAGATGATAGATAAGGGCTTGGATCTCTCTGGACACTAGAGAAAATTAATCTTTGGTCTGAGCTATCTTCAATTTAGCAAAATTAATATTTTCCTGACTTATTGAGATATGATTTAAAGGGGACATCATATCTACCCTGTGTTTGATGGGAAAGTTTAAATATAAACAAGATTGTGGACTGTCTAGTATTGTAAAAACTGAAGTCTTTCAAGCATGTCAGGATACAAAGTTTTGGAAAAAGGAAATTACATTTATTTATCTCAGGAGCTTTCATGAATAGGTGGCAACTTAGTCAAGGCTGTGAGGAGCTACAGTTTGAATTTAGTTGTGAAAGTTGAGACATTCGTTTTTGGTTAAAGCTCTGGTTGCAATGGTTTATTAACTGACAAATATTTAAATAAAATATCAGAAACAGTTTTTTTTTAATAGCTGAGTTGTAGTCTTTCATAGATCTGCTGTCAAAAATGAAGACCTCATGTAGCTTACAACATTATTTTAAAGTCCATCAGAAGATGTAGTCGTGCCTAAATTAAGAAGTATTTCCCCATGTTTTGTCTTCTAAAAAAAAGATTAGATCAAACTTCCCACAACTAAAAGAATGTCACCTATTTTCCAGAAAAACAGAAGGGTATCTCAAGCTTAAGCTCTTTTTCTTTTAAGCTACAGGACTTTACAAATGACCATTCAGTTATTCTTTAGTCACTAACAAAAAAAATCAAATTATCAAATTATCTTAGTTACCACTGTACCTTGAGGAAAGGCAGGATTTGATTTCAGATCTCAGAGATGCTACTAAAAAGAAAATACCAATAATCTGTCCTGAGCCTTAACTGTTAATTTTGAGAGTAATTTTTTCCACGGTCTCAATAATAAGTGAGATTGGCCTAGAGGCACCTTAAACTGATCATAATTTAAAATGAACTTTGGATTTTGCCACATTATCATCTATGATTGCTTTACTAAAATTTGCTGTAAACAGGATAGGAAGGAAAAAGGAGAGGAGATTTAATGCTATTGCATAAAAAGCAGACTGCATTATTCTTTGACATTTTATTACAAAGTCTTATTCAATGCTCAGAATGTGATACTTGCAAAACACAGTGAGTTCCATAACTCTGATATAAACTAGTAGCATTCATAAATTTATGTATTATTATCTACGTATTAACAGATTTATGGTTTATCCAAAGTAGTACAAAATTTCAATTTTCAAAGAGACTTGGTGCATACATAAAAGATCTTTTCCTTTAGTTGGTATCATAAACCGAATGGGCAAATTAAAAATAAAGGCTTGCATTTTCAGCTTGTTGGTACTTAATCATTTAAGTATCTTTCTATGTGAGTAAATTTTATTTCATTACATGTGTCAGATAAATGTTGACTAAGTTTCTTTTAAGTAAAAATCTTGTGAATCTTGGATAATAATAATAGCAATAATATGTTTAAATGGCTTTTAAACCACAGTTTTCAATAACAGCATTTAAGTAAAGAAGTGACAAAAGAATCATTCTAAAGGGAGATTTTCACCCAGAGAACCCAATCAGATAAATGATTTTTCATGTTTACAAACTAAAAGAATAATTAGAATTTGCTATGAAATAATCTCTCAGTGCTTGTATGAAATTGCAAAGTTACCATATTTGAAAAATTTTTTAGATCTATTTTCTGGGAAAAAAAAAAAAGCATTAGAGGAAAACAAATTCTGCTGAATAAAAAATTCAAGTCCCAGTTAATCCCTAGTTCAGGTTTACTCCCTGTGGAGGGAGTGTGCAGTGTTACTGACTGCATAAGAGCAACACTTGCCTCAGTAATAAAACAGATTGCAAACATTTTCCATTTCAGTTTTAATGTAAATCAGTCTTGCTTGTCTTTTGTCCTAAAATGCTCATAAAATAAACATTTTTTTTTTGCTCCCCATGTTGAATTTTGCTGATGCTGCTGAAATATTTATATGGAAAATGTGACCAAAATATTCTGACAGATCAGAAGATCCTTATTCTCATCCTGAACAACAGGAAAACAGAAAGGAAGTTTGATTTTTGAAAGGGCTGCATGATTTTTGATCAATATTCCAGCAATTTTCAATGGATTTGGCTCTGGAGTTTTTAAAGTATGTGAGTATTGTGCAGAGATATTAGCTTGCATTGACCTCAATTGAGCCAGCTTCTGGACTGTAAGGAGCTCTGTTAAGCTTGCCCCAACTCATGAATGAAGCTGAGAAAAGGCTTAATGTGAGTGAAGCATGATGATGACACACCCTGTTTCGCATGTGTCTGAGAGAGCAGAGTGACTGCAAACAGTTAACATGGTTCCTGCAGCATTACTGGGTAAGTTTAGTTTACTTTGTGCAAGCTCCATAAACATTTTAAAGAGCCACCCAGTGAGAACTTGACACCTTTGTGAATACTCAGATCCATTCAGTATGTGGTTGCATTATATTTATAAAAGGCACTCTAAGGAGACATCAAAGGCAAGGAAGAATGTTGTCTATCAAGAAATCTACCTCCTGGATGGAGATTTTTGGACTGCCCACTGATTTACCTTCAGACTTAGCAGGCTGTGGCAGGGTGAGCAGGTCACTTGGTAAGGGGTAGTGGTAGCCTGTTTATTATTCATTCATTTCCCAGTTATCAATAATTTCACAGATCCTCATGTCAAATGTTCCTTTGGCCCTGGCAAGTATCTCCTTAGAAGACTAAAAATGGCAACAGTGGCTCCCTTGTTGTCATGAGAATATACCAAATCTAGGGTAAGAACTTCACCTAGAACAACTCTAACCTCATACATATTCCAAATACTCTACACACTGCTCATCCGATTATTAATATTTATGAATTTCCTGTGTTTTATTTTCCCAAAATATACTGACAAATGTGAATATATTTGAGTAAGATACAACAAAAATGGTTCAGTGTAGATTTACATGTGTGATATATGAGATCATACAGAATGTACAGCTTTAGTGAATATTTCTAAATATATATAATTCTGAGCAACACTTATTTCTCCCCTTCATAATATTATTGGGTATTTTACAAAGAAAATTTTTGGTTTGCTCTTCAGTTTCAACAGAAGAAAATAGAATTTTAAAAACAAGATAGAACTTTTTCATTATACCTTCCTGTAGTCTTAATTTGCAATAAATTAAATAATGTTCCACAAGCTGAGTCTGCTTGGCCCGTGATGGTAATTGTTAAGTCCTGACCTCATAGTCAGACTCAGGGGCATGGTTGCTACCTATGGGTCAGGAGCTGAGCTGTGGCTGATCACTATCTTCAGAGTACTCCATCGCTATAAAAACACAACTGCAGTTTTTCTTTCTACAGAGTATTTAGGATGTTAGGAAAAAATTCTTCACTGAAAGAGTTTTCAAACATTGGAAGAGATTGCTCAGGGAAGTGGTTGAGTCATCCTGCCTGGATGTACCTGAAAGGTGAGCAGCCGTGACATTTAATGACATGGTTTATTGGTGGACTTGGCAGTGCAGGGATAATGATTGGACTCAATGACCTTATGAGTCTTTTTCCAACCTAAATGATTGTATGAATCCATGATTTAAAAGTTTTAAAAAAACTATTCTACCCTAAGTTCTAAAGCAAGGCAAGGAAAGAGAATGTATATCTTTTTTGGGTTTTTTAAAAGAAAGAATTTTGTACGGTTTTTCTCTGAGACAAACATCTCATATTGTAGATGAAAAAATAGCATAAAATATTAGTTCTAAAAGATAAACACATTAATGACATTAGAAGACTTTGTAAACAACAATCTGAAATTCAGTGCTATTGCTCTTTAAAGTGCTACATACTTTTTGAGAAATTATGTTATATTAATTAATTTTCTATGTTGCTTGTACAAAAAAGCTGCCAGCTTTATAAAACTTGTAAGAGTATAGCTTACTCCTGTGAATTTTGTATTTGAATACTATCATACTACAATTGTACATGAGTAATTATATGCATCACTAATCCCCATCTTGCTCTCAATAAGTCTGTTCATATGAATAATGTTTATGTATTTTGCTTCTAAATAGGAAATCAGACAATAAAAATAAAGGCTGCAAAAATATTTTAATAATTAAAAAACCAAAAGGCGCTATAAAGAGCAGAAAACCTACAATGAAAATCCACAATGAAAACCCTGCTCCAGGATTTGAGCTCATATTTTTAAACAGCTGTTTTTCTTTTCTTGAATATTTTACCTTTCATCTTTCCTGCGTTTATTCATCAGCTATCTTTTATGAAGCCTTGACCCTGAAAATGCTTTGAAATATGAATAAAGATTCTGAGAAATAGATTACAAACAAGAATAAAACAGGAGTTTTATATGAAGAATTGTTAATGTTGCAGTTTGTGGTTTTATTTACAGTAAAGCTTTTATGAAGACTTACTTGCCATAAATTTAAAAGTCACCTGATAGAATAAATATTCATAAAATTCTTTAAGAATTAACCCACTTATGATCTACTAACAAGCACACTTTATTCTCTGCAAAATTATAATTTTAACAAAATAAAGATAATAGGCATTCTTCTGCTGCTCAGGAGTTATATTAGAGCCGTGTGATAGGTCATGTCTCTGTTAAAAGATTTAGTAACTGCTTTTGGCATAACACAAATTTTAAGATGTTCAGTCTCAAGGATAAATGAAACTATTGATTTTCAATACTAAAAATTGCAATAAACTATTCCAAAATATGTAAATGAAGAAGATTTGAAGGAAAAATAATCCCACTCTTAAAAAACCCCAAAAACACCCCCCAACATAAGTGTCAAAAATTATGAGAAAAAAAAAGTAGTTTTTTAACAGAAATCACCAAATTTGTATTTTTAACAACAAAAAACTCAGGAAAATTAATTCTTGATTTTGTTTGTTATTTTATATATATTTTTTTAAGATTATGACAAGGATTCATTTTTTTTCAGCTCAAGTATATTGTTAGAAAGAACATTAATTTGTTTTGCAACATGTAAATTTCAGTACAGTCCATGTTGGTGTCCTTTTATCAGCTTGTACTTTGGTCAAAATCAGGTGATGTAATAAAACTGAAATTATAAACAACTGATATTTGGTACTATATCTTTGTAATCCTTTGCTATAACTGTTATATTTTGAACTGTAGTGAAGTGATTAAAATAAAGTTACAAAATAAAGAAATTCATGCATTTGCACCACTATATAATTGGCAAAAATTTTGTCTTTCAGTAATATGTAAAAAGTGCTGTCTTTAAAGGTCTCTGAATTATTATCTCAAAATCTACTGGTGATGTTCAATCTTGACGTGGCTTTTTCAGACTTATTTAACACAAAGGGAAAGAACACAATTTTTCTTTCTTTTTTACCTTTCAGTCTTTAAGATTTCAGTTTCACAAAAGCACTAAAATACTGTGGCCTTTCCTTTGAGTGAAAATAGTCAGTTTTCCCAAAAGCTTCTAAGTGGTTTGATTTTGTCATATTATTTACCTCAAAGTTATATCAAGATAGAAAAAAAATTTCTACAGATCAGTATTAATGTGTACACCAGAAACAGTTTTAGTTGACAATACAAAACCACTGTATTATAAGAATTTTGTTACATTTGGTGTTGCCCTATCTATTTAATCTACTTTGCAGGTTGCAAGCCAACTTAATGACTGTGCTGTCAATAACTGAAAAAAATTCTTTCCATTTTAAATGTTTTAACTTATCAAACCATGTCCACTCACGTCCTTGCAGTATTTATTTACTCTTCTCTGTATTTGTAATTTTTTTTTCAAGTAAGTGTTGCCCTCAGAGATTTAAAGGAAAACGTTTGATTTTTTTTTTTCTTTGAGACAGTGGCAGTTCAGTGTTTGGCTTGCATTACAGGACCTCTGATATTTGGCAATGTAAGTTCTTGGTTTGTGCCAGACACTTTAATTAGTTGGACAAATCATAGGACTGTAGAATAGCACAGAATACACAAATCTTACCCATATTGATTAATGCCACATCCAGAGTGCTTCATAGATATATGCAATGTCTTATTTGAAGGTCAAAATAAATTATTTTACTAGATTAACTGATATTTTGGGGAAAAACTTCTGAGCCCAGAATTTTGCTCAGGTTTGAAAGCACTGTTTTCCTAAAAAGGCATGTATGCATCTCATTTGAAAACATTGATTTATGCATAAAATTCCCTCTGAAACAATATATCTAAACAACTTTAAACTTGAAAGTGTTGGAAAATTTCAGAATTAAGGTGGTGGTCACATTTCATTCCAACCATATTTTTTTTTCATCTTTTGATAGCCACATATTGATTAAGAACGGGAGACAAAATAAAAAGTTCTGTGTGTTGCAAATGTATCCTGTTTGCATGCAATGAATTCTAGTTATAACTACCCTTTTGAAACACGAGGAGCTTAGGCTTCAGTTGTTTTGTGTCTTCTTATATCCTTAATTTAAATTTATTCCTTTTTTAATTGCCATATTTTTGAGCAATATTCTTCAGCAGTGAGGGGTGGATCTCAGACCTCTTTTTGAGGATATAGAGAGCACTAAGCCACAGGAAGATCTGTGAGTTATAAAGCATCAGACCTTGTAATTAATATTTATATTTCCAAAAGAAATAAATATGAACTGCAATTTCAGTCATTAATGACTTATGAACGTTTAACTTGACCAAAATCAGATTTACTGATTCATTTTTGACTTCTATTTCTTTTAGCAGTTCCATTTTCCTATTTTCCCCATCATACAAGGCTGTTAAGGCTGCTTTGGTCATCTCTTTCACTTCCTTGCTTCAAAGGTCAGTAGAAAAATTAGTGAAAATGCAGGCAAGACAGCTCTGTTCTGCTACTAGTGCCAGGAAAAAATAAAAGTCACTATTCAGATTAGACAGCCCTTGACCTTCAGAAGACAGGAATTGTGAAACCTGCAGTTACCAATTCCTTAATCTTATATCTAAATACTTTTTTCAAAACACTAAGTAAACAGATTAACAACAACAACAACAAAATCATACTCAAGCATTTTCTCAGTAGAGAAATCTGATTTAGTGTGCATTTCAGTGTCAATTACTTTTACTATGACAAAGTTAGGAGTAAGAATAAGCAAGCCCTTTCAATGGAAGTTGTCAGTCTCAGTGTGCTTTAATCTTCACCTAATTAACAGATAGACAGAGAGTTGGGTTAAAAGATCTGCTAGTGGGAACTTGAACTCATTGTCATGAACTTCCAAAAACATTTCAGAAAAACCATTTATTCTATGTTACATAATTAAAAAAAAATAATGTGAAACTATTATATCTTTTTTTTCAGACCTCAGAGCTCGATGCAGCACTCCATCATGTCTTACAAGATTGGAGTACAGGGTCAGAATAGCCTTTCTCAGTGAGGAGAGGTTGAGATAATAGGAGTGACACATGAGAAAGTCCTTACACTGCTGCTATGAACAATATGAAGCATATATAAATATTCTAACCTGTGCAGGAATACCAGCAGTTAAAGGATAGCCAGGGCAACAGGTTGCAAACTAAACAGTGATATATCCCCTTTTGTGGCCCTTGGGAACAGAGTGGCAATATAGGTACAACTAAGATATTGTTCCCTGTTTTCTCCAGCTTCATATATTCTTTCCTTTCCGGAGCAGCTATACTTAGTGTTTTAGTTTCAGTAAGGCATTTCAGCAATTGCCTCATATAAATAGTCGAGTTACGCCTTGAAGACACCTTGCTGAAGAAATGTGGTGAATTTGGATCTGAGTGATTAAAGATACAAATTGTAATTGGTATGAACAGCAAAGATAAGACTCCGTCTAGGTAGCCAACTGGTTTGTCTATGAATGAGAACGCCTTCTGATTTTTATATGCATTATAAATGCAGGCAAGGATATAATAACATCATTTTAAGTAAGAAACGTTACTTCCAAAATTATTTTGTCCTAAATTTCTATTTTGAAACATATGTAAATCAGTACAAGTCTTAATATAAAAGTAAATTACAAATATTCCTTGGGCTTCAACAAATGACAGTGCGTTAAAATAAGCTATAGCATGCATCAAATGAAATATTCTTTCTATAAAACAAAGGGTCTAAACTCTAAGAGCTTTTGAAGAGAATTCAAAGACTTAGTTGAATTAGAAAAGATTTGTAGAGGAGCATCTAAACTGGTGAGAAAATGCTTGCAATTAAGCAGTTTTAGAAGAAAGCACCTGAAAAACTCATCTCAGCTCCAATAAATTACATATTTCATGTTGTTACCTTGCTGAGATGAGGAATGTCTGGATGGTACATTGAGGTAGGAGGTATGGTACAATTTACAAACACATGCTGCCTTCAAATTATAGCACTCTTCTCCTAAGTAATTGTTTGCACATTGTCTCTGTAAATATTGATTACACTAAGTATGTTATTAAAAGATGGTATTTCCCAGGTAGGAGAACAACATGGCTCAGTGGATAAGATTTTCATCTCTAGAAACAGACGTTCATTGAAAATTTGGAAAAGAATATTAATTTTTTGGACTTGAGTTTAATAGTGTAAAATCCCTACATGGTTAAAAAAATTGGCTAGCAGGTTTTTGCAATGACTATCAGGTTATGATATAAATAAGAAGTACAGAAATACATGTCACAGAGATTAACTATGCACGTTTGAGAGATTAAAAGACAGGAGTACTCACAGAACCAGTGACCTGTAAAGTGCAGTTTTAAGCATGAAGTTTTATTTTCTGTGCAATTATTTGTCCCTAATTTAACATCTGACATGAATGCTCAGCTCTTTTCCCTATTAGCACATTAAATTTAACCTAAGTTATTTTGCTGAATTGAGTAAAGTTAAAATTTGATCTCTAAGAAATTAGAAATTATTTATTTAAGATACCCATCAGGATAGTAGCAATTAGGTGTCTTTTAGTTTTCAAAAAGAAGAATAAAATTCTCCAGTTGTCTCATCTAACCACTGACCCTTGTTTTCAACATGAAACAAAGTCGATTTTGAAGGCTATTATTTTAGTCGTATGGATCAATAGTCTACTGAGCTTGTAAAGCTCCTGAATGATTGAAAATCTGGTGCCATTGCACATAGGAAGTACCTCACAATGCATATAGTTAATACACCACAAAAAAAAACCCCTCTGAAGACATTGTTTCCTATAAATAACATTATTCCAATGTTCAGAAAAGTAATCCACAGCCTTAAAAACCTGCAATTTTTACAAAAAAGAGCACTGATGTGAACTCAGACCTCATTCTTCTAGAAAAGTGCTCATTTTTTATTAATTTTAGTGATACTAAGTAGTCACTGGCAGTAATACTACTAAGTAGGCACTCTTACTCTGTGGTGCTTTTTATCATCCGAATGCTAAGTATGTAGTTTGTCCCTGTGCAAAAACCCCAAGTCTGCGTTGACACCTGAATGGAACTCACCCACCGTGTGCCTGTTGCCTCTAAAGAAGGTTCTTGTTTATACCAGAAAAGTTCAGTGGATGACTTGACAGGTTTTAGGCTGGTAAAAAAATCTACCTTAAAATGTAGACATGGCCATAAAATTCAGAGAATCTTGGAATTCCTATATATGTGGCTAAATTCATGTGAAAGACGTGTTTAATATTATATGGAACATGGACTTTTGCCCTCAAAAGTCTGCACTCCAGGAGAGGCAGAAATTATAAATACACTTCAATCACTGCTTCTTTATGGCTTCCCACTCACTTAAATGGAATTAGTTCCAAGCTATTTTTCTAACTACTTCCCAGATAATAATTCCTTGAAGTTTTCCTGTAAGATTGAACAATTGCAGTTCAGGAATACCCTAGGAACAAAGTTAATCATAAAAACTCCAAGGAATATCAGAAAGAGAGAAATAATCAAAAGTGAAATCTTTACCAGAAACAGACTTTTAGATACTTCTAAAAACAAAATGTTTCACAGTGTGATAGAGCTCAGCTGTTTTCTGATTTTAAAATATATATTTTTATATCAAATAGAAGTTTAAATCCAAATTATTTATTTAACTTCTTGGTAATTTATGATTAGAATCAGAAATCATTTCAAGCTCCATTTCACATGGAATTTTCACTTTTATTCTGTTCTTGTTTTGTGCTAATTAAGAAAAAGATAAAACAGTTGCTGACCAGTTATTATAAATAAACATGAAGATGAAGACAAAAGGATGTATCATCCTTTTGGAAGATGAAATAATTATATTTTGCTATGGTTATCTCAATTCACATTATTTCTTGTTAACCCTCAGTAATACACAAGTATTGGTAAGTTAGAATTTAACGATAAATACATATTTACAGCTGAACACTTGTTAAATGAAGCCCCATTTCTTAGTAATTTCTAAACACATATTTAAAATTTATTGTTCATCAATATTTGTTAAGTAATTCAATTTTCTTAATTAGTATGACTCATATTACACAAAAGCAACCAACACACATGTGACAGAATAAAACAAATCTGTTTTAAAGTTGTTGCCAAATGGTAATTAACAAGCAACTTATTAACTTCCTCTTTCATGTGTTTTATTTTGTTGAAGAAAATGGATTGCATTGAACAGCATGGGAATTACCTGATTCTGAGTTGATTAACAATTTCATCCCATATATATTGGCTGGTTTCCTTTATAAGACAGGTAATGGTCAAAGCTACCTCTAACCCTTATTATGTCTTCTTGATTACAGGTACCAAATCTCTCCCGACACTTGGGCATCTGACTGTGACAGAAACAAATACTGTAAGTGCATGTACTTGATCAAAACTGAAATCTCACCTAACATGTCAACTGCCTCTGAATTGATTAGAGCTGATACGTGGCACATCCGCAACAGATCTTTAAGCTACCTAATTTTTCTTGACTAAAACTCTGGAGAGTGCAACAAAAATTTTCAATTGAGTTGCATGCTCATATCTATTCTCCCAGAGTAATATTTTGTGCCATTTCCGAATGTTACAAAAATGTAGTAAAATTTCCATTCTGCACACATAAAGCCCGATCTTCCTAATATTTCTTTCTAAAAGCTTCAAGTTTTCATCATTTTCTGTGAAGAGTGCACATTTTCTTCTATATTTTGATTACTAATATTAAGATACTAATTCTTCACAGTTATTTTGTTGTTGCTTTTGTCAGAACCTTCAAAAGTCTCTCTATCAATCAACTACAGCTGAAAAAAAGACATTAATATTTTGAAGTTCTACTAACATGACTAGCCTACCTACATGACTAAACACCAGAAATTATTATCATGGTCTTTATCTCATAAAACTAAGTGCTTAAGTGTCTCACTTTGATAAAATATAGATCTAATTCTGTCCACACTCTAAGTAACTCAAAATCTCTTTGATAATCTGTTGCACAGGTGATAAGGCTAAAAAGCAATAAACCTACACTTTTACATATTAATTAATGTTAAATATAGGTAAAACCTTATGAAAGAAGGGCCTTGTAAAATCAGGCCTTGTTACTTGGGCTCAGCTAACAGCTAGACTGATAAATTCCCATGAGAAAAGAATTGTAACAGAATCAGTTAGCACCTATTCTTGTGGGAAGACAGCTTGCACCTTTGAAGAGAAAAATTCTACCCATGTGAAACACCCACTTCCCAGGAGACAAAAACATAAACAAATGTAGAAAATGTTTGATGGACACGTACACTAGCCATTACCAACCAATGAACTGAGTTCCAGTGAATTGCTGACCAGTTGGAGTTAAACATGGTTCCTTTTGATAATCATATCAATATGAGCTATGTGAATAAAGATTCACCTATTCTGCATGAGGAACAGGGGTCTTTGTCTATCTCTATTGCAACAAATTAATATGTATTAATTAATAGTTTGTATTATAATTAATTAATATGTATTAATGTCTGTGTTACTTGTATTTAGCCATGATCACTTTTCCTGTATGATAGAAGTCATGTGTGATTAAAGATAAAAGACAATGTGTTATTAAAACATAAGACAATGTGTGATTAAAACATAAGATGAAAATATGGTGCAGTATAAAAAGTCTGTTTACCTTGATATACTTGAATCTGACAGTAGCCAGTAACACTTAGGGAAGATTGTATGTACATCAAACTGTATAGTAGTGATTTTTTGGGGAGTTTTTTTATTTGCTCTTTCAGTTTGTAGGAATTTGGGGGTTAGGGATTTTTTTGGGGGGGGGCTCACAAATTGTAATTTTAATGTTTTACACCTTTCAGTGAACTTGTATTTCCTAAAATTGTCTAGGAACTTTTTGAATTCAAGATTACTCTGGGCAACCATAAGGCTCTGAAGCAAAGTTTTACATTATTGAGTACCATATAGTATTCAATTTGATTTATTTAAATTTGTTACAATTTTTAAAAATAATTCTCTTTTTTTCATTTAAATTTGTTCAAATATTTGCCTGTCCTTTTTATCACTGAGTTAGTATTTTCAGTTACAGCTCCGTAGAAATTCGAAGATCTCTTTTCTGGAAAAGTAATAGATAATTTAAAGGGTATCATTTTATACAGGTGTTTTGAGGTTGCTTGTTTACATACAAATCACTTTACAGCTATTCATACTGAATTTTATCTGCCAGCTTCCTGTGCTCCTGTACCTTTTCACATTCTTTTTTCACTATCCTGTAATACCTTGCATACATGTCAAAGACTGTCACCTCATTCATTTTACCTTTTTCCCAAACAACTTATGAATATGTTGAATGTCAGTTCTCTTAGCAGATACTATATTTTCATCAATTCTTGATTTTTCTTATAATGCGCTTGCAGGCCTTATGGCAGACAGGAATGGTGTTTGTTAAACAGTTCATTTAGAACATCAATTTCTCTGCAGCAAGAACCAAACAAATAATTCCCCATTCCAGAAAATATATGTATCATGAGTTTATTTAGAATGGTGGTAGTACATACCTTGCATACATAATCGAAGTGTAATTCAGCATCTAAATATTCTATTTTGAAAGCTCCAAAAATAATCTGGTAAAACAATCAAGTAATTTACAAAGTATTCTAAAGTGTATATGTCACAATAAATTACAAAAAGGTTTGTTTAATGTCAATCTCTAGTATGCTTTTATAGTCAGTGGAAAATTATAAGTCGCTATTTTTATTTGCCACTTATCTTCTCCTAGACATCTATCTTAAAATAAAGTCCTGCTTGATTGTCTAGTTCTCATTAGTTATATTGAGAATGCACATTCTTTGGTTTGGAAAAGTATGTAGCTTGCAGATGGCTGAAGGTAAAATTCTGTCATTTTTATTTCAGTTAAAATTAATGCTGAAGTCTTCTTACTCAATGAATTGCCTGCTAATGTTACAAAGAACATATACCCTCAAGTCAGACAATAAGAACACTTTTGGTCTACAAGGAATAAAAGACTAAAAGACTTAGGGACATGATACAAGCTGAGTAAGGTTTTGTACAAGCCCAAATGGATGGAACAAGTCCAGCTGAAGACAGTTGTGAAACTGGGAAAGAAAGAGAGCAGTCTTCTTTCTTTTTTTCCCTTTTTTTCTTTCTTTTATTTTTTTTTCTTGGTATGTATCATTAACTTCCACTAATAGGCAATTTAGTGAACCAGTTTTAACTCCCTTGTTTGTGAAACATAAGGGAAATATAGAAAAGAAAAATTGTGGTAAGTACATACCACAAAAAACTACTTTCAAAATATATAGTACAAGGAATATGAAATAGAAAACTTAAATTCACTGTAGAAAAGGTGATTGTACCTAGACAATATTTTCACTGTTTTGGTTTTTCATGTCTGTAAAATAATGATGTTATATTTGTATGAAATTGGAAGTAAAAAAAATTACTACTTACAAGTCTCTCTCGTTTTTCATATTTATGTTAATATCTGTGACAGATAAAGTCTTACCACAACAAAAATTTCAACTTTGAGATTTGATATTTATGTACAAAATCAAATCTTTGCTATCCTGACCACATCTCTCTTTAACAGTCATGACTACAGATGGAATTTTCAAAATAAACTATACTGAAAATTATATTCCGTGCTGTTAACTATTAATTATTTAACTAATTCTTATTATGATCTGTAGATGTTGTGACAAATTGGCACTTGTGATGTCTTTTCTGCAAACAAGAAGAGTTAATGTGCGTCTTTCTTGGAAAGGATCCAGAATGGAATAATTAATTTAGCAACCCCCTTGCCGTATAAATTTGGGGAAAATTAGTGGAAATATTAATCTGAAGTGAAAGACTTCTGGACATATATTTTCTTCTGTTTGTCTTCTTTATGGAGATTAGGGTTATTTTTACTGCATATGTGTACATATTGCAAAAGGTTTCACATTCAGTTACGTGAATTAAGGATTCTCTTCACACACCCTAAATAGAGTCCACTGGCAAATAGGAGAACCTTAATACTCCTGTCAGAATCATGAGTCCCCTCCCTGCACTGCCAGAGTTGTCCCAAGGGTTCTTCAGGCCCAGGGAAAGGAAAACACACCAGAAGTTAGTAAGGGGTGTTCCCTATGGCATCTCAAAAAGTAAGGGAAGACACTGTCCATGACGCTATAGCTTATAATAGGAAGAGTATCCTGGAAATGGAGATAGGAATGAATAGTATCTCTTTTTCATACACATTTTTGTGGAGAGATCTAGAAACTAGACTGTTACTTGGGACTATGGGGCCCAGGATCCCTTGTGCCTGGGTAACAGCTGGAGAGAAACTCGAATGCATACATACTGTGTGGGTAGATGCCGGGGATATCAAGCTGGCCTATGTGGCAAGTAAAATAACAGTCCTGGGAGCTAGGTGTCAAGTCAGCCAGAAATTCTTGGCTACTGGGGACACTAGCACTAGCTAACCAGCTAAGTAGCAGCCAACTGTAAGATCCATTTTTGTACATCCATCCGGGCATTAGTCAACTGGAGTCCAGAGAATGCAGAGGTTAGTTACTGGATTAACTGTTGAAAACCAGCTGCAAGAGACACCCATATTAAACATACATATATTTTCCATTAATGGACATTCATCTCAAGCAGCCAAAAAGTGAACAAGGTCAGACCATTACTGCTGTTTACATTTGTCTTAATGCTGAATTCTCCATCTGTGTTGAACTTTGTGGCCAGACGTGTACATGTATTGTGAGTGCATGTGCCTGTGTGTCCCACAGCTGAGCTGTGGGCTCAGCTCCATTTGTCACTAATAACAACGTCTAAGAACATGGGGCTGCTGCAGACCTGTGTTTACTGAGCTACTGCATTCTTCAACTCCTAGTAGTAGACATGACAGAAAAAAAATTGGTAAATTTTATTAACTATATGCACCATTAAAATGTTAAATAAATGCTTTTAAAATAGTGATCGATTCTGACTACAATTTCTGTTTGAATACTCTTCACAGTCTGTTGCTTTGGCTGTGCATCAGTGAGTGTTACATATTGTCCTTCCTCATCTGGCCATGGCCTTCTGCGGGTAATTTGTATTATTGCAGAAGTAAATTATACAACTTGAAGCAAACCATTAACACTGTACAAGGTTTTCCAGATGTCCAGATATCAAGTGATTAGTATATAGTCTGTGGACGCTACAAGCCAAATGTTATTAATTGGCTGTAAAAGAGACAGAGATGAAGAGACTGTCACCAGGTTCTCTGGAAATATTGGTTCTTCCTTGTGAGAATATACATCTATCCTGTCTATCATAGATGTAAAGGCACTTAAAACTGACTAAATTTATAGTCTCCTCAAGCAAAGGTCTGATTAATTCATGTTTCTAACAGAGACGGAGGATGTGCTCTTATTAGATGGAACAGAGATGCTTGCCTGGTAACAGCAAGAGTCTGTATTTGGCATATAGCAATGTTTTTTTCTGTTCAGCTATTTATATTCATATATTACAGAAGGTAAAAATAATGCTTGTGAGCATAAGATGAAGCAGGAACTTGCAGAGAACAAGGAAGAGAAACTAAATACCAGTTTCCCCCAAAGTGCAAAATGGGAAACATCATGCTAGCAACAGAGAAGCAGTAGCCAAAGAGTAGATCTGTGGATAGATGTGGTAACAAATGTCAGTAGGAGATGCCAGGTGTGTTGTTATTTCTTTTTTAGAGCATAAAAACATGCAAATATTGCCCAGATGGTATGATTAGGAATGATGAGAATGGAAAATCTTTGAATTACATGCCAGCATTAGAACTAAAAAAAATAAGTGGGCTTTGACTCCCAGAATAGTTATAGATAAAATACAGTGTCTAACAAGGTGATTCAACCCACCTGAGATCTGAGCCATTCTTCAGGGATCTCTATCAATGTGTATTAACAATGCAAGCACTCTAATATGATAATGCTACGACCCAGAAGCCTCATTTTGATGTCATATTTAGATCCTGAACTCTTCACTCTATTCTTCTCTAGAGGGTGCTGATGGCAAAGCCCATACTGTCTTTTCTGGTGACAGAAAAGAGCTATTATTGTTTACATCCTAGGATCTTCAGATATATCCTACTCATTTTCTGCAGTCTGCACTTGTAGTGCTGTAATTAAGATGTCATCTTTGAAATATATGAAATCTCACCTATTCTGTGGAACAGAGCTTACACATCCTCTCTTGTCCTTTACTACTCTAAGTTTTTTGTTGCAAATTCTAAATGGAATATGGTGTTTTGGATTATTTGGTTAATTTGCACATACTAATTACAAAGAACACAGTAAAATTAAGTTATAAGCCCCCTCTCTTTTGGACAATAAATCACTAAACATGACATATTGCAGTAAAGTGGAATAAATCATTGTTTAAAAAATAAACAAATTAAAAGTCACTTATTAAAAAATCAGTGGGAAATAAAAAAATCACATTGCTACATTCTTTTAAGTATCGGGCCCACTGAATACATTGCTCATATAAAAAATAACTATTTACGAATATTGCCTGAGAACAGATTTTCAAAAGTATCACATGCCAATTAACACAGTACATGTGAACAGAAGCATAATGAATTTGAGATTATAATATTCCCACATGCAGAAAATGTCAACAAGAACATAATTGGCAGCTATAGCATATGGTATATTGAGCTCAAAAACTTGTTTATAACATCTTGAATCTCCCACTAATAAGATTTTTCTTTATTAACAAAATATAAAGGAATATATCTGAAGTGCCATTCAGAAGTGTCACTTCCTTTCTGAGATTCAGACATGAAAATTGATTGATGTGTTTTCTAATGTCAAGCTTGATGTTATATAATCCAGTGGGGTTTGTACACCACTAATAGTAAGGAGTTTAATAAACCTTCACTGAAGTTGCATAAAACTGCTTGCTAGCTAAAAGTATTAGCTTGGTATTGACCAAGACATTTTTGTGTGCATGTGGGTATATATTTCTGAACTTTTGGAATCTGAAATCACACTAGACAGTATTTTCAAAAACAAATGTGCAGGTCTGATTTCATAACTTTTGTAGACTCTGGTCTAGTCAAAGTTTTTTCATGCTAAATGTAAATGACCAAAAGAAGACTTCTTCGGTGCTCTAGGCAGGATGTTTCAGCTACCAAATTAAACTTATTTTCTTCATTTACATTTGACTGGCAAAGAGATATAGATCTTTTAGAAATGAAATATCAGTGTTACTATGGCTGATCCTGATGCTTTCTAAATGTTCTAGGAAAGGAGAAGGTGAGCATATTTAAGATTGTCTTAAAACTCTCAAACACATGCACGAAGAAAATAAATATGCATTAGATGGACATGAGATTTGAACTATAAATCAGACTGGTGATAATTTCTTTTCCTTTTTTGTTTTAATTTCCTTTTTGGTTTAAACCCAATTTTAAATTTACAGTAAACAAATTTGATGGCAAACACAATGATTTTGCAAAGATGGTTTTAAAGGAAATACAGCAGAACACAATATCTAGCTGAAATCGGAGGAGAACTGTAGAAAATTTGAATCTGCCTTTTTAAATTCATAATGAGAATGACATGGAAATAAAGAGTAATGGAATTTTTTTAAACACTACGATTTTTACACCTACTTGTTTTACAAATTATTTGATATTTCTCATGACTTCCTAACCATGCTTCATTGGCTATTTAGGAGCTGTTTAAGAAAAGTGTATAATTAGTTAATGTTATTGTTCTCAATAGCTTTTCCCATTTTTTTTTAGCTGTCTTGCATCCACAGAGTAGCTTCAAAACAATTTGTTTATTAAGACTACTTAGAAAACATTTGAAAATATGCTAAACCTAAACTTACTGTTTTCAATAATGGCTTTAGTCTCACATGAGCCAAGTACTTTGGCAGCATTCCTCTGATGCTTAGCTTCACCAGGATGAACAAATGCCTACTTTTCTCTTTACTCACTAGAATGGGGACAAAATGGTATATTCTTGAAAAGTTTTCATTACACGTCAGGTGTTCTTTAGGTAATGGAGGGACAATGATGTCCTTTGAACCAATAAATGGATGTTTAAAGAATTCAAAGGTGACTGGGCCAGGAAAAGGATCACACAAAGAGTGAAGCTCCACAAACTGTGGTATTTAATTGTTTCATCCTCTGTTTTCAATTTCATAGGAAATAAAATCCCTATATCCCTATCTCTGAGGGATGTCTCAGGTAAGTTTTTTGCTTTTTTTCCTTCTATGGTCCAATATATCACAGCAGATCACATTCATCCCTACCACACATGAAAAGAGTAAAAACCTCACTTTGTAATTGAGCAATTATTACTACTTTGAATGCATTAGTAGCAATAAAATAATTATAACTTTACACATAAATAACAAGTTTTGGATGATGAAACCATGTGATAAAACAAATTAGTAACATATGCTAGAGCTGTTCTCCAAGGGTTTTCATATTTTCAGCTTCCTATGGTACTTTTAAAGTGTTGTAATTGTTGTCTTTTCTCTTTTTTTCTACCAGATAAACACTTTTTACAGATTTAAAACCAAGAAATTTCCCTTAATGGCCTTAATTTTTTTCTTTGGGATTTTTTTTTGTTTGTTTGTTTGTTTTGGGATTTTTGTTTTGCTTTGGTTTTTTGTTTATTTTTGATTGGTGTGGTTTCTGCTGTTTTTTTTTTTCTTTCTAAACTTTCTAGTACTGGAAAAAATGATTTCTGCAGTAGATTTAACTGAGTCACTTTTTTACTCTTCTTGCTTGATCTTAGCATTTTGTTGTCCTTGAAGTGTTTATATGGCAGTTGGGTTCAGATCTTTGTTTCTATTTAGTGTGCTCCCTTAATAATCATTTGTAATGCATTTTGTATGAGAAGACCCTCCCAGAACTTCTGAGAATCAATATTCCCTTTGACTGTTGTGAGGGCTTCAGCATTCCTCAGGAAGGTGGACTCTCACTGTTGTGCTTAGCAGAATGCAAGAGATAAGATTATAACATACATTGAGTATTAATAAATGTTCTTACAGTTGTATAAATTAGAAAACCAAAATCCATCATATTTACTGCTTTTACAGACATATTGTATTGTCATATATCTACAAACAGGTAAGAGCCAGCTTCTTCTAAGAAGAATTTTTTTTATGTAAAATAATGAGAAGAACTATGTGAAAATAAAGCCTCAGTCCAGGCTGTCATTTAGGACAGTGTTATATATGAGTTTAAATCTCCCTAAAGAAATCTGGATGTGAGCCCAGGAATTTTATACAAGGTGAATTTTTTAAACAGTGACAAAATAGGAGAAGTATTTTGAAAAGGAGTCTTGACCTTTTCCAAAAGATGTGCTGATCCAATTTTGCAGTAAGTAAAAAATTTTAAAAGACAATTATAATTCCATAAAGATTATGATCCCTTGACATGAGGGAGATTCTTCTTTGAGTCCAAAGAGGAAAACATTTTAGTCTTGGAAAATGGTAAGTGTAAAAATATTCTGTGCCTCAGCATATGCAAAGGATTAGCAAGAAGAGCTTTCTGCCTACCCTTGTGAAGACTTCTCAAATTCTTGATTGTCCCTAGGCTGCTAATTTAGGGCTAATCTGGTACAGTTTGAATTTAGCCCTAAAAGTCTATGATGACATACTAAAGCTGTTTCTGACTGTTCAAATCATGACAAACAATACAGAACTACTCAACATGTTCTACTTACTTTTAAAGTTTATGGTTCTTGTTCATAATTAGCAAACATATCCTCAAAAATACTTATTGTAACGTAAAAAAAAAAAAATCACCCCATTTAATTTCCAAAAGGATCTCAAGGATAATTTAGTCTTGGTTCTACTTTAAGATATTACCTTTAAATGGCTTAATACTATATGCTTCCTGTATGGTTTGTCAACTGATTTTTTATGAAAAATCTTCTCATACTCTAATTTATAATTTACTATTTTATAGGATTTTTTTTCCAATCGTGAGTCCTCAGTTGCCTGTGAGATCTTTCTTGTTAGGGAGGTAGTTTTCCTAAACAAATGCCATGTAATCCTCTAGAGAATTGTACAGGTTGGCAACAGAGTTGTTTGCACTGTAAATATTTTGATTCTGGCTAAATTATTGCTTAGTTGTGTTTGTAAAATTTAAACAAAGCACAAAAGCAAAATACATAACATCAAAATAAACATAAAGGAAAAAGATGTTTCTGGGGGATGTTAATAGATTTTGTTCTCTCTTAGATGTTTGTCTCTGTGTTTCAGAATACAATTGAACTCCATATTAAAATAAAAAATAAAATATTACGAATAGGAAAGTAAGTCTCATTGCTGACATCTTTTGTCTTGGTCTCATCATGTTACACTGGCAAGATCCAGACTGAAAGCATATATACCAACTTCAAAGTTTGAAACAGACTTTGCTTATAATTCTGAGCTTCCATGATGTGGTAGAATTAGCAAACACCTATTAACATAATACTGCATTCTGATGAGTCCAACATTAAACATACTTGAATAACACACTTTACACCTGAGCCCCTGTTTAGATCTGATTTAAAAGAAAGAATAAGAAAGAATTATGTAACAAAAGTCTCTGCTTCAGCAAAATCTGTCATTTATAGACAAAAAAAGGGAAGAAGAAAAAAGTAACATTACTAATTTAAACTCTATGAACACATTATAATGAAATCATCAATGAATTTTAAATTTAAGTGTTTTTGAGTGGATAGTCTTTCATTTATGAGAAGTGAAAATAATTTTAAAGCATTTTCATCAATATGTTCTGAACATGGTTTTATTGGCAAAAAATTATCTAACTGATCAGCTGCACTAGATATCTGAATGCTTTTAGTGACTGTTTGAACTCATGTCTCTTTTTTGTCAGTAAATTTCCTTCCTACTCAAGGATTAAAGTAAGAAGTAAAATCACCCTCTTTTAAACCCCATTTGCTAATGTCCATTTTTAGTGGCCAGTAATACTCAACTACTTTTTTTAGCCCATCTCCTCTTTTGTTCTTGGGCTTAGATGTTTAACAAATACATGAAGTGACACCTCTGGGTCCATTAAAGATAATTGAAACGTCTCATTTTGCAAGATACTGTTACAATTCACTGTTAGGAAAGTAGAGTAAAAGTTGCAGCACAGATCCATTATACTACCACAGCAATTACTTTCTGCTATTACAGATTATATCTAGACCAGTGTACAAGAAGAGGGAAAACAAAGTAATGTATGTTACAAAGGATCATCAATCACTTGATGGGCATAGTCATCACAGTATAGAAGGTGCAATTTAGCCAGTATAAATGAAGCAGTTCCTTATGTCTCCTAAGGCATAATCATTGTACATATCCCTTTCAATTATTTATATCTTCCTATTGTCCATTTCTCAGAGGAAAAAGTAATTTGGCCTAGCTAAGTAAAGCATTGCTGTCTGCAATTCTTTGAAGATAAAGTGACTAGACAGTAGGCAAAAATATGAAGCTAGTCTAAATCTGCGCAATACCATAAAAACCCTGCCAAAAGCCATTTTTGTGTAGTATGGGCTAGATAAATTCATCATTTATATTTATAATTCATCATTTAGAGTATAAGCAAGGTCAAGGATAATCTTATTTTAATACTAGACCAAGATTTTGAATATTTTTTCTGAAGGAAATAAAACCCAAAAAAATCAAACATTTTGATATGTCATATATACATGTGTAATCTAAGTCAATGCAGACACTTTAAAGGGTGCTTGTTCTGATAGCAATTGGCTTAAATTATATTACCTGGCTACAGAATTTGCAAACATACTGGCATGGGCACTTCATTTGAAAAAAAATTTCCATCAGTAGCATTGAAACCCATAAGAAAACTACATTAGAGTAAAGAAAACCAGGTTGCAACTTCTGGGAAATTAGTAGATTAATATAATTCTTGTCAGAGTTCTGTTATTTTAGAACAGACTTAGGAAGAACAGAGTCTAAAACTATACAAAGTGGAACCCCAGGCATGGTATAGAGATCACAAGAAAAGTCAAAAGACCAAGCAAATGCGCAAAAAATGGGCCAACACCCCATTCTCAAAGTAAAGTTATGGATGAAGATTTTTCTAGCTGATGAAAAGAGCTGTGAATGACTGTGAATAACTTCCCTGTCAGTACTTAATAGCCATGCAACCAGAATCTTCACACAACCTAGATAAGTCACAGTTACTTCAAAAACTAGTGGAAAATAGAGTTGTGAAATACTAGTAGTTAAAATGGGGTTCAGGGGGAAAAGAAAACTCAGGAAAAAAATTCCCCTCATTGCACAGAGACCAGTAGAGTCAATACATCTTCCCAAAGATCAGAAGAAATTCTCTACTTTTTACAGAAAAGTAGAGAATTATACATACTTTGGTATGTCTCCATGAATCTAAAAAATGTTAGCTTTATAAAATGAAGTCCAAGTCTTTCTGATACAGGTGGCCCCAGGAACATATTCTTTTAAAAATCAAAACCATGGATATTAGTTACATATGACCCATCCCCAGATTCAGTTTTTCTTTTCATATTTTTCTTTGCACTTTCAAAAACTGCTTTTTATGCATTCATAGAAATGATTTTTTAAAAATACATGTATATATTCAAATTTGGTTTTCTATAAAATTAAGATGAATATGTATTCTTGATAAATAAGCAAAATATAGACATGTGAAAGAAATATTAACCCTGTAATGTTCTTTTGCATACTTATAGAACAAAAATAATATTACATCTTTCATCACTAAGATTGTTCATAGTATAAGTTATAAGATGTGCAAAATATTGCACATCTTTTAACTTATACTAAGTGAACAGTCTTAGTGATGAAAGAATGTGCAATATTTTCTACTAAAAAGCCTCTTTTTAGTAGATATTGTGCTACTTAGAATGATAGATGATAGAATGTGCAATATTTTCATCTAAAAAGCATCTTTACCAGCTGAAAAAAAAAGTGTGATATAAATATAAACATATGCATAAACATATTAAAAAGTAAGATACAAACTCTTTAATATTTGTAGTAACTTGTCAGTATCAAATAAAAATGTTATATCATAACAGTGTTGAGAAAAAATTATAATGTGATCTTTTAAAACATTCAATGACATGTAGTGGGATCATTTACAAAATTTCTAACTATCTGCACTTTTAGTCTTTTTTTCTAATCTTTTTTTGAAAAAAGAAATTCTCCCAAATATTTAATTCACTGCTGAAAAATTCTCAGCACTGTCATAATAAAGACATTTTTGATGACAACCTGAATGAGAAATCATTCCATACAAAAAAATCCTACTGATTAACATACACATTTTATATTTCACCAAGTCAAATGACATTTTAAGACTTCTACCTTTTTTACTGCTTTCAAACACTTACTCTGATGTTAAATTTTGAACAGTTGCCACCAGTATTGTAAACGATTAACATGGCTGGAATGTTTGACACATAGAAGTGTCAGCATTTATTAGTGATCAACACCATCCTCTCTCCTCTCCTGATGGATTATATGTTCTCTCATTAAATGGAAAGAAAGGATGACAGGGACCAGTAATATTCTGGTGTTTTCTGTTAAAATGATGCTGGCATTTGAGGTGACTTTTTTATACTTTTCTAAAAGAAAAGGTGTCATTGGTAATTGATTCTGTTGGGAAACTTATGATAAAAATCACATATACTCCTACAGCTTAGAGGAATGTCAAATTTTAACTCCATCAGTTTTCTTCTAGACATGCCAGACAGAAGTGTTAACAAGAAAATGTTAAATAACTTAAAAGTTTTAAACTGGTATTTAGGGAAAGGAAGATTTTAAAAGTAAGCTCTGATTATACTAATAAGCCTGAAATTGACATTTTGTATTTTCAAGATTGTAAGAATTCACAACAATTAAGTAACTTAACATCATGAAGTGGAATTACAACTCTGTAGTGGTTGAAACAGTTATATTTGCGACTATATAAAACTTGCAGACTTATGGTTTTTTTATTTCTTACTCTTTCTCTCCCATAGTATCCTTGTTTGTCCTGGGAAGAAGTTACAAGTGCAATTTTGGTGAGAGACCTGGCTTAACTATATTCCTTTTTAGATGAAGCATCTCAGCCAACTTCATTAAGTTAAACCTGGCACAATCTGAATTGCAAAATTGAGCATAACTAAAAATATCTAATTCTTTATGCAGTTTTGGCAGCTATTCTATACTCTGTACAAAGTAGGTCATCTAAATTTTTTTTTGTGTAATGGATATTCCGTTGTACAATAGCATCATTTACCTCTGCATTTACTCTAATTGAGGGCAGTTTAGTTTGAATTAAATTTAGTTTTATGGCTGAAGCACCACAATAACAGAAAAGTCAAGGTGAACATGGTCTTCTTTTTTGTTTACTTGATTAAAGTGCATTCCTATGCACTTTCTACTAGAGTTAAGAAGTCCTACATAATGCACCTACCAAAGGCAATATTAATAAAATAGAAGCCATTGAAATGAATTTCTACTGAAGAATAGAGACCTACAGGAATATTTTATCACAATGAAGTATTTCTCTGACAGAATGTCACTGCCTCTCAAATGGTTAAAGGAGACAATTATAAAGAATAAATAATAACCACAGGTGCATATATTAACAGATAGAAATAAAGAATGGAGACTGTGTCTTATGCCACTCAATCTATACTAAGCATAACATCAATGTCTATATCATTAAATGTCTGTATTACTCAGAAAAATGTTATTCTGATTGACAATTTTCTGCATCTGTGTTGACATCTTTCCTTTTTCCCTCCCTTGTTGGTATAAAACAGATAGAATATCTATGTTTTTCCTTTTTATTGCTTTTAAGAAAAATTAAGACTAAACTGGCCACTGCAGACTCCCTGTGAGGATGCTTCAGGTTTCCTGACTCAGACTGAGGACATGACATATCAGATTACCAAGATGTGGTCTGCAATAAATATTTTGTGACTATGCCGTGGAAAGCAGTAATATGGCTGAGAATTCCATCTGTTTTTAAAGGTCTTGACTTGTTCAGGAAGCCTTATGTGTCTACCCCTTCTGACTGATTTATCTTGTTTTAAAAATTGTCCTTCTTTAAGTTTCTCTAGGCCTTGATTTTCCATTATCATTTCATCTATATATAGTTCTGCCATTTTTTGTCCTCATTTTCTATTTTTTTTTCTGATAATTTATTAGTGTTTGATCCTTCATTGATGTTGCTACAAGTTCTGGTTTTTTATTGCATCATATTTCCAGTTTCATTTTTTATCTGTGAGATCACTTTTCACTACTTTTTCTGATGTTTCCACTTATAAGGTCTTTGTTCCATCTCTCTTCTTTTGCAAACTGCCATTAGATCAGGTACCTTGGAGCAGCTACCTTGAGTGTTTCCAATGCATTCTAGTGACAATTAACACTGTATAGTGAGCCTTTGTTCTTTTTTCCCGTTCTTACTACCAGCAGAGTCCAGGCTGTATTTTTCTTCTCTTTCTACATTTTAAATAAAGTTCAAAAGTTCTAGCTTTTAAAACTTACTTTCTAAAAGTTTCGTCACTGGGAGGAAGTCCCTTAGCATCTTGAAGAAGCAATTCGTCCTACACCCATTAGAAAAATAATTTTACTGTGAATATATGCTTGCAGGAGGTCTCCTCATGGTACAGTGGAGGGACTGATGAGCTGTGATATCCTCAGTACAAGAGACCATAGCTGAAGGTCACACTGCCTGGAGAATTACTGCTTGTGTAAGGAAACTGAAATATTTTGTGAACTAAAGAGCTAATTCACAAGAGATTTTTTTTCCACATTCACTTTATAAGTGCATTAACCTCACCAATTCACACACTAGAGGGACAAATTTAGGCATACACACACAATAAAGTTGTAGATAGAAGCCAGCAAGTTTTTCCTTCGGCTTTAGACAGATTTAATGCAATGTTCATGGCAGATTGATATGAGGATTAGGTTTCTAAGACAAGAAAACTTGTTGTCTGTAACATGATAGGGAGTACAAAGCACAATAGATAATATTAATTGGGAAGAAAAAAATCTTAAACTTTTAATTTCTTCTTAGCCATGCCTGGCTTAAGTCCTCTGTGTTCTCCATATACTGAAAAATCTGTTGGTTTGAAACACCAAAAGTTATAAGCAAAACAGCTGTTTGTCAATGCTCCTTCTCTTGCCTATAATTCAAGAATTGTGACAAATATGCGCTTCTTTGGCAGATCATGGCAGGGTGTCAATAATATCTACAACATTTAATTTACTTCTTTTTATTGTGTTGATTTCTTTTTTATGACTGCATGCATGCATATTCTCTAAAAAGTGATCATAGTCAGCATAATACGAGAACAAGCTTCAGCAAGGCCTATTCTGGATTATAGGAAAGAGCTTTAAAATCTAACAGAATTAGATAGGGATACTTCTCTTTAAATGAAAGAACTAATTTTCACGTGTTCAGCAGTAGGCATTGTCAGCTTAGCTAAATAGTCTTTCATTGTTGAAAAGAGATTTCCACAAAAAAGGAAGATGATAGAGCATATCCAACCTTTGTCAGAATGGTCTATGCAAATTACTTCTTTCAGAACTAATTTAGCATTGTCTCTTTGGTGTGATACTCCAGGATACCAACAAACCTTCACTTTACTCTTTTCAATTTGCTAATCAGGATAGATACTACTACCAGCAGCCTAGAAAGTTTGGGTGTTTTTTGAAGGTTTTGAAGTAGAAGGGCTAAATTCAAGATGTAACCCATAAGCAGCAGTTTAAACTAAAATATTTAAAGGAAAATTTTAAAATAATCCACAAAAAAATTCTCAGAAAACTGTCCTATCTTATTTGTGTTCATTAAAGCATCCTCCATCATAATATGTGCCTCCAGCTCTACTGAGACACAGGTTATAGACCAGGAAGCTAATGGGATCATTTAAACTGAGACTATAAAATTGTAGCATAAGGAAAGTACACAAAGATTGTTATAATTTGGAAATCATAGTAACTGTACAGAGACCTTCAGATTTCTGTTATTAAAAGATGGTAAATATGCTAAATACTAGTGTTACTTTAAAACATGTATTTTTGAAAGTTTGTAAAATTGTCTGCTTTTAATATTAATCTTCATTGTATGCATCTTCTCTTCGTTCTACTCTATCCTGCTTGTCAGCCTCTTCTGTCATTCTCTCTCTCTCTCCCTCTCTGTTATTCCTCTGGCCTCTTTTTGTGCCATTTTCTCTTGGCTTTATTTTTCTCTCCCTGGAGAGACTCCCAAATCACATTAGAAATGTAGGTTAGACTTCTGATGTCATTCTTAGAGAAAGAGAATGAAATTACAACCTTAGTGTTCAAGGCTATATAGGAAATCCTCTTACACGATTCTGTAGCAACACATTTTTGTGATCCTGAGATGCTGGAATGTGTATTTGTGGATAGGAAAAAAGTGAAAACTTGGGAAAGTATAACTTTAAGTGTCTGAAAACTTAGGCAGAGTTGTTTGTCTCACTGTAGAGTTGGTGTTGTGCTAGCCATCCAGTGAGAAAAAAAATCAGAAATGCCACTTTAAAATAAATTAGTGCAATGAGTTTGGGATTTGATATGTATTTATTTCATCAGTTCTTCCTTGTTAAGACAATGCTGGGTGCTATGAAAACCATAACGAGATTCTTCAATCCCTGCTATAGGGAACTAGCTGCCTGACTGAGTTTCATAGATTCTGCTGCACAGCCTAAATCACTGAAATTTAGAGCAGTCAGGTTCCTTGTCTATTAGACATCTTTCTGAATAAAAATAGATATTCTTGAGTATCTGAGTTTTATACTTTGTTTTGTCAGGTCAGGATCAAATCTTGTTGTTAAATTATACAGTACATATTTTATTACAATATTTCTGTAATAAATGCTGCATACACAGAACCAGCAATCCCATATATGTTAACAAAATTCTTTCTGAAACCAAAGATCTCAGACATAGGCTGTTATTCTTTTCTAATGGTCATAATTATGAGTCACTTGTACAGTTGTTGCATGGTTTTAAAGTCTCAAAACCTATTGTAAATCATCCTGTATACTACACAATGCAAGATGTTTTTTCCAATTCCCTTTTTTAATTGAAAAACCCATTTGTATAAGAACAGAATTGCTGTTTTTCACAATTCATCTGCTAGAAAGAAGACACTATTTTGTTGTAGAAAGCAGTCAGGTTAATCTGGCATGATTTTCCTTTGGTACACTCATGTTGGCTTTTGTCAAGCACCTTCTACATTTGACTTCAATGGTGCCTCAAGAGTTTAACATGGGAAAGCTTTACATCTCAGACATGTATGTGACTAGGAAGAATTTGAGGTTTTTTAATATTGTTTGATTTAAACTCTTATAATTTTGTCTAAAATTTATCATATTCACTTCCATGATACTTCAAACTCTGTCTTTTGTGTTTAATTCTCTTGTCTTGTCCATTCAGTCAGGTCTAGGCAGTGGGGTAGCTTGTAATCAAGTACTGTACCTGTAAATCTATAAGGTGTATTTCCCTTTTACCTCTCAGTAATGAATTTTGATGCACAGGCATAGCTCTAGTTTGTTCTAGTTCTAGTGTTTCTGTCTCCTCTGAGCAATCAAGCTACGGAACATTTTACCCACATCTATCTCAGTAATATGCGCTATAAAACACATATAGCAATGACAAAATCAACAGGCTTTTATAAGAACCTGTTCCTAATTACTGCAGACATTTTCACTATTTATTTCTTTTATTGGAGATCCTTGTAATTCTACATATTTGTGCACAATCCCATGTGATAAGGCAATGTTTTTTAAAAATTTGTTCTCTCAGTGATACAGTTCAGAGTATGGTGAAACAATAATCCTCTGTATGAGCTGTGAGGCTGTTCTTTTTTCAGGAGGCCTCCACAAGACTCACTTGTAAATCATTCATTAAGAATTTAAGTTAAAATAAAAATGGAGAGTAATACATGAGAATATGCTTGTTTGTTTTTTTTTTACCCCACTGAAGAGTTTGCAATAAATAACATTATTTCCTGAAGTGAATATTATAGAAAGTATATATATATAATATACATTACAGACAATGTATTTTAAAATGCTCTGTAATAGACACTATTTTTTATGCAATTAAACAGGATAAAATTATGTAACTGTGTGGGAAAGAAAAAAGACAAAATATCATTAATCTCCTGTCAGTGATGCTTTTATCTAATACAAATAATGATGTTTGTCATGCAAGAGCTTGCTGCATCCTAGTTTGAGTAAATGACTACACTGGCACATTGATTGATAAATTGGTCACCATGGCTCACTTATTTCCTTGTTCAGTTCTGGTATTAGAGGAAAAGTTCCAAATGCCAATAAAAAATTTCTCTTAAACAATAGAGAAGATATAGGCAGTTATTTAAATGAGATTTTAATTGAAGTATTAGATAATTCCTCATTGTATTCACAAACTGCTGAAACTTACAAAGATACTTGGACTAATAAGCCATAGGATCTCATTTCTGGTGTCTTGCTTTTCTCATTACATTTCTTAAGCAATGAAGATTTAATCAAAGCAGCAGGAAACATCATGAATGTTGCGTGGGTATTGTTTCATGCACTTATGTCAGTGATTTCCAAGAGAAAGATGAGCAGAAAATGAGTTATGGCTGTACATGAAGTATCTGGATTTCTTCAGCTTTCCTAATTTATAGTTTAAACAATAAAGGTTGAGAAAATTTGAGGGAGCAAATCTGAAAAATTACCTGGAGCAGGGAGGAAGAATTAAATATATTTCTTGTTCTATATAAGGAAATTAGAGATGTTTTAATGTTTTCCCTTAATATAAATTTAAAACAACTTCTATGTAACTGAGGAACTGGGAGTAGAGAACAGGAAAGAAAGAGGTGGGTTTATTAAAAGTGAATACAAACAAATTTGAAAACCACTACACTAAAAATGTTTCAATTTTTCCATTGGAAAGGAAATAATATATATCTACATTAAGATGGGCAGATAAACTTTAACATGTTGATTTGTTCAATATGTCAATCAATTTTTAAATTCACGTTTTAACAGGAACAAGCTGAATAGTTGTTTTAGCACATATCGGAAACCATTTTAATAAAGTAATAACGAAGTATTTTTTTTTTTAATTACAAAACTATTTTCAGGAAAGGGACATTCAAAGTTTGACTTGGGTTTTCTTTGACAGTACTGTGGTTGAAGAATCAACTTCCATTGGACTAGTCAATGGAAAACTGAGGAAACTTTCACTGATTTTTTGGGTTCTGTGTTCTGTATACTTCTCTAGTTACATATAATACCTTTATTCAAACTCCGATTCTCAAAGTCAAAAGATTTAAAATTTTCACAGAGAAGGAAGATAATTCATGAACATTTTAATTCAGTCTTTCACATGAATGCTGTTGAAAGTTTTATGTGTAGACTTTCACAACTCTTTGGATACCATATAATTATAAAGACAAACATCTAAACACATTTGTTTTCAAGGTTCCAGATATAAAAAAAAAAACCCAAAACAACTCAGCTGACATTAGCTATTGCCGAGGCAGACAAAGAGAAAATAATTTTTTTTTTAAGACAGTTACACATTTTAGAAGCCTACATTATCACTTAACCTCTAAATTGATCACTAATTATCATATAGGCTACAATGAGACTTAATGAGACTCTGCTCCTTTATATTACTTTTCTTATCTACATGCATATATTTAAAGAAATGTCTTAAATAGCTTTTTCTAAGCAAATCAACTTTAGCAGGTTTTCTAAAAAAAAATACTGTCTTTTTCATCCTTATTTGAAGTATTTTGAAATGTCTGTTTGTATATGTAATATTCCTATAATTAAGCTATCAAAGTTATGATACTCCTGATACACCTCTTGTACAAAGCAAACAGGAGTAAATTTTTTTTTATATGAAATGTTGATATTAAATGTTTCTTAAACTAACACACATCTTCTCTTCAAATGTCTCTTTTTCAAAGAAGTCTTGACTTGCCTTCACAAAAGACTTGCTAGGTATTTTGGATTTGCCTGTCAAGCCCAACAATGTTGACAAATACAAGACATTATCTGCTGTCCAATTCTTATGATGGAAAAAAAGAATAGGTGATAGTGTTTCCATGAAACAGTTACTTTACCGCAGTTTCATCTTTAGGCTAAGTAACCAAAGCAATTTAAAGAAACTTCACTGATAACATGGTTGTAAACCAGTCCAAAAAGCACTGTAAAACATAGTGAAAAACTGTCTTAATTTGAAGCTTCAAGTTGTGACTTCAGAGGGCCTGTGAGACCAACTGTTCCTGGCGGTCACCTGGCTGGAAAATCCCATTTTATATACGGATTGTTTTGACAGCAGCCAACCATGAAGATGAAAAACTAGCAGCTGCTGATTTAGTTTCCCTTGGCATCTAACAGGAGAGGATCTAAGGCTCCCTGAGCACGTACATTAAGTTATGATACCTTAATAACTATAAGTTGTGAAGTCCAGAAGGACTTTGTGATCAAACTGCAGGGCTTATTATTTTAATGACTCTAATAAAATATTTTAGAGGAACATGTAAATTCCAGCCAGCTTCATAGTGAAGAGACCAGCCTGTGCTGCACTTGAACTCAAGAGGAGAAAGGGATTTAGTTCAATTTAGTTTGCTGAAATTCAATGTATTTAACTTGCTCCAGAGGAGCAAGTGAAAAATCCAGTTTTCTTTTCAAGTGTAGAAACCTTTGGGTGATTTGAAAATGTCATATGCTGCTTTCTGTGATTCACTCAAAAGTTCTTGGAATGAAGGTGTGGAACAATGTTTCAAAGGAAAATAAAAATAATAATTTTGAATTATTGCATAGAACACAGACTGCACATTGTGAAGGAGACCAGCTCTGCTTATTCTTCTTCCAGGGGTTTCTATACCATCTGCTGAGTTTTATCAGTCGATGTTTTATCAGTATCTTTTTGATAAAGAGCTACAAATTGATTATGTAGAACTTTAATTATTTGTTGGTTTATTTTTATTATGATACATATTATATGAAAGTTATACTTTGATAATATTCTTACATGTTAGGTTTCTAAACACTTAAAAATCTCAAAATGCTGTAATCTTGGAGCAGTCTGTAAAAGTGGGTGACAGCTAACACTGTGGGGTTAAGCTAGCACTGTAAATATCATTCAGCTAAAACCACAAAAAGGTCTGGGACAACTTAAAAAACACTCCTTCACTTATCAGCAGCTTTATGTTGGGGCAGTCTACATGATGCAAGTGTCCAGGCATTCAGATTCAGACAGACCAAGTCATCCATGTTTAGAAATGTAATTTTTATTGTCAATATAAATATGTCAGCACAGTCTTTGGATATTTGTTGCCATTCTGGTATATTACCTACTTACTGCACATGCTTATAATAATAAAAAATAATAATAATAATAATAATAATAATAATAATAATAATAATAATAA
>QUSF01000002.1:23242601-23296205 GCA_003676055.1 Chloebia gouldiae
AATAATAATAATAATAATAATAATAATAATAATAATAATAATAATAATAATAATAATAATAATAATAATAATAATTATTAATAATTTTTAATGATATAAATAATTATATAAATTAATTATTTTAATATGCATAAGGTGAATAGTGAAAATGGTTAACCATAGTTAAAAACATAATAAAAAATTCCTAAAAATAATAACCTCAGTGGAGTGGTATGGCTTTCGGAATGCTCTCCCACCAAAACTAAAAAAAAAAAAAAATAGGTTTTTCAGATAAAAGTATTTAAATTCCATATCTCTTTGATTAAATTTTCACTAAAATAATACCACACCTGCACTTTCTAAGCAAGCCAGCAATTCACTGACTTTAAGGTTCAAAGAAAAATTCCAATGTGCTTTGCTAAAGAAAATATTTGTAGCATCTTCCTTGCAGTGGGCCATTGCAATGTTCCTTCAGTTCTGTGCCATATAGATAAAAAGCCAAAAACTAAGTATATTCTATCTTATTTCCAAAGATTTGATGTTGAATGTAGAGCAGTTTTCTTTTTTTTGGAGCATGATGTTTTACTTTTAAAATCAAAGCTCATGTTCCTGCTATCTGTGGAATTGCCTACTGTGTAGTCTGTGTTACCTGCATAGCATGTGTAAAAAAAAGATATTGAAAATGAAATTGCAAACATACTAGAAACGAAAGGATTTTCCACAAGAAATAGAGCTTCTAAAGCATAGGCAAAAGAAAAAAACTAGCATATAAAAAAAGGCATATGGAAGTATACCATTGTTGCAGTTCAATTGCTCACCAGCAGGATTTATTAAGCAGAGGAATGGTGGATGAATTTCAGATGACATTAACTAGATTGTGCTCTGACCTGGAATATACAGTACTCGAAATTTCATGGCTCTCTCCCAAACTATTAGTAATGGCAGCTTGTATGCAGCAAACTCAGCATGTAGCAAATGATAGATAAGCCAAAATCTGGGCACCTGTCCATAACTGAATTGTAAATACAATTCTCTTTCTGCCTTTGGGAAAGTAGCATCTGTCTTACACTTTTTAGCATATAATTAAGACATTACTTTAAATTAATATTCCCCATGTTCCACTGCATGCCATCTCTTGATTGAGAAGTTGATAACAAAAATTCAAAATTTATAATATTCTAAATATTTAATGCTTACTCTGAGTATAATTTATTTTTAAATGTTTGAAAATTCTTTTCACAACTCACACTGATTTGAAAAGTATGTTCTTTAACATCAGAAGTATGTTGTGAAGTTTACTTTAATGCAAAAAATAGAAATGTTGGTCTTTAAATAGAATGTAAATTTTTTCTCACTGTATTGAATTTGACTTTTATATTCTTTTTTCATCATTGCCTTCTGTTTATTGTGTAATGTTAACATTGTAGGCATTAGGAGAAAATAGATCTGACTAGATATAGCTTAGATTAAAATTTTTCTTTCACACTTGAAACATACTCTACATAACTACATAACTACAAGTTATGTAGATTTTAACCAATTCCACATTTGCGTTATGCTTTTTGTCAATTTCACAATATTGCACAAAAGACATTGCTAAGGTAGCGACTAACATTTCCTTCATTGGCTAGAATTTGTCATTGTCAGAATTTTCATCTGCATACAGCATATGCCAACAATCTGATAGCCTTTAAATTCTGATACTGGAAGAGTCTAAATTTAATTATGGTAAAGCTGAAACATCCTCTTCCTTTCCTGAAAAAGTGCAGCTTAAGATGGAATTCAGACACGATTCACCAAATCTGTACTTTGAGTGTGACTTTTTATTCCAGTAACAGTTATTGTAGGAAAATTAACTCCAGTGTAATAAAGATTTTCAACAACAATGCTTGCTGAATGCAAAATCACCTTCTTCACTTCTAATTAAGTTCTGCAGTATTTTTCCCAATGATAAGTGTAATATTTAAATAAAATATGTACAAGTGACATGCTGTTCAAACTGCAAATGTCATAATGCAACTCTTGAGAATAAAGAAGGAATGATACTTACCAGTAGCAACAGTGCTAAACCAAAGCTTATACTCTTGACAATCCCAGCTGAAACCATTCTATGAATATTCCAAGTTAAAATTTTGATAGATACGCAGTTAGAATTTATTAATTTTTAAGATCTCTGGAAAACCACTGACAGAGAAAAAAATCTTTTGCATTTAACAAGGTGAGAAATCTTGATGAGTTCCTGCAGTGCTGTGGAAAAATCAAGGACCAAAAAATCATCAGCAACAAAGGGGTTTACAGCTAGAAAGAACTCAATTTTAAAGCAATGAAGATGAGAAAAGCTTCATGTGCTGAAGAAAAGGAACTCATAATTCTACTTGACTGCAAAAGAAATTACATATTAAAGACAAAGCTGGAGTACATAGTCATGGTATAACAGCAAGCCAGATAAATATATTTGTCTCATGTGGAGGAATTAAAAGGGTTGAAGGGAATAGCATAAGGTCTCAGTAAGTGCTGTAGAAACAGGGAAAAAAACCTAACTTAGAGAGGATGATACAATTGTAAACTTATCCAGGTGTTTAACAAGTTCAGATAGGGAACTGTGCAAAATATTTTAATTTTTATAGGGTGAGTTTTATGGGAAACCTTTTGTATTTATTTTAAAGCAGACAGCACCATTACTATGATTGTCAGAAAATTGCTTCCTAGATAGCATATTATTTCAGGGAGAAGTTAAACAAAATATTGACTGATCAGAAAAAGACAGAGCAAGAATTCTGAAGAAAGCAACTACAGTACAGTAAATGAGTACTGCAAGGAAAATGGCTGGTCAGCTGTCCAGAATTATCCAATATCTGTTTTCTCTGTGTTCATCAGAGAAAACTGTTCTTCAGACCTTTGTGTGAAATATTGTGTCCAAATCTATTTAAAACTGTCTTTGTTTAACAGAATGCCAGAGATGATTACTGAAACAGTTCTTTTGACACTATTAGTATTAATGAAAATACATTGAAAGGAGTTTTGGATGCTAAATAATTATTACAACAATGACTAAATATTTATCCACTGAGAAAAAAAAACAAACCAAATAGCCAACAAAAAAACAAATATGCATTAAATCTAAAATAAAGCTAATACAAAATCCTTTTACAACAAATTAATACAGGTATAGAGATAACTATCACTGAACCATCTTTGTCCTTGGTGTGATAAAGATCTCCTTCCATTTCTTGCTTAATGACCTCATTCTGTCAATGGGTTCACTACTATGCTCTGATATACATAATGTATTTTAATACATTATCATTAATAAAATCCTAATACAGTAATCAATAATACAGTAATATAACACAACATCATCCAGACTCTGCAATATGTAGGAAACAGGAAAAAAAAAAAGGCTTTAAGGAAAATTTCTTAAGAGTAAATCACATGGGAAATTCTTCATAGCCAGCATATTACAACCAAAGTGCCTTTTTGCTTTTGTCGGGGTATGCCTAAGAGGGAGCAAACTGGTGTAGCCCAGGACCAGGACTACTCTAACATCTGATCAGAGCAGACACACAGCTCCAGTGGACAGAAGCAATTCAGAACCTGGCAATAATTTATTGGCTAATACAGAGATAGTCTGAACTCCCTGCTCTGACTGGGATTCTTCTTGAAACATCAGCATTGTGACAAGTGATGCTACTCTGGCCTAGGATCCAATGATCACACTGTCATTTTGTTTGGTTAAAGAAAATCTGTAGTTTAGTTGCACCAAATAAAGAATTTATGAGCTATAAATTATTTCCATACTCTAAGTCTTATTTTGATTTTATGATTAACCTGAGTTTTCCTTAAAGATAATAAAATTTATTAATGATTGGAATACAAACAAAAAAATCACTGTCCAGTGATTGCACATCAAATACATAAATCTTGCATGTTAAAGAAAGATTGATTTAAAAATCAAGAGAGGCATCAGTTTATATTTTAACTGCTTCAAAATTTTGAAAATAGACAAGAAAAGAGACAAGAGATACTATATAAGTTTATTTTTCTTTTTTTTTTCCAAGGTCCTAAATGTTAAAAAAGAATATGTTTTTCTTCAGTGGGTCATTGGTTTCCACTGACCCCTCACAAATGATCCTTTTCATGTTACTGATCTGTTAAGGACTACAGTACATTCTGTTTCATATATTTTCCACAGGAATTGTAATCTTGTCCTCTTTAATATTTACTTCGTTAATGAGGCTATGCCAGTAGTAAAATCTTATTTTTTTTTCCTGAATTTCACATTCAGCACTAGATATGGCAATGACAGTTCATGTCAAACCCAGTTCCAAAAGAGCTATCCTATTACACTGGTATGTACAATGTGTAGATCAGTACTTTGATCCACTGTGCTTTTTCAATACACAACTTTCTTGTGGATAAGTCATGAGTAGTGCTGACAAAAGTACATTCTTCTTGTATGTTAATCCTCTTCTTATAACACTAGTTTTTTGGAGTCAGGTTCGGATAATATATATTTTACTCCTTTATCCTTCCTTCCCCCCCTCCCCCCGCTTTAAAAAGATCTCAATTATAAGAATTAAGATGAAAATTCTTTATTAATTTTAGTTTTTGAAAATGCATATTAAAAATGTAAGCCCTTCTCTGTTTAGCAGCTCTGTAGAATAGTTTTCCTGGTCTGGAGAGTCACCAATTCTCTATACAGAAAAAAACTACTTTTTTTTTTGGTTTCCAGAAAGCAGGTAATTAATAATCTTAGTCTTGACTATTTTCTTGACCTCAATGTGTTAACTCCTCCCCAGTTTTAAACCAGTTTTAAGCCACTTTTAAGCCAGTTTTAGTCCTTCTATAACAACTTCACACAGTTGTTTATCTTTAATGGAGATGGTTAAATGTAGATAAAAAAACTGTACAATTCTGAGTGTCATTTATATAATCTAAAAGTTTGGGCTTTTTATAATGACCCTATGTGCAGGCATATTTCTTAGAATGACATCCCTTGAGTTGTATATAATTGAATGTCTCAATATTTCCCTCTTTAAATGAATATTCTTTTTTTGTTCTGTGCCATCTACAGTAGGAAATGGATTTCATCCAACATTTAATGCTTGTCTAAAGGTAGAAGAAATATCATAAATGTAAAGGACTGAAGTATTTGTTTCCTTTAAGCCTTACAACTGTGCTGAAATCTTTAATATCTTCCTCATTCTGCCAGATCCCTTGATTCTCTAAAGCAATTTTTTCTTAATGAAGGATTTACATACCCATTAATTCATATGGTTTTCTAGTGAAACCTTTATCTTCTCTGTGTGCCATTAATTGCTAGTATTGTTCTGGTACCATTTTTTATAACATCCCATTAATATATGCATCTGTGCCCATAGAAATACTGCATTTTATTTCAGACTGCTAGTTTATTTATCTTATGCAAAAATGCTGGGTATGGTTGTTGTGAATTAGTCCTCTGAAGTAATGGTCTTAGATCTTTATTATTCTGTTTGCTACGCTCATAACATTTTGTAGTGCATAACCACCACTACCCTTAGGCCGTATGACACTATGATCTCAGGAATGCTCTTTAGCCCTCAGCCTTGATTACTGGCAGCTCAGCTGCCCTTGACTTTATCAGAAACACTGTCTGCTGCCAAAACCTCTTCTTTTGCTGATACCTTCTTGGTGATTATTTAAGTGACCTAAAGCATTTGCAGCATGGCACTTCCAAATTCTTGAAGAAAATCACACAAATTATTGCAGTGCTCAATACCTTTCCTTTGGGTCATGACATTGCCTTGTCATTTTCTTAATGTTACATGTTACATGTGCTTTTTGTTGTTTAAATAATTGTAACTTGAATCTTTGCATATTGCCCTGCTTCAAAATTGTTTACTGTTTCTGTTTAGAATTTGAAGAAATATTTCCAGTGTCAGAAGACAGCCCGTATTTCACAAGCTGTGAAAGCAAATAAGCAGTCTCTTATGTTAAGAACAAATGAGCTGGTTTTTGCAAGTTTGAGCAGGCTTACTCACTCTGTGTTAGTCAAAAAGTAGTTTGGTGATAAGTGCTTTGTTTTTATCTTTCTTTTCACTACGTACTTAAAAACATCCTGTATGTGTTCTACTTCAGAATAAGTGAGGTTGTCTTCATCTGTATTTTAATTTTCTTTTCCTGACTTGCGAAAGCTACAGCAAACATCAAATACTTTGGAATAAGTTCATAAGATCTGTACTTTTTAATGCTCTGTAAAAAGTAAATAATATTTAAGCTGCCTAAATATTTTTAAGCACTTCCTTAAGAGATAGATGTCTTTTCTTTCTCTCTCATGCAAATTATGTATTTTTAGTTTCCATGTTTTATTTCTGGTCTATCTTGTGGTCAGAAATCACTCAAAAATAGTCTGTTCTAGAATGGTTTATTGCCAGACTAGCACAGTTTAAGACAAGTATATATAATAAAACAGTTCTAAGTAGCTCTCACTGTAGTCTCCTAAACATTCAAATGATTCTCCAGCATTTCCATAACAATTTGCTAATGAAAATTTATCATTTAGACTTCCATATCTGTCCATTCTCTTAAACTCTCTTAAAAGTGATCTTTCATCATGTACAGTATATTCACTTAACTGCATTTCTGTATACTCAAAAGAGCTTCTGCAATCTACCTATTTTAAGATATAATTTATTTTTAAATTTTGTAATTTTTAATATCTTTTCTAAATTAATAATAAAAATAATTTTGATGCTTTGTATATATGACTGATTTAGTAACCATAGAGGTTTTTTGTCAAAATAAGAGGGGTGAAGCTGGAGCCTTTTACATAGTACTCCAAGGGACGAGACAGGATACCCTATTCCCTACATTGATTACAGCTGATAATGTCTATTACTGCAATGAATTTCCAGTAATAATACAACTCTCATGTCTAAATTGCAGTGCGTGAGATATATCAAAATAACTTGATTTCCTCAAAATACTAGGTAAATATATTCTATATTTTCTTTAAGATATTTATTGCTTAGTGAGACTGTACTAGATTATATTTACCTGTGCTTATATTCCTCAAACTCCTAGGAAAGCACAAATCATGCCACTTCTCCTAAATATATTTAATATACTTTAGTGGGTCTATGTTGTTACCACAATTTTTTTTGGTAACAACAAATTGGTGCTAACAGAAATAACTCCAATCCTGCTACTGAAAGTCTCTGTGAAGTATAATTGCAACAAGTTTATCAGTTTATCTTTGCTGGGCAAGTAATCAAGGATGGCAGACTGTGGCAGTCCAAACTCAGCCCATTACAGCCATTCAACAACACCTCACTTCATGGCCAAAATAATAGAAAATGGAATAGTACAGCTGATAAGTGTTTATATGTCAAAGCAGAAATAGTGAGTAAAACAGATTTGGGAAGTGCTTCCAATTTTTTTTAGGGAAATAGATATTATTCCTGGATTAATATTAAAGGTTTTATAAGGTTTTGAACTGGCAAACTGAATCATACAACACAAGAATAAGCAGGTTGCATTTGATATAGTTTTGCTTCACTGGTCACCACTTACATTAATTAATTTCAAAATTGAACATGTGAGGAGAAATATTATGAAAAAAGACCTAAGTTTTCCCTTTGTGACCAAAAAAATGGAAGAAAAATGCTTGAATTCATTTTACAAAAAGAGACTATGACTGGTTTTCCAAAGTATTTGTATATATATATGTTACAAGACAGTGCAGAACAATGCTCAAGTTTAGGGACTCCTCGCAGAATCCCAAAATGGTCAAGGTCAGAAGGGACCTCTGGAGGTCATTTGGTCCAACTGCCCTGCTCAAGGAGGGATACCTAGAGCTGGCTGGCAAGGTTTATGTACAGATGGCTTTTGAATGTCTCCAAGGATGAAAACTCCACACCCTCCCTTTGCAGCCTGTGCCACTGCTCAGTCACCCTGACAGCAAAAAACTCTGATATCCAGACAGGGTGACCTCTGTTTCAGTTTGTGCCCACTGGCTCTGGCACTGTCACTTAAAAGATTCAGGCTCTGTGTACACTCTGTGTTCTCTCAGGTATTTATACATATTGATAAGATTGTCCCTGAGTTTTCTCTTTTCTGTGGTAAATAGCTTTTTTTTTTTTTTCACCTTTGTGGCTCTTCATTGGACTCTCTCCACTATGTCCATGCTTCTCTCATACCAGGGGCACCCAGAGCTGGACACACCGCTCCAGCTGTGGCTGAGTAGAGGAGGATTATCTTTGTCAACCTGCTGGTAACACTTTATATAATGAAGGCCAGGTGTACACCGGTACCCCCAGTCTTTTTTGCCAAGTTCCTTCCTAGATGGCTAGCTCCCATCAGATATTGACACCTTAGGTTTTTCCTCCCCAGGTTCAGAACTTTGCAATTCTCCTTGGTGACCTTCATGTGATTCTTTTCAGTCCATTTCTCCAGCGAATCCAGGCCCCTCTGGATGGCAGCATGACCCTCTGGGGTACCAATCAATCCAGAGATAGACATAACTAGGATGAAAAAAATAAAACCCAGAATATTATCTGACAATTTATTCAGTTCATATGGAAAATGCACATGGTCTTGTATAAAATAGATTAATTGGAAGAAAGAAGAAAGGGACATAGAAAAGAAACAGAGATCATAAGGAGTGGTGCTATGTGAAGCAAACACATTGCATAAATAAGGGTTTTTATGAGATATGAAAAAAGCAGGGCAAGAAAATTGGTTTTCAAAGTGTTGAAAGAAAATTCCTTTGAGACAAATCCAAAGAAATAAAGAAGTCTGAGAGCAGAAGCTAGGGTTCTTAGTGCTAACAATGATGAAGACTAAAATAATAAATGTATTAAAATGTTACAATTACAATACTGGCTGGAAGGTAGAGAAGGAGTCAGATGAACTATTGAAGGACAAGAGTGAGATGTTAATGACAAATGAGGTTCATATTGCCAAGAGGCTGAATGAATCCTTTGCTAGTGTATGCATGAAAGAATTTGAAGGTCATATTCCACAGCCTGGGATAAATTTTCCTGGTGAAGCAAGTGAAATGCTAAAAGGCTTTATGGTCACAATGAAGCAGGGAGTAAGGAAATTAGACCTATTAAAACTGACATAGTACCAGGCCAGGATAAATTACATCCTGAACATCTTCATGAAACTCTGTAACAAGCAGCAGGAGCATTTCTGGATTAGGTATTTGTCTGAATATGAGAAAGGAAAAGACCAAGCGATTCACCACAAGGAGCTAAGATAATTTATCATTTAAGTAAAGGACATAGATGTTATATAAGTACTACCAATCAAAGCTAAATATTAATTGGTCTAATTTTCGGGAAACATTGATAGAAGAAATACTTAATCATAAGAAATTGCAACTTATAGAAATTGCTCAGTACAACAATAAATATGTGGAATAAGAAAGGCATAACTATTATCTCTGGGTGTTGTTTTAATCATTGTTATTTTGAGGGATTAGGGAATAAATGGCTAAATTATTTGTCAAATATCAAAAAATAGGTATTTATACTTTGGTCTGTTTAGTGAAAAGGCTACTTTAATCAGTCTAATTAAGTGGCCACTGGAATATCAGTTGCAGCAATCAAAGGCAGCCAGATATACTAACCAAAATATTGACTACTTTGTTTTGTACAACAAATTCAGAGGTGAGTTCTGGGTTGAATTAATCTTGTTAAGGTCCTGAGCCACAGGCCTTATTATTAAGACATTTGATTTAATAGGGTATGTGTGTGGTCTTTTGTGTGTGTGCAAATATATGTACATGATCTGTGTGTATAATATGTGTAACAATTTGCATTTATTCTTTTAAGTTTCATACTTACATTCTTGATAAATATTTTATGTGTTTCTAATGACATGTACATTTATTCAATTATTAATGTAGTGCTAACAAAGTTTTCAGCAGTAGAGCCCCACTAGAACTCTCCCACCATGACATCATGAAGTTGATAGCATTAGAATCAGTGTCATGATATGTATGGAAAATACCAGGTACATAGGAGAAGGACACTTGTGATAAACTATTCAGATTTACTTGTCAATAGGCACCCTTTATGGCAGAAGAAGAGTTTAAAGATCTAGAAGTCAGCATTTCATGACTATGATGAAGTATCATGCAGGGTGATGAAACATAGCAGATTCCAAACATTTCTGAAAGAATAGCAAGGCATGGGAAGTCAGGAAGAAGGAAGAAGAGAAGAAGGAAGAAAGCAAGCAAGCAGGAGGTGATTCAAAACCAGATGTAATGCTAAAATGCTGGTCAAGTACAAAATTTGAATACAGGTTAGGATTGGGACTATCTTTTATGCTACTGAGGTTACATGGATTGATTGTGGGGGAAGGTTTATATCTATGTAAAATAGCATTTGTGACAAAACATTAAGATATTTATTTAAAGATATTTTAGGTAGAGAAGATAGAGCTTATGATTTTTTTTAATTCTGGATGTGCCAAAAGTCACATTAAAAAAAGAGCCTGTAGGATGTAGCACTAGGAATGCTAATGAACAATAAACAGACAAGACGCCCAACAAGATATCCAGCCAATTATAAGGGAAATAGGTAGAAATGCAATAAGGAGAAAAATCTAGAGAAAAATCAGTGAAGGCTCCTTTGTACATTTCTGACCTTTAATTCTGTTCCTGGAGATGATTTGCAGGCTAAATAATTAAGCTGAAACATCTTAGTTTATGAGTCAGTTCCATCTATTGAACAGCCATAATCTCAAACCATTTCCAGAGATTTCAGGACAGTACAATGTGGTCATCCTAATAATAAATATGTAATTAGTAAATATCTTCACATTCAGGTGATGAAAGATTCTCCAGCTGTAAAAAGTAAAGACTAGTTTAAAGGTGAAGATCAGGCTCATCTTAGAAACAGAAAGCTAGACTGAGTCTCAGCCTTCGGCTAGTGTAGACAGAGTAGAGTAGAAATGAGAAATAGATGGGTGCTTAAAATCTAAGCTGCCTGAGAGAAAGAAACTAACCTTTAAAAAGATCTCATTCCCATTTTCTTCATATAAAACAGCCTGGAGATGCATGTTATATGTCCCTGGTAACTTTTTCATTTTATACTCAATTAGCTAGAAGTGCTTGATTCTTTCAAATTGAAAACCCCAAACTATTACTTTTGAAAAAAAATAAATTCTAATATCAAAACAAAAGCACAGAACCATCATGTGACACTTCAGTTGCAATTTGTGTTTCCCTGTGTTGTGTAAAAATGAGTAATTGAATATTTGCTTGTTAATTGCATTGTGTGCTGAGAATGTTCTTGGTACGTTCTTGTAGAATTATCTTTCTAAGTTGTTTTTATTTACTAGTACAGCTATATTGTTGATGCATTTGAGCACAAGTTCAAGCCAACAACATATATTCATAATAAGACTCAAAATAAAGCTGAGGAGATTTTTAAATGTTGCAACATCTATTTTTTTTTAACATTTCATTATCATACAAATTTTTATCATTCAAGTAACTATTAAAATATATTTTCTCAGATGACAACATATTTATATTAAGTTTTGAAAAATAATTAAATCTATTTAATTGTTTTAAATTTAACCCATTTTAATTCTTTTTCACAATATTTCAGTTGGGTTTTTTTGCATAATTATTACTCCTATTGACTAAAGTCTAAATAATCTTATTTTTAAATTACTACTATTAACAGAAAAATATGTGTTGTGATGATGCATTGAAAAAAGAGAAAAAAATAAATGAGATGCTGCTTCGACCTGAAATAGTAGAGTTTCATTTTAAGAAATGATAGAACTATTCTTTGAAAGCCTCAGTTAAAGCTAATTAGACAGAAACTGAACCACACAATTTTTCCTGTTTATGCCATCATATTATTTTCTTATTCTTAAAGTAAAACTTGAAATACTCTGGAAATTATCTTTTTTGATCACAGAAGCCTTGAGCTGTAACACAACTTGTTGCATTGTGTTATTGAGTTTGTTCAGTTTGTTAAGTGGTTTAGTTCTGCACCCCCATGTAAGTGGTCCTGCCTTCCCTTGCCTCCTCCCATCCCTATGTCAATCCTCCTTTCCCTCCTCCCCTGAAATGCGGCGCTTCTGAGGACCCCGCCCCTGGACCTGTCCATCCCTCGGCAGCCCTTCCTTTCTTTCTGGAAGGTTCCACCTGGGATGTTGAGTGATAGGTTGGACAGCCAGGTCTCCTCCTACCCTCTTTCCTCATTGGTGTTCCTTCATGTTTGTCACCCTGATTTCCACACCCCTGTCTGCTCTCACTGGCGCACTGTAGGGCCATCCCCTGGGTACCACCCACTGGTATAAGCGTGTGCGAGAGGCTGCTCCTGGCTCTTGCAGGCTGTTTACCTTCTGGTCCAGGTAGCTCTTTTGAGCTTCCAGATAAAGTTGGATTACAAACCCCTGCAGGAGATGACTCCTTGCCTTTGTCATCGTCACCAAGGTTTCCCCGGGTCTCAGGAATTCCCAACCCAAAGCCGCCGTCCTTACCTCCCAAGGTTTGGGAAGGTGGCCAGTGCTGACCCCCGTATCCAGCTGAGCCAGAGAAGCATTTCCAGGAGAGATGCTGCAGCAGCAACTGAATAGTCGTTAATATAAAAGTTTTGGATTAGTGACCATTTCAATATCACCAGATATCTGACAAGTTTATTTCCAAACGTGCATAATGTGTTAAGCTGAAAATTAAAGGCTTCTAATAAAGTTGAATGTTGATTTACTTTAAGAGATTCTGAATTAACTCATTTGTGCTTAAAGTCATATCTGTTTGTATTTAAAGACCTGTTCAACTTTGCAGAGCATCCTGTAGTTACCATATGGATAGATCTAAATTGCCTATAAAATTAGTTGAAAAATGTAAGGGCACACATGAATATGTGGAATTTAAATTACAATATTTAAACAAAACCATGGCATATGTCTTCAAAATTTATTGTCTTGTCGCTTTTACTTAACAATAGTAGAATTCAGAAAAATGTGAACATAGTGAAGATTAAAGCTAAATATAAATTAATTCATTTCTTCAGAAAGTTCCTAGGTTTTTGAAATTTTTTTTCTTCTTGTCCAGCCTGTGAAAACTTGGGTCAGTTCTCCTGTATTGAGATAAGCTAATTTACTCTTTACAAAAACACCAGTCCCAAATATTTTTAAAAAATGCTTCAGGAAGTAGCAATGCAAGAACTTTTTGAACCAAACATATTAGTTAGCTAGATAAAAATGCAGAAATAACTTTATTGCACTAAAATAGCTTTCTGTTCTGCTCGGTTTTCAGGTTTCATTCCCATCCCCTTTGGCTCTTTGTATTGCCTAATACATTTTCTGAGAATTTCCTTATTTAAAACTCATTTTTGATCCAGACCCTCTTTAGAATAGTGTTCTCATCATAAACTGATTCACAATTACAATACAACTTATCATCATTCTGTCTTGTTTTAGTGTGATGAACCTATTTTTGTTGTGGTTACCTTGTCATTCTTCCAAAGTCTGATTCCTTTAATTCTATATGGAAAAAATGTTCATAGTGATGTATCAGGATGATACATTGTTTGTTATGTATGACTCTAAAACTTATTCTTTGACCCCTTATGTTCTGAGGGATGAAAGAAATCCTTCATAATTTAGGGATTTAGAAAGAATGGAGGACTAAATCTTATGGTAAAGTCTGTTCCTTAAATTGCATATACAGTCTCCTATATATATCCATTCTTCTTTGTCATCCTTACCAGAGAAAAGGTCCTACAGACATTGCAAAACCAAACAGAAAACTCAAGCTTTTATGAAAGTAAATCTCTCAGTAGAATCTGAAAAAACCCCACCAATGAATTGCACAGAAGTAGCAGACACCTGTAATACACTTTTAAATGTAGGTATAATTTATGATTTGAAATAGTGGCTCATGCTGAGGGGCAGGAATTCAATGAATCACAGATGCCTTTTCCAAAATAGAGTTTGTCTCAGGTACCTGCTTTCTCAGAAGAGGTTTTAAGCTTCTCTAAAATTGTGCATCTCTCTACAATGGCAGAAATCGTGTCCTTTTCTGTCTAGGGATAACTTTACAAGGTCTGGTCCTGTTCAGTCAGTAGCATTATGGCAATATGGAAGAAGAGAACTCTCCTGCTTTGTGATTAATAATAGAGAAAGAAGCCATGGATGCTTTTGAAGCAGTAGAAAGATGCAGAAAGGTAGAGAAGCAGTAGAAAGAATAGATGCTACCTGATACTGGGCCCAGGGTGTGCTGAGGGTTTTCAGTCCTTAGTGTGCGTAAATCCATCAGGTTATGGAGCACTTTCTGTCAAGCCTTTCTTGTATATTCCCATCAGCTATGTCACTGTCAGCAGAAAAGAAAATGCAAAAGTGCATTTTTTGGAATTGACAAATTTTACTTGGTCTTGTATTAAAACTGTGAGATCTAGGCTGCTTTAGAAAAAGGTCAAAAAACATCACTATTTGAAGAAACAACATGTGGGCAATCTGGAGGTATGAATGATTGAAGAAATTAAGACTTCACTAAATAGTATTTTAAAAGCAAAGCATTTCTGAAGAAAAATCTATAAGGATTTAAATATATATTATTAAAGAGTTAGGAAAAAAAAACACAGAAAAGAATTACAGAATAATTTATTTAAAACATCTCACTGTGTGAAATGTTCACTTGTGACTTGTTCAATGATCCATTTATACCTTGTATATCCCTAAGGTATGCAAAGGATTAAAATAACAGAGAAGAAAAGGTAAAGTTTATCCCAGGTTTATGCAGTGGGTTGATCCTGGCTGGATGCCAGACACCCACCAAAGTCTCTTGATCATTTCCCTCTGCAACTGGACATAGAGAAAGAAAAAACTCAAGAGTTAAGGATCATGTAAGAGATCACTCACTGACTACCATCATGGGAAAAACAAACTTCAATTGGGGAAATTATCTGAATCAAAATCAGAGCAAGATAAGTGAAACAAAATCTTAAAAACTCATTACTCCCACCTCTCCCTGGTTTCTACCTCCCCCCACCAGCACAGGGAGACTGGGAATGGGATCAGTTCATCACAGGTTGTCTCTGCTGCTGCTCTCTCCTTCTTTCATTTCAGGTCTTAATAGTTGTGGTAAATGCATAATTTTTAAAATATAGACTTGACTGAGTTAATTTCAGATTGTGTCATCTGTTTTTTAAAAAGACTGAAATAGCTGTAAACATTTAATTATTCTATTTTATACCTTTTTTTCCTTGAATATGCATCTGAAAAATAGTTTTTAAGTAAAATTAAATGAACATCCAAATACCAATACCTACAAATATGCTATATCTTGTCACAAAGGTAATTCCACAAAACTGGAACACTGCAACATAAAAGAAAGAACTAGATTTACATCACTGCTTAAGAAAATGCTTTTTTATTTAATGACTCCAACCAAGTTCTCTTTTTCAAGGAAGTTTGTAGTAATACATATACACATTTAAAAAATTCTCTATAGTCCAGGGGACAAAAAAAAAAAAAAAAGCTGAGAAAAGTAAGCTTAAGAGGCTAGGCTGATGTTATTTTTATGTTATATGTTCAAGAAGGTGTTTTCTGTCCTTTAATAATGTTCTGCATTTATGGATTTAGTTCCTATTATCTACATCTACTGACAGAAAATCCAGAGTATTTTTATTTTTTAAGCTTTATAATAACATGGGAAATAAATAAACTGAAAGAATGGGAGAGAAAAAGAATGTCTGTTAAAATATTTGAATGCAATCTTTTATGAAGAGATGTGAATTTTCACTAGTTCAACACAATATTCATGCCTTGCACCATCAGAGTTATAAGGAATTAAACATTCAGAGGAAAAGAAAGATTTTTTTTTGGCAAGGCTGTCGAGGTTTTTAGTTTCTTTTATAAAGTGTGAGTGCCCTGAAATTACTCATTTTGACTTACAGAGAAGATAGATCACCTTTACAGTAGAATTTATGTGATTGTAGTGATCTGTGTGACCAACAGCCTCCTTCACTGTAGAATGAGTGTATCTGTCTCTTTGTATTTCTTAAGCAATCCCTCTTGTCTCTGTCTTTCAAACAGCATTAAAAGATAACCATTTTATTCATTGACATTACTGCTAGTGATGCAGTTACAGGTTTGAGAGTTCCACTGACTGGTCAAGTATTCATTTGAAAAGAGTCCGGAATTCTAATTAGTACATCAACTATTTGTGTTATTCTGTAAGACTGTGGTCAATTGATTGAAAGTAGATTAATAAAGGTCTGTGGAATTGCAAAGAGTTTGCAAGGAAGCAAACTAATTGTGTAGAACTGCTTCATTAAAAAAAAAAATACTGTTTGTAATGTGATGTGATAGCATAAGCCTTTCTAGGCACAACTCACCAAGATAAAGGAATTCTTATGATATAGATAGCAAATTATTACAGAAAAGTAACCTGTGCAATCAACAGATATATGTATCTTAAACTTATTCTTTTTCTGTACTTTTTGTATTCACTAAGGCTCTGCAAAATTCCTAAAATAAAAGCTAGGAGTTAGAGATCTATGTTGAGGTTCTTCCCTCCTACACAAAAGAGCATTTCCTATTATTTTACTGATTTGAAGTACTTGTCCTGGAAGTACTATAAAACATTTTACGGAAAACATAGGTTTTTCAGGGCTGTAAATGAATTTAATGTCATTTTTAGCCTAAAATCTTGAAGAGAACACAGGCATGGAGAGACAAAGTCTTGAGAAAATAACCTAATCCTCCTCAGCTCATTCAATGAAACTGAAGCAGAAAGATAAAATTATCTAGTTAAGCATTTTGCCTTGAGCCTCACTGGGGAGAAACAACCAACCAAAATAAACAGGCCTTTCTGGATCCAAAATCTCACCTGGATCCACCTTTCTAGAAGAGGAAGGAACATCTTAGCTGGCAGATTGGCTTATTTAGTGATTCACACCTTAAACTAACAAGGATAATCTCTTAAATCATGTGGTACAGCCTGATCATAAAAATATTGTTAGCTCTGTGCTTGCCAATTTACAAGAAGTAATTACAGAGGTTAAGACTGATGTCAATCTGACCTGCAGTCATCATGCCCTGACCGTAAAAATGGTCAGAGAGCTGGAAAAGCTCTCCTAAAAAAACTCAAAGGAGTTGAAGTTTTTCGTAACTGGAGAGGAGAAGGGTTTCATTGCAGCCTTTCAGTATATAAAGGGAGCTTAAAAAGATGGAGAGAGAGAATTTTTACCAAGCCCTGTAGTGACAGGAAAAGGGAAAAGAGCATTAAACTGAAAGGGTTTGGATATAAGGAAGAAATGTTTTACAATGAGGGTGGTGAGCCATTGGAACACATTGTTCAGGAAAGTTCTGGATTTTCCATCATGTTCATCCCACGGGGTTTCAGTGATCTGGAGTTTCAGGATCCACCTTTCCAGTTACACAGTGGTTTCCTGCTTCTTGTGTTGGCAGCAATCATGCAACTTTAAAGAGACTGATTACACATAAATGCAACGATACATATACAGCTATAGGACTAGAGATCAACATTTTCCCTAATCCAGACTTCTCTATCAAAATTCAATCTGAATAGAGACAACTTGATATCTACAAATTTCATATGACCCTCTAGCTAGAGACCATCCTGTACTAAGATATTTCATTCTTCTTTTTCAAAGTGCTAACTACTTTTCTAGTGAAGAGAACAATCAAATTATTTTGGAGTGGAAAGAGAAGCAATAGATGATATGATTTAACATAATAATTTATATCCTGGTCTTGTATCCAAGTCACTCTCATAGACGCATAAAATCATAGAATACTTTGTGTTGGAAGGAAGATCAAGATCACTTAGTTCCATCTCCCTTGCCATGGACAGGGACACATACCACTAGAACAGGTTGCGCAACACCACATCCAACCTGGCCTTGAGCACTTCCAGGGATAGAGCATCAACAGTTTCTCTGGGCAACAGTTTGTAAGTGATATACAAAAACAGCACTCATAACACAAGTGAAATTATGCTGGACTTCCCTCTCCAACTGTTAGAGCTATACATTTTCTAGAAATCTTGTTTCCTTTTTTCTGGTCTAATTTACTTGATTTTCTCTTAGTTTGTCATGTTCCACTTAAAAAGAATTGAGTGAAGATGATGTGATTGATACCTGTGATATCATCATATCAAATATCTTAGTGGTTAGGACATTTTCTAGGGAAAAAACACTTTACATAAAAAGTATGTGCAAAATGATGTCTAAATATTAAAAAGATTTTTGTTTTCTGGGAACATTGCGAGGAAACAAAAATAACTCCAGAAAATGTTCCAAGGAAATCAATAAAAGTAACTGCAAACAAGGTACATTTTTGTGTTTTTTAACTAAAAAAAAAAAAAAAAAAGTGTTTTACAATGTCTCTAAACTCTTCTCATAACTCTGAAAATATTAGTTTTGCTGAAAATCCCTTCTCTATTTCATTTTTTCTGCCATAACATCTTATATTTTATAAAATTTTGAAGATGTATTGTCTGTGTAACTGCATGATACATTTTCCAAAATGCAAAGTAGATCACTGTACCATATAGCTGAATTGAAGGATTCAGATTAGAATCAGATAAAATGCACTTACTTGAACAAGCTTGTAATTACACTGAATCATGTAATGTGTCTCTAGAGCTACTCTATTCTAGTTTGCTTAAAGAGCAGCTGACTCCGAAAGCACTGTTTACAAGCTATTCTGTTCCCATATTATATATTTTTCAATATTTATCTTCCATTGTTCCTTACTACTAGGAGCATTTGCATGAAAACGGGATCTTTTTTTTTCGGGAGTGCATCTGCTACTGCTGCTGATTCTCAGCCTGAAGTCATAATCCAGTGTTTGAGACATCAGCCTTACATTTAGAAGAACCAGATGAATTGTCATTATAAACAAAGTGTAAAAACACCCTCTGATTCTGTCTTCAGATGTAGTTTAAAAGGAGAAACTTGAGAACTCTCAACCATGAAACCTATTTTCTTACAAGTGCACATAATGATGCTCAGCTAGGAAAACAGTAAGAATCAGCAGCTTCGTTGAAAGGTATGAATGTACTCCAGGGAGTTAGGGAGCTAGACTGCAGAAAGTGGTTTTGCTATGGTAATACCACCTACACTTCTTAAGTTTTCTAATGTCTTCAAATCCTATGCTGATCTTACCTTAATTCGTGAATTTCTTACTCAGACAAATTCTCACTTACCATGCAGGATACCAGCACAGATAGTGTCATGACTCTGAGAGGACTAGAGAATTTGAAGTCCAGACAAGGTGCTTTCAAAACCCCCATATTTTTACAGTTGACTTTGATAGAACATAGATTTATATTTGGATTCAGAATGGTTCTGATTGTGACCAATTGACTGGAAATGCCATTCCAGATGCTGATAGAAACATTTGAATAAAAATGCGTGGGGTTTCTTTAATATTAAAAAAAAAAAAAGGAAAAGAAGATAAAGGAAAAATAATTGTAAGTAATTATGTTATTTAAACTCTTTCTCTACTTGACACCAAGGGCCGGTACCTGCTAAGGACAATTTGACATTGCCACAGCTTATCTTTCTCTTATCAATTCTCACAGAATCATAGATGATTAGCTTAGGGAACTTAACTTTTTATTAACTGATGTCTGGTGAGGGAAGTCACATGCCAAGTGATAAACACAAGATGCAGCCTGGGAAATAGAACTGTTTTCCGCTATTTTCATGATACCATTAAAAGAGCTGTGAATATATTTTGTGGGACAAGAGATTACAGCTGTACATACATAAGTCTAGAGAGCGTGCAAATATGTGGGTAAATACATAAATAATATTAGGCAGAAGGCTAACGCATTGATGATTTCTTTGTCATTGCTGTTTTCCATGCATTTATATTGAGGAGGAGCTGAACATTCAAAACCCTATAATATTTCATCTGAAATTATTTAAATTTTATTACGATGGCAGCGTGTCTCAAACAATAGCAATTGAATCTCTTCCTGTCCATGCCACTTGGTTTCCACTCTCCAGTTAGATTAAATTTTCAGATGTACTGAGAGAATGAAACATGGCCCATTATTATTGTTATAGACATTCCAACTTGTCTACATTTGTCAGAGAAAATATATTCCAGCTAGCAAAAGTGCAGGGAAAACCAACCTGGGAGATAGTATGAGGTTTTAAATTGACAAACCATACTAGTTATTCAGAAAACATTTCTAAAACTATATTCTATGACTTAGAACAAATTGCAATTCTACTGAGATTTTCTATCAATCGTGGTTGACTTTATCGAACTAAAGTTTAAGTCTGCATTCAGGTAGAGTGTTTTTGTTTCATAACTATCTATAATTTCACTGCTGTTTTCTAGTCTGAATAAGGATTGTAAAGAGCAACCTAAAGCTGCTATCATTTGTCTTCATCCTTTGTCTTTTGTATTTTAGCTATGTTCATCCCCCTTTCTTCTCTCTTCTAACTTGGTTTGCCTTATTTCTCAGCAATGTGATATTACTTGCAGTTTGGGGATGCAGTTCCAAGGGATTTTCCTGCTAGCATTTAAGAAGGCAACAAGGAAGAAAACAGTGAAATGTATGAAAACCTGAGAGAAGCTTTAGTGTACTGTAGAGAATTTATGTGGACTTTGTTACTGAGTGACTGCATTAAATGTTTGACATGTACTTGTTTGGGAAAAAAGCACAACTAACAGCCTTTGGCATATATCAAAAGCCTTTCTACATCAAACTTAAATTATACCCTCTATAGTATATGGTCTGGCAGTGCCCTGTAATTTCATTTATAAAAGAAACATCTCTAGGCTTAAAAATAACAATTTCTACACCAGCCCTTCATGTAAATGTCAGAGATGGATTTCTATCAGTTTTCCAAATACTTAAATATGTATTAGTATATATCGTTAAAACAAAGAAACAGCAGCTCCTTCAATTCTCAGTTTGTTATTGCTTATGTGTCTTGCTTAGGACATTGCTTTTTGTTCAGATTTTATTTTTCTTCAGGTACAGGAACTAATAGATTTTGTCTCTAATTTCATGTTTAGAACTGACAGCTCCATCAAACAGATTTTCTAAGAGAGATGAATAACTTTCATGAATGCACAGTGGACATCCAAACTGCTTTATTAGTTCTTTTTCTTTATTTAATAACTAATGGATATTTTCTTTCATGTGCTAATTAAAAATTGTTTTTTATCCACTGTGTTACCAGTTTTCAAGCAACCTCAGTTTTGAGGTTATATTAAAGATCACTTTGTTGGGGTTTTATATAAGATCCTAGTCAATTATACTTTGCCTTCTAGATCAAATTTCTTATGGTCCAGTATTAAAACACATACTTATAATAGATAGGCTATAATTTCCTTCTTACATGTAAGCTGAAAATGGGTTCAATTACTAAGTCTGGGTTTGGGCTTGTAAGGCTGAGTCTTTCAAATAATTTATAGCATTTTGGTAGCACTAACTTAACACAGTTTATTAGCAGTCTCAAAATTCTATATTTTCATATGTTTACATAATTATAATTTATATTTTGCAAAATAAATACTATGGAATTACATATATAATTTAATATAAAAGATATTTAATTATTTTATGAAATGTTATATTTTAATTAAATATTTTTTTAATTTCATGAAATAAATGTTGCAATGACAAACATATTACAGAACTTTTGATAAACAATTCTGTATAAATAATTTTCCTCCAAACTCTTCCATCATTCATTTTTCTTCATCCAATTTCTGTGCTCGTATTTTTCTGTGCTTCTGTATTTTTCCAATAAAAAGTGAAAGAGCTTTCAGTTCTACCAATATTTGCTAATCATATGATCCATTTAAGCTTCTGTAGTACTGTGTCAGGGTTATCTCAAGTCCAACATCAGAATTCACATTTCTTTCTTAAAACTCTTAATTTCTAGTACTTTTCAAATATATCAGAGACAGAACAAAAATATGTTTGTGGGATCAAAGTGAAAATTAATTTAAATTTAAGCAAGGTTTAACTGATCTACAGCATGCTTCAAATATGTTTGCTGGATATCAATACTTGCTGGCAGTGTGGACAGGAAAGTGATAATTTAGCACATATCTGGCATTGTCTTTCTGTTTAAAATGTTAGAAATTCTATGATATATTAAGTCATCACATGACATGTCCATCTTTGCTCTATTTAGCCTAAATTCATGTGAATGTCGTCTTCTAGTAAATAGACTGTGATTGCCCTCAGTTATGCAAAGCTTTGAGTCATTTGAATGCAAGTGCAATCATATTTCTGTAAAAGAATTGAATATTGACATATTCTATACCATCTAATTTATAAAATTTAATTTAAGACTAGAGGATATGGAGAAAACTAGTTTCCTTTGCTTATTCAGGTTAAGAATTTAAAATAAACATTTGAAACAGAATTTGAGTGTGAATTGCACATAGACTTGTTATTTAGGTGCTGCAGGACTAGGAAGCCTTGTTGGCTTGAGTTTGAGTAATTTCTCTGAGTTTTAACCTGTTGTTGTACACATTTACTATAGCTGTTTGTCAACAGCTGTTTGGCTTTTTAAACTAGGCTTAAACGCAAACTTGTGAGACTCACACAGAATAACACCTTACAGCATAGTTCATCTCATTGACATGAACCTGAATAAATTAACTGTGAAGAAAGGCAACGAACCTTATATGAGCTGTCAGTTTTCAGAATCATCTTTTCCCTTCAGTCATTAAAGCTAGTAGTGGTCTGACAGAGGACTCAAAACTCCTGACATCAGAAATGGTTTCAAGCATCAGCACTTTATGAGTCCCCAGTACAACCTTTTATACCCTGTCTCTCACATGCACCACACCTGTGTGCCCTTTTACTCTTTTGTGATTGGTCAATGCACCTCAGCATTCCGGGCTTCTTTTCCTTTAATGATGAGCACCTGTTTTACACAGCTCACCATATTAGGGTGCAGCCTCATTCCTAATGTCCCATAATCTATTCTCTTACAATGGTCAGTTCCTTAAATAAAAACAAACAAATGTAGATAATCAGCAACTTTCTTAGATAACCACAAACTGAATTTTCTTATTTCATGTATGCATTTTTCCTTTGCATATTTTCTATGTATATGTTTGTATGAAGCGGTTAGAATATACTTGAAATAAATTTTTATACAATGAACAAAATCAGGTGAATATAGTAATATCTATTCTCTTAGTTTCTTAATTTTGTATATTACCTGAGTAATGACTATCCAATAATCATTTCAGGTTCTCATTCACATAGTTATAGTTGTAACTATCTGAAAAAAAAGTCTCTTACACATGTTGACAGTGCATGTAAATTATTTTTCACCTACCTTGATCAGAGTTACAAAACCAGACTCTATGAGAAATGAATAAACAAATTATTTCCTTATCTTCTTAAGTAATTGCCTGTTTTCCTCATTTTTTTAGTTTTTGATGGCTGGGCAGGTGGGGGGGGGCTGCCATCCATTATAACAAATGCACCACCCATAATTACATCCTTTGTTTTTTCATCTATTATCTTTTCATTTGTCTGCATCTGTAGTTTTGAGGACCTTGGAGATGGAGGAAAATTTTTTCCGTCTTCATATGACAGATACAAGTCCCACTCATATTTCAGCCTTCTCCATCTAACATACCTGCCACCCCTAATTTTTGCTCAGCAGACCATAATAGCTCAGGCTGTAGCTGGAATAGAGTGCTTCAGCATGATTAATATTTTAACTCATAGACAGACACTTGGCCTTACTGTCCAGAAGGAATATGTACCATCTTGCTCTCTAAGCACGTCTGTCTCTATATGTACAGAAAGCATTTTGTGACCAGTCTCTTGCTGAGCTAATAGCTAAAAACATGATCATTAAATGCATGGGTTCTGAAGTAAAATGCTTTAGCACACTCCTAAGTCAACTCATCTTCCAGTAGCTTGATCGAGCCTTTGTGAACATTTTCCGTCTTCTGAGTAGTCTTTTAATGCACGTTTGGCTTTCACAATGCTGTTGAATCTGTTATACTACAATTTATCTTGCACTGTCTTGAATGGACAAGAAAAGTTGTCAGACTCCCTGTTTAGAAGAAAATTACTGCTGAAGGACATAAATTAGATCACATCTCACAACTGAGCTATTACAACTGGAAAGCCTTTTCCTTTTGTGTATTTGCTGGCACAAGAACTTTGTCATTGCAAACAGTAATTCTGTGGTCACCAGTCTAAAAGTCAGTTATTCATTTTACTTGTATTTGTGCAAATGTGGAAAAAGATGCTGAACATACATACCTTGCTTGAATTCTGATGTAACACAGTAAAATTTGTGCAACTTTTTTTTTTTAATAATGAACACATGAGTTACTAAAAAATTTGAGTTTAGAAAAATCCAAGAAGTGATCATGATGTTTTAACACTTGAAGGAAATTTCAATCCCAGTTTGGATTCCATTGTGTTACAATCCTTATGTCCTTAAGTTTAAAAAAGCCCTCAGAATCTTTAGATGTGACTGACCAGGCAACACATATATTTATGTATATATACATATTTCTTTCTAAATATACATCTCTTACATAGATATAGATACAGATCATATTATATTAAAGGATACAACTGATCATACAAATATTTTCATTTTTCTTCTTCAGATGTTAAAAACTGTAGTGTCTGAATTTCATGAAGACCAAACTGGTAAAAGCTAGTAAAGACTCAGCACTGCTGACTGAGGTCATGTTTCCTAAAGAATCTGCTCCCCTTTAGCACTCAAATTAATTGGCCAGATTGCCAAAAGAGATTGAATTAGAAAAGTGTATAATAAGTATTATGTATGGAGCTATTGAGTTTGCTCTTTTTTTTTTTTTTGCCCTTAGAAGAAAAAATATTATTTTAAAATAATTATTTCCAGTTTTAGAGGAAGAGTACTTAAAAATCTGGCCTTGAGGTCTTCTCAAAATCTGGTGGTACTTATGAAGTTGAAACAACCTTCTCAATCATAGCTACTCAAAATGTCAAGAATATTCTGAATAGGATTGAGTTTTATAAATTTGTCAATCAAGCCTATCACTAAATAAAATGTCAGATGTTGAGTTTGTCTATTTATTCCCAATAAAGTTTGAATTTTAACTTTGACAATGTGCCTGACAAATTAAAATTTTCCATCTTCCTGTTAACACTTCAAGCAGACTTGCAAAGTATAGTCATGGTTTGTACTTTTGAATAATTTTCCCATTTAAAGTGAGGTGATAGTTCCAAATACTACAGAAAAAGAAAAGTACAATGAACAACTTTCCTTGAATGCACAGTACTATGTATCATGGCAGGAGAAAAAAAGGATGAAGCTATAAACATTTTTTAAAATGGACCTGAGCTAGCAAAAATAATTGTAATTGTAATTTTTCCATTTGAAAGGTTATTTATTTAAATTCTCAGGAGTTTCATTAAAACATTTGAATATATCTTTCTTTTTTTAAAGCTTTTCAATATTTCAAATTAAATGTGAGCTCATACTGGCACTCAGTGGTGTTGTGGTCCAGGCTCTCACTTGAAAGGCATTATCTGTCTCTTTCCCTGTACCATACATGTCTGAAAATCTTTTTCTTCAGCAAAGATGCTCAAACCAATGGACATGATTAATTAATTATAACACATTATTCCTATACACAATAGTTTGATTAGACTTTTCATATAGACAGATGATGTATCTTATAGGGTACTAACTTATAGAGATATTATAATTATAAAAAAAACCATAAAGACATTACATTACAGATGACTTTATTTTGTGACATCTCTGCTATTTAAATATTTCACATTATTAACTCTTCCTATAAGAAGATTCTGACCTCTTCTTTTTACTGTGTTCTCTTTAAATTCTTTAATCTTTTGCTATTATGGTGACTATTAACAATTTTGTTTACAAAACTTGGAGCTTTTGTTTAGTGTATGAAATTAAAATTCACTAGCAGAATAATATAGCTATGGAATATATAATCGTTTGTCAGTGCACCCAAACTTAATGCTTCTGTTTTTCAACAGTGGTGAGACTTTCATGCATATGGCACATAACTACTTAAAATTTAATATTACCTACATAATATACATACATTGAAATTATTTAGTATAGTGTGAACTCTACTGTAAAATTTCCTTTTTTTGCATACCTCCTCTGCCAATAATATGTCCCCATAATGCCCATGGGTTTTTATCTTCCTTAAACTATTCCTACCTTTGAATTCACTCTGGTTTTACTTCTGAGTAGGTGTAATTATCAAAGGGTGCCAGACTAAATTTTCATTCCTGATGCTTTTCAAAAAGAGTGTGAGGTACTAAATATATATACATATGTATATATAACCTGAATGTGTTGCAGGCAATATTTCCCTATTTGGCTATATTGTTTCCTGACAAGAACTATCATATGCTATACCTGTAGAAAGATTAAATTTCTTTTATGTAATCTCTGAGTCTTCTATGCTATCTTCCAAAATTTGAGACTGGCATCCACTGTGACTAGCTATGAAAAACATGTGATGGCTTATATAAGTCTAGCCCTACATGCTGATACTGTGGGTAGGGGAAATAGAAGAGACGACCAAATACGGATGAAGAAAATAAAACATTTCCAAATTCTGACATTTTCGTGGTAACAAATTTTACTTTTCTACATACAACCTTCAAGTGTATGTCTGGATGCTGGGAAAGGGGGAAAAGAAATTTCATCTTTTCCATCTGTGGGGTGAGAAGTAATTATGGAATGAGAGAAAATGAACACAAAAAGTGTAATTATGCAAAGGAGAACACTCCATGGAGGATGTACAAGAAGTTCTTCTGAAACCTCTGCTGCACTAGGTGGGCTCTGCCCTATTCATGTATTCAGCTGGTGGCTGATACCTTCCAGGAGAGGCATTTAATTTCAGAACACAGCCTTCTCATTGTGGCTGTGATTTTAAACTTACTGGGTAATGGAGCATATTACCATTTACCATATGATGAGATGGCCTTGTCTGTCAGCCAGGGAGATGCTTAATGTTATATATGGGTCAAATGAGCCAAAAAAAGAGAGAAGGAAAAAAAATTAAAGAACCTTGAGCCCTCTAACAAAAGGGGAAACTTCCCCTATGGCAAGTAGCCACATAGTGTTTTTTCTCCTGAAAATTGATTAAGTAGCACTAAGTCATGTAAGATAAAGAAATTCCAAGGTCAAGGGGGATTTCTGCAGAATCACCCATCACAGTGATCACCACAGCAGATGTTGTCCTTTCAGCAGAAATAATTTTTAATGTTTGCAAATACATTTAGTTCCATGAAAAAAAATACGAATTCTCCAATATACTAGAACACTAAAGCCTTTTCTTGTGAATATTTGCACACAATAAATGAGGAAGAGCTATAAAAACCAAATCAATCAGACATTTCGAATTTGACTAGTTGTTCCCAGAGACAGTTTTACTGAATGTGTCCCTTGGAAGGTGTAATGCTATTTGCAAACCTTACATGACATCTGGCTATGTAAAACTAGATAAATATATAAGCTAAAAATAAAGAGATTTATTGAACTAATTTTATGTCTCAACTTGATTTAATGAAGGTGTTTATTTTCAGCAACTTTGACCAGAAAAGCAAAATAATAAGTTCAGGTTCAATCCTTAACAAAGCTCTACAACAACCATGAAATACATTATGTAGACAAAAAAGACAGCAACTGCCATTTTTATCACCCAGATCTTATTTAACCAGATCAATATAGAACTGTTCTGGAGTTCACAATAATCACAATGCTGTAAATTTTCCCATCTTAATTCTTAGTCTTAAGATTTTCTTATTATAGCCAAATTATGCCTCAGGAGAGAAATTTCTGTAATGTGCCTGTGGATGATGGTGAAATAAATATCAAAGATGAACCAGAAGTTTAGGCCATCCAATCAACACCTCTGCTTCAAAATCCATATTTGTAAGTTCCCTGTGGTGTTAAATTTTCTCTTGTCAGTCTCCAATTTTCTTGGCACCCACTGTGATTTGCCTTTGGTGGGAGTATGTTAGCATTTAACCAGTAATTTGGTATCATCTGAGGATTTTGAGATGAAAAAGATCTTTCCTTTTATACTTTACTAGCATAATGGAGAAAAAAAGTGCCCAGGAAAATGCCCAAGTTCTGATTCACAAGTGATGGCACTCTGTATTGCTTCCATAGTGTCAGGTGGTTTTCTGTATTGTCAAGTGTACAGGCTGATTTCGGAAGTTTTCTTTTGCTTTGTTTGTTTGTTTGCTGGCATTTTTAATTTGTTGGGGTTTGTTTTGGTTTGAAAGACAGGTAAGGAAGGTGGGAGCCCCCCTTGAAGTGGAAAATGTAAACCCCCGGACTCCAGATTATTATAATTTTGAAATTAAGGGGCTCTCAGGCAAAGATATGGGATATATGAATAATAGTTCTTTACTAGGAGAACTAAAATAAAAATGCAGTAGTACACAAAAGAAACAAAACACTGATTGAGTCAGAATACACCCTGTTGGTCAGGGTGTTGGTAGCAATCCAATTGAAATGGTTGCTGGAGTTCTCTCAGAGTGACAGATGTAGTTTTGTTGAAGCAGTGATCCTGCAGAAGGGTGTAGTTTTCCTCTGAAGGTCCAGTGCTGCTGCAGACAGGTCTGGTCTTCCTCTGGGAATCCAGTAGGAAAAGGCTGTCTGTGGTCTTCCAAATCTCAGATTATATCCACGTAGGAATGCTTGGCTCCTCCCCCTGAGCAGAGTATGTCACAATGGGAAGATGTAATTTTTATCAGTCATGCAGTGAGACTCATTGGCCCATTAATAGAAGATATCTCCCTGGAGGGAGGATGGATCATGGAAGATATAAAGAAAACTATTTCACCTTGTTTTAACAGCTGGCCCATTAATAGAAGATAACTGCCCTACCTGGTTTTAACAGATGGTAATAGAATACATAGTTTCAGTTATATCTTGCCTTGCAACCTAAAACATTTTGTTGCATTTTTTTCTCTCCCTTTGTTATGTTCTATCTTTGAAAAATCAGGAATCCTAAATCTTCATGTGCTCTTTTTGTTAGAGAAATGTGTTCAGATCAGATGACTAAAAGAATTGTGGCGCATAAACCTGAAACTTGTGCTGCCACAATTTCCTCTGTTCAACAAAGTCAGGAGAGAACTGGTGTCAAGTGCTCTCTCTCTTTTTTGGCTGTATGATAACAGAGATGGCAAAGACAGAGTTACAGTTCATGTTACCTTTCTTTGTAACATCACAATGGGTTCTCTGAAGAGCAGAAGTAACCACAGAGAAACTGCTATGGTGGTTTCACATAGTAGTGGCTCAGCGGGTGTTTAATTGGACGGCCTCATCTGACTTGGCTTCACAGAAGACCCCGTGACTTCATGGTCATAGTATTGAAAATAAACAATAATAGTGCCAATTAAAAAAAACAACCCCGCAAAGACAACTTGAAACATTTACAAAAAACTAAAGCACTGTAAAAGCTTTCTTCAAGCCTCTCTGTTATTGTTTGTTGTGAAATGTAAATTTATGCAGCTGTGAAAGGGCTTATTGAAGACTCTACATGACCATATAAAAACCTATAATTCATGAATGGCTCAGTTATTTGGAATCCTGGATTGATAGTAGAGATATAATTAGTTCCAGCCATAAATTAGAAAGAAAAGAATAAAAATGAAATCTATTCTTTTTAATGTAATAAATGTTGTCAAATTAAGGAAGTTGCCCAATATGACAAAATACAAATTCAAGGGATGTTATAAAACCTTAAATCTTTTTTAGTTTGGAACTTGAAATCTACCAATAAAAAGACAAAATCAAATACAAGCTATCAAGGAATAAGTTTTAGGTCAGCTTGTGTTTTCTGAAAAATCACAGAACAAAAATATTCAAGGCACCACCAAATTTACAGTACGCACAATTCACCATTCACTTAGGAGCTGGACTTGATGATCTTTGTGGATCCCTTCCAACTCAGAATATTCTGTGAAATCTGTGAGTAATTCAACAGCAAACAATGTGAAGTGAAAGAGAGACAAAGTGACTGATCCTGGAAGATACATTCTATTTTGAAGGAAAGAATGTACACAGAAATGAACATTCTGATTGTAAACAAACAAATTTATGGTAATGTAGACTTGTGAACACCTCAAAACTTAAATGCTTTTGTTTTTTGGGACTAATTGTTCAATTGACTATAGTTGAACATGGATGCTTTTTAATATGACACAGACAAGTATTGATATGATATGGATGCTCATATACTATTGTGTGGCATATTTTAAAATGTGCTTTTTAGGGAAAAAGAAAAAAATAAGAGTTCAGATAGATATAAATTCATTGTAAAGTCAATGTAGAGAGGTTGGCATCAATAAATAGACAGATAAAATCATATGCTTCTAGAGAGATTTGTCTGGGTTGAAGCTGCCAAAATTGGAAACAACTATAAAACCTCCATAAATGGCTCAGTATTGTATTTTTTGCCACAGGGTTCACAGAGGTGTTTGTTTGGTGGTTTTTTCCTATGTTTGGCATTTACCTTCATACCTAGGACTGCTGGAAGTAATCCATTGTGTGTTGACTATAGTGTTGACTTCATTACTTCATTAGTGTTGCAAAAAGCAAGCCAGGTAATAATGTACCTGACTAATTATGCCTGCAAATTATCATAAGCAGAAAATGGAAACTGCTTCCCAAAATCAAGCTCAAAATAAAGCATGGAGTGTAGTATTTTCATAACTGCATGTCAGTATTGTTTGTGTTTGTTCTTTTTCTATTTCACAATGGTCAGAAAGATATCTATGAGAATCAGAATCTGTGCAACAGAACTTAAACACTATCACAGTGTCTCAAACAATTAAGTTACTCAAAGCACTGAATGAAGAAAAAAAACCTATCATTCTACTAGAAACTGCAGAACACATTAAGTGTTAGAAACAGGAAGAATCAAAGTTCTGATGCCTCATTCTCTTTTAGGTAGAGCATAATGAGAACAGAAAATAGTACATTAATCCATGCTTGTGACAAACCTTGCGAGGTAAAGAGCAATAGGTACAAACTATCTGTCCTGGTTACTGTCTCCTTGTAATGCTACAATCCTCTCTAGTTACCCAAATATAAAGTTATAAAAAGTATTAGTTTTCAAATCAAATAGTATTTTGGCAGTGGGTCCCCTTAAGTAAAACTGTAGTTTCTATTTCACTTAAAATAGGCAAATAATGAGATACAATGTGCTGAGGACTCAGTCAATAATAATGGATAGTTCATACTTAAGTAAAGGACTGATTTTAACTCTTGGTATCTTTGGATTTTGGCCTGGATTTTTCCACAGAGGTTATGTGCTATCACATATATCTGGAAGATTTGGCTTAATTTGATGCTTTTGTATTTGAGTACAAAGAAACTCTGAATGACAATATTTATGCTAATTCAAAAGTGTGGGATGTAGTGAACATTTAAAAATAGACTACATGACTAAGTATCATAGAATTGGAGTCTCAAGGTTATTGCAATACACAAAAAGATTTTTTTTCTGTTTAAACACCACTGCAAGAGAGGCCAAGCTAATCAGGTGAAGGCACATCTCTGAAGTATCCCAGATGGTTAGATCTACCAAGGGCTAATTCCTTCCTACAACCATTTCTAAGGTCTTTGTGATATTCTAAAAAAGGTTAAATATCTATCTTTAACTTTCTGACTTTTTTGAAACAAACTAAATCCCATTTTTCAAATTTAACTTATTTTTTAAGTCAAGATTACTAAGAAATATTAGTCAAGATTTCAGTTTTCACCTTCTCAATGAATGAAGAGGAAATAAGCTATACTTTGTGAAAAAATATTTTCAGAGAGGTTTAGCACAGCATTCAAACAGTATCATGGTATTGAGTGACCTAAAAAGAGAAATATACTCAGATATACCAGAAGAATTTCTTGATTCTTTAGTGTCAAAAGTGGAAAATGTATTGATTTAAACCACTCTCCATTGTGTAAGGATAGTAACTAGTTAGCTTAGTGCTTAAATAAGTACCTGGGTAGTATTATTTGGAAAGACTATGAATCCAGTTGATGAAGGTAATTATGCTAATCTGAATTCTTTAACTCCATGAGACATTTATTTTGAAACAAAATATAAAACTTTACCTGAGACAGGGACTGGGCCAGCCTTGTTACTTTTTTGGCAGCCAGAGGGAAAGAGGAAGTTCCTGGGATCATTCATTTTTTACATGGGTGTTCACAGAGGCATATCAGCTTTCTCAGGGGTTTAACAGATTGCAAATTCTCAAAGCTATTTACCAATTTGGGTTTTTTTGTCATACATGCTAGCAGTTTCTCTCAGAACATCACTTCCAGGATGCAAAACCAGCACACTACCTTAAAATGGAAAGGTTTATGTGAAAATAGGAAGGTCGGTTCTTACTGGCTGCATTTGTGTCATCGGATCTAAGAGCATTTTCCTGCTTTTTCCTTCAGGTATATGACTTGGTTTTATCAAGGTAATTGAAGGTGTATCCCCACCCACTTCACACTGCAGTCCCCTGCCCCATGCACCCATCCAAGGAAATGGCAACGTACAGGTGTTATTTTTGAAAATCAGATCCCTTGACTGATACTGGTTATTTTCAGTTCTTTTATGCTTTGCCTTCTTTCATAAAGTGGTGGTCAAGTAATTGGAAGGTATGCATAGCTGGAGATTTTTAATGACTTCCTCATAAATCACTTAACTTGTTTTTTTAAATTTTGCTATCCTATTTCATAAAAGACTGCATTTGACTGGGCCATTTTTTCTTCAGATCTAGGTTTTGTCCCTGAAATTTGTAATTCCCTTGCAACTGAGCTTCAAATGCTTTCTTGACCTGAAACATAAATAAAATTTTCTGCACTTTTCTAGACACATTAATCCTGCTATAGTAATTATGTGTATATGAGTGCTTAGGGAGGCACTCACAGTCTCATGGACAAAGTGTTTGTTAAAAGGCAAAACTAATTTATCAGGATCTTGGCAAAAGATAGCACTCATAAGGGAAATCAAGCCTATTGAATAGCATGATCAATTGTTGTCTGATGCCAATGAAGGAATCCATTGCAATAATCACTGCAGTGGAATCTTCAGCATGGTTGGGTAAAATTCCAGCTGCTCCACGATTCTGTGTGACCACTCCAGCATATGAATAACCCACTGCTACCAACTACCCTAGCTACATATAAAACATCTCTCAAATGTCTCAGCTATGTACAAAATGCTGTTCTGCATGACCTTTTTTGTGTCTCTGTGAGGAGTTCTCTATTGGCTCTTTACAAATATTTGTTCTTTGTACAATTTTATCAGTTCTCCAGCAGAAGCTGCCAGCAGAATTATCCCCCAAAGCCTGGAGGTCTTTGGGATAATTCACATGGGATATATAAACCAGCAGATTTAAGGACAACTTGATTTTTGAGAATCTTGGGGATCCAGACAGGTACCAGGTGAGTGGAAGCTGACAAATGTCCCAGTTTTCAAGAAGAGAAAGAAGGAGGACCCCAGAAACTTCGGGCCCATTAGTTTAACTTCAGTGTCTGGTAAAATAATGGAAAAGGGTATTCTGTGAAGTACTGAAAACCACCTGGAGAACAACATAGGCATTGGTATCAGATAGCACAGCTTCATGAGGAGAAGGTAATGTTTGTTGAACCTGATTTCCTTCTATGGGTAAACCACTTAGGTGATCTAGGAAAGCCAGTAGACTTTGGAATTCAGCAAAGCTTTTGATACTGTCTCTCACAGTATCCTTCTGGAGAAAATGCCAGATGATGAAGGTGGCTAGTGGTGCAGTCAGTTAACTGGTTAAAATCCTTTGTCTACAATCAGTTATCTCATGTATGCAGATGGCTGGCTGGGGACTTCCTGAGCAACCTGGGAATTAACATCACCACCCTGACATCCATCCACACCACAGTTTTAACTAAAGGGCAGGCTGGAATTTCATCTTGTAGCTCACTAATAACAAAGATTCTTAGCATTTGCCACACAATAGATCAGTGAAATGCTTTGGCATATATAAAGTTAAAAAAAAAAAATCCAAGGAAAATATGATTGAATTAAGAATAGGCCATGATTATGTTAAGGATTTTTATTCTGTAGAAGAGTAGGATTTCCTTATCACTTGCAAGCAGGGTCGGTATATATATGTAAGTGCAGAAAATATCAAAACATGCATGCAGATTTGAACATTGCTTCCAGTTCTATCTACCTTGTATTATAAAACCACACTCCCAGAAAATATGTTGTGTAGGCTAACATTTTTCTTCACCCTTGTCATGATGGATTTTTTTGTTGTTGTTGTTCATGCTTTTTGGCATCTGAGCACAAAATGCAGCATATATGATGTGTTGCTAAAGACAGCATTTGGGAGGATGTAAATGGAAAACTAAGCACTTCTTAGTACCAAAAGTATGAATTTTTTTCCTTATTTTTTGCCTGTCTGTTCTACTGAGATTTACTTTTGCTGACATGCTTTTACATTAATTTCCCCTGTAACAGGTAAAAGAACAAGGCTACAGGAGGATTGCATTATTGCATTTATTTACAATATTCTTATGCAAACAATATAGTGAGCACTTAAAAATAACTTGTTTGAGATCTAATAAAACTGAGGCCTGTTATACTAGTTCAGTCAAATCTGTTGATTTTCTCCCCCTTCCTTTATTTGCTTTATTTCTGGCTTCTATTTATTTCCTTGCTATAATCCTTGTCTACTTAGAGATTTGTGTGGATAAAATAAAAACCTTCTTTGCTGTCAATGTTTATTCTCATTCCATCTTGACAGGAACTGTAGAAACACAGCTAGAAGGCAAGGGTTTTTAAGCATATAGTGCCTTTTTTCTTTACCTACCAGCAACTATGTAAGTTTAAAAATAATAATAATAAAAATACAAAACCAAAAACCAACAAAACACCTTAAATATTTTCCTACCTTCTTAGAACATTGTATCCTAGGGCAATGGCACTTTCACTCCCTGTGGACTGCCCTTTTATATGACCTTCATGCTAAGTTGTGTGCAATCTTTTTATTCTCCATGCAATACCTCCCTTTCCTGTTTTCTTGGTTGTAATTTCCATCACACAGAAAATATTTTTGTTGTTGTCCTTAAACCATTTCAAATCTATATCTCCTTTCCAAACTTCCAAAACTTTATCAGGAATTTATTTTTTTCATTTACACAATAATTTTATAAACATTTTAGGCATGTATTTGCAGTTTATAGCTCTCTGCAGCTTAGTGTTTCCTCTGGGCCTGTTCACCTCATGACATGTCTGTAATTTCATTCTTTTCATTATATTTTAGCATGCAAAAGAATGGGAGATAAAATCTCCTCAGATGTTAGACAAAACCTGCCACAGATCTTACTAAAATTTCCTACCAATAATGATTTTTCTGATGAGCCCCACAATTAGTAAGACAATAGCCTGTTTTCTAACATGTAGGAAATTTTAACAATCTGATTAATATACTGAGAGTGTTAAATGATGCTTGTGTTCATTATGGAGGCTGGACAAGCCACCTAAGTGACTGAGGAGTAAATCTGTTATCAGGAGACTTCATGCTTTTTTCAAGAGCAAAATTCTATGTCACTCAAAGATGATTCCTTTCAGGGTGGAATTCCATGCTCTTTTGTACCTATGAATCCCACACACCAGAGCAGCTCAATTACAATTTCCTTATTTGGGAAAATGCTTAATCTCATCACCAGAGAAGCTCTGTCTGTTGTTCATAGCCCAACTGATTCTTTTATGTCAACATCAGAGCACCCAAACAGTTTGGTTCAGCCTACTCATTTCTACATTAAATACCAAATGTCTTAGAAAGTTTGCATTGCAGAAGGCAAAGGACTGCCAGAGCAGTTGCTTTTGTAATTAATCCCTATGGAAACAAAATGTTGTGATTTAAAATGTTGACCAGTATAAGAAATCAATGGACTTTAAAAAGGAATTTTTTTTATTAATAAAATTTAGCTATGATATGTGATATGTAATGCAACTTATAGTGAATATCAAGAGATATTTCTTCAGTAAGTGTAGTTCCACACTTTGATATATAACAGAAATAAGACCGTACCTGACTTGTTTAATCAAGAAGCTGCATAATCATAGAATCAAAGAATGGTTTGGGTAGAAATGGTTGGTAGAAAGAATGGTTTGACCTTAATGATCATCTATTTCAATACCCCTATTCCCTGTCACAGGCAGGGACGCCTTCCACTAGATCAGGTTGCTCAGGAACCCATCCAACTTGGCTTAGAACACTGTCACAAATGGGGCATCCACAGTTTCTCTGGGCAAAAAGTTCTAGTGTCTCACTCCCCTCTGAATAAAGAATTTCTGCTTAAAACTTAATTTAAATCTCTACTCTTTCAGTTTAAAATTGTTACCCTTTGTTCTAGCACTGTCTGCCCATGTAACAAGTCACTCTTCCTCTTTTTTTTAAACCTTCTTTAACTACTTGAAGGCTGCAAAAAAGTTTCCTCAGTGCCTTCTCATCTCCAGACTGAACAACCCCATCTCTCCCAGTCCTTTGTAGGAGAGGTGCTCCAGCCCTCAAATAATTTTTGTGGCCTTCATCTGGACCCACTCTAACAGATCCACGACTGTCCTGTGCTGAAGACTCCAGACCAGGACATAGTACTTCAGGTGAAGTCTCACACTGTCTGTGATTAATACAGATGAGTTGAAATTTGATCTGTTAAAAGCTGCCATTTATATGATTTCCATCTGAAGAAGCATAAGGAGTTAATCTGGTCAGTTTAACTACAAAAAAAAAAAAAGAGAATATTTTCTGTTTGACAGTTTGTAATATGAAGAGAATTTTCCAGCTGCGGAAGGACATTCACTTGTATGGCTCTTGTGTTACAGCACACCTGAGTATATGTTATGGTTTATCCCCAGCCAACAAGCAAATCACACACTGCAGCTCTCTCACTCCACCAGAAGCATTGGGCACACAATTGGAAGAGTAAAAGCTGGAAAACTTGTGAGTTGAGATAAAAACACTTTACGTAGGGAAAGCAAAGAGCACACACACAAGCAAAGCAAAACAAGGTATTAATTCACTGCATCACATGGGCAGGCAGCTGTTCAGTCATCCCCAGGAGAGCTGGGGTACCTCATGCACAAATGGTTCTTTGGGCAGACAGATGCTATCACTCCACATGTTCCCCACTTCCTCCTTCTTTCCCCCACTTTAATGATGAGCATGATCTCTTGTGGTCTGGAATATCCTTTGGTCACTTGGAGTCAGCTGCCGTGGCTGTGTTTCCTTCCAACTTCCCCATGCAGCCCCAACTTCCTCACCAGGCTGGCAGTATGAAAAGCAGAAAAGGCCTTGGTTCTGTGTAAGCCCTGCTCAGCAATAGCAAAAACATTTCTATTACCATCACTGTGTTCAACACATCCACTGTGAAGAAAATTAACTCTATTGCAGCCAAAACCAGCAGAAGAATATCTGAATCTGCAGCTGAGGCATTCCACAGCTCAAAATATCCTGTATATTAAAGGACTTTCTTGATAAACAAAGAGGAGAATTAGCTGCTTTCAAAGAGATTTAGGAAAATCAACCCTTTCATAGCAGCCAAGAGTGCAGGCTTTTCATTACTTCCCATCAAAGTTAGGAAGGATAATGAACCTGTGCAAGAAACATTTTCCAGATAGGAGAACAGCACCTTTTTGGAATAAACCTAAGGGAGACTGATATTGTTCTTTAATGATAACTACATTTTAAGTTACCATTAATGGTAGTTAAAGGCCTAGATTTAGGTTTCTGAATCAATCCCTTAGGCAATCAGTAACCAGGGCTTGAGCTTGTAATTCACAGCTCAGCTCTTTGCAGAATGGCTGTATAATATTCACCAAGTTTTATCACAAACACTGTTGCTGAGCTGTGACAGACTGCAGAAGGCAAAGCCAGGCAAGGTAAGTAGAGTAACAATAGAGAAATAGAAGTGTTGAGATGATAATACCAACACAAAGATCTAGAAGAGAAACACCAACACAGTAGGATGCATAAAAAAACTAAGCAAAAGAAAGAGCAGGGAGATGGGAGATCTCAACCTGACAATATCAGGGGTTATGCTGTTCCAAAGAGCAATGAAAGCCAACTCTTTTCCCAGATGATTGCTGAGATCCAAGTTAGCTCAAGGTTACATTAGGCAGAACATTAATGATTAGCCTCACATTTTGCAAGTCCTACTTCTCAGCTGTATCTATCAGACAGTAAATATTTTCTGGGTGCTCATGGGAATGTGCATCTTACTCTCAAGGTTCTTTGTGCAGAGCAAAATATGCCTGGAGAAATTGTGGTTCATTAAGGGAAAGTTGGACCAGGAGACTACTTCAGAATGAGTAGAACCTCTCCAGAGGTTAACTTTCAGGTAGGTAATACAGGAGTTAGATACCTCTGATCTTTAGAGCAGCCTTAGCAGTGCTGTGAACAGATAAAACAATCATTGCAGCCAGCCAGTCAACATGAGATCTTTTGTACGTTCATATCCACATCTTCTGCTCTGGCAGAAGTGCTTTACTACACAGTTTATATCATTGTGTGAGAGATTTTTTCTCTGCTTTTCTGCTCAGGGAAACATTGCTTTATTACTTGTTAGACCACATTGTAAATTTATTTTCTTTTCAGAGGTTGCAAATAGAGTTGTACTTTTTAGGTTTTGGGTTAGTGCTTTTTTTTGGATTTGTTTTTTTTTTTGTTTTGTTTTTTTTGAAAAGAAAATTAAATTCTTATTTTACTGTGTAGCACCAGAAAGACAGTACTAGACAGGCAATATGTTGCTCATACTCCTATACAATCCTGCTAGTACCTTCCTAATTAACTTGACATTGGTCTGAATGGTTTTAAGCCTCCATTTGCTTAGAACAGCACAAAATCTGGATTTATCCTATCTCACTTTAGTCTTGGAACAGATAATTGTATCTATACCTGTTGGAGAGAAGTAGGCTCTCCACAGGATGATTCAGAACTTATCTAATTTAAATTTCTCTCTTGAGGTGTCATTCTGTTAAGTCCAGAAATAGCTTATGCCATTTTTGTGCCTAGGTTAGACTCCTCAGGAAGGTGCCAGAAGCTAAGTGGAATGAATTTAAATTAAATTTTCCGACAAAAAAGTTTAGGTTCAAAGATAAAAAAAGAAGTCCCTCCAAAGATATACATTATATCTGAAAGATCCTAACTTACTGAGAAGGAGAATAAACATTAGACTTCCTTTCAAGTTTACTCCCTAATTTCCAGGAGCATATGGCCTGTTAACTCACCTAGCTGCAATTGCATTCAACACTTAACTTCTGTGCCTGCGTTGCCCTGTCACCCAACAGATTGGTACGTCGTTGCTGGAGAGTTACTGCTGTGCTATCAGTGTTCAGATGACACTGTATATAATTTTGCTCACTTTTGCCATGATTTACAAAGTTATTCAGGGCCTCAGTTTTGATTCTCCTCCCCTAACGTCTGAACAACTGACACTGTCAGCCATCTAATTCCTTGAGTGCAACCAGAACTCAAACTGCCTGAAATAATAGTATCTTTCATTTGACTTATGTGTGCTTTTACAGGTATTATTGCAATATTTCCTCACAATTCTACAGTTAAAGCCAAAGTGTCAGAATGCAACACACCTCTAGAGAGCAATAATTTGTAAAACAAAGAAAAAAGGTAACATTTAAAAACTGAAGTCCTTTCAGCTACAGTTTCTATATGCGCCTAAAGATCTATTGGTCAAGAAATTATATAATTCTTTGTGAAAATTGGGGCAGAAATTCCACTTTATTCAGATCTAGGACACAGAACTCACACTGTGTAGTAGTCACGAGAACTAAATTAATTATTGATGAGCAAAACCAGGATATTAATTCACAGGAGGAGTAAGATATTTTTGTTTTTAACTTCTTCTCATGCTGGTGATAAAATATCCTATATAATTTGGCATGAGACTCATTAAATGTAGGCATCCTATGATTTCATAACACTTTTATGTTTTCCGGCCTCTATTTCAGCTTTAAATACAGCAAAATCAAGACACATGAATTATTAAGAGCAAAGATTTTGCTAAAATGACAGAGCATTCTGTCCAGCTGTCACACATTTTTGAGTCCTTCTATTCACACTTTCCAAAATTACAAAAGTAATTTACATAGAGATTTCAAATAAGTTTTTTCTTCCTTTATATATATTTTTTATTATGTTTTTAATTTAAATGTAGGCTCTTGCCTGCCCAGCAAAAAAAAAGGTGCCAAAAAACACAGGGAATAAGGTTTTCACAGATTGTTTCTCTAGACCACGGGAGATCAAGGTCCTATATCTATGAGAGCTGATAACCATATTTCCCAGTTAGCTTGATAATTCCTTAGTTGCCAGACTGTAAAAACTCTGACTTTTTTTTTCCTCTCCAGGCTTCCTCCTACATTTTCATTCTAAAATGAAAAAAAGAATTGTAAGGTAAGAAAAAGACCAAACAACAAAAGTGTGATTTTTCAGTGTGATTTTCAACAAAAGTAAGATTTTTTTTTCCCTAAAATGTTAAAGTTCTGGATCTTGTTTCAGTTCTGCTTACTCATTACATTTTGTTAACCTTAAATGAAAATTTAGAAACCATTATTAGAAATGTGTGTTCTAATCCATACTTTATGGAACTGAAATTTTATCTAAAATGAGATTTATTTATTATCTAAAGATAATCTATTGTCACTCTCTAGAGCTGTTAAAATAAATCACGTCCAGGTAGGTAGCTGGGGAAATGGACTTGGACTTCCTTGCCATTGAGAATATTTCAGTCAAAATAATCAGACAACTATCTGGGGGAAGGGGATGCATCTGGGCTATCTGGAAGCAGACCCAAGGATGGTAAAACTGTGTTAGGGAAGAAATCAGTAGCCCAGCTGAGGTGCATGTATACGAATGCACGCAGCATGGGCAACAAAGATGAAGAGCTGGAGGCCTTGGTGCAACAGCAGAGCTGTGATGTAGTCACCATCACAGAAACATGGTGGGATGACTCACATTGTTGGAGCACTGCACTGGATGGCTACAAGCTCTTCAGAAGAGACAGAAAAGGGAGAAGAGGTGGAGGGATGGCTCTTTATACTGGGCGGGGTTTGATGTCATAGATATTGAAACTAATGACAATGGAGTCCCTATGGGTAAGAATTAAGGGGAAGGCAAACAAGGCTGACATCCTACTGGGAGTCTGCTCTCGTCCACGCAACCAGGATGAAGAGGTGGACAACTTATGCTATAACAACTGAACAGTGTTTCAGGATCATCAGCCCTTGTTCTTGTAGGTGACTTCAGCCTACCAGACATCTGCTGATTACTTAATACAGCAGAAAAACAGCAGTCTAGAAAGTTTTTGGAGTGTGTGGAGGATAACTTTTGTCACAACTGGTGGGAAAGCCCACCAGGGAAGGGACTATGTTAGACATGTTGTTTACAAATTGAGATGGACTAGTGGGTGATGTAGAGGTTGAAGGCTGCTTGGGGCACAGTGATCATGAAATTATAGAATTCTCGATAATTGGTGAACAAGGAGGAATATCAATAAGATCTCTATGTTGGACTTTCTGAGGGCAGATTTTGGCCTATTTAAGAGACTTATTCAGAGAGTTCTTTGGGAAATAGCCCTTGAAAACAAAGGAGACCAGGAGAGATGGGTGTGCTTCAAAGCAGAGATCTTGTGGGCACAAGAACAGACTGTCCCTGTGTGCTAAAAGATGAGTCAATGAGTCAAATGTCCAGTCTGGATGAGCAACGAGGTTTTGAAGGAACTTAGAAATAAAAAAATGATGTATCATTATTTAAGGAAGGAGTGATTTCTCAGGAAGTATTTAAGGGAGCTGCTAGGGCATGTAGAAAAAAAAAATAGGCAGGCAAAAGCTTAGTTTGAACTTAACTTGGCAACTTCTGTTAAAAATAAAATATATTAATGGTAAAAGGAAGGGTATAAGCGATCTCTGTTCCTTATTGGACGAGGCAGGCAAGGAAAAGGCAGAAATGCTTAACGCCTCCTTTGCCTCAGTCATTAGTGGTAAGACAGCTTGTCCTCAAGACAACTTCCTCAAGGGTTGGTAGGTGGTGCCAGGGAACAGACTGGTCCTCTTGTTATCCAAGAAGAGACACCCAGAGAACTGCTGGGACACTTGGATATTTATAAATCAATGGGACCAGACGGGATCCACCCTAGGGTGATGAGGGACCTGGCAGATGAGCTTGCAAAGCTACGCTCCATCATTTGTCAAGAGTCGTGGCTCACTGGTGAGGTTCCAGATGATTGGAAACTGGCCAGTGTGACAACCATTTATAAAAAAGGCAGAAAGGAGGATCCTCGTAATTACAGGCTAGTTAGCCTGACCTTGGTACCAGGTAAGATAATGGAACAGTTCATACTGAGTTCTATCACACAACACTTACAGGTTGCCCAAGGTATCAGACCCAGTCAGCATGCGTTTACAAAGGGTAGGTCATGTCTGACCAACCTGGTCTCCTTCTGTGACCAGGTGACTTGTCTGGTGGATGCAGGAAAGGCTGTGGATATTGTCTATTTAAACTTCAGTGAGGCCTTTGATACTGACTCCCACAGCACATTCCTGGAAAAGCTGTCGGCCCATGGCTTGGACAGGAGCACTCTTTGCTGGGTTAGGAACTGGCTGGATGGCCAAGCCCAGAGAGTGCTGGTGAGCGGTGCTGCATCCAGCTGGTGGCCTGTCACCAGTGGTGTCCCTCAGGGCTCTGTGCTGGGACCAGTTCTATTCAATATTTTTATAGACGATATGGATGAGGGTATTGAGTCTTTCATTAGTAAATTTGCAGACGACACTAAGCTGGGAGCTTGTGTTGATCTATTGGAAGGAAGGAGGGCTCTGCAGAAAGACTTAGATTGGTTGGACAGATGGGCAGAGTCCAGTAGCATGAAGTTTAATGAGTCCAAGTGCCGAGTTCTACATTTTGGACACAAAAATCCCCTACAATATTACAAGTTGGGGACAATGTGGCTGGACACTGTTTATGTGTAAAGGGACTTGGGGTGCTGGTCGATATTTGGTTGAATATGAGCCATCAGTGTGCCTTGATGGCCAAGAAGGCCAATGGCATCCTGGCCTGCATTAGGAATTGCGTTACCAGCAGGAGTAGGCAGGTCATTCTTCCTCTGTACTTGGCGCTAGTGAGACCACACCTTGAGTGCTGTGTACAATTCTGGGCCTCTCAGTTTGGACCTTGAGATGCTTGAGCGCCTCCAGAGGAGGGCAACAAGGCTGGTGAGGGTCTTGGAACACAAGCCCTGTGAGGAACCTTTGAAGGAGCTGGGGTTGTTTAGCCTGGAGAAGAGGAGGCTTAGAGGTGACCTTATTGCTCTTTACAACTTCTTGAAGGGAGGTTGTAGACAGGTGGGGGTGCTCTCTTCCACCGGGCAGCAACTGACAGAACAAGAGGACACAATCTCAGGCTATGACAGGGAAGGCATAGGTTAGATATTAGGAAAAATATTTTCACCAAAAGAAAAATAAAGTACTGGAATTATCTTCCCAGGGAGGTGGTAGAATCACCATCTCTGGATGTGTTTAAAAAAAGACTGGACATGGCACTTGGTGCTATAATCTAGTTGAGGTGTTAGGGCATAGGTTGGACTTGATGATCTTAGAGGTATCTTCCAACCTCATTATTCTGTGATTCTGTGATTATGTGATCCTGTGATTCTGTGATTCTGTGATTTTATTGTTTTCAACAAGCAATAAAATAATATCATGGAATCACAGAATCAAAAATTATTAAGGCCAGGAGAGACTTGTAATTTAGTCCAACATCCTGCTCAAAGCAGGACAAATTCAGTCAGGCTGTGCAGGACTATGCTTGAATACCTCCAGGGCTTTACACTTGCTGCACTATTCTCTGGGTTACTTGCTCCAAGGTTTTGCCATCTGCACTGTTAAAAAATACCAATATTCAACCATAATTTCCCGTGTTCTGGTACTGTCTTTTGCCAGTCACTGGGTATTTCCATGAGGTTGCTCCATGTCCTCTGTATCCTCAGATCAGGTAGTTGCAGGCAGCAATATGGTCTCTCTGAACCTTCTTTTCTCCAGATTGAGTCAACCCTGTTCTCTCAGTTTTCCTTAGTCTGTCAAATGCTCCAGCCTCATGACAGACATAGTAGCCTGCACCAGACAACCCCCAGGATGTCCTTGCGGTTTTGTATGGGGTAGCCCAGATTCTGTGAAAAAACAGAACACTATAGTCGTGGTCTCACCAGTGTTGAATTGAGGACAAGGATCATTTCTCTCAGTCTGCTGGCTGCAGTCCTGCTTGTGCAGTCCAGAAGGCAATTGGCCTCTGCTGCAAGGATGCACTGCTGGCTCATCATCTGCTTAGAGACTACCAGCTTCTGCAAAGTTGCCCTCCAGCTGGTCAACCCCCAGTATGTACTAGTAATTTGGTTTGCTGCTCTCCAGGTGCAGACTTTTGCATTTTCTTCTAGTGAATTTCCTGAAGTTCTTACTAGCCCATTTCTCCCACCTTTCCAGGTCCTTCTTAGTAACAGTCCTACCGTCTATGTGCTTTTCATACTCTGGGGTTGTTTGCAAATTTTCTGAGAGTACACTCTGTCCCACCATCCAGGTTATTATTAAGATGCATTTTTTCTAGGACTAATTCCTGAAAGATGCCACATCAGCACACATCAATCCAGTATCTGCTCTTTCCAGCATTGGTCTTTGATTCCAGCAGTTCAGTCAATTCTTTCACCTTACTGTCTACCTGTCCACATCATATCTCAAAATTTCAGTACTAAGGAGACTATGAGGGACTCTTTCAAAGACTTTCCTAATGTCAAAATGTGAAGCATGAGCAATAATCGCTTTGTTGCAGAAAGCAGTAAGGTTGTCCAGGTATGAGTTGCCCTTGGTACACTCATGCTAGCTGCTTCCAGTTACTTAAATTGACTATTCTGTCTTGAGAAGTAGCTTCTGATAGGATTTGCCCCATAACAGATGAGATGAGACCTTTACCTGGATCCTTCTCCTGGAAGATGAATGCTATGTTTGCCTTTTTCCAGTCATCAGAAACCTTTCACAATTTACATTTTATTTTGAAAATTATAAGGTTGGCCCCTCAGCAACATCAGCCAGCTCCTCTGGTAGCCATGGATACATTGCATTTGGACATACAGGCTTGTCTGTGTCTAATTGTCTAATATTTAAAAAACCGGAAATGAGAAGTCTATGTTGCTGATCTTTCCACATACTTTTTTTTAGTCCTCCCTAGTAAAGAGGGAAGTTCTATCTAAATAGGAATTTCCTACCTGTTAAAATATTGACAATGACAGAAAATATATTTTTCAGTTCATCTTTAAACCATTCCCAAATTTTTAAATAGCTCAGCTTTTATGTCATGCGACTGCTCCTTTCTTCCCTCTATATTTTTTTCTTATGACATTCCCAAGTATATCAATTGCTCAGCACATTTTTCAGGCTTTGTAAGTGTATTGATTTGAAAACTCTGTTTTTAAATCTTTTTATTTCAGTCATTCATAAAAATTATCACGTGCTTTCATTAGGTCTTAGATTAATAAAATATATTTCTAAACTTTTATATGCAAACCAAATAAAAAGTAAACTCTACAATAAACTGCTATATGAAGCAGTAACAAGATATGTTGACATAATATTTATATTGTATCAACAGACACTGAAAATGAGAGACATGTCTTTTCATGTCATTGTCATCAAAAACATTCCAAGCAAATGATTTAATTCTATTATTCCAGTTTTGTGACCAAATTAGGTTTATTCAGTCAGGGGAAAACAAAGCTGTTTGTATTGCTGATTTATTTTGCACAAACCACTTTAATTGAAGTGGCGTAATCAGTGGAAAGTAAAGAGCTACTACACTGCATACAATGAAAAGAAAAGTAAAGCATATTCTGCTCCCTAAACAGCAACTGGGAAAGGATATAAATTTTGTCTTTCAATTATCATGTAAAAGTTGGAATTAAGGGTGAAGGAGGAGAGAAAAAACAGTTTATTTGCAGTTGACTGCATTATTTGTGTTCTATGAGGACATAGTTGTGAATCATTACCCAGCTGACAGAAAAACAAGAATTACCAATATGGAGACATGTATGTATTTAACATGATTAAATTCCCACATGTTTCTCCTCTAGCTCAGTAAATATGCTGTCTGTCTGTAAAGGGCATGGCCCTGCTGTGTGCTAACCTGGAAATTAAATAAAATTAAATAAATATAAAGAAAAGTGACATAAACCCCAAAAGAGACTAATCTTTTTTCTCCAGTATTAATAGGCGAATGTGTAATATGCTCCTATTAATACATGCAATGCATAATTAATACATACCAATAAATACAAGATGATTCATATATAAGTCCTTCTTTTAGACAGAAAGACAACAAACCACCAGATGATAGATAGGCACTTGAAAAAGAATCATTGGAACCATGGATTGATCAGGAAATATTAGTAAAATCTGAATATATTGCTAGGTACCCAAACTATCATTAATAATAGTATAAATAATAAAGTTATTGACAACTGTAATATCATTATATTTGCTTTTGAAACAGCTATTATGATATTGTATGTCTTTTAAAATCCTTTATGGTGATGGCTCAATAGACACACACAATTCCTCATTTATTCATTGTCAACAGAATTTCTGTCATTGTATTATTTTATGAGAGTTTTGAAATTCTGGCTATATTTAAGTATGCGTGTGTGAAAAGAAAACTGATTGTAGTAGAAATTGTGAATTAAATGTGCTTTTAAAATAAATATCAACTCGAATTTTAAGTTTGATCTGAACTTTTAGAGAATTCTGTCAAAGCTCAAATATCAATATTCAGTACAACTGAAGCAAAAAAAATCTATGGAAAGATCATTTTTCACTAACTAAAAAAAAAAAAAAAGTCCTGTTTAAATGTTTTATTTGTATTCATTCTTAGAACTCTTCTTAACCTCTCTCTTTTTTCTTAGACCTCATTCTTATCCTCTCTCTTTTTTGCTTCTCTTCTTTTCTAGCTGCATATGTTTGATAGGTATAAAGAAAATATTTATTTATACAAAAGAGTGATATTTCTGTCTTATTTGGTGAAATTAAATTTCAAAATGTCTATTTCTCTGCCATTGCTCATATTAACATGCTTTTTTCTCCCCTACAATGTAACAAAATATTGCCATACGTGTTTTTCTTTACAACAATTTTCTTTTCATTCTGCCGTATTCCTAGTCTTTAATTGGTAAATCCACAGCAGTCATTCACTAAGGAGGATGTTTTTGCAATGTAAGATCTCCTTGGAATTTATTTTTATCTTCCTAAACAGAATTTTAAATTACATAATAAATGTATGCTTAAGGCATCTGAACATCATTCATATTCGTATTTTTCAAGTGTATTCAAAGTAGATGTGCTTACTTAAAGAAAATTTTTTTGTATGGGGTGTGTTGGATTTGCCAAAATCTATGTGCTGCATCTGTACCCTGTAAATCAGCTACCAGAAAACTGTGATTAATGTGGATGGATAACTGTAAGGTCTCAGAGCTTATTCAGCAATGGTCTTAAAAAATCTTGAGATTCTTTTATGTACCCAACAAGATATTCCTTAAGAGGTCAAAAAAACAAAAACTTTACTGGCAAACTTCAGCAAATAAGAGAACTTATCAAACTTTAATTCATCCAGTTTTAAGTTACTCATACTTTGAGAAGAAGAAAAAAGAGAGAAGAGATACAGAAAAAACCAAATATAGCTACCATCCATGTCTCCAGTAGTGTTTCAGCTGATTCAAAACCCAAGAGGAGGTAGGATCAAGACCTGTGTGTGCCTCGTACTCTGGCTTAAGTAACCTTTGGCTTTCGTGGGGCCTTCCCCCATTGTGGGACTTCCAGTCTGTTGGCCACTCAAGAGCTGGGTTAGGGGCTCCAGGGTCAAGGTATGGAGCGTTGCCTCCCAGTGACTATGTTTGACCCCACTGCAGGGCTCAGATACAGCCCCTGGGGGTGTGGTGTGTGGAGCAGAGCATGCCTTGCCAGGGCAAGACTTGACCCTTTCACCACGCATGAGTCTGAAATGTTTTGACTCATGTTCTTCCTCCAGTTTCTCATAATAACCTAAGTCTTAAGTTCAATCTATATGTTTTCAATATGAACAAGTAAACTATAATTGGGTACAATGCCAAAGAACTCACAGTACTATTACTTAAAGTGTATATATAGAGTAAAATATTTTTTTTTAATTTGTAGCAATAATATTTTCTTAAGAAGAATTGCCTACGTGAAATGTAATGATGTTTCAAATCAGAAACCATGAATTATTATGCAGTCAGCAACAGCTTGTATTCATCTGCAAATGTTCTAAATTGTGCCAATAATTCTGTGGTTGAATAATTTCAGTTATGGATGTTGAACAAGATTCCAATATTGCTGCAACATTGTTTTTAGATGTTAAATAACACCCAAATGAGAAAAGATGAGAAAATTACTTGTCAGTTAATTATTTCAAAGTGATGAACTGTTTCAGAGCAATACTTTTGTTTATTACCAAAGTAGAGTGAAAATTCTGTGGATTCTGTGGATTCTAGACACAAAGATGTTTAGAGTATAGAATAGCAATTAAGGATCTTTCATCAAGCATTGATACAACCTAACTCCCCTCAATCTATACTAGGGATGCCATTGGTTTTTTATGTCTACTACTTTTTTGTCAGACTGCTGTAGGATTTTTCTTTATATTTCAAAACAATAAATCTGCCCTACACGCAGTTCACAGTCCTTCACATGAGTAAAGGTGTTCTATCTTGCAAGTCTAGCCTATTTTTTGTATTTTGTTCTGATTTCTTCTGTCTTTGTATAGAGTAGATATGCCATCTAAAAGCACAAACTGTGCCTCAGGTAGTTCAGGTAATTGTGTATCAAACATCCAGTTTCCAAATTCTCGCTCTTCCAAGACTGTAAAAATATTCTTATACATCTTTGCATATTTGCTTTCAGATTACTCCACCAAATGCTTTCCTGATAACTGCAATATAGTTAACATTCATGTAATGCAGTTGATTTTTTCTTCATTCATTTATACCTAGTACATAAGGATAATATTCTGTATTTGTAGGGGAAAATGTACAGATTTGATTTTACTATTGTTCTGGTTTGAAAGCAAAACCAGTGAGAGACTCCAAGTCAGAAATACAATTTTTTAGGAGAAGGGAAAATAAACAAAATACATTCAATAATACAAAAAAAAAAATCACTGACGGAGTCAGAATACAACCTGACACCCCTTTGGCCAGTGTGTTGGTAGCAATCCAAATTGGAATGGCTGCACTCCTCCTGGAGTGTCAGATGTGGTTCTGTCTGAGCAGTGACTCTGTAGAAGGGTGTAGTCTTCCTCTGAAGGTCCAGTTTAAAACCCCAGCTGTCCTTCTTGGGAACCAGTGGAAAGGCTGAGTCTGGAATCCCAAAAACCCAGATTATATCCAGTTAGGAATGCTTGGGTCCTTCCTCTGGGTGGAGCACCTCACAATGGGATGTTATAGTTCTTACCAGTCATGCAGTCACATTCAATAGCCCATTATCAGTAGATGTCTCCCTGGAGGGAGAATTGGTTGTGAAAGAGATAAGAAAAACTGCCACCTTAACAGAAGAAAACTGCCATACAAATGGCAAATGGAATACATCTTGCCTTTCAATCTGGGACAATTATATTCTTCAAATTACTTGCAAATTTAAAAGTTGTGTAGAAAGATGATACAAAATCAAATGATCAGAGGATTATTCTGATTTGAAGGTAAATTATTCTGGTTATTCAAAGCAGGAATTTCTATTTTGGGTTGACAACCAACCCAGGGCTGTGTCTAGTCAAAGCTTGAATTACCTCCAGGGTTTGACACTCCACTCTCCATCCAGTTCTTTCAACTTCCCCTTGTCTGTCATGTGCACCAGCCCCAGATGGTCACCTGTACATGGGGTTTTTTTTTTGCATTTGCTTTTGTTAGACTTCCTGAAGTTTATCAGTCAATTTCAGCAAGTCTGGTCCCTCTCAGTAGCTGTCCTGCCCTCCAATGCACCAACAACACCTTCCATGAACACATTTAATGGTATTATCTGAACACTTGCTGAATGAACATCTTGTCCTGATATCCAGGTCATTGTTCATTTTTCCTATTTCCTCATCAATAGTCTTTTTCCTCCGGATATTTGATGGTGGTTCCAGACATACTAAAAATTGCCCAAAGTGACCCAAAATTTTCTTTTAACAGAACTTCTGCAATTCTGTTGTCATTGACATTTAAAGCTCTACCATTTCCCTCTGGAAAAAAACAATGAATATTTTAAGACTGTTTTTCTTTTTGATATTTATTAAATTCTGTTTTTGCTGTTTCACTGGCTCTGGCTGGGATAGAGTTGTTTTTTTTCCTAATAGGCCATATTCTGCTAGTTTTGGATTTGTGCCTTTAACAGTGTGTTGATAATACACTGGTGTTTTGGCTGTTTCTGAGCAGCATTTGCACAGAGTGAAGGTTTTCTCTGTTTCTCATTCGGCCTCCCCAGTGAGTAGGCCAGACTCGTTAAGAAGCTAGGAGGGGATTCAGACAGGAGAGGTGATCTGAGTTGACTAAAGGGATATTCGATGATTTATATCATGTTCAGCAATAAAAACTCAGCAGAGTTTTTGGGGGACTTAAGCCATTTATTGGAGACTTGCTTGGTGTCAGTCTTGTGGAGGGTTTTGAGTGATTGTCTTTGCATCATTTGCCCCTCTTTTTTTTTTTTTCTTACCTATGAACCTATCCTTATAACCAATGAGTTTTCTCTCCTTTGCTCTTTCTATTGTCTCCACCATCCTGGTGGTGTGAGGGAGTAAGCCAGCAGTTATGTGGAGCTCAGCTGCTGACCAGCATCCACTCAATACTTGTCATCTTCAACTATACTGCAGAAGTATTTTAGTTATGTTGGTTTCCCTTGAGTGTAATAGATTTTGAGTTTTTTGGGTTTTTTTACTACTTCTTATCAATTTCCCTTTCTGGTAAATTACACCATTCTATTATAATTTTTTTTTTCCATGTCAGTATAGATACGATTATAATATATCAATGCTTCACCTTTCCATTGAATCTTCATACTAATTTTAGTTTCAAATTTTAGTTCAGCTGAACTGATGTTTATAAAAATTGTTGTTTCATTATTATTCTTGCTTAACACTTTAGGGCAACAAATAGTTAAATGATTTCTTCTATAACGTGTGTCCTAATATTAATCTTGGTATCTTGATTTTGTGTCAAAATCCTTTACTATTGTTTTCACCTCTCTTTGGTCAAGTCAGCCCATCTACCATGATGATTTGTTCTGCTTTTTTCAGGAGTCCATCTGAAGTGGACCATTTTTCTGAAAAACTTGGAACACCCAGGGGAGAGGAGGGAAAAACAACACAAACAAAAAAATACATATGAAAGCAAAACACAAACACCACCATCCATTTTTTATCTCTCTTATCCACAAGAACTCCCTTTGGTCCTCTCTGAACATGGCGGTGGTGGGGGGGGAATCCTACATGGTCACAGATAAAAGACGAAAGGCGTTCTCCTCCTTGGGACTCAAATCCTGTTTATTATCAGGATCCACCTCATATCCAAGTGACACCTTAGGGGGTAACAGAGAACGAGGCATTTTGTGGCGTCTAGGAGGGAAAAACAGATTGAATGTCTTGTCCTGGAGGCTTTTGAGTTCAAGAACAAAGGCGGTGGGGCAGAACTGAGGGGCAACATCCAATCAGACACAGGTGAGGAGAGGGGAAGCAGGTCAGGGAGAGCCCATCACACCTGAGGCTTGGAGCGGGGAGGGGAAAGGTGTGTGGAATAGACCAATGTGACATAGTGCAATATAAAAACTACTCAGTGCAAATTCCCAATCACCCAGTCCAAAACAACAACTAAATAACTATTTAGTGCATCACAACACTTATCCAACTCAAACAATTATTCATGATAACATGAAAAAAGAAAACAAGGCAAGCACAGGTTCTCTTGTAATCTAGAAACAAGAAAATGCTTTTAAAACATTTCAGTTACATTACTTCTGTGATTATGGACCTTTAAGACACTTAATGCATACATAAAACCCTAAAAACAACTCACACTGACAGCACTGTAGATGCCTTATATCTTACCATTTACTGGAATGCCAATAGCTACCTCCACCTCCAGGTGGGAATATTAAGGCACTAGGAAATCCAATTATTAAAAAAAAAAAAAAAACCAAAACAACAAAAACATAATGTAATGCAATGAAAATTCAAACTGTGTGTTGTGGTCTTTTTTGTCTAACAGAAGAAATATTTTAAAAATATTTATTTAAGTCTATGTTTTTGTATCCATATTTTAAGCTCTTGTAAAATGTTCATTTGTCAATGATGCATGTGTTTTGGTCTCATGAACCTAAATTGATATGTCAATGATCATACTCAAAGGCTTGTTGAATTCTTTGGAAAACTGTGAATTGATTTAATGCTTCTGTCTAGGTTTGGAAGGACAGGTGTCTGCTAAGGAAGGCAGGAGCCTCCCCTGAAATGGAAAAATGTAGACCCCCTTCCCTCTGAATTGTTATAAATTTGAAATTAAGGGGAGTCTCAGGCAAAATTATGGGAATTATGGGAATAATAATTCTTTATTAGGGAAGAAAATAAACAGATAAAATAAACAATGAAGTGAGCCAAAGCAACACTGATAGAGTCAGAATACAACCTGACACCCTGTTGGGTGTTGGTAGTAGTCCAGCTGGAATTGTAGCTGCAGTCCTCTTGGAGTGTCAGGTGTGGTTTCATTGGAGTAGTGATCCTGTACAAAAAGGGTGTAGTCTTCCTCTGAAGAGGCAGTGGAAGAGGCAGCTGTTCCTCTGGGAAAATCCAGTATGGAAAAAGCTGTCCTGGTGGGCCACAAACTCACAACTACATGCAGGTAGGAATGCTTGGCTCCTCCCTCTACGCGAAGCATTTCATAATGGGATGTTATAATTCTTATCAGTCATGCAGCAACACTCGCTGGCCCATTATCAGCAGATGTCTCCCTGGAGGGAGGATTGATTGTGGAAGAGATAAGAAAAACTGCCCACTTAATACAACTGCCACACATATGGCAAATGGAATACATCCTGCTTTTCAATCTGGGGCAGCTTCATAAAACATGCCTTTGATAGGCATGAGAGATTGTCCCTCATGTTTAAAACAAAACAAAACAAAACAAACAAAAACCACCTTACTGATGAAAAATCAGTATTTCTTTATCTGTTGCTGTGTAAATGACACAAAGGAAAAACTAAAATGGAAAACATGCCACAGTAAAAGCTATATCACTGTTTCAATCAGACTGTCTATAGTCCTCAGAATATGCTTTAAAAATCCATCATTCACTTCTACAATGACTTTTTTTCTTGTGCTGGTGTAAGTTCTCATTCTAAAAGAGGCTCCAATCTTTAGTTTTAAACAATTCCAAGGGTCAGAATTTTATTAGCTCTTTTTAGTTTGTTAACTTGTTTGTTCTCAAAAAGGCTCCATCATTAACAAATTCAATCTTGAAAGAAAAAGAAAAAAAAGAAAAAGAAAAAGAAAAAGAAAAAGAAAAAGAAAAAGAAAAA
>QUSF01000002.1:23296605-23330208 GCA_003676055.1 Chloebia gouldiae
AGAAAAAGAAAAAGAAAAAGAAAAAGAAAAAGAAAAAGAAAAAGAAAAAAGAAAAAGAAAAAGAAAAAGAAAAAGAAAAAGAAAAAAAGAAAAAGAAAAAGAAAGAAAAAGAAAAAGGAAAAGAAGGATGAAATTTTTTAACTGTTTTCCAGCATAGCTATTATTCAGAACAGGTTATTGTACTGCTTCCAGCTGAGCCAGAATACCCAGTCTCGTTCTACCTTGTGAAAATAAAACAATGCATAAAGATTTCCCCAGTTGCACTGCACAAGTGTCCCTAGCCTGTATGGACAGGTATCAAATCTTCAGAAAACTTTCTAATAATTCCCTCCACAGCCAGACTGGAAACCTAAGCTTCTTTAAGATTACAGTTTCATTATTCTTATTTTCTATAATTTAACAACTTTTCTTATTATACTTAATGGAAAAGTCATGCAATATTGAGCAGTAACTGCTGTTAATCTCCTGCTGTATATAATTTGCATTTTTTTCTTGCTAGTGGAGAGTAATTAACATGCTCTAATTATCATATTGATAGTGTTTAGCTTATGAGGATATTGTCATCTCAAACCTCGTTGATCTTACAAGAGCACATTTTATTGCCCTCAGTAATTGTATGCAAGACTTAGTTTTTTACTGAAAAAATGGTGTTTTCTAGCTGTAACAAGTTCCCTAAATGTTTCAATTTGGAACAGAGTAATGTAAGTTTTTAGAGTGCCTATCAAGAAAATAGAGTCCTGCTTCTACAGTAGTACAATGCCACATTTTAAATAACGGAACTATGGCTGTATTACCATAATCACACATAAAATATTTTCTTGTGTTCCATTCAGATTATGTTTTACTCTGTCTGTGAACAGTTAACACAGAAAATACATTCAACTTGGAATATGCTTACAAGCAATAGTGAGTGGTTTTTCTTCTTGCAAGGGTGTTTTTAGGAAAGTAGACATTTATCCATAGGAAAAATGCTTTCTTTAATCTAAAATTTCTACCTAATTAAACTCCTTAGTAAATTTTATGTCTGTCTACAACTACCTATAAAGTAGTACTGCAGATAGGAATACATAAGTGAAATCAACTCTTCTGTTGAAATGCTGCATACAAGGCATTTGGGTTTTAAAAAGAGAAGAAATATCAAGTACAATGAATTACAGCTGTACATGCAAATAGATTGGATTGTTTTCACAAGATCAAGTCAAACAAGTGGTTAAATTCAAATGGGAGATTTTGTATCAGCCTATTCTGCCTTTATTGAAGAACAACCTTTTAGTCGAGGAGACACAGAATTCAGCAGTCTACATTGTGTCTTACGACTCTCCAGGAATCGGAATTTCATTTGCAATAGATTCTTCCAGGGGATCAATAAATACTATGAAGATTTATGACAACTTTGTAAATGTCCTCCATTAATTCTGAAATTAATATTTTCTCTCTGAGAGTGCTATATTTGGATTTTTTTTCTTCTTCTCAAAACTATCCATAATATTCACAACTTTTAGAATGCCTGTATGAATCTGCAGGTCTATATGGACAGGGAATGCTAGTGTAGGAGTAGACAAGCTGTGTGCTTGTGCTTTTTTTATTTGTGTGTGAATAAGTCTGTTTTGTATTATAGATCAGTTTTTCTGTGCAGTCTCAGGGTAGCTGTATTCAGAAGTAGCTAAAATGCTGGTTTTGAAAGATACAAAAAACCAATAGCTGTTAACAGAGAAACAAAGTAAAGCAATCCCAAATTCCAAAGCAGAAAGTTTATTTGAGTTTCCTATACTTTTATTTCCTTCCTCATCTCCTTACAGTCCTGCTTTCTCCTGCAATATTACAATCAGGGTTAAGGAAGAAGGAGTGATTCACTCAATTTAGGCATCAAGTCCAGAACTCTGTCAAAGGGCTCAATATGGTCTTTCTAGATCTGATGATTTATAGAAGTATTTACTTTTTTATATTTTCCTTTTGGATTCTAAATATCCATTAGTAAAGTAAAGAGTAGGCACAATGTTCTTTGGGTGAATAGGAAAGAGGTGACATCCAAAAATAACCCCAGACATTAATTCTCAGAAAGATATGATTTTTTAAATTCTAAGCTGAAAGCAACACCTTTGGGCTTTTAATCTGAACCAAAATGTTTAGCTAATAGCTGTCATATCAAAGCAGGAAATCACTCACTTCAAGCAGGTTTATTAGTCAGTGTACTATGTTGTACTCATTGCATTGAGGTTAACATTTTTAAATGATATTAAAAATAAGGATGTACTTGTTAAAATAATAAAATACTCTATTTATTCCTACATTTTGCAAAATGTTATTTGTTTTAGTAGAGGCAAGGTAGTTTTTGGTTCAGTTAAATTAGGATTGGTGTGTATGTTGCAAAAAGTTTATTCTCAAAGGCTGTATGTTTTGATCTTTAATCTTGACAGTTAAAAAATGGCTGGATGGCCAGACCCAAAGGGTGGTGGTGAATGGAGTTAAATCCAGGGTAGGCCAGTTAAAATGGTGTTCTCTAGGGCTCAGTATTGGAAACAGGCATGTTTGATATCTTTATTGATAATCTGTATAAAGAGATTGAGTGCACTCTCAGTCAGTTTGCTTATGACACAAAGTTGGGCAGGAGTGTTGATCTGCTGGAAAGCAGGAAGGCTCTACAGAAGCATATGGACAGGCTGGATTGATGTACCAAGGCCAATTGCATAAAGTTTAACATCACCAAGTGCTGGTTCCAGCTCTTGGGTCACAACACCCCTGCAGTGCTACAGTCTGGGGGCAGAATGGCTGGAAAGGGGCAGAGCACACCCGGGGGTACTGGGCAACAGAGGTGAACATGAGCCAGTGTGTGTGCCCAGGTGGCCATGAAGGCCTGTATCAGCAATAGTGTGGCCAGCAGGACCAGGCCACCTCAAATCCTGCGTCCAGTTCTGGGCCTGTCACCAAGAAAGACATTGAAGGGCTGGAATGAGTTGAGAGAAGGGCAGTGGAGCTCCTGAAGGGTCTGGAGCATAAGATCTATGAGGAGCAGCTAAGGAAGCTGGGCATGTTTAATCTGGAAAAAAGGAAGCTCAAGAGTAACATTATTGCTCTCTAAAACTCCCTGAAAGGAGGGTGTAGAAAATTTGGGATCAGCCTCTTCTACCAGGCAACCAGTGAGAGCTGAGAGGACATAGCCTCAAGCTATGCTAGGGAAGGTTCAGGCTGGACATCAGGAGGAATTTCTTCATAGAAAGTATTGTTAAACATTGGAATGGACTGCCCAGGGAGGTTATGGAGTGTTCAAGAAATTACTGTACGTGACACTTAGTCTAGTTGACAAGGTGGTGAGCAGTCCAAAATTGGACTTGAGTCCCAGGGGTCTTTTCCAATCTAAGTGATTCTGTGACTCTGTAAAACAGCTTTAATTTTAGACTTTCTGTGGCCTCACTACAAAGAGGACATCTGGGACTCTTATAGAGCTGTGTTTTTCCCCTTCATTTGAACAAGCAAAAACAGACAAATGCCTCCCCCCAAAAACTTATATATTGCCTAAAAATTAGAGTTGAAGATGCTATGGCCATTCAGATTCTTCATTAATGTTTTTAATATTAGTTGTAAGATTTACCTCCCTTGAATTTACGTGTTTGAAGTCTTATTATTTAAGGTGAATTATTTTAAATTAACTGTACAGTTAGTACAGATAGTTATCTCAGAAGTTTGACTATTCTAGAAATTGACCTCATCTCCTATCCTGTAACTGTTTGTTTTTTAAGGTAATTAATGAAATTTCCAGTTACTTCATAATTTATTTTTGCTCATCATGCTTTAGTTACTAGATAACCTCAGTAATTTTGTGTTTCAGTGCTTCCACCTCTGAATTCCATCACCATCCCAGCAAATTAATTACTGAATACTGAATAACCAGTGTAGCTATAGGAACTAAGGTAGAAGGCCTGAACTTACTGTGTGCTCATCCTGATTCCAGTGGAGGCTAGAACTTTTCCATAGGTCTCAAGAATTATAGTTGCATACAGTTATTTCTCATGTGAGTAGACAAATGCACTGGTTTATTTTTAATTATCTGTCAGGGTCAAGGGAGAGCAATATGGAGCAGAAGTTCCTGTGTTAGTAGGTCAGAGGTCCTGAATTAGCTTCATAGATTGTCCTTCATCCTCTACTGCCTTGTGACATACTTAGTACTTGTCAAGGTCTAATTTAATTACATAAATTTAGCCAGCTATCAGTTTTGTCCAATGCCTCTAATTTCTATTGCCTTCCAAATATTTTGCCAATAATACTATAATTGCTATTTCTAGTCTATAAGAAAAATTGAAGCATACTGGATTTTGTATAAAAAATCTGTCTCAATGGCAGAGGATGTTCTACAGTTAATATCTTTTAAGATTATGAAACAGGTCCCTGGTATGGACTATGGGCCAAATTAATTTCCTAGAGGACTACAGATTAAATATAAATCATGGTTTCAAATGTGAAAGGTCATGTTATTCAACCACAAAGCTACAGTTCAAAATGTGACTTTATGACTTCTACCACTTCTTTCCACTCTGAATTATTCATCAAGTTAATATTTCACTATCATAAGTTTTCAAACCCTTTAAATTGAGAAAACAAAGTTTGTGGGCTTATGTTAATAAAAGCAATTTCAAAGAGTAATAGAATAAACCTAGCATACCCAGAGCACAAGAGAGAATAAAATATTATTTTCTAAGCTGCATATGAATTCTCTCAATCCAAATATTTTTGAAAGTTAATAAAACTTCAGAATTATTTGCACAGATTTCACAGAATCACAGAATAAATTATGTTCTAGGAAACTAGGGAGATGTCCATCAACCTGCTGAAACAAGGTCAGCTGGAGCAAGTTGCTTAGGGCTGAGTACAGTCAAGTTCAAAATTTCTTCAGGGATGCAAATGCCATGACCACTCTGGACAGCACAAGCTGTTCCACTATTTCAGCACCTTCACTATTAAAAAAAAAAGAAACAACAAATAATAAAAAACCCTCCTATGTCCCATACAGGAAATATGTCCAAGACACATCTGGATCTGGCTCTGGGTGATGTGGTTCAGTGGTTATGTGGTTATAGGGGCAGTGCCAGGTTGACAGTTGGACTGGATGCTCTTGAACTTAAGGGTCATTTCCAAGGCTGATGATTCTAGGAAATGCATTTCCCATGGGAAATTGATTTATAGTCTGGGGAAAAAGAGGGTCAAGGGGCACTTTATTGCTCTGTACAAATGAAAGGAGGTTGCAGCAAGGTAGGAGTCAATCTCTTCTCCCAGGAAACTAGTGACAAGATAAGAGGAAATGGCCAAAAGCTGGGCCAGGAAAGTTCTGTTTGGACATCAGGAACACTTTCTTCGCAGAAAGAGTGGCTAAACTTTGGAATGGGCTGCCTAGGGAAGTGGAAAAGTTTCCATCTCTGAAAATGTTCAAGAAATGACTGGATGGAGCACTTAGTGCCATTGTCTAGTTGACAAGGTGATGATTGGTCAAAGGTTGTATTCGATGATCTTGGAGATCTTTTCTAACTTTTATGAATCTATGATTTTGTATTTCAGATTTTGCCCATTGCTTCTTGCTCTTTTACTGAATGCCTCTATGAAGAGTCTGGCTGTACATTGTATACTTTTCACTTTATGTCAGGTATTTGTATGTATTGATTTAAATGACACATATATACTTTTATATATATATATATATACATGCTAATGTACATGTTTTTATAATATTAACAAACAAAAAATTTTGTGCCCATTTTAAAATTTTATTTCCTACAAGTTTGAGTATTTCTAACATTAATTAACTTTACAGAAAAGCAATACACAAAATACAATCGAGACGTACAGATTAAATAGACTAGTCTGGGGCTTTTTTTATTGCTTACTAGACTTGGTAATCCTAAAGGTCTTTTCTAATTCAAATGGTTTGATGATTTTATGATTATTTGTCCTAAAGAATATGTTTCCTTAAGAAGCTGAGGGGGGAAATAATTATGTTTTCAAAATTAAAACATAAATGAAAACATAGGTAAGTAAACTCAAGTCAGTATGTTCAACATAAGATATGCCCAGAGTTTTTGAAAGCATTAGGCAATTACCTCACTGTAAAAATGCCCATTATTTTAGAAAAATAGCATTTAACTTATATATCCAGTGCTCTTAATGCTTGTGTATATGCTTCTAAGTGACCTTCCAACAATGATAAAACCAATGTCCAATTACTACTGATGACCATAGGATGAAAATTTCACCTCTAACTGTTCTAACTATTAAATGAGTTATAAATAGTATTCCTATTAAGTGAGCAACCCAATATTCAATTAACAGTTAATGATGCATAGGGAAATAATTTCAAACACTCTAAAATGGACTTGAGATGATTTTGAAATTTAACATGAGACTTCTGGATACTGAATTGTGACTAATACCTAGTGATAATACTTTTAGACTTTTTCATTATGTACTCTTTATATACAAAATGAACTCTGGAAAAAATCAGTTAAGGTGGATCAACTCAGAATCCCTTGGATCAATCCAGAATCCCCTGATATATTAAAATAATGAAGTGATCCAAGTGTTTTGATTTCTTATGGAATTTTTTGCTATCTTAGAATCACAAGTCTCTCAACAATTTTTATTATATCTTTTCCTAATTAAATCCATTCCTAAAACCTACTCTGATTGTTTAAAAAACAATTTTTGTGATGACTATTTGAATGGAGTATTTGATGGAGTATTATTTTTAGGTAGAAAATCAGAGATCATAAAATTATAAGAAAGGAGGCTGAAAGGTCATTTGTTCGCTTCCTAATCCATGTCTTATTTCTGAGAGATGTTCCCTAGGATTTTGCAAAGTAGTCAATGATGGACACATCACATCTTCTTTAAACCATTTCAATGTTTCACTATTATGAGTGTAATATTTCAACTTTTCATGATTACAAAATCCATACAGTGTTTTTATAAAGCTTTTTTCCCCTAATGTATTACTGAGGTGAAATCTGATAAAAATTAAACCCATTATTCTTCATCTTTCTTATTACAAAAGTAACTTTTTATGGCACATTTTGCATATTTGAATGCTTTAGTGTGTGTCCTCCCAGTCTTCTCTTCCATAAACTAGGTTAATCTTTTCTTGTGGATCTTTTATTATTCTTGGTGCTCTCAGGCTGTTATCTGGTAGTTTACATCCTCCATAATATTTATGCACAGTATTTCCGCAAGAGGATTCAGTTAAGACATTGTTAATACTAGCAAGAGTGGGAAAGTGAATTCACCTAATATGGAAGATATATTCTTGCTCATTCACATTGATTTTGTGACTCTCTTTTTTTGGAATGTGACAATATTGTTCAAATTCATCTTAGGATCTGAAGTAATAACCCTAAGAATCTTAGCAGAACTTTTGTCTAGTTGTTTCCCTTTTCTTATAAATGTTATAAAGAATTTTTAATATTTTAATTATATTGACTTTTTTTCTCACCATCCTACAGTTTATGGGCACTACTTTAATTTTTAATCCTGCTACTTATTGGTATATTTAGCAATAATATTTCCAATGTGATAAAATTACTATATAAAACTATTAAAAGTACTATATAAATATTCAGTAGTATTATACCCAGGACACACCTTAAAAGATTTCCTGTGAGATATTATGACAAGTTCACTTTTATCCCTCTATTTCTTCTTATGCATGTACACTTCAGTATCATAGATCTTGTTCATGACTTTTTCCTGTACATTATGGCTATATCATCCAGCAAGACTGCAAATAACACAAAGCTGACCAGTGCAGTTGATTCAATGGAAGGAAGGGATGCCATTCGGTGAGACATGGATAGGACTGAGAAGTGATCACAAGAGAATATAATGAAGTTTTTCTAAGGGCAAGATGCTGCACCTGGGCCCAGCCAATCCCACACATGAGTGGGAGATGAGCACATTGAGAATGATGTGCTAGTTCTGGTCAATGGAAGGCTCAACATGAGCAACAGAAGCGCTGGAAGCACAAGAAAGATGTAGACATGTTAGAATGGGTCCAGAGGAGTCCACAAAGGTGATCCAAGGGCTGGAGCACCTCCCTTATGAGGACAGGCTGAGAGAGTTTAAATTATTCAGTATGGAGAAGACTCGGCTCTTTGGAAACCTTATTGCATCTTTCCAGTGTTTAAATGGGGACTTACAAAAAAGAGAAGGAGAGACTTTTCACAGGACAAGGGACAGGACAAGAGAGAATGGTTTTAAACTGAAAGAGGAGAGCTGTATATTAGATGTTAGGAAACAAATCTTTACTGTGAGGGTGGTGAGTTATCCAGAGAAGTGGATGCTGCGTCCCTGGAAGAGTTCAAGGACAGGCTGGAGGAAGCTCTGAGAAACATGATCTAGGGGAAGGTGAACCTGCCTGTGGAAGGGTGGTTGGAATTAGATGATCCTATGATCTCAGCTCTAAAGCTTGTTATCCTTTCCCCTGCCATTCCTCCATCTGCTGTAATATGTGAATTTTGTGTCTAATTTTAGACTGCAAATGGCTCAACAGTACATGTGTTTCCGTAGGCAGTAAAAATGATAGAATAATTTCAGTCACAGTACAAACAATTAGTACAAATTAATACATACCAATATATGGTTTTAACAAGTATTAACGCTTTATGAGTTGAATAAAAGTCATCTATATTAGAAAATAGATCTATCCCTGAGCATAATTTATGATTGTCCAATTAGGCTATAGATTAAGGATAATTGCTATAGAAGATCTTTAAGATTATGAATCCATTAATCTAATGTTTCATATTTAATGAAATTGTCAGCAATTTTTGGTTAAAAATGTGAGATCATTTAAGAATATGTGAGTCATCACTTTCCTGCTACTGATTTAGTATATAAATATTCCTTTCCCTTCATCAGCAAGGCTGCAATTTTCTTTATAAATTTTACCCACCATACTGTCATGAAATTCTTATTTAGGAAAGAATCAAGTTAAAATCAGTGAAATAAGTATCAGCAGGAAAAAAAAAATCACAGTATTTATTCCTAAATCTTCTGAGTTTATTATCAAAGGGTAAACTATTTTACAACCTTGTTATAATGATTAATTTGGCACAACACTTTAAATCTTAAATCTAGGACTGAGAATTAACTTTAGAAAGTAGGTTTGATAATATCACTGTATGTAAAAAAACCTTTTCATTTCCTTTAAAATGTAAATGAATGCATCTGTGCCCAATAACATGATGGAATTTGGTTAATATATTCCAAAAAGTGGAAATACGTAACTTTTGCGCTGCACAATTTGCTGATATACAGCATTCCTTGTAGCCTTGATTTGTAACTCCTGCTCTGGAGTCAGCAAAGAGTTTAGAAGTAGTCACTGAATTACTGTGAGAAACATACTCAAACTATTTGTGTTATGCTAGCATACAATGTGGACAGGATTAATTGATTTATTTTCTCATGTCCATTGTGTTCTGACAATATAGCATACAATATAATATGTCTATGGTTGTTAGACCTAAGGTGCCAATAAACCTAGGTCATCAGATTTTCCTGTTTCTATTCTTCAGCTATCCTTTATTTTATGCATATCACAGGTTTAATCAGAAAAGGCCTTTTTAGTACAGTTCATATTCATACATCAGTTATGGCCTTATGTGCATGGCAATTTCTGTTAGGAAATATTTAATAAAAATGTGAAATTATTGTGGCTCTGTCTCTTCTCAAAACATTGCCCAAACCACGTTTTCTCACATTGCATAAGACCAGAGCAGTAAAACTACAATATCTGAAACTCAACATAAAAAAGCACCTTGATCTAAAAGGTAGTAGGCAGTAGTCAGCTCACATTAACTGGAAGTTTAAAGGAACTTCTATTTCCAGAATATCAAAACATACAAATAATTGTCTAGCTAAACTGTTCTTATATGAATACTAGGTTTTCATCTAAAGTTGCAGAGCACAGGACAGTGGCTACATAAAAATGAAAAAAATCGACCACTTTGTAGAAACAATAAGGAAAGGGGTAACAAAACTTCGGGTGTAAGTGACAGAGATGTTCTATTCATGGTTGTATTCCCACCCTTGCCCAATAGCAAAAGTTTCTCCAAGCACTGTCTTTGCAGAGAGACCCAGGACAAAATCATACATTCAGCTTTGGAAAGTGTATACATGCCTCACTGCTTAATTTCATTGAATTCTGTAATTTGAGTGCACAGTGGGGCACCTGGGAAGGAAGCGCTGGCAGCTGGGAAGGAAGTGAAAGAACGGGAAGTAAGAGATGCTCTCGACATCTCCCTGTAGCTTTGCATGTCGTGTGGCTGTGTGTTGCATTTTACTCTAGCAAGTTGAAAAAAAGCACTCAGCAAGCCACCACAGCTCATTTGCAGGGCTGGGAAGTTCACCTGGTCTTTGTTTCCTGACCATTTAAAGGGAAGGCAGCACTTGGGAGAACAGCATTTAGCCACCAAAGGATGAAGATAATAGAAATGTATTCAACAAATTTGTGTTTGTCTGTCTTATTACAGGCTTTGAGTTAGTCTTTTTTTTCAAGCTGATGGATGACTACATTTGTTACTGAGAAATCAGATTTTCAGAACATAATTTCTTAGGTTTCCCTAAAATGCCACTGACTTAAATAGGTAACTTATCTTTTACAGAGCTGGGAACACTGAGAGATTTGTCTAGATTAAATTATCAGCTTACAACAGTCAACTGCTTTGAAAATTTTGGCTTAAAGTTCTGTACAATGCAGTCCCTATTCTTTATGTGAGTTAACTGAGGATCTGAAATCACAGCACTAGAGTTGCAGAAGTTTTAACCATAGAAATTTGTGGAATGTGGCTCATTTTCTAGCAGCCAATGACAGACAGTGAATAGGTCAGATAGGTCTGTCTAATGATTGCCATCTGCATAATCAGCAATCTATTAAGATTAATGAGTCTCTCATATGATATTCCGTACTTCATCTAGCCCACATTAAAATCATATTAATCAGAAAGTCTATATATCTTCTTTCATATTTCAACATTTGAAGTTCAATACTTACATATTTAAATAATTATAATGATATGCATTGGTCTTAGGGGGTCACAGGTAAGAGGAGTTTGTTTTGATAATAGATTATTATGGGTTGAAAATGAATCACATAAAGAGAAATTCAATTCTGAAAAAGCAATCATAATTCACATTACATATGCCAAAATTCCCTGTGCAGTATTTCTGAATAGGACCTTACACATTTTGCATTCCCTTTTGCTATATAAAATAATTACATTTTATGTCTGTGGATTGTATCCACTGTAAGAAATCCTTTTATTTTACATGAAACAGAATACCTTCTTACTTGATTAGCTTTATTTTTGTGTGATTTCCAAAGAAAGTTTTGAACTGTAAGTGTAAAGTACTAGCTTCCCTGCCATCATAGGAGTTTTTCTCCACTTTGCTTCTACTCTGACATTTTCCTGTCTTAGTAATCCTTCAAGCTGGGGCTTTTTCAGACAGGAGCATCTCTTTCATGCTGTTGCTCACTCTTCAAATCTTTTCCTAGAATGTCTTCTGTGCATATCCTAAACAATTGCTCATCCTCTCCCAAATCCTCATCCTCTCCCAAATTTTCCTACTCTCCTGGCTCAAAAAGGCATTTTTCCTAATTAGAAGTTTGCCTCCTGAATCATAAAATAATATAATTATTTAGCTTGAAAAAGATCTTTAAGATCATGAAGTCCAAACACAAAATAGTATTCCTGGACTTTGAGCCAGTAAAATACTGACAAGTCTTTGTAGTTTTATTTGAATGGGCATCTTTAGTATCTCTAAGCTTATCTCATGAGTAATAATTTGTTAGGCCAAAGCTCTGCATAAGTTCAGTGTATTTGAGATTTCAAAATAGCATAAAATATTCCTTGGACTCCTTTAGCCATTGTTTTTCACCTGTACTGATCTGTTACTATGAAAAATATTTCAAGAAGCTATATCATAATCTTCTTTTTTATGTGTGCAGGGTTTGTGATCTTAGAGGTTGAGTTTCTTTAAGATAAGATTCAGTACAGGAATTGCAGAGCTTGCACATTTTATATTTTATACTCATACCTATTACTGACACAAACTGTAATTCAAATGCATAGTCAATCCATCTACAAACAGTAAATAAAGGATATTAAAAATAAAGCCACTACAGTGACCATATACCTTTTAGACTAATGAAAAGAAAAGGAAATCATTAAAAAAGCAAAAACCTGATAAGGATATCTAGTGAAGTCCTTCTGTAGTTACAGAAAATCAAGTGACACTGTTTTTTTTGGTGATATTTTATATTCAATGAAGCTATCTTCAAAAGCTTACCCCTGGTCCATAAAATACCCTCTGCTATTTTTAGCTTTTATTCATCATGCTGATAAGCTTTAAGCTTCTCTAGCATAAATTAAGCTCTTTACTTTGTAGGTCACCTGACTCTGAATGGCACAATATGCTTCCAGTCCAACTACTGTTATGCTGGATAAAGAAAATACTGTGTATAATCATTTCAGGGAATTTGTGGGCCATATGTAAAGAGTGAAATTCTATCCTGACGTATTTTTCAAGGAGAAGTTGCATAACTGGAACAGAAGCAACAAATACTGGTCTCAAAGGTAATCTTTAATACACCTCTCTGTTCTAATCTCCAACACTGATTTAACAGGCAGCCTGGAAAATGACTTTCAGTCACATTTCTAATATTTCTGTATATTCTATATAGTTTTGGTTGTAAAAGTCAAACTACAGCATTCTATATATGTCTTTGACATATTTCTTTTGCTGCTTAGTTGTTGTCATTGTCTCTATACCAAGTTTAGCAGAGCACTAATGTAATACAACAGTCTGCATAGCCAATTCCAGAGTAATTATTTTATATTTTTCAGCCCATTTGTACCAGCATATGTCATGGTGGTGATGGACGACTAACTATATTATTCTGATGTTGCTTTTCCAGTCAGTGTGAGTGTGTGAAACATAGTGAAATATCTGCTGGAACTGAAAATACCATTCAGAAGGGTGTAATGGTACACCAGGATGTGTAAAATGGCAATGAAAATGACACAAGAAAAACACCTAATAAATTTCTCTCTCTTTATCTTCATCTGATCAGTTAATCCTAGTTTTGAATTTCTAAGAGAATTCCATATGCCAGATATCTTTAATACCTGAATTTCCTTTGTGGTAATATTAAAATTGGATGTAAGAGGTCTTTAAAGTCATCCAGCAAGTGTGCAATATCAAACTTTAACAATAAAGCTACATGAGGTGAAATAAAAATAACATCTATTAAACCATTTCCAATTTATCTAAATTTATTTTTTTCAGACAATGTTTTCTTAATTTGTTTTTTTTTCCCTTTTAGAGGGAGATGGGGTGACATGCATTTTTATTATTTTGTATTTTAGAATTCCAAAGGAAAGTTTGAACTTCGCTGAAGTTATTGTAATCCAGTGGTAGAAAATAAGCAAAAAGGTCTTAAGGTTTTCAACACCTTCCAAAAAAGGTCCTGCTTAAAAACTTAGCAGTTACCATGTGACTTTGCCTTCGCCTGACTGGGGAGACATGTTCTTGACCTCCTCTGTTGAATACCTCTTTTGGGCTGTTCAACAACAGAAAAAAATACCAACAAACTGAAGGAAGTCTGTTGAAGGGCAACCAGAATGTACAGGGTCAGGAGCACTTGCCTTGTGGGGAAAGCCTGTGGAAGAGGCACCCCTGGGAGGACCTGGCAGGAGCTCCTGATGCTTACAAACAGGGTGTTGAAGAGATGGACCAAGGGGTTCGTGCCAGTGCATGCAAATATCTCACATGCCATGAAGCTGAGTGGTATATTTAGTACAATACAGCATGTCAGGCTGGCATACATTGCAAAGTCACTAAGTGTAAAGGGGCTTTTAAAGATAATATCAGGAAAATAATAATAGCTTCTGAAATGTCAATTTGAAAACCTGTTATTAAATTTCTTGGCCAAGTCCAAGTTGTAAGCTTGGTGAAACTGCAAACGCATGGTAAAACCTATATATATATATATATATATATATATGTATAAATATGACTATATGATTAATGTTCCAAAAGTATGTTGCTATTTTTATGCCTGTTCATGCTGATTAGACACATGATCATCATTTTTGCCCAAGGACTAGTTACTACTTAGTTTCCTGAATGATTTTCTTCCCTCTTTTCCTGACTTTTTTTCCTCCAATTTGTTTTATTTTAGCTTGTGTCATATAATTAATACTCAGCTCTGTTAAGTAACTGAATTAAAGTTAAACCTATTTAGGTTTCTTATCTACTATGAAAACTATTTAGGCAGAACCAGCTACTAGCTTATTCAAACTCAGAAGTTACTAGTCCGGAAAAATAAGTAAGATACAAAATTTCTCCAGAGGTTCTTCGTTAGATGTGAATATTATCTACATAATGTAAAAGAGAGGCTGAAATAGGTGCTGCTTAAAACCTCTGTGACACAAAGTCTAGCAAGCAGTCAAATATTCTAACAGGTACCATGAAAGGATTGACAATTTTAAGCACAAGCCTTATGACCTTGACAAGAGAAAAACCAAGAATAATCAACATCACAACCTTATGTTTTTCTTTTTCCATTAAGAAAGAAATGAAGAAATATAAAAATATAGCCTGAGAAATTCAGTCCTTTCAACTTTTTTGTTTATTGCAGATTGCATCTTACAGATGCTTCTGAAGAGACATTTTATCATCACATTATGGTATATTATATAGGGAAAAATTATAATTAGCTACTTAACATCTTTGGCAGATGTGTATGAGTGCATTTTAAATGACTATATAAAATTTTCAGCATTAAAATCATATTCTGTCTCCAACATAATTTGTTTCATTTTTCTGGTTAATGAAGTGTAAAACACTGATAAATTGTGGAATTCTTTGTAAAAAATGTTCATATTATTTGTATAATACAGTTGGTGAACTAACTATATTTCTAAAAGCAAATGAGTTGCTGGGATGGAAATTATAATTTGCTGTTTAAAGATCAAAAAGCAAAGCAACACCATGACTCCATTGATACTTAATTAAATTAAAGTGAATTTTACTTTAAGCAGCAGCTTCAGTGCTTCAGCACCAGCAAACCACCCAGCAAGCACAGTACAATGGACATATACTGAGGCACTTAAAAATGGAGATGGCAAGTTCATTTCCACAGGGAATTACAGGTGCACACACAGAGCTCCACTGCCATTAACAATCTAGGATTCAAAAGGAGAAGCACAGACAAACGGCAAAGTCAGTTAAAGGATTGTGACTTGGCTGCTTCAAATTGACCACTATTTTAACAGAAATAAATACAGTACCTGAGGGGAAAAAGCACATCATCTGGACTTTAGGAGACAGATTGTGAGGGTGACTAACATAGGAAATAAAAAAGTGAACTGGTGAAACTGCATGAATTCTAGCTGATTTTAAGGAACAGTTATCTCCTCATGTACTTTCATATATTATGAAACTTAAGATTGTGTCATGTAAGTGTACAGATTTCATTAGTGACATACAACAGCAGCAATTTAGGATTTGTTAGTACATGTGTTCCCACTCAGTGCAACAAAATAAATTTCATATAGAAGATTATATTATTTTCTCCATGTCCTAGAGACAGGACTGGAGCTACTGAAAATCCCTAGCATGAAGTGCAAATAAGTTAGAAATTTGGATTAAAATGTAATTTTACATTGATATCAAGCATTCTTGACAGCTGAAACAACAGAAATATTCTTAATGCAGCCATCAGGAAAGAGAAGGATGATCAATGAATATGAAAACAGGAAGACAAAGTGGGTTTCTTGAAGGCAGGTAAGTCACATAGCATGTAGAAGAACAGAGTATGTTACAAGTTAGTATTCATTTTTCAGATGAATGAGAATTTTTTTTTTTTAAATAGCAATAAAATTCTTCCAGTTAAGATAGATATCTAATTTAATAAATAAACTATTTGGAAAAAAAAGAAATTATGTTGTTCTCTAAACATCATGGAAGGTCTATTATTAAGAATTTTCTAAAACTGACTAGTCATTCTGGCAAGATGATACTAACCTGGCTTTTTTTGTGAACAGACTGATAACTTTCTACATAAACATTTTTTCTGTAACTGCACTTTCATGACTTTTATGGCCTTTTTTTGGAGTTTCTGGAAAAATAAAGCTCACAATCCATGTGTGGGCCTTGATGTTGCAGTGCTTTTACAAGCCTGCTAATAGTTTAGCTGCTTTGAGTGGCTATAATGCTAATTCTTGGTGGTAATGTTTCAGCTTCCTGCTTAGGAGGACAACTTTAATGCATGGGTTAATGTTTCCAGTGATGGCCTGCAGACTATGTCTGTGATGCAGTGTTCAAGATGTAGCTTCAAAGCCTTTGAGAGTGGCTGCTGAAAAGCATGCAGTCTCTCAAGCATGTAGCTAAATATGAGACCATTTCCTTTTAAAGCTCTTCTTTCCTCAGAAATTAATATGGCAACATACACTGTGTTAATGTTACTTAGCCACCACATATCCACTATCTGCACTCCCAAGGGTGAATTAGAATCAAATGTATTTAAATTAAAGACAGAAACATTATCAATTTAGAAATGCATTTTCTCCCAGGCTTTATTAGAGAAAGATGGAAAGATACTCCTTATGCCTTTAAAAATGCTGTTAGTACTAACAACATGACTAGATAAAAGTGTCATAAAAATGTAATGACAGTCTCATTTCCAATATATAGAACAAACAAGCTTAGTTACTAAGGCCAAAATATATGGCCCAGAGGAAAACTGTTTGGAAATGGTACAGTAATTTAATAATTGTAAAAACACTGAACATTGATTCCGTGAGAGTTCGTGCCTTGTGTGTTGCTGCACAGATGATAGCGACAGATTTCTCCACTCACAGCCAATGAATGAAAAAGCCCATCTATCAGCTCATGTGCATTTAACTCTGAGCTTTATCCCAGCTTGTTCTTTTCTCTCTGTTGCTGTCAAGTTAAGACTGATCCTTTGTAACAGAGGAAGATGCTACTGTGGCTTTAGGGCAAATGATTACAGAATGTCTTTTAACCTCTGTACATTGATCAAAATTTATAAAAAAAATGAATAAAATTGAAACTGCTCTAATGCAGCCTATAATTATTTTCTTCTGTGAGCCAAAGAATTCACTCAAAGGCTACTTTGGAGTCATATTGTCTGTTTCAAGACACTCCCTATACTTACTGGAAAACATTCTCTGCTCTGTGCCACAGGAATGCCATGTGAATAAAGAGATAATGTGTCCCTTTTTATTAGTACAAAATAATTAATTTGAACAAAAAGCATTTGGATTAATATTTTGTCATTTAAAAAAAAATTCCTTCCATCTATTTTCTAATTTTATCTTCTATACTATACTTTTTGATGACATGGAGAATATATATTATACTTAATTTAGTCTTTAAGTCTCTATGGCGAAAACTGCTTATTTTTGTGGGAGATGAAGCATATTATTTGTCACAATATGTGCAGAAACAAAATAGTAGTGATAACATTCAAATACCAACAGTCTGAATACTTACAAGAAGACAAAAAATTCTATTTATATTTATCATTTTTTTAATTTGCTGAAGAAGAAGGAGACCATCTGCTGATGAAGTGATGGCAAAGTGACATTAGGAACTTCCTGAAGTATAGCAATGTTAGAACATCAGTCTGCTTTATGCTAATTTGCAGGACATATTTCATATAAGCTTACCTTAGTTTTATCTTAAAGTGCATTCACTTTACACTGAGTTCCTGCTGTCTCTTAAATACTCCTTCCTGTCCAACTTAGAATTACAAGCATCCATACTAGCAGGGCTGTAAGGAGACAGATTAAATAGGAATAAGAAGTAAATGGACATCTGCAGTGTTTGGAGAAAGCAAGTCCTAACTTATAAAAGTAGTGTTATAATTGCATAATTATCTGAATAAACCTAACACAGCTAAGTGTATATTTATGCTTAGCTTTATTCAGAGAATTTGCATTTTATTCTGAGTACCAGTCTCTGTGGTGTATTTCAAATTTCTGTGAATGCTTTTGTTTAACAAATAACATTCATAAGCTTAGAATTATATAAATGAGATCAATAATATGATGAAAATAATTTCCATACTAATAAATCTTTTTGATTAAGAGACAAAGTGAAGAATGAAAATTACTTATCTGCATGAAAGATGATACCTATTTCTCCTTTTTCTTTAACAGATTAAAAATCTTCATCTGAGTTCAAAAGCTCTATCTCTTCATATGACTGCTTCCAGGAACTGCTAATGGTCTATAGAGCTTTTTTTTGCAGAACATTAGCACTATCCATTGACCTCTTCATTAGCAGATATGAAGTTATTTGGAATTCCAGTTCCTGCTGGGAAGTTGTCCACATTACAATGTTCACGTCTGTGGCAGTCTTATCAGCCAGATCAGATACTAAATGGGCCATAAAAAATATACTAACATATCTTAAAAGAGTATTTTGCAGAAAAGGAGAAATGAAAAGAAATAGCCAGGGCACTTTCAAGATTAGTAAATATAATGATTTGCCCATCCTCTATTGTTCCAGATCCTTTAGTACACATAAACATTTTGGGGAATAATTCTAATATTGAAGGCTTTTGTCAGCAATAAGGAATATAGACTCTTGGTAACTAATTAAATAAAAACTTTCTATTTAAAACTAAGAAAATGATGGTCTCAATAATTTAGATTTTAAAAATGTTAGTGGGTTTGTATTGGGTTTGCTTGACCTGTTTTTTGGTAGCACAGAGGCACAGAGGTGGCTTCTGCGAGAAGCTGCTATAGAAGCTTCCACCATATCCAACAGAGCCAATCCTTGATGACTCCACAGATGGAGTCATGCCACTGGCCAAAGCTGGGCCAGTCAGAAACGGTGGTAACACCTCTGTGATACCATATTAAAGAAGAAATCAAAACCAGGGTCATGGGGCAGTTTTAATCCCAGTCAGCCAAGCGTGAGGTGACAACACATTGGAGGAACAGCTCTGCAGACACCAAGGTCAGTGGAGAAGGAGGAGGAGGAGGTGCTCCAGGCACTGGAGCTGAGATTCCTCGGCAGCCTATGGTGAGACCATGGTGAGGCTGCTGTTCCCCTGCAGCCCGTGGGGATCCACGGGAGAGGCAGAGATCCAGCCACAGTCCGTGGGGATACCTGGAGGAGGCTGTGAGTCTGTGGGAAGCCCATGGAGAGAGAGAGCCATTGCTTCCAGGCCGGAGCAGCCTGTCCTGGAAGAACTGCACCCTTTGGAAGAGTGACCCACACTGCAGCAGTCTGAGAGGTAATGTTGCCCACGGGATGGAGTCATGGTGCAGTAGTTTTTGGGGGCCTGATTCCCATGAGATGAAGCCACATTGGAGAAATTAGTGGACAACTATCTGCCATGGAAGGGACCCCACATTGCAGCAGGGAAAGGACTCCTCTTCCTTAGCAGTGGGAGGAGCCGTGGGTGATAAACTGACCAAAAACCCCATTCCCCGTCTCCTTGTGGTGCTGGGAAGGAGTGAGTGATGGGGGGGAAGGTGTTTTTAAGGGCTTATTTTATTTCTTGTTAACCTGCTTTGATTTTGTGAATAATAAATACACATTATATCTCTAAGTTGAGCCTGTTTTGCCTGTGATAGTATTTAATGAGTGATCTCTCCCAGTCCTTTTCTCAGCTCATATACCCTTTGTTAAATTTTTTCTCCTCTGTCCAGCTGCAGAGAGGAGTGAGTGACTAGCTTTCATGGGTGCCTGGCATCTGGCCAATATCACACAACAACAATGTTTTATAAAAGTATGATTTTGGATTAAAATATCTTGCCATGCTGAGACTCTAGTCAAATATTGTGGTCAGTGTGTCTAAGAAATAATTTTATCCCGTAATTTTTACTTAATCTGTTATTTATATTCTTAGGGGTATTTTTATGTGGGTTTGTTTTTTTGTTGAGGTCAACATTACCTATATCTGGAGTTTTTTGGTTTTAATTTTCACAAAATCTTTATCAGATACCATTCTAGAAGACTGTTGATATTCACTTTTATAAGTTATAAAAATGCATCAGAATTTCAAAACATGACAGAGATATAACCATTAAACCAAAAAGGGAAAGAGGAATGTTTCATGAGTTTGATTACTGGGCTAATTACTTCTAAATAAGGAAAATTTCACATAACACTTCATGATTAATGAAGCACACAGAGTTGTAGTTATCGTTAAAAGCACTCTTCACACCTTGTAAACAGAGAAACAGTAGTAATAATGCTCAAATTTTGAAGTTCTACAATAAAAATATCCTTCAGTTTATTCTTTGCATGCCTACACAAGACCCAGCTGATGCTCAAAATGACAAGAAAGAAGCCCTCTGGCCTAGAATGTTAATAGTTAACTAAATATTTCTGACATAACCTCAAAAATAAATAGAGCTGTGAAGTAGTAAAATTCTTTAATTGAACACATCTGAATGGCAGCTTTCAATTTCTTGCATGGTCTCAGAAAGATAGATACACTGAAACAATCCTTGTCAGTATCTGAATATAGTAAGGATTTTTGAGCTTCCAAGAAGACTTTTAAGGACATTAGTTTTCACTTTCTAGAGTGTAAAAATTATTATAAAAGGCTATGAATGGCTCACACCTTTTGAAAAAAATGCCTTTATTTCCTCAGAGTCTGAAATGACAGCTGTACAAATGAGGCTACAGCAACCTTATATTTTACAAATATCTATCTTTCACTAACATTGAACTCAGAAGAAATAAGCTGTGATTCATTAACATAATACAAATTTTACTATTGAAGGTAGGCCAAAAGAATGGCTTATAATTAAGATATTAAAATAATGAGACAACAAGTTTGTCCCAAAAAATTAAACCCCATTTGTTACCAGTTTTCATTAGATAGACATTATCTACAGGTAGCTATCATCTTTATCAACTTTATGAGAAAATTTAGAATCAGTTAAGAAAATAAACCTTTTTTAATCATTCAGATGTCTCTTAGACTGCCAGTTTTTCTGAAGTCTCTCCTTATATTCAAGTAGCACTTAGCAAAATATAGCCATGACATTGTTTGGTTCTCTTAGATACTCTTATGTTAATGAAAATCTGTCTGTAGACTTAGAAATTAAGTGTATTTGTTCTCCAAAGCATTTTTCTCTGCTTTCTTTAATGATTTTTTTGTACTGTAATTTATATTTTAATTGACATATCAAAAGTGAATAGTCCTAATATTAAATCTGAGAATCAATTTGTTGGAGAAACAAAACTGCTGAAATGCATGGGAATATTCAGCGTAGATAAGGCTGCCAGAGCATTCATTCAAAAGGAATACTACAGTTAAGGGTAATGGAAATATACCAATAACTATCAGTGGTATAAATGGTATCCTTTCTATGGTAGTCACCAGAAAAGTAATATGGTTGTTTCTACAGATAATGCTTCTAAACGTGACAATAAAAATTATTAACAAAAGAAAACAAATGGTGCACACTGGATCACATGATGGCAAATTTATCTTCACTGGTGTGGAGAAGGGTCCATGTCTTAAAGAAACCTGCCAAAGGCCGTTTCATTTGTGCTTGCCTAATGTATGAGTTTGATTCAGACATCCTCAAGTGTCTGGGTTAAGCTGCACAGTGGACCATAAATAGTAGGCATTGCTTCATTCACTTACCATACACATAAATGGATCTGCTACAGTGACATGCTGTTATGATCCAATTATTAATATTACGTTGCTGCCTGAATCAAGGTGCAAACAAGACCATATGCCAAAGTCAATACTACAGATTTTATTTAACAGTAAATATTAGATAGAAACAGATAGAAAGAAATAGGAAAGAGAGTGGGATGGAGAGAAAGACAGTGTGGAAGGACATATTAAGTAGAATTCTATCACCACCCCATGGATCCAGAGGGCGTCCTAATGGTCCTTCTTCTGGTCTTGTCAGTGGTGGAGATCCCCAAGTTGTTCTTCTTGGGTATTAGCTTTACAGAGTCCACATTCCGAGAACACACAGGGCACAGAGGCTTTTCTCACAACTTGGGATGGCGTATGCATAAGTTGTTGCTTTCTTTTCCACAGTCTGCCATAATGGGAATTTTTGTTTGGATGCATTAACCAGGATGCTACCCAGATCTCCATCGCCAGACCTGGAACTGATGTCTTCCTGCCACAAATTCCTCCCTTCTGTTCTTGTCTCAAGTTCCCACTATAGTGGGTCATCTTACAAGTTCTTCTGTGGCCTTGACAATGTTTAAGGCAATTGTGATGTTTGGGTCTTACATATGTGAAGTGGGGGATGGGCAGATGGGTTTGGTTTTGGATGCCAGTCTTTGTGCACAGAGAAGGTGTTGCAGCCTCTTCATCATTTACAATCCTTCTTTAAAAAAAGAACACATTGTTTTGAGAGAGGCAAATTAAAGACACAAGGGAAAAAAGTTGCAATTTGCTAAAAGCTCGTATGAATTCTCCTTATTCTGAGCTCAGGTCTAATGCTGCCCTGGGTAAAGTATGTCCCTGTTGTAAGCAGGAGGTAAGTTTAAACATTATAGTTCTTCTAGTCTGAAAACTTAGGAGTTCAAGAATTACATTGATTTAGAGACCAAACAAATCTTAAATAGTGAATGGCAAATAATATACTAGTAAACCGAATATTCTGCTTAAAGTTCATAAAAAATCCCAAAGCTGAAATATATTTGCTGCAACTAGTGGAGCAGTCCTGAGAAACAAAAGCATTCAAATTTCCATCTGTTCAGAGATACAGAATAAAGAGCTACAGTCAGCATATACAAGACTTGTGATGAATACTTCAATCAGCAAAGAATAATAATGTAGCTTCAAATGTCTCATAATCTTTCCTGCAAGCTTTCCTGCAAGTCTCTCAACAAGCTGTGGGGTCTCACATGATCTGAGATTCCTGAGATGAGGCTGGCTTTATTTGTGTACATGCATCTGAATATAACTTAGTAATTACACAACTGTAGGCACAAAAGACAGTCCAAATTACTCAAATAAGTGTTTAAAATATATGGAAGTATTTAAGGAAGTGGAATATAAAAATGGTAATCCATTGCAAATCAAATTTACCTGACTTCTATTAGACACCAGAGTTAGTATTATGAAGAATTTGTGTACAGGGTCTTTGAGGGAAGAGTAAATAAATGAAAAAAAAAAAGATTTCCAAACTGGTGCTCTAAACATTGCCTTTGGAGATTGAACATAACTGCAAAGCACGTTTAAAGCCACCCAAAATTCCAGGGTATTATGAACAAAAAAAAAAAATAGATATAATTATACGAAGTAGTCCATTTATAAAAGATTTTTCTAACAGACACATAAGAGTAGATTGTTACAGAGTAACATCTCATCACTTTTATCCCTTAGGCAAAATAGAAATAGTGTAATAATAATTAACATTCTTTTGAAGTAGTTTTGGTGAGTCCTGTTTTCAGTCCCTTATATAACTTCCTGGTGGCTGTCAATATGTGTGAAGCTATTATTACTTCATTACATTACTGTCTTGGCATGCATTTAAAACTATGTGAACAGACACAAAGCAGAAAGGAAGGCACATGTAAGTAGCAAGATTCACTTGTAATTTTATTTCATGGAGAGAATCGTTATACTGCTATATGACAACACTAAGTTGTGTTATCACTGTAACACTGTAACATTTCAAAACAATGGCTCTTGCTCTGTTTTGAGTTATTTCAAGCAAGTCTTGAGAATCTTCTTGCACTAAGAACCACAAATATTCATTTTCAGATTCACATGCAGCTCTGTTAAAGAGTGTACATATTTGTATATAGATAGAGTTATTGAATGTTCCTTCAAAATTTTTGATAGACTTGACCCCAGAACTTTCTATGTGTATATTAATATTTTGGATTTATATTTCAAAAAGTATTAGTAGAATTGGGGAATCTCAGGGTTTTTTTTTTCAATTTTTTTTCTCCCCAGTAGGAACTGATAATTTAGGGTGAAAATAATCTATTTTTCTTTGGTTAAATTAGTCATATGATGTGATTTAGATCTCTGGGATTGCAGAACTGATTAGTGCTCTGATAAGTCTTCAGAGTTTCTCCCTTTGAAATGGTTACAGAAAAGCACCTGCATAGAGAGATTTATTCTTGATGTCCCAGACCCTGGTGCAGAGAGAGTGAATCATCACTGCAGGCATCTGTTCTCTTCAGACTAAGGAGAAAATGAGAGACGTAACTGGCATGACACCAACTGTGGCACTTATCTGTTAGATGGCCAGAGGAACATGAAGTAAGTACTACCCTGACTGGGGATCCCTTTGATGATGTCACTACAGAGCTGCTTTCCTCCAGATGAATGTGCACACTGTTTTTTGGGTTTTTTTTCTTGGGGCTATTTTTGTTTTTTTTTTTTTCCTGCATATGAAATGAAAGTAAGATGCAGGATTGCTAAAGACAAAGGACAACAGTGTTCTGGAATGCTATTATTTCCACCTAAATAGAAATCTACATTAAAGCCAATGGAGTAAGAGACAGGATATTTTAGGAAATTCTCTTCTGTAACTATTTCTCCTTCACTGCTGTTTTCTTGAGGTGATATTTGCAAGGAATGAAATAGGAAACACCTCTTAACATAGGTACTGTAGGAGCAATTGTTTGTCACATTGCTTTAAATAATAGCTATTCAGAGTGACAATTTTATTTGCTAGCAAAGAATTATGTGCTTGTCACAGACCTTATGCCCATTACAAAAATTATATTTGACAACACCATAAAACACGACCACTTCCAGGAGAGGCTTCGTATGATTTCTTCATGCAATTTTCCTTCTCTAATTTATTATTAACTTGATATTACTTTTTTTTTAGAATGTAAATAGTAATTTAGATATATGTTTAAATATAAGTAAATATCTTCCTTTAATGATGTGGTATTGTTTGCTAGATTTACTGCATTTATTTCACTTACTATAAAATCAAATTCTAAGTAAAATAGTTAGAAGATCTTAATAATACATAGCTCCTAATTGAAAGAGACAATAGTTTATATCCACCGTGGGTGTCTAAAGTTTTAGGACATTTATGTCAAGTTAACTCAATGTCAGCAGTGTATTTTCACATATTCAGAATTTCTGGTACCTTTGTATCAGTCTACATTCTAAATGAACTGAAAATGGATAGCAAACAACCACAAACATGAAGTTATAATACTATTTGAAACAAAAATATGCAGAAAAGAATCCACCAGTAAATCTAAAAAAAATATTAAGTATCTGACTACAATTTTAATTTTGCTCATATTTTATAGTTCAAATTTAAAACAAAATATGGTGAACCTGCATTGCTTCCAGGGTTTAAGAAAGAAGGAAAGATATAAGAAAGGAAATGTATAAATGGCAGCTCAGATTAACTCCATAGATAAATTTCTTAATGCTTAATGCAGAATGATTCATTAGAGATAAAAACATAATGAAATGATTACTAGAATTTATACTCATCAAGATAGGGATATTACATCTTACATGGTGAAAAAGAAAGATTAATTTCAGAATAATTTGTATTTATATTTGAGAAACTTGTATGTAAGGGAAATAAAGAGACCCTAAAGATGAAACAACATTCAACAGAGGTAGTACCAGCTCATTTAAAGGTTGCAGATGGATATAGATATATATATATGGCTTTTTCACTCAACTGGATTCTGAAGCATGTGGTTGCAAAAATTATTCATATCCAGAAGATTTTTTCTGTTAATAAAAACTTTTTTTTTCAAAGATTTTTAATGCTTTATCTTGTCTTTTTACAGGTTTTCTGAGAGATTAACATAGCTCTCAGACCATCACATTTACTGTAGCCTCAAATTCTGTTTAAATCAAATATGTAGACCCTCTTCCCATTGAAAAAAAAAGAAAAATAAACAAGAAAACCCAAAAAAATAAAACAAAAAATCCCCAAATTAAAAAAAAACAGGAAACCAAATCAAAACAAAACTCCCTAAAATTCCTAAGAGTCTTCACATATTTGGAAAAGATTTTCGATAATATTTAGAAAATATTCTAATATACTTTTACACATTGCAGCCTATAGTCACGGTGGTAGCTCAAGGTTACGACCTTCCTTTGCAACCAGACACAGAGAAGAAGAACTTCTGAGGAAGATTTTAAATTATTTGAATTACTCTCTGGAGATAACATAGAGGCACCTGCTCTTATCTCCTTTCAGCTTTTTCTTTTCCAACTTCTCATAGTTATCACTACAGCACTGGAAAGTGAATTGCTCCCTTTATTACAGAGTTGAGATGATTTCAGATGAGACAAAACTCTTACCTTAAGCAAGAACAAAGTATGATAAATCCATCTCATACATTCCAATTTATCTGATAAACATATCTATAGTACCTGTCCTCTAATCCTTTCCCTGCTTTTTTTTGCCTCTCACTGCCGATAAATTGTGATTTAAGCAATTCAGAACGTCATATATCTACTTGTTCCTGCACATATCCTGAAGATCAGATTAAAGTATGTGTATTAATACATAGGATAGTTATAATTACAAAAAATTGTGTTTATTTATGTACACTGAAAAATGAAATTACAAATTATAGGATTTTGAGGATGTAGAATTCTATAGCCGCTTTTACAGATGAATTGTGGAATATTTATAATCTCACAAAATTAAATTTTCATCACCAGCTAGACTCAGAACACTCAAATAATAAAAACCAGATAATATCCTGAAGCTAAATTCTGAACAAGAAATACACACCAATATGCCAATATTTTTTGGTATAATTTTGCTATAACTTTGAAATAATTAATGTCTAATTCTTTACAGCATTATTTTTCTGTTAAAACAGTAGCCAGTAATTTTTGTTTTGTGTTGGATCCTTTAGTGAGATGAAGACTCTTACTACAGCAGCTGGATTGCAGTCTCCAAAGGCCAATTTCTACAGTTCTTGTCACTGTGGATTTATTATCTGCAGAAGTGCTTGGAGGGCCCATAATTATGCCAATCCCCACTTGACATTTTAGACCCTTCTGCCACTATCTCAAGCCATCCTAAGTTTCAGCATCACACTGCATCATGAAAATACTGTTAGACAGCTATCAAGTAGCATCATGAGGATTAGAGATGTGCAATACCCAGCTATAAATGACTATTACAGCTCTTACATCTTGTGCTTCAGACCATAGACTTGAAAGCAGATCTACTGAATCTGGGTGATAAAAACTCAAATTCAGAGCTCACATTTTTCTTGCTTTTTAGTTTTCTTTCTGTTCATAAATCAAGGCTTAATTTTGCTGCTCATTAACAGATAAACATTCTATTATACCAATGAACTTGTTTTATATGTTTAGTGCAATGCTTCATTAATGTGTTCAACAAAAACGGTCCAACAGATGTAATTTAAATTCCATATGGAAAAACAGTATTTTTGTATTTTGATGAGACTAATTGCTACTGTATGAAATATATGAGCTAAAATAAATATAAGCAAATACCTATAGGCGTAAATTATGATGTTTATGTATGTACTTTATTGGCAGCAATCTTGAGACAGATGTGGTAAAAGTATTAAGAATGGTGGTTTCAGTATATCTATATACACAGGTGAGTCTTTTCACTAGAAGTCACTTGTGTGGATATATAAATCCAAAACACTCAAAATTTTTGTAGGTGTCAAGTTCCAGCAGGAAAATCTGAAGAAATTTGAATTATTATTATATTCTAATCCTGAAACTGTCAGTTAAAAAAAGCTGGTTTTGTTAGACATGAGCAACTTAGAAAGCTTAACTTTCAAAGTTCCCTTCTTATTTCCCCATATAATGGAAACACAAATGCTGATCAAAAGTATTTTTAGATTTTTTTTAATCTAGAATATCTTTTTTTTTAAACTGAGCAATATTCAAATTGAAACTCTTGAACCTTTTGCTTAATTGGTTCTGGTAAATGAAATGATTTTACAATTCTTGCCATGTATTTTCACTAAAAATTAGGGAAAACAATGCCCAGCTGCTAAAACAAATGGGAAATATTGACAATTTCAGTATAAAAAAAATAGAAAAAAAATCCTAACATATTTCTGTTGAATGCATTTCAACCAGCTGCAATATGTCTCTTTTTTTCCCTGAAAAGGATGGACCATATTCTCAAAGTTGTCCAGCTCACAGGTGAATCAATAACAATCTTCCCACCTTTGATGGGACATGGATCAGATCCAATGGGAAGAGCTATTTATGCAGTTCTGGGACTCTTACAGTCCAGCAGAACAAAAACTAAAGTAGGAAATATGACTCAACAGAATGAGAAAGATGTAAGTTCAGCCGTATCCTTTGTGTTTTCTCCCCTATGACCTATCAGTAGTTCTTCGTGCAGTGTTAACTTCACAGCATGTCAAATTAGGTAAAGTCATGATCTCAACTTTGCCACCTTTTTTTCACTTTTCCTCCATAAGTGGAGTGAAGGTGAAGTTTCTGGGACCTTTGGGATAATGCACTTGAAACAGCTTCATTTTTTTCTGCCTTTCTCCAACATAAATAACAAGTATCAGATACACTTTGTAATGAACATAAAGAAATGTTGGAGGGAAGAACCAGAAAACTTGTCTTTTATATGTTAGTTCAGCGTAGTTTTCCTGCTTTGTCACTGTCTTTAATTTCCCCTCTAGCTCTATAAAAACTTCTAGCTGTCTCCTAAATTCATTTATAGTATGTGCTTCAGTGGGCTTACCTGACAACTTATTCCTCACGTTTATTACTTTTAGAATGAAATAGTTGTGCTTGAATACTGCTGCTGCTTCCACTTAAAGGGATATTGTCCACTTATCAGGTTTTGTTTTGGTTTAAATTGACTAATTTTTAAAACAGACTTTTTTACTGACTTATCCCTCTTTACACCTTACACCCAGATCTCGGTATCTGTAATTGTATCTCTGCTCCACCGGTGATGTATAGTACAGTCCTATGGACAGGTTAGAGAGACTCAGCTACTTCTCCTGAGTCAGTGCAGTTACTGCTCCTACAGTGGTGCAGTCTTGTAGGCCCTCCTGTAACTGTGCCTTTTCTTCCAAAGGGAAAGTCAAAGGCAGAACTGCACTTTTGCTGTGGTGCTCTGGGCATTGACTACGTATCAGTGGAACAGCAGTGCTGTTCAGTCACCCAGCTGTCCAAAAGACACTGACATACTGACCCTCTAAGTCTTTCAGCACTGGAAATATTCATGGGTATTTGCAACGCTCATTGAATCTTTTCCCTGTCACCCTTTTCTAAAGTAATAACAGCAATAGTGGATTTTTTAAATAAAAATAATCCACATGTGGTGCTTAAAAGGTCAGAAACAGTAGCAAACAATCTTAGACATTTCTCTAAGAACTGCTAGTTATGTTTTTTTCTCTAAACATCTTTGGGAAAACAGGAAGTTATTGGTTGGTTTATTTATTCATGCTGAAAACACCAATGAAAAAAGCCTTCTTGTTGAATGCCAGATGGGAACACTCTGCTTTCAAAAAAGAATTAGTCAGGTGCATTTTGAAATGATGAAATGCCATGTATATATTTTTACAATGCTGACAGGAAACGGGGGATACACACAGGAAATTTTTTCCTTTAATATTTTAAATTATTTTTAACTAATTGCAAATATATGGAAAATATCCAGTGTATCTTCATTGAAATCTAGCATTTGGAGAAGCCAATTGTGCGACATACAACTACCTGACATAAGAGAAAGGTGCAAAAATGAATTATTATTGGATAATAATTTCATCAAATGTAGTCCTTCTAGGTTCTTCCTTTATCCTTCTTCGATGAATGGCTGAGATGGCCAAATAGGGTAATAATTTGAAGGTTTTTAAGATATCTACATCAAAAATGGACATCTGCTCTTAGTAGAGGGCATTGTACTGATTCTTAATGCTGTCTGACTCTTGAGCAGTATGTGTGGAGATCAGCCTCTCACTTCCAGAGTTTGTTACTATTCCATGTTTCAATTTACTTCAGGTAAGGTAATAATATGGAAATAACCTTGTTAAAATAAACTGGTTTCTCATGAAAAAAAGTGATTTATATCTGCGTTCTAGTGAAGTTAATCATGAGACTAACTTTCTGGTACATATTCCAAATCCTCTTTATTTTTTTTGGAAATAATACTTTACAGTCCAACTCAGGTCATCACATAAAAGAGGAACTAGGCTGGTGGACAGATACGCTGCTGCTGATACATACAGGTACACTAGAAGATTCAAAAGGGCAGAAGCAGGCATTAAATTCTTCTTAATATGCCCCTTCATTTTTATCTTTTCAAGCTAGAGCTCGTATGCATAGTTAATAATCTATTAATAATAAAGGATAAGGGAAGAGAACATATCTGTTGCATAACTGTTGAAAATATGTCAGAAATATTCTTTATAACCTACATAGTTCAGAGAAAGAGAGAGAAGCTCTTCCAAAAATACACTGTGTTTATATGTTCTGCATTTCCCTGAAGGAGCTATTTCTTTTCATTGACTTCATCTCCTCTTAGTCTGAAGTAGCTGGGATGAACAGACTGAATATGCCCACCAGAGCTCCTGCACAAAATTCTTCTTGGTTGATACAGAGAACTAACAACTTTCAACAGGAACTAGCTTTGAAGTTTATTCTCTGGTATTTAAATTCAAGAAATAAATATTTTAACAAAAAACAATGTAATTTATTTTTTTAAAGGTTATTATTAAAAATAACAATTTTTCAACAGTTTTGTCAGTTCTCAACATACTACTGCAAAATTCTAGAGCTCCTTTTTCTTATATATATATCATTATATTATTCCAGTATTTTTGAAAGATGAGAAAACACTTTTATGCTTAGACAACTGTAAGGAGAACAGTCTTTCACCATTGGGAAATGCATCTTTTAAAACTGTTTTCTGGGGAAAGTGTGAAGAAGTAAATTTCTCAAATTATTAAATGAGATTTATACATTCATCCCAGCTAATGAGCTCTGGGCTAGATCCTAAATTTGGCTAACATTATACCACACAAGGAGCCATGTTTCCCTCTCCTGATGAAGGTTAAGCATGTTATAATCTTAAAATGGATGTCCTCAGGCACCATCTCTGCAGTGTGGGTTTCATCATCTTTTAGATGTTGTTGCCATGGAAAACTTTTATATTGCTCTAAGGACTCCTTCAAATATTCTTATGCTGTGTGTCATTCTGTCTTCGAACATATGGAGGGAAAACAACACTCTCTTGGTTAATTATGAAATTTATCCAAATTTTAGTGTCTAGTATGAATCTCAAATGTACAGTTGACACACAATAATTAAATACTTAGTTTGAATGAATGCTTTCGGTTAAAAAGCAAATATTACTGCTGGATCTCATGGCAGAATGTTTTCAGTATGACCATGCTATATGTTTTATTACCTGATAAAACATGTGCTACTAGTTGAATTTATTTTACATATTTGTGTGTTAGCCATGAATATAGCATTTCCTGTTTTCCATCTAGCTGTGTCATACATTTATGAGTCTTCTTTTTCTTTCTTTAGGGTTTTTATTTTATTCATTATTTTATATCTCAAATAGCTCATGAATTGGCAATGTCATACAAATAAAGAGATTCAGTTAGCCTGTAACAAAAATTAACCCTGATTTTTTTCCTTTTCTGCTACCTTTTTTGTGAAGCAAAAGAGAGCATTATTGGTTTATTTAAGTCTGTTATGTTGGCTTTTTAGTATTTACACATTTTTATGAGGCAATTGTAATCTAAAAATAATTATATGAAGAACTGTGAATTCATTTTTTTATTTAACTGCCAATACAAAAGAGCATTTTGCCCCAGAATTAACAGCATTAAATCCAGTAAATATAATCTTTCCTCATTGAGTTTTCCTCAATGTTTGAAGGACCTATAAAAGAAAAATACAGCATCATTTTTTTCAGCTTATGAATCTACCAAGAGAACTTAACTGTGATGAGAAACATACTTTTGATCATAAATACTCTGTGATTCTTGTTCTTAATCATCTTTATTCTTGATTGTTGCATCAGCCTCAGTGCTGACATTACTGATTTGCTGGGCTGTTAGGACTCAATTCAGCAAAGTGCTTGAGAAGTGCTCATTTTAAACAAGGGAATAGATCAATCAAGTTACTTATATCTTTAGAATTTAAGTACAATAAACTGCTTTTGTGAATTCCCATTCAAAAGAAGAGTTAGGATCAAAGGTCTCTTCACATCCTTCATAATTCACCTGCATAGATGGTGTGTTTGTAACTGATTGTCAAACTTTTATTTTAATTTTTTCTCTCTGCTGAAGAGACTGAAGATATAAAAGAAATACTGTTAGAAAAACAGGATTTATTTTTAATGCTGTGTAGTTTTAGATGTCTATTTTGGCAACCAAACATGCAAGATTATATCACCAGAAACATCAACTCGGAAGAAAATACGGAAGGCTTCCTTGAATATTTAAATAAATAGGACTTAATTGTATTCTCCATAATATTATCTTCTAATAGTAATATAAATAGGGAAGACAGAACTGGTAAGCTGAGGCAACAGAAAAAAAAATCTTGCATTTTGTTTGTTTATCCTTTGAGGTTGATTCCTTATCAGCATTTGTGTAGTAATATGTTTTCCATATAAATAAATGAGCATTCAAAAAAGGCTAAGAAGCTTTTACAAGATTAGTTTTGATCCTGACAGTTTCTAACAATGCAGCCACATCTCATTCAGGAAATTGCAGCTACCACAGGCACTGAGCATCCAATCATTCTGAGAATTATCCTTTGAGATAAATCGGGAAACATCCTGGTGGGGCAATGCTATGACCCTTACAACCACAACCAAATTGTTAATATTTGATGAATAATGGAACAAAATTAATCTCCAAACACAATGCAGGTATTATTAGGAGTGATAAAACCAAAATTAATTTTAACACTGCCATGATTTCTAAACTTTCTAAATTTTCAAATCTGAACTTGCTGTATCAAAATAGATCACTATGGTTGTGTCCATCATTTGAAGGGATACCTTGTGCATTGATTCCATATCACAATCCACTCATCAACTACATGTTGAAACAACATGAGGAAGGATACATTTCCATGAAGTTGTGAGCTTCTGGTACTGCTCAATTTTTGCTGGTTTTGGTTACTTAACCACACTGCAGTGAATCTCTGGAGAAAGTGTGAAATGTTTTTAAACCTGCTGTTTGCAGCATGTCTTTCAAAAAATAAAAACAAACAACCCCATGCTATTGTGTTGTTTTGGAAGTCAATCGATCCTCTGAAGCCTAAAGCCTTTCCAAAATGATATAATACTGCTATATCATTTATAATAATGAATTGTAAGTATTTGTATTAAAGTACTTGTACCAGGTTCACTCATTAATCTGTTAATCTGTAAATCAACAAAAAGTACATAATTCAGTGGGGGAAAACACTACACTTAAACTTCCAGTAAAAGGGAAATCATTGAATCAATTATAACTGGAGAGACAATTTTTATTTTTACCATTGTGACTTATGCTGTTCCAAAGAAGTAAGGAAATCCTTAATTTGGTTATAGGATAACAGATCATCTAACTTGAATTAATGTGAGGGAGATACCATTTTACAACATT
>QUSF01000002.1:23330218-23358536 GCA_003676055.1 Chloebia gouldiae
TTATTATTATTATTATTATTATTATTATTATTATTATTATTATTATTTTCATAAGGAGAGACAGAAGGTTTACTTTGCAAGGACTTCCTAGAGAAATACAGAATCAAACATCAAAGTGTAATTTTTCCAAAAGAGCCAGTTATCTTTAGATAATTAAATTTTAAATTCAACACATGCAGAAACACAGTTGGATAAAATAATTGCTGTCATTAGCTTCCAACTGGATATATTCTATTCTAGTGAGATAAAGTTCCTGAAAAGTCCACTTCAAGAAAATATTCACAGTAACTTCACTGTTTTTAGGAGGAGATTTTTCAGGCTGATTTTTGTTATGAAGAAACTTAAAAATTGTTTCATTTCTTTTTGAGTATGAATAACAGCTTGAATTTGCAGTTTTCCTAATTTTTCCATGAATGTAAATACAGCTTTTGCCAACTCTAGGTGTTCAAAAACAGTGGAATGAAGAACTGGGCCTCTTCCTTGTGAGAATGTATCTAAGTAGAAAAATTGCATGCCCAAAAAAATAGTGAACAAGGTATCTTGATAGACAGCATGAAGGAGAATAACAAGTATTTTACAATGGATGTGGTTAAATAAAAAATTCTGCAGCACGAAGCAAGACCGAGAGAAGCATGTTTGCATCTGAAGGTCCTCAGAACATTTGTTATAAGGCTAAGGCTAAATTAATAAAGAGAAAGAAAACCAATCTGTACAGCTTGTAGAGGCTGAAAAACTCAAACTCATGTGCATTTTTTCCCTTATTATAAACTATAGCTTTCAAATTGACTTAATGAAGAACTTTCGTCATTTAGTCAGACATACAATGCGCAAGAACCTTGCTACAAGATGGATGCCCATATAGCTAAATTTGCTCCTGTAGGCCAAATAAAGTTTAAATGCCTGCAGGAAATAATATTTCAATAAATTATGCTTACATATAACCTATGATACTATAAAGTAAATTAATATCTTGATAGCTAGTGTATTCAATCCACTGTAGTTCCTACATTCAACTTTCCACAAAACTATTGCACAATTCTTTACTCATGAGGAGACTGATCAAAAGATTCCAGGATTTTTGCTCTGAATTGAGCACTGATTACATTCAGATACTGTCTCACTTGCTTGTTTTCTATTCTATGTTGATCACAAACAGGTCCTTATATATTTCCACAGCTTTTATTGCAGCAGAGAGAAAGAGAATTTGCATTTGTTTAGTTCTACTCAAGTGGTTTTATGAAAACACTAAATGTCATGAAATTTATTTTCATCAGAGGGTAATTTAGAATGGTTTTATTTTATAGGTTACTAATATTCAGAATTTTCCTTATACCATTTATTTAATCAAATAATCAGGATGATCTGAATTGGAAGGGACTTTGAAGCTCTAGTTCTAAATGCCCATACTGTAGGCAAGGACACTTTTTACTAGACTGGGGTGCTCCATCCAACCTGGTCTTAAGCACTTCCAGGGATGAAGCATCCACAACTTCTCTGGAAAACCTGTTCCAGTGCCTCACTACCTCCACAGTAAAGATTGTTTTCCCAATATCTAATCTAAAGCTATTCTTTTTCAGTTTGAATCCGTTCCCCCTTGTTCTGTCACTACATGTTCTTGTAAAAAGTCCCTCTCTGTTTTCCTTTTAGTCTCTCTTCATGTCCTGGGAGGCTGCATTTGGGTGACCCCAAAGCCTTCTCCTGGTGGAAAAATTCCATTTATCCCAGCCTTTCCTGATAGGAGAAGTGCTCCATCTGTCTACACAATCACAGAATGGTCTGAGTTGCAAGGTACTTAGAAGGATCCTCGAGTCCAGCTCTTCAGTGAATGGCCTACACAAGGCAAGCAACCTTGGCATTATTAGCACCATGCTCTAGCCAACTGAGCCAATCTAATCTACTTGGTGGCCCTCCTCTGGTCGTGCTCCAGTTGGTCAGTATTCTTCCCCTGCTGAGAACTTGAGAGCTGGACGCAATGCTCCAGATGGGGTCTCACCAGAACAAAGTAGAGGTAGAGTCACCTCCCTCATCCTGCTGGCCATGCTGATGCAGCCCAGGAGTGCACATAGCCAGGTCATGTCCAGCCTCTCATCCACCAGCACCCCCAAATCCTGCTCCTGTTCATCCACTAGCCTGTATTGATATCTGAGGTTGTCCTGATCCAGGTACAACACCTTGCACTTGGTCTTGTTAAGACCAAGTTAAGGCACGTGAGATTCCCACTTCTTAAGCTTGTCCAGGTCTCTCTGGCTGGTATCCTGTCCTTCAGGCATGTCCACTGCACCTTTCCACTTGGAGTCATCTCATATGTGCTGATGGTCCACTCAATACCTTCATCTATGTCATTAATATAGATATTAAATAACACTGGACCCATTAAGGACTTCAAGGTCCATATGTCACAGTTGTCCATTGGAATTCTGACCCATTGACCACTGGATACAGCTTTCCAACCACTTTCTTATCCATCTAACAGTCAGTGCATGTTATTTATTCATTTCTTTGCAGAAGCTTCAGTGCAGAATTTTCATACTTGTTCTGACCTGGTTTTAATTATTCCCATATTTCCAGAAAAATGTGCATTGTGCATAAATCTAAATGTATTTGTTCAAGTCTCTTAGTCAGATGTTTACTCATTACCCAGCTCAAATAAAGTCAGAATACTATCAGAACAATGTGATAAGCTTTATTTTTTTAAATATAATATTAGATTAATAAGTTTACCAGTGTTCAGCTTGATCTGATGTGACTTGTTAAAAAATCAAGAGTGTTAAATTTTGGGTTACAGACCTAAGGAGGAAAGGTTCTCTTGTAACATTGTCACACGTACACTTTAGGTTCCAAGAGTAATCTGAAATATTTGAACTGCTTCATAATGAAGCAGACAAAAGAGAGAAACAAAACATTTATTTGCAAATTCAGGAAAGTTTCTGAGATTGTCTGCACTCTAGTATCTGCTCTCACATCTCTTGTGTTCATCCATTCCAGCTTGGTATTTGGAGACCCAACGAACATGCTATGCTTAAAATTCTTTCATTGTATTGCTCAATTAACTTGAATTAGTAAGGAAGTGCAGGAAATCTCTGATGGAGTAACTCCCTCCATGAGTAAATAGCCATGTGAGGGATCTAAAATGTGATAGCTCTTCACCCTTACTGAATTTCTTCTCTCTTCCCTTTTCTCTGTCTCCTATCAACTGCCCCAAAGAAAATCTCTTCTTGCTAATAGCCACATGGGAAAGAGGAGAGTGTGGCTGGAGTTTCTTCATTAGCATAACCAGTGCAGTAACTCTGAGCAGCCACTCTCCTCCAGATCAGGCAACACTCGCTCATGCTTATGATGCAAGATACTTCTCTATAGATGCATGCAAGTTATTGCTGGTCCTAAAGAAAATGGTAGTACTGTACTTGGTTTTATATGCTGAAGTTAATTCAGATATGCCTTTATGGGTCTGAGTAACATTATATAAATACATCCCTAATTTTATATCCAAAATGTTACACAGCCTATTGGTTTACTGACACCTCAGCTTGGGCAAGAAAAGTTATGTAGCTCAAAGAACACTAACAAAAAACAGCCTTTTAATCAATGAGCCACTTTTGCTTAGACAATAGCTTTGTTGGATTTTTCAGGCTGGATGAAGAAATACTAAAACATGATGAGAAGCCTATATTCCTGGACTTTCCATTAAAACATAACCAGGAAAAAAAAAAAAAAAGAGGGGGAGGAGGATGGTGACAATAACTTTTGAGATTAGAAATAGCCTATCTTCCACCTGTTCATGAGTCTTTGCTTTCATGTTTTAGAATTTCAGTAGGAAAGGAAAAAAAATATATTCATGAAAATCACTTCTTTGATCTGTGTGTGAAAGAAAAGTTCTCATCCTCCTTAATGCTGAGGATGGCTGAGAATTTAACCCTTTAATTTCTAGGAGAAACTCTGGTATAGTTTAAAAAGTGAGAAACTTATACTTGGAATTTAATTGAGTCTCAGCACTTCATCTTTTAAGATCAAAGGATAGTGCTTAACATTTTTAATCATGCACAACCACTAACTGCTGCTCTGTAAGTTATCACAGTGATATTTAAAAAAAAACCAAAAAACATATTTACTCATTTTTATGGAAGCATAACGTGAAGGAAATTTTAGGGCTAATGATTTACAGATATAAGTTGGAAAAGAAAACAAACCCCAAACCAGAAATAATAATTTTGAAGCTCAATAAAATTAACCAGAAGTGCTGGACACAGCTGTCTAAAGGTCTTGATGCAGATCCCTATATTTCAAAGTATTTCAGGAGGTTTTCAGTAGTATTTCAGTATTTCACTAAACTGAAAAGAATAAAATGTTAGTAGATCTGTTCTCACTTGCCAGCTTTAATGGAGCACCAATAAATCCTCTTTTGGAAATCTTCAGATCAGTGTATCTCAAAGTTATACCTGACTTTGAAATACTTCTACTTATTTTTATAGTCAACAGTATCTTTCAGAGCTGAGCTAAAATTAGAGAGCAGAGGAGGACAGGAGCAAGCATGATTTCCTGATCCAAGGTTTCCCTGCTTCCAGTTATGTTTATTTAGGGAAAAATGAAGGTAGACAAGTGTACAGGGTGAAGGTGCCCTGGTGCTGACTTCAGCAGGGGCTGCAGGGAGGGTCTGTGAGGAGAGGCTCAGGCTGCCCCATGAAGGACACAGATGGCTCCAGCTGGCTCCAATCCACCCATCACACGCACAGCTGAGGTGGGAGACACCTCAGGGGAAATCTATTTAAGGAGGAAAAGAAGATTAAACACCCAAAAAACTGGAATTGTGAGAGAGAAGGGTGAGAATCTGTGACAGCAACAACTCTACAGACACCAAGGTCATTAAAGAAAGAGGGAGCTGAGGTGCTTCAGGAGCTGGAGGAGAGATTGCTGCACAACATCTGGAAAAGACCATGGTAAAGAAGTCTATGCCCTTTAGCTCATGGATGTCTCTGTGGAGCAGATTCCCACCTACAGCTGTGGAAGACCTCTTGTTGAAGCAGGTGGATGTGCCATAAAGGAAGCTGATAGCCAAGAAGAGGAGCACACGTTAGAGCACGGTAAAGGTATGAGAGGAGCAGTGACAGAGAGCAGCTCTTATGGACTGGTCACCCTGTTCCATCTCCCTGCACAAATCAGGGCAGGGGAAGTAGAGGAGACAAGTATGAAGGACTGAAGTTGAGGCTGGGATGTTTCTGACCATGTAACTGTACTTTTGATTGGTAACAAAATAATCTTCCCATAGTCAAGTCTGTTCTGCTCATGATAGCAATTCATGAATGATTTTTCTGTTATTATCTTGATCCATAAACATTTTCCATCTTTTTTGTTCTCTTCCTGTTCAGCTGAGAAGGAGGAGCAAGAGTGGATATGTGAGAGCCAGATAGCCATCTCAACTCACCTTGAGAAATGGCTTAGAATATCTGTGTTTACAAAATGTTCTTGGTTATGTCAGAAGTATTATATAACTGTATATATTTCCACTCAAAACAGCCAACAACTTGTGGCAACACATTTATTTTCTCTCTAGGAAAAAAAGGTAATTTTTAAAAACCTCTATTTCATTTAAATAAAAAGTAATACTTATTTCTAATATATTAGCCTAGATAGTAGTTATTCCTGCACTCTCCTCTTTTATGTTATATTGAATGTAAATTTTGGCTTTAATGTAGGGGACTTTAAGGGACTTTAACAAAGGCTTCTTTCATAATGAGAATGCTGGCAAGAATTATTCCTTTTTTTTTGTCTCATCTTTTAGAGTCTTCTACCTTTAATTATGTTATGAAATTTTAATCAGACCAATGGGACAATGCCATATGAACTGACTTTGTAGTTTAGCAAGACTATAGTGCTTTCTAAAGACATTAACGATAAGGGGCATCCTCTCCCCTTTATGTGTTATAACTTCATACAGAGGACTGAAAAAGTTTCAACTACAGTATTATGAGAGAAATGATGATGTCTTCGCATATTTTGGCTGAAGTGCTGCTACTTGGTGAATCAAGCAGTTGGGAGAATCGACTGTGATGATTTCACATGTTAAGCAAGTACTTACACAGTATTGCTGTGCGTACAGGTGGCTGTGATTGCAATAACTCCACCTTTGTCCTGAATTATATGTGTGAAGATGAAATTTTTGAACCGTCAGCCTGATAAGAATTGAAAGAAAAATACAGTGTTGTGAAACACTGATTGGAAATACAGGCAAAGAAGAATAAACTTGATTTCAGAAGATCGCTATCTGAGGATGCAGACAAGCAGCCAGTGACATTTTTACTATGCCACTGGCCTTTTATTAGCCTTACTGCTCTTGAAAGAAGGGCTGTGAGTTACTGAAAATCATACTTCTGTGCCCATTTAGGCAACCAAGTATTTAAGTCTGAGTCAGATGCTGTAATTGTAAAAACAGCATGATCTCTGGTTGCACATCATTAGTAAATAGACTACACAGTAGTAAATTAAATCAGAATTTGTGTCTAGACATATTTGTGTGCAAATTACAGAAACTACAAGGTATATGGGAAGAGGAATGTAATTCTTTATCAGGCTTCTTGATGGTAAATAATATATCAAAAAAACCCAAACCATTCTTCAAACCACACCTCTGTATCATCTCTACAATGTTTCATAATTCTTGTGGGAGAACAAAAAGGAAGTGAAAAAAAGGGTTAAAACCTACAATCTGTTCATTAATTAGTGCAAAATATTTTGATTTCCTGTTAAAACACATTTTTCAATGTGTTGAAATGTGTCCAGTTTTGAGTCTAGGAATTTGGTATTGCAGTTGGAATTATTCAATTACGGAGCTTATTATAAGGCTTAAGAAAATGAGTAACAGAGTTAAAAGAAGAAAAAGCAAAAAGGCGAAAGTGTTTTGAATGCAGCTTTATAATTTGTTAAAGATCCATATTCATGTTTTCAGTTTTTGAAAATTCACTAACCACAGATTTTGTCTAAACTTATAGGAAAGGTAAGGAAAAAAAGAGCAAGAGAAAGACAAAGAAAACTACCAAAATTTTCAAATTATCCTATGTGTAACTTTATCTTAAATATCTTTAAGAGCTTATTTTTCTCATCTTTCAAGTTATTTATCAGTTTGTTAGTTTACATCTCTGAAGAGTTTATAAACGAAATCAATAGTTATTACCAGTAAAAATTTTTTTCTACAAACCAAAAGCTTCACTTTCAGCAAGAATGTACAGTCATTCAAAGAAAGATTTTTAACAGGTATCTCATTATTTATAGAACAAAGAAGCTTCATAAGTACTAAATGTATTTTGATTATTCTATAATCTGTAGCAACTACTTGATACCTGTTGAAGAAGATATCCAACACACAAAATCAGATGTGGTTCATGGCTACAATCACCTGTTACCTAATGCCCTGAAGGTTCAAGAGATACTTGTCTCATTTGCCTCCTAGTTTATGACTTTTTGTAACAGGTAGTGCACATAAGAATAAGAATCCAATGCCAAAAGAAACTGGTTCACAGGAGAACAGAGAAAATTAAAACAGTTACTACAATGCTTGATATTTAGAGATTTAAAATGATTATTGATGCATTCAGTTCAACATAGTGTTCAGTTTTTGTGACTCCAGTGCAGAAAAAGATAGTCTACATTCTCTATGACAATTCAAAGTTGGCAAAAATAGTGTTCTGTCCACAGTATGCCATCTTTTCTCTAGAGATATTTATAATTCTTGTTTTGTCCTAGGACTTTATTGAGATCAGTATATATTCAGCATCACTGCACTGCTTGTATTTTGTGTTTTTTTTTTTTCCTTACCCAGTTCATGCTGCAAGGCAATGAAAACTATTAATGTGGTTTCAATTTTTTTTTTCTCCAGCAAGAAACCTTAGATTTTCAATGGCATTTTATTTGGTAGCAGAAGATTAAAAAAGTGATGAACAGTAGATTTTCCATGGCACTCAGTGTCATAGCAGTAATGATTTTGTCAGGCTAGCAACTTGCATTGGTAGTTTTCTTTTTCATGGGCTATGTTTTGACAGATAATATTCCACAATACAGGAAAAAAACTGCAACCACTGTCAAATTTAGATTTACTTCTTACACTAAGAACTCATGGTTTTTATACAAGTAGAACACATAGGAATTATAGGAATTTCTAGCATTAGCTTTTTAGGTGTTACTTTGTTTTTTCATTATGTTTGACATTGTGAGACAGATAATTGCTATTGATGGCGACCCACATTCTTAGGAGAGTAAAACTTCAGTGAAATATAAAATACACCACAAGTTCACAGAAACTTGAAATGAACTTGCCTATGTTGGTAAATTATTCCAGAGATAATTTACTATCTCCAACCAAGCACAGTAGATACGTAATATATCTGCAGAAAACTTTCAGAACAATAAAGATTCTTCTTCAGTATAACAGACCATAACTGAAAAAAACCTCACATAATTTAAGACATTTGAGATGACTTGTTAGAAATTATTTCATTACTCAAAAATTGCAGCATTTTTTCAATAAAATTTTGCTTTATACCTACATGTATATTTCTTTTTCTGTGTGATATAATAACAATTTTAATGTAATTTATAATTAGGCTGTAAAATTAAGTATAGGTTTGTACTCACTATGTGTATGACCTTTAATTGTAAATATCAGTTTTTTCCTATGAAGGAAGTGCTTATTTAGCCAAAAAAAGCAATCAGTATTCTGAAGGAAAACTATTCAAAGACTACTCAACAAATTAGAGAAGTGGATATAAAGAAAAAACATGAAGTTCAGGAAAAGAAAATGACCAGTCTTGCACTTAGTATAGAATTAGGCAGCAAAAGGAGAAGGTGGTAATTGAAAAAAGCCGAAAGAAGCTTTGCAGCAAAGGACTCAGTTTCCTGATGGGTGTCCTCTTGATAATGAGTCACCAGTGCACCCATGCAGGGGTGAAGATAAAATATGTTCAGTCTGCATAAATAAAAACTATGCTGACAGATAGAATGATAGGGTTACTCAAATCTGTCCAGTATATGTATGAGACCAGATCTACAGTTCTATGTCCAGTTTGGGGATTTGAAGTGCCAGAAAGATATTGGAAGACTGGAGAAAGTTCCAGGAATTGCTGCTGAGTGACAGGCTGGAGCTCGGAGAATGAGGTGAGGCTACAGAACGGAGTTTGTTCAGCCTGAAGAAGGTGATCAGAAAGGAAGGAATTTCCATGTTCAATTACCTTATCATAGAATCATTGAACATTCGATGTTGGAAGGGACCTTAAAATCCATCTAGTTCAAATCCCTCTGCTTTGGGTAGGCACATCATTCATTAGACCAGGTGCTCAGAACTTCATCCTCGACTGTTAACACTTTCAGGGGTGGAACACCACAACTTTTCTGGGCAACCTATTCCTGTGTCTCACTGTCTCCACAGTAAAGACTTTTTTCATAATCTCTAACTTAAACCTGCTCTCTCTCAGTTTGGATCCATTCTCCCTACTCCTGTCATTACATCCTCTTGTAAAAAGTCCCTTTCCATCTTCCTTGTAGGCTCCCTTCAGGTACTAGAAGGTGGCAATTGGGTGACCCCAAAACCTTCTCCAGGCAGAAAAACCCCAATTCTTCCGTCTTTTCTTCATAGGAGAGGTACTCCATCCGTTTACCGAATCATCTTTGTGGCCCTCCTCTGGACTCACTCCAACAGGTCCATGTGATTCTTGTATTGGGATGCCCACAGCTGGATGCAGTACTCAAAGTGGGGGCTCACCAGAGAATGGCTGGGTGGGGAGAAATCAGACTCAGGCTTTTCTTAAGGTGAACAGTGTGAGGAATTTTTTTAAGTGTGAACAGTGGAGAGGAGTTTCAATAATACAAAAATCTAATTCGAGTTGAAGAAAAACATTTTCAGCACGAATGTGAGCAAGCATGGGAGCAGTTTTCAGAGAGAAGTGGTGAATTTTCTGTCTCTAGAGACGTATGAAGCTAAACTGGCCTTGAACAAAATGGTATTACTTCAAATTTAATATTGCTTTATACAAGACATTGCACTAGGTGGCTTCCAACTTCTAACTTGCATCCTTCTATGAGTCTGCAATATCTAGACAGGGCTATCAAGGTTTTGTAAAGGAAATGGTCTGTCCTGAAACATTTATTCACTGGTATCTTACTTAGACTCTTCTAGTGTCTTTAAAATGGAGTTGGAGGTTTTTGTACATTTGTCAGAAGATAGAAACACGATTAAGTGATGTATTTTATGGACAATATGTGCACTGAAGCAACATGAAACTAAAACTGGATTAAATATTGTAATCGTAAGTTGGAAAATACTTTTATTTTACCTTTAGATCTGTGCTTAGTGTTCTATTCAATCTAGAGCGTATTCAAACATCTGACCTCCATCTGTCTTTAAACACTTACAGAAGAAAGGAAAATAATCAATTTACAGTAGATGTTTTACCTGTTAAAGCATCAGTGGTGGTCACAGATTTCTGGAGTTCAGGGCTCCCTAGTGCATAAGGCAGTGAGCACTGCTACAGTAACAAGGAATATTTTGGATTTTTGTTTGTCATGTACCTAACAACAACATGAAGAACTATAAAAATAATGCATGTAAAAAAATAACACAATTTTTTTAGTGATACTACTGAAAATGATCCAGAAAAAGATCTTCAGTTTTGAAATGTTATTCCTGTTTGATTTAATTTAAATATTTATGATCTGGGGAAGATATGTAGTAGATGAAATTATTTGAAGGCATGTTCTTACACTCAAAGTCATGTTATAGGCTATAGTCTCATTAATAATGAAGTTAAATTCGAGGGTTGTTTTTTAAAGTCTTCCTAGAATCTATGTGTTTTCTCTGATGTTATAATTATCTTTGCAACATCCCTCTGGGTCCTAAGGTTGATGCTTCAGCCCTTCTCAAGAAGTATGGAAGACAGGGTCACAGCTACTTGTCATCATGTGCAGGTGTCTGCCAAGAAAAGTGTGACATTGATGTTTTCTTTCTCCTCAGACTTAGGCTCTGTCTGGTGCTATATTTATAGGTTTCCCTGTCACATTCCACTTATTTCTCCTGGGCTGCCAGCTGCAGCCTGGCAGTGAGCCCTATCACCCAAAGGGACTCCTGGCACACAAAGAGCTGTGGTTTCTCAGACAGTGACTGCAGCAGGAAAGGGGTGTCACCTCCCTGTTAACCTCAGAGCTGAAGCTGGAACAGGGGAAGCAAAAAACTGGCTCTGGTGCAGGGCTTAAAACAATGACACCCAGCTCAGTCTGGGCAATTTTCAACTTCTGTGATGGCTGAGAGGTTGTATGAATTTGATATATGTTGGATATCATAAGAATCACATGCTTGGCTTTAATACCATGCAAAAAATATGACTAGAAAGATGAAATAAAGAAATTCTTATATCAGTGAGCTTGGCAAGTAAGAATTAGGAAGAATTCTGGAATACAGGATTACAAATACACAGTGCTGTTGAAAAGTTAAAGAAATAGTTTGAAATAAACTACCAAAGAGGGAAATACAAAATATTTCATCTTGGTAGGAATACTAATCAGTGTATATATTTAAAATGATAAATAGTGGGCTAAATCAAATTTCACTGCAGAATGTGACTAAAGAATTGCAGTGGATCACAAAAGATGTTACCCCAAAGAAAGGTGTGAATAGCCTCAGGTCTGTTCTATCTCTGATTCATTACAAAGAATATTCTGTGTCATCCTTGACCAGTGTTTGTCTAGTTTATTCTCAAGAACTTTGAGTAGTAAAGACTGCCCAAGGTCTCCAGGGAATCTACTCTTATGCTTTATTCTTCTGCTTTTTATGTAATATTTGAACATTTTTTTTACTGCAATATAATCTCTTTTTATTTTCCCTTTTCTATTGTGTGCATAGAAAAAATGGCTTTCTTTTTCATTTTGCAACCTGTTATGAACATATAGACAAAACAGACCTTTCCTCTTTAGGTATGAGGCCTATAGCCATGAGATATACCGCGAAGGGATTACTCTGATAGGCTGCTGATAGGGATAATAGGTTATCAAGCAGAGGACGACCCTGTATAGGGGGGTGATAGAGAGGTGCCAGATGCATGACCTATGGTCTTTGTGATCTTGCCCTTTACAAAGAGAGACAGTAACACAAAACCCCTCATTTACATGTGAAGTGGCTGCCTTTCCCTCTTCCCCTCCCCTTCTTTATGAGGGCAGCAACAAGTTACTTGGCTAAGGTCTTACCTCCACTTCTCCCAAAATATAATTTTGTCATTTGTAATACTCCATGGAAGACTACAGGGACACCTCTTTGGTAAGATTTGCACCTCTGGCTGCATTGAATCATACCCAGGTGAATTTAAGCTTGATTGATGGCAAAATCAGCCTGATTGAATCATTACAATTATGAATGGCAATTCTGAATTTGTATCTTTGTAGTTTCAACAAACTGTGATTCTGTGATTGTAAAAGCTCTTGTTGAACATGTGCAGACTTACAGTGTCAAAATGGCTACCATCAGAAATTAAGCCCAGCTACACCTGATATCTCAAGAGTCAGAGACAATTAATAATAAGCCCAGGGAGTCGCAAATAAAATGAAGTGGGTTCTGAAACAGGGTCTTGCCTTATCAGGAAATTGAAAAACAAGACTCACGGTCTCATAGATGGGAAATGATGTACTGCTTTGCTTAGTTTAGGCCCACAGTTTCACAGCAGAGCTTGGATGGGATGTGCTACTGACAGTGGACAGACCTCAAAGACATTTGGTAGAGATGAGAAATTAACAAAGCCAGCTCAGCAACAGTGCTGAAATCAGTCCAAACTAGGTAAAAGGTAATTCCAGCAGGAGGAGATTGCAACACACAACCCACCAACTCAAGAAATCATCCAGCTCAAAAGAAGAGAAAAACTGAGTATGTGGATGAGTTAGCATGAGAAGCAAGACAATTGCTAAAGCAATAGAAGGTAGAATACCAATTAAGACAAGAACTATGAACTTGTAGAAAATGAACTATAATACATTTGTGTATTAAAATGCATAAATAGTGTAAATTTTTGAGAATCAGTGTGCTGGCTTAGTGGATTTACTACCTAGCACCCGTCTTCACACAATATGAAATAAACAGAGACTTCAGCTCTGTGTGTGAGATTGGTTTATTTCACATTGGGTGACAAATCCCATTTTTAGGCACAACGCACCCAGCTCCTCTAATCTCTGACATCCAGCTAGAAAGCAAGGGTCTTTATATCCTTCCAAATTTCTATATTATAAACTTGCAAGTCTTTTTTTGCAAGATAGCAAATAAGTTTTTTGGTCTTTCTGTACTACTAAAGATGCTGTCTAACAGTTTGAGCTGCTTCAGATAATCATTACCAAAGCAGTCTTGGTCTTGAGATCTTAGGTTTTCTATGAGGAACCTAGGAGCTAATAAAATTAGCATTATTCAGGTTGTGCTACAACTTGACTATGGGTATATCCAAGGCAGGTTTTGCAATGAACTCCTGTAGAGACTTTTCCAACACCCATCTGCAAGCTCCTATGTTGGAACCTGTCCATGGCTTTGCAAGGTAAATGGTACCTACCTTTACTGTAGGAAGGTATGATATATACCTACCTGGAGGTAAACTGGTATTACAATAAAGTGTTGTATAATTCTGGGCATAGCCAAAAAAACCAAATTGCTCTGTCAGTTGATCAGATCACAGATATGATCACTGTAACTCAATAACCTCCAATGTTAAATTAATACCACCATCCCTAGCTTTCTTTGAGATGGTTCAACTTGTCTGCATCCAGGAAATTTCCAGCCACTATTTTATGGCAGGCATAGGTCAGGTACTGTTCCCAATAGGCAATCTGGATATAACATCCTTGGTATGAAATTTTAGGAATTAAATAGTATGGATATTTAGAATGTTTACTCCAGGGTCATGGAGTAAGCTCTGGGTACTATTTGACTCTATAATGCAGTTCTGCCTTTTTACCCTGCCCACACCTGGACACCACACTTCAAATATATGTTGGATTAGTTAGAGCAGAAAATTGTTTTCTAGAAAATGTGTCCTAAACAAAATATTGAAAGAGCTAGTATATGACAGTAAGTAGAAAAGGTTTCAGAAGCATACAATAATAGCATGCTATGAAAGATTGTGGCAAAGAAGCAAATTTATCATTACACTCTACACTATGAACAAGACAAGAAATAACAGGACTATTTTGCAAGAAAGATTAAGACTGAGCATATAAATAAAGGCTTCCTGATGGTGAGAGAGATAAGCACCCAAGTGAGGCAGTCTATGGAAATAGGATAGCTAAAAATTTTTAGAAATGCATTAGAAAAAATTTCAATTCAAGTAGAATTAGAGTAAAATATCATGGGTTGGATGAGACTCTATAAGGATCATCAAGTCCAATTGCTGACTGCGCATAAGACAACATAAAAGTTCAACTATATGTATAAGAACATTGTCTTTACACTTGTTGAACATGGAGAGGTCATAACCACTTCCCTGGGGAACTTGTTGCAGTGCTTGATAACCCTCTCAGTAAAGAACTTTTCCCTAATATCCAATCTGAACTTCCCCAGGGGAAGTTTTACACCATTTCCACCATTTCCATGTGTTTTATAAGACATTAGAGAGAAGAGACAGACACAAAATTGCAGAATATTCTGAGTTGGAAGGGAATCAAAAGGATCATTGAGTTCAACTCCTAAGTGAATGGCCCATGGAGGATTCAAACCTACAAATTTGGCATTATTAATACCCCCTTCTCTGTCCTGTCTTATAAGGAAGCTGAAGGCAGCAATGAGGTCACTCCTCAGAAACTGAACAGAGTATTCTTAGACACTTCTTGTAAGTTATGCCTCTAGTACTTTCACCATTTCTGTTGTCCTCTTTTGGACACATCCTAATATTTTTATGTTCTTCTTATGTTGTGGAGCTCAAAACTCTTCAAATTACTTGAGGTGAGACTCTACCAATACCAAGTTTAGAGGGGCAGTCACTTCCTTTGACTAGTTATCTGTGTTGTGCTTAATGCTCCCAAGGACACTGTCAGTACTTTTAGCTGCCAAGGCACACCATTGTTTCATTTTGAGCTTAACTGAACATTATTTGACATAGTAGATGAAGAAAGTTCCCCTTTGTAGCCTCTTCTAGCCCTGTTTTCTATGGTAGTACTACCACACCTGTGAGTGATACCAGGGATGATGTTCTTATGACACACTGATAAAGGATGTGATATTCATTATAAATTCTCCTCAGGCTGAAAATGTCACAGACATCAGGGAATGTTTGTGCTTTTATTGTATAGTTGCCTTAACTTTGGCAATCAGCCCACTATTCAGATTCAGAAAGTGTTGGCTAATGCCCTCAAATTTTACCTCTCAAAAGTGGTGAGTGACAAGCTCTTATTTTTTTACAGCTCTTAAGTTCTTAGAGTACATTTAAACTCTCACAATACAGTTCTCAAAGGTGCTGGGTCAAAAGGTGCTGGTTTAAAAATCACACCACACCTCCTCAAGCTTCCCACTCCCACAGTAAACCTCAGTATGGAGTATGGGGTAGAATATGACAGACGTGATCTGCCCAGACAGTAGAGAAAGCAGTAGAGAAGTAAAGCTGGAAAAGAGAGAAAGAGAACAAAGACCATCTGTCCTCAGATTCCACATTCATCTTGCAATGTGGATGGTCCAGATCTGGATTAGTAAACCAAAGAATGTGAAAGAGAGGCAAAAGAGACAGAGGGGAACTGATCTGCTCCATTTATTAAAGTTATCCTGGTGCAAGTCTCTTATGTAAAAAAGACTTTTTGGGCCGTTTCATTCATGCATGTGCAGCCAGCCCTTTTGAGCTTTCCTCCAGGAAGCCAGTCTGAGGTGGGGCATGACTGAGTGTAAGTCTCCAGGTGAAACAAGAAATTGGCTCAAAACCACGCTACTCCACCTTTGTGGGATCATCTCTTCTACGTTTGAGACAAAGCCTATGCATTGCATGAGAGATTACTGGTTGGATGGAGCTAAAATGGTACTGGGCAACCTGCTAACAACTCAGTGCAATGCTGTTTCAGTACTCCAGCTCATGCTTTGGATCTGACAGTACCCCTAGTGCAAATTTAAGCCTGAATGAGATGATCAGGTTATATCTGTGTGATAAACCAGTATTATAGTAGAATTTAAAACACAAAAACAAAGGGATTGTGAGATAATAGCTAGGAAAATATTTAACAAATGTTTAGAGCCAAGAGAGAAGGTATGGAGGACTGACCTATAATTAATGTTGCTGAGACTGGAACAGGGAGAGACATGGCAATCCAGCATGTTATCCAAGATTCAAGTCAGGAGAGAACTTTAAAACCTGCAACAGAACCTTAAAGTAAATGTAAATCAAAGATTAATTTGGGGAAATTTTCAAGTATTTTTGAGAGAAAAAATATTTCTTATATTGCTATATAGGTGGCAGTCTAGGCTAATGGTTTTGAAAATTACAAAGAACAGCTTGTTTTTATGTAAGTCTACATTAAAAAAAAAAGCTTTAAATAATTCCTCCTTTTTTTCCTTTTTTTTTCCTTTTTTTGTTTTTGGTTTTTTGTTTTTGGTTTTGTTTTTTTTTTTCAGAATGGAGAACAGCCTGTCACACTAGACTAAAAAAATGGAAAGTGGATTTTTCCCAGCTTCCTGAAAAACTAAATATACACCCCCATTTTAAGGCAATGACTAATCCTGAGGGAAGCAAGGCAGTCTTAACCTATTTAAGGTTTTCATCTGAAAACCAGAGATTTTAATGAAAATTCTTCAATTAAAAATAAAGTGGAGTTTTTAACATTCAGAACAAATATATAAATCTTACTATCTGACTTTCTTTGTCTAAAAGATTTTTTACTTAGTTGGTGAAGTCACTGAAGCTACTTATAAATGATGTATGAAATGAAAGCTCACTGTGCAAAGCACAGAGAGAACACCGACACTACTTTTGAATCACTGTTTCCATAAGTTTTATAATTTACCATACTATAGTATGGTATAGTAGGGGGTTCAAGTTTTGCTTATTTTTTTATCCAGTCTGAAAAGGAGCCACAAAGCAACACTAAGCAAAGTAAGAAGAAATATACAAGGAAAGCTAATTTTTAAAGACAGTTTTATTTTGGGTTCTTACATATTTTTTCCATTATTTTTCTGAGTTTCTGAGGAGCTAGATCTGTTTAAATTTCTTTCTTTCTTTTTTTTTTTACTAAGTTATATCAAATCATACATGTACTTCTTCTACAGTCTCTAAAAATAATGCCTATCAGTTACATCCCATAAAAATGTTAGAAAGTGGAAGGTCTATGTGGCAGTATGAATTAACATTTTTTTATTCATTTAAGCAACAAAATGCATTATTTTAAATACAGAGGTTTTGACTTGGGGATAATATAACTTCACCCTTTTTGATGAAGAGTAATGAGAAACTCCCATTTTTAATAATATAAAGAACATGATTAATTTCTAAAAAAATTCATATTGCACAGGTATTTAAACAGGTTGCTGAAGTATGTCCATAATCTGGATTCAGAGAACATTATCCACATCACTAAAATATTTGAAGGTGACAATACTTGACACAGTTTTTTATGTTTTCCTGTTACTGATTGCATACATCATGCAGCCAGCAGCCAAGCAGCCAAGCCCCACACAGCCGCTCACTCCCACACCAGCAGGACTGGGGAGAGAATCGGAAGGGTAAATCTGGAAAACCCGTGTGTTGAGACAAAGACTGTTTACTAGGTGCGGCGGTACCTGCCCGGCCCCGGGTGGGTGGAAGGGCCCGGCTGGCACAGCCCGTGTGAGGCCGCGTGGCCGCCCCATGGTGCCAGGTGGGGCAAGAAAGGTGCCCTCTGAGTGGGTGCAGTGACAAATGCTGAAGAAATCAAAGATTACAGCAACTCAAATAGGGGGTGGGCAGACAGGGTGCAAGCCTGTCTCGCCCAATGGGGATAAACCAGAGAGGGACACAACAACCTATGATAATGTGGTAGGGGTAGGTACAAGGTCAGGGGACAAATAGAAAAGCTAAACTGGAGTGATTGATACAGAACTTTCTGGAAGAAACTGGGGGTGGTCACAGGATTGACAGCTTAAAGGGTATGAACAAACTCAGACTGATGGAACCAAATAAGGAGAAAACAGGGAGAGGTGAGAAGATTGGCAGATAACTGGGGAGACAAGTGGCAGGAACTTTTGGGGTAAGGGGACACATAGGGAGCATGAGGCTAACTAACATTTGATAAAACTAACTGACTAAATCAACCCACACCACAACAACTAGGGAAAGTAAAACCTGTGCACACAAGCAAAGCAAAACCAGGAGTGAGTTCAGTGCTGTCCAAGGGCAGGTAGGTGTTCAGCCATCGCCAGGAGAGCAGGGCCCCATCACAGGTAACAGACTCTGGAAGACAAACACCCTCATTCCAAACGTTCCCCCTTTCTCCTTCTAACCTCCACTTTACATACTGAGCATGATGACATATCATGTGGAATATCCCTTAGGTCAGTTTGGGTCACCTGTCCACGCTGTGTCTCCTCCCAGTCTCCCTTGCACCCCCAGAGTTGTCACCAGCCCGGCCACACGAAAAGCAGAAAAGGCCTTGGCCCTGTGTAAGACCTGCCCAGCAATAACAAAAACACTTCTTTTTTATCAGCCCTGTGCTCAGCACAAATCCAAAAACAGCCCCATGCCAGCCATTGGGAAGAAAATGAACTCTACCCAGCCTAAGCCCATCACACTATAATTTTTTGGATAATTGTATATACTGATGAAAGGACTGTGTATTCAGATAACATAATACTCTACTGCTGTTGCTAAAAATAGTAACATGTACCTCTTGCAAGGCTGAAATATTTCCACAAAAGTTAGTCAGAGGTCTGTTAAGAATTCTTATTTTTTTCTCATCTGAAGATTAATTCCAGCACATGCATCAATATTAAATATTAAAGTCATATGTATTTATTAAGTAGATCCCTTAAAAATGTATTATTATATGAAAATATTTAGTATAAAATTTCAAAATACTTGTGGCATTTATTTTGTGTAGAAGACAAATCCTGTTATATTTTATTGTTGAATTTTCTCAGCTAAACAAGAACAAATCCAAAGGAAATTCACTCAGCCTGAGTTTCTAGCAGGTAAATATGGCATTTGTTGCAGCTAGGTCAAGGCCTAGCAGGAGTTAAGATAAGTATCTGTCCCATATATCTTAAATTCCAACACTGAAATATTTAAGCAGTGGATTCTCTTTCATTTGTTTATGCTTCTTTCCTAACAAAAGAGTTGAGAATATTCAGAAAGCAGAAATAAGTGTTTCCTCCAGGTGTCTTTTGAATGCACTACTTAACAGCCATGTTATGATTGTTTTGTCATGTGTAAGAGATAAACTCTTATTTATGGTGTAAATTAGTTTTTCATCTCAGGATAATTAATCTAAATAAAAAGATACATATTATATGAAATGCTCACATTATCTTTAGTGGTTTAGACATCATGTTAAAATACCAAGCAGGAACTTGAAGAGAATAAAATACATATAAAACTCTTGAATCTGTATCTTATAGTGCAACATCACAGTCAGTACTTAATTCCTAAAAGTGAAGAGGTGTTTTGAAAAACAAAACAAAAAAAAATTTAGCTGTAGAAAGCTTTCTGGAAATATGTATTTCTCTCCACTGCACAAGGAAACCTACATGTGAATTTCAGAATCTCTTGTAAGGCATCTGTAGTTACAGGCAAGATAGACAGAGAGATTTCTTGAATTTTTGGATGATAATTGATTTTAAGTACTGCGGTGTCTTTTACAATATATCAAGGTAGATTCTTTGTGGAAACAAGGCTTTTTGCAGATTTCTTTTTTCTGTGACAAATCTGTATATTTTCCTTGTAAATACTATATTGGGCAGACAGCTCTTTCAAGTAATACAAGTCTTTCCCATCTCATTTAGGGCTTGTAATGCATCTAGAATAATAAGAAAATGAATATTAAGCAATGATATGTGTGATAAATCTGAAAAATACAGTAAACAGAAGTCCAAGTTGTCCATACTTCTTCCTACATAATGAAACTGAAAAGGAATGTCTCTTGCTGCTGAAAATGGTGGAAACACAAGACAGTAAGGCTCTTGATGTCTATTATTTGCAAACAGAATGACAAAGATGAACTTGGATAAGAAAATCAATAACATTTGTCACATACATGGAATCAGGAATGTTGGGCCCCTTATTAGGAAGAAAAGAGAGAAATTGCAAAAACAAGAGCTACAAGAGTAGCCAATTTCACTAATTTGGATATGGTAATTAGAAAATCTATAGTTTTGAATGGAAATCACTAAAGGATAACAAACAGGCATGTAAGACAAACTAACAAGAGGTTATTTTTTTTCTTTTAAGCCTGGATTTTAACAGGTTTTGTGTTTATCATAGGTGCTCATCATGTATGAGTAGAGGGAAAAACACAATGAACTACCAGGAAAGGGAGAGACTAACAAAAGGTTTTAAATAAATATGAATGCCAGAAGGCAACAACCAGCCTACACAGATGCCTACCTGCCAAAAAAGTGCAAATAATTGGGATGCTCCTATCTAAATTGAGTGCATGGTTCAGTTGTTGAATGTTCCTTTATTAGCTGTTAGGAAATTATATCACTAAACAACCAAAGAATTTGCTTCACAACAGCTGAGCATTCTGTAAAAAATGCAAATGTAATTGAGTGTTTTACATAACAAAAACACTTCTGAAAGGGATAAAATGTACTCAGTAATTAATTTTTTGTTTATGATACTTGTGCTGCATTCCAGTGCTTGATTAACAAATGCAAAATAAAACACTTCCACAGCAGCCTTTATGGAACTAAGAGAAGATTCCAAAAGAAGAAAAGAAAAAAGAAACAAGGGGTATAGTGATTACACTGATTGGTCATTCTATTTTTATTTTAAATATGAGTCTTCTAAGAAAGACAGAAAGATTTCATTGTTAAGCATCAAGAGGGCAATACAAAGTCAAAATACAGCCAGGTTCTTCAAGTTTCAATGTAAAAGCTATTCATTTATTCCAGGAATTAATTTTGTCAGAGCAGTGAATGATAGCCATTGTCTGGCACATCTCCCTCTTTTATTCCTTCAAACCATTAAATGAAAATCTGACATGAATCAAATCAAGGGTCTTCAACATGGAAAGAATCAAACCAAGGGATTCATTTGGCTTTCAGGCTGATTAATTTCAGAAGCTCTGTGGATTTTGTTTGAGGGACTAAGCACTATATTGTTTAATACTGGCAGAGAACACATTTCTATACATACAGACAATCATAGCTTTACCAAACTTTGATTATGTTTTAGTTTGGATAGACTGTTTGAATGAACAACTACTTAATGTTTTTTTTGTGGAATGTGCAAAGGCACAGGAGGGTAGAGCATGTGGTCAGACATCCTTTGTGGTACTGGAATCATGGCTATTAATCTATTTGAAGAGTGTTGCTTTTTGTTAGCTGCTCAATCATACTGTGTTTAATTATTTTAAGAAATAGTAGACTGAGAAATAAACCGTCTAGTAAAAAATAGGTATTAATATGTACTATTCTCAATGCTCATATGCATGTACCTATTTTCTAAATTTATGTACTTGTGCTTGAATATAGGCATACATTCCCTAAAGAAATTAAAGGTTCTAATATTTATTGCAATTTACGTAGGACATATGATATACATTTTTGTCACTTTAAGCTACTTTAGTGATGGGACAGTTCAAGTAGAATGATTAACCTATTTTCTTCTGAATTTTCCTGCCTTGTAATGGTGAGATACAGCTGAGTACCAAAACATTTTCTGTCTTGAGTGGACCACTACTAAGCATAATATAATGCTATGTTTACTATAATTTATGACGTTCCCACTGATCACAATAGATACATTAATTTTCAGATGACTGATCTCCATATATCAGTATTCTGTACTAATAATACATTGTCAGTAAGTCAGTATCAATTCAGAGCAGAAGACCAGTTGAATTGTAGCTCCTTTATCATAAACTTACAAATGAAAAATTCTTTCTGCTTATTGCCTCTTCTAGTCTCCGTCATTCCACAATAAATTATCCAGTAACACTTTTACAATTCACAAAGTTTAATAGCAAACTATAAATGGACTGTGTTTGCAGCATTTTTTTCTTCTGATTAATTTCCATGGCTAGAGTCAGTATTTTATTAGTGACCTGTTCAAAACTAGGAGAAAGAAATTTGAGGAAAAAAGATCAGGGAACCATGTTAGATTAGTATTTTCTCCAGTGTTTCTTTATAAATCAAACTGAGGATTTGGGGACTAAATTATTTCTAATTAATAAAGCTCCATTAACTACACAAGGCTGGAAGACAGTCCATGCAAAAATAAAGAACAGAATTTATGAAAAACAAAAAAATAATTAGCACTAAATTCTACTGCATCATATATGTAGGGCCTATTCCAATAAGCTATTAGAAGGATCTCTGATATTTCTAAGGTTCAAATTCTTCAGATGAGCTATTTTTGTGCAGCTTACCTGACATTTTTCTGACATGTATTGACTTGATGCTGAGTGAAACTGTAAAACGAGTCTGCTTAAAATTGTCATCCATACTCCTAGCTAATTTCACTTAACTATTTTATTTTACTTTCCTCCTCAGTATATATGTTTAATAATTATATCATCTAATACACTTCCTATTAAATGAATACAAAATTTGACAGTTGTTATGCTTCACATTTTTGTGGGAAAAAATTATGTAATTTAAATCAGATTTAAACAGTAAATATTTCTATTTGAATGCTTGGAATTATATCCACAGTTTTACATTGCAAATACTGCATCAGTCCAAATTATTTTAAAATCAGTGGCTGTCTATACACCCAGTTTAAATAGAGGTGGATCAGGTTCCGAATCAGTGACAAATTCTTGTGCATCAGACTAAAAGAGAACATATGATGGATTTTTCTTCTCTAATCTTTAAGCAGTGAAGGATATCAAAATAACAAAATGCCAACTGCATTTCAACATGCACAGTTTTAAAGTATGAATTGTATTATGCTCCTTTTTCATCTAGAAAGATCGTTAACAAAACATCTTGAAAGAAGATTGTCAAGTATGAGACAATATATAAAGTTTAAGATCAATAGTTGTTCAGTACACATTTTATGGGAGAGGAATGAGTATATAACAACAACAAAATGTATATTGGAGGTGGTGATTATAATGTTCTTTAATATGATTCCAATCACATATGAGATTAATGAGAGTCTTTAAATCAAGGAAACATTTTTGATAAGAATCTATCAGCCAAATTAGTGTTTGATACATTTGAAGAAAGGAAAAAAATCCACACAAATGCATTATTTTACTTTAATTTCTTTATATGCTCTCAAATACAGCTTCATACCCATCTCACAATATTTGTACTAGTGGTAAAACTACATATGTCTGTCTTGAAGCGTCGCACATTCAGTGTATTCAGGTATGAAGGTATCCAGTCCAGTTATATATTTTCATTATACTTTCTGCAAAAGGATTGCAGAAATACAGGGAATAGATATAAACAGGACAAACAAAAATTACTTACTGTGCAAAAAAATCATAAAATATCAATTTGAAATGAAAATATATGACTTCAAATGTATATCGCAGACTTTTTATAGTCACTTATGAAGTTTTTCAAGAAACAAGCTAAACAAAACATGCAAAGAATACGTCTGTCCTTAATTCTCTTCTGTATAAAGGCAATCTGCCAGTCTGCTAGAAGGCTCACTTTTCACATCTGAGTGATTTTGAATATGGGAAACCAGAATTTCTTCCATCTGTGAGTGACAGTTTGTGACTTTAAAGATATATGCTTCTTCCATAAAAGAATTTTGTTTCCAGAACTAAAAATATTTTCTCTCATAAGCAGTACTTAAGTTGATGTGAAAGTGCTCTGCTTCTCTTCCTAAGTGGCAAAAATGAGAAGGTAAAATAGAAAATGTAATAATCTAGATAAAATACAGAAACTTAAACTTTCAAGTTTTAATTACACATGGTTCAATGGAAAAAAATCTAAGGTCATGAATTCTGGAAACTGTTTTTTTTGGTTGGTATTTTTTTTGTTTGTTTTGGGTTTTTTTTTTTTCCCATGGAGCATGAGACAGGTATATAATATACTCTTCAATTTAATTTTCATTCTAAAATCTGATGTAGCCACCTAGGGTTAATCAACGATTATTGATTATCAGTCATAATCCTAAGCAGCATTAACTATGGTGTGTAGAGGTGTATTTGCAAAGACCTGTGCCTTACAACATGTATTGTAATGGTTCAGGTTTTGTGAGGGACTGGAAGGACTGATGGCTTGAAACATTTCAGGCACATGTGTGGGGAAAGGGGCAGGCCAGGTCTTCCCCTGGCAAGGCAATGCCCTACTCCACACACCCTGCACCCCCAGGGGCTGTACTTCAGCAGTGGGGCCAAAGCCTGGCATGTGGGAGGCAATGCTCCACACTCCAACCCTGGAGCCCCTAACCCAGCTCCTAAGTGGCAAAATGACCAGAAGTCTCATCTGGGCAGAGGGTCTAGGAAAGCCAAAATGTACTTAAGCCAAAACATCACCTGAGCACATCTTTATCCTACCTTCCCTTGGATTTTATATCAGCAAAAACACCATTGGAACCCAGAGTGGTAACTGTATTTGTTCTTTTCCATGTCTCCTAGCTCTTTCTTCTTCTTCTAATGCCTCCTTCTTGAAGTTTGAGCAACTTAAATCATATGGGTTGGAGTTTGCTGAGTGGAATGGGTTTAGAGTTTGCTAAGGGAATGCTTTGTGAAATGCTTTATATTGATTCAATGTTGTCATAAACTTTTGCCAAAGCTCCCTGATTTTCTGAAGTTTACCAATAAAGTTTTTTGTGCTTTTGACCTTTTGAGAGTATCTTATCAGTGTTTCTCTCTTGCATCTAACTCATAAAGAAACAACCATAAACCCCTTTAAGGGACTTTGGTGGGTCCTTTCTAGGGCATTCCACTATGTACACTATAACTGTGGGCTCCTGCTGTCATTTGTTTGCAGTCTAATTTTAGATTGAACTTAAAATTATGTCCTAAAATTGAAAAGGGCCCTCAGACCAATACATAATCCACCTGTTTACATGTTCCTGTTGATACTATAAAATCCTTGCAATTTTGGTTGTTTTGTTTTGGATTTTTTTTTTTTTTAGTTGAAGAACCATAAACTTTCTTGAATCCATAGTAGCTTCCTTTCTCATTTTGGGTGTCTGAATTTATCTTCCAAAATTCAGTTAGATGGGTTTTGCCTTTCCTTTTACCACTAGGAGAAAATTTAATTCTTTATACACTATTAATATGCATTCTTTTAGAAAAAAATGACAAACAAGGCAAAGCAACATGCTTTGCCACTGATTTATTATACAAATGTAATTTTCCAAGTTTAACAGTCAAGTTTCTGTACAGTCTTTTTATTATGGGTGGCTCAGGTAGCAGGCAGTTATTATATCATCATGCTTTGCTCAGTATATAATTTAAAACCAAGCTTCCTAAGTAATCTGAGGGTTACCATGAATCTCAACAGTTTTTACAAGACTGGTCTTGCAGCACACTTCTTGTTTAGTCTATCCTGCTGTCCTATGCACATACCACAAGTAACTAAAGCAAATTAGTATGCAGAATAGTTTATAGTTTCATTGCTGTGGGCTTAAATTTTATTTTGCTTACACATGAATTAGAAATATTATTGACATTTTCAATGATAAGAATTAATACATAACTATAATACATGCTTATTATAGTGCTTTACAGAATATTACTAATTTTTAAGCAAAATATTAGAATTATATTTCAAGTTGAATGAAATGTAAGCATAAATGGGTAAAGAACATTTTATTTCAGAGTCTATCCTTTGGATTCACTTAGGAAATTAAATACAAAGATATACATATAAATATATAAGATATATGTATAAATACATACATAATTTTGGTTGTTTTTTAGAAAACTATTTTTCATAGTACTGTGGTATGCAGGAAAAAAACCTTTTTGTCTAGAGATTGTCTTAAGACCCTTTATGAGAACTTATCTGTCTCCCTCTCTATATTTTATTGCTCTTGCTTTGAAAATCTTTCTTATTTTCTTCTTTTACATTTAAAAGACACAGCACAATCGCAAAGTTATTCACTGAAGTTGAGTAAGCAATAGGCAGCTGGGACAGGGATGACAAATGAGACAGACATCTCTGAAGCACATTATTTTCCTGAATACCTACATCATTATTGTTATTCAGGAGATCTTGCATCACACATAGAAAAAATACTCGTGTATAATTGACTCAGAGTCAGGTTCTGCAAGGTCATGTTGACTTGTTGCTGATGCATTGAAATTCTAATTGAGGGAAGAAGAAGAGAGGTTGTTGTACCATCTGGGAAAGGTGCCCCTGCTCTGAGGGGTGGAGACATAAAAAGAAGGAAGGCTGCAGCATAGTATGGTCACATTTTACACCTGTCACAGGGAACTAGAAGCTATCTGCAAGAAACTGTCGTTTTGATACATTTCATATGTCTTTTTCAGGTAAGAAAGTCAGTTTGTTAGGTGACAGCTACTTTCCCAGCTGATATAGTTGCATTCACCCTCCTTAAATGCTCAGTAAGGAGTTGTAGGTTTGTCAGTTAAATATATGACATTGTTATGACTCTTGATGACATGTGCAATGACACAACTTATCTAGAGTGCTAAAAGTCATCTCTCTGCCAACAATGTGAAGTGACACAGTGCTCATTCCATTGCCAGTTTTGCCTCTTGTGTAATTGATATGTTTGCAACAGTTGTACCAGAGATACGATTTTGCACCTTTTATACAGTTTTGATCCAGGTCATGTGACTGCTCTGAGAGGCTCCATATTTATCCTGCAGGAAAAAAAGACAAAGAGGAATTACTCTGCTTCAAATCCACCTGAAAATGCCAGTCTCATCTGGCCTGTACTTAGTTAAATAGTATGCTCAGATACAATAAGGGCAGACTTTTACCATCAATGCCAGTGTTTTAATGTTTAAGTCCTAGAAGAAAAACCTCATCTGAGGTCTGAAATTGTCTGCAAATACTGAGTTTATTGTGGCTGTCCACATCCCAGAGATAGTTTTGAGAACGTAAAAAAAATGTTCTGTTTTGAAAACGGCACCTTAAATGTTAAGAAAGTGTGAACATATTGCCACTAAAAAAATATTAACACTTACAGCCATGAGAAATGAAAAGATCTTTTTTTTTGTTAAATACTATGTGATACATGCCTTGTTCACTGCCACTAAAATAATTGGAAAGCTTCAGCTGATTCCCACAAGAGGTGAAAGTAACTTTTGTGCAATAATGGAAAAATGGATATAGGAATTAGCTTCCTAGATGGAATAAATCTGTATATTTACTGCTTTAGGAAGTACATTATTTGCTACTTCTAACAGTCCTTTGATACAAAGTGTGATGGTAAATGTCCAAAAATATACATGAACTTTCTGATGCTCAGCACTGAGTTATGCTTTTCTCTGCAATTATATAATTTGTAATCTTTATTCTCAGCTGAAAAGATAGAGGTGCCTAAGAATGGGACTCACTTTAGGCAAAATACTAAGCAGAAAGGAAAGTGCTGCCACAAATCTGACTTCCACCAGAATTCCACAGAATCACAGAATATGCTGAGTTGGAAGGGACCTACAAGGATAATTTTAAGTCCAAGTGCTGGGCCCACACTAGATCTTTAGCTTCTAGTTAGGCATTAAAGGAAAAAGTTGCAGAATCTACTTCTGTAGAAAAAGTAGATGGAAAACTAATTTCCAAGGAAAGGTGGAAACCTGTGCTTGAGAAATTCTTAAAATTTAGGGATGAAAAAGGAACATATTTTAAAGGAAAATCATCACATCTTTTTGCTGTCTCAGCTGAGCTGTTAAGTAAATTCAAGATTCATTGGAAGTGAAACAAGAACCACAACTCAAATACAACAGGCAGTGCCTTCAGCTGCAAATCAAGTGTGACTTTTGCTGCCTGAGTTTTTTAAGTTTTCTGTGTTAAATATGAAATAATATGAAACACCTAAATTTGTTTTAGACATTTTGAATTTACACTGGGTGCTATTCATTATTACATGTAGTGTTTTACTTTTTTTGCCTATAATTTATTCATAACAAATCACTCTTAAAAGTACTATTCATATTTTGTTGACCTAATTATTACTCTTTTTTCTTTTTTCTCTTTCCTCTTTTCTTTTTTTCTTTTTTTTCTTTTCTTTTCTTTTCTTTTCTTTTCTTTTTTTTTCTTTTT
>QUSF01000002.1:23358636-23760710 GCA_003676055.1 Chloebia gouldiae
TTTCTTTTCTTTTCTTCTTTTCTTTTCTTTTCTTTTCTTTTCTTTTCTTTTCTTTTCTTTTCTTTTTTTTCTTTTCTTTTCTTTTTTTTCTTCTTTTCTTTCTTTTCTTTTCTTTCAAAAAGACAGAGGTTCTTTCAAATTGCTAAAAACAGTAACAAATATTTTGTCTTTAATGCAATACTTTCTATATTAAATTTGAGCTATAGTTTGGGATGAAAAGTATGTATTATAAAGGTGACAAAGAGCAAAACATGGCAGTTACAGATGAAATATTGTGATGAATGTCATTAGATTACATGACTAGCAGAATTAAGAAGCCCTTCAGGAAACTGGGGCTTTCTGCTCTTTCTGCTTGAGCTTCCTCAGGTTTTAGGGAAGATGAAGCAACCCTATTGATTTCACAGACTGATATTAACTCATGTCTTGCTGTTGAGTTTTAATTTCAATTTGCTTTAAAATCAAAATAAGAGAAACATTAGAGGCAATTTTAGTAGGTACACTGAAAGAAGCATTTGAATTTTTATGTTGGAAATGTTTTGAAACATTTGCAAATATTGTAACTTTTTTCTGATACAAATATCTATCAAATGTAAAAAAACACAATGTGCCACACATCTGACACACATTTACATTTTTAAAACTAAATGGAATAATATATATAAAACACAATGTGATATAAAACCCAGCATCTAGTGTAATTTCATTTCAATGGTGCCTTTTAGCAACACTTAGAAACAGTTACATAGAAGACAGAAAAAATATGGGAACTGGTTTCTGAGTGATTAAACAGCTTTCCTTTATAAAAATACAACATTTTACTCTGAGCATGGATTGATCTACTCAGAGGTAAAGTGGCTTCTTGAAACATGAAAGGAAATAAGATCAGATTTTATTATTGCACTGTTTGTATTTATGCAAGACAGAGGAAAAGACAAAATGCAGGGGAGTAATTTTGACAATTAAGTAATTTCTGATAATATAAGTATAGGAAATGCTGAAATTATTATTCAGATATGAGAACTGTTGGTTTGAAAAAAAAAAGACATGACTCAGATGTACCAGCAAAGGGTGTATCATATGCTAGAGCAAAGGGACCTTGTATAATTTGAGAAAGACAATCAATTTGGTAGTAGCTCAAAAGTGAACACAATTTGTTTTTCTGAGTTATTTTCTGGTAGGTACATTTTGTCTCTAAAGATCTACTTAACCATCAGTTTATTAAACTCTGGTTTTCTTTTCTTTACATTTTTCCTCAAATTAGACAGGTAAGACCAATGTTTCACCTATTGTTTATGTTATTTATCAAAAGGAAAAATATGCCATAATTTTTCAGGGCTTTTCTGTGTGGACTGTGTCTCTGAATTTGCAAGTTAATCCTTGCAACTTGTACTTAAGCTTATTTACTTTTAAAATTACAAGATAGTTCAACTATATCTAGTACTTAACATTAGTTTTTATGGTACTTCAAATATATTTCTGGATAAATGGATATAGATATAGATATGGATATCTATATCCATCTATCCAGATATATCTATATGTATAGATATAGACTTTCATTTGAAGGTCTGTGGAAAGAACATCAGAAACTTTGATAAATTATGAAAGTGCTTTCATTTTCAACTTGAATGATACTTGATATTGTATTTGGAAAGCAAAGCACTCCAAAGTTAGAACAGGTGAGAATTAACTAATCCATGGAGTCTTGTGTTCTTGTGCATAAGTAGTATAATACAGTTTTTAATTCATTACTCATGTACTGTTCTGTCCATGAGACCCTTGCATCATTCAGCACACATGATTAATAACCTTCAGTAAATAGGTAGCTATTCAATATTTTGTTTTCTTGTTATTATTCACTGAGTAGCCTTAGGCCACTATTCAAGTGCTGCTAGGGAGAGAGAATTATTAATATCCTCATGTTTTATTTGATGGCAATGATCATTATAGCATCTAATACTTCACAAATAGTAATTAATTTGCTTTAACAGAACTCCTGTGAAGTTTGATTGTATTATTCCTGTTTAAAAGTTGGGGAGCTGAGACAAAGAGATATGAATGACTAAAGCTTATGAACATTTTAAGACTTCTGAGATATGCTTCCTTAGAAGAATATCAAATTTTGTAAATTTCACTTATTCAAGACAAAAAATCTCATTTATTTCACATGTAATGTGAGGTGTGAATTGCTGCAAAAGTGGGGTCTTAGGGCTGGGGGATCAACTCATTAAATACAGATGCCTACATTGCAGAAAATAATAGTTGATTTAGATACCCTTCACTCCATTCATAGTCTATGGAGAAACTTTTAAGGTTTAGCTCATCTTACTAAATAGGTAAGTGAAATGCTACAAATGCCTATTTTTATGTCTGTTGTAGTCTCTGCTAGTTCAAGAGTCAGTGTAGACTAATCATAACCTAGTTCTTCACCTTAATGCTTATTCTTAGTAACACTGTTAGTCTAAGACCTTGCATTATGATTGTGTATTATGACCCTGTACAATTCATTCCTTTTGTCTAAGGTACAGAGAGAAGGAAAGCTGACAGACCTTCTGTCTCTGACAGACCGCCTGTACTCTCAGATTCTCACTTTAGACCACAGTTGTCAATATTCAATACTAGTAAGTAGGAAAATAATTCACAATAATAATTGGGAGCAAAACTTCTCCCAGTGGAATAAGCAATGTAGTTCCCTAAAAGGATTTAGTGGATTTTGCTGCACTGATTGAAAAATAAAGATTATATCTGTGCTAACACATGCTTTCTCATAACTTCAACAAATGATGTAGCTTTTCATGGTAAGAAACACCTCCTTGATTGCATGGTTCCTCATGGGTAAGCTGAGTCTCTATAGAAGCAGCAAAAAATGATTCAAAGTAATCTAAAACCAGTTGTTTAAATTCAACATAGATTTTATTTCAACAAAATCTATAGCTCTGTAAGATCACGGATGTCTAGTTGGCCTATTACTAGGAAATAAATATCTAATTTTGTGTGTTTTAATTTTGTGTGTTTTATATTCAATTAAGCAGGTTGGACGTTTTAGTTCTATATAAGCTTCTTTTTTCAAATATCAGATATTTTCAACTGAGAGTATAGATTTCAATTTTATAGAACCTAGTTACAAAATCTAATCACTCTTTGAAATTTACTGTTACATTTACCTCATGGTTTGTTTTGTGCTGGCCTACCACGACTTGCCAATTGACAGAGTTAATAGAACAGTCAAAAATTACCTTGCTTATATTGAACAGTAGTTTGTAGGGGAACCATGAATGATAGATGTGATTTATTCCAGACCAATGCATTCCATTCTTTCTTTTTTACTTTACACTTGTGAGAAAACACCTTTCATATGACAAAAATTGGAAGACATCTGCTGAAGGCTGAGTGATAGAAGTCCCTTGATGTTCCTTTAGACATGCAAAGTGTATCATCACTAATGCAGACAAGTGAAAGAATATGGGGTTTTACTATGATGCACATAGAGTGAGCAGTGAATAAGGATATAGCAAATGGAAATATTTTCCTTTGTACTGATTTTTCTTATCCTTAAAACTTTCACAAGACACTTTGTCTCTCTTATTGGGCTCCAATTTTTATTCTAACATGAAAACTTCAAAAACCATAGAACCTTCAGAAATTTAGTGGCTTATGTAGATACAGATAAATGACACATAAATTCAATCCAACTATACTTTCAAGTGCTTTATTGAAATAAATATTGAACTCTTCAAAGCAGGCAGAGATTCTAAATTCAAATAGTTACATTAGAAAATAGATTAATGTAGTCATAAATAATATAGGTGTGTTCACTTTAAGAAAAGGCAAAAAAAAAAAGTAAAACCAAACTAAACTCTAACAAACCCCTCCAGAATATCATATGAAAGTGTAAAAAACTCACACTAAAGAAATAAGAAAAAAAAAATACTATGCCCATTGAAGTGTTTGGATTTATTCTCTAAGCTGGAGGTAAATATAACTAAGATTGCCCTCTACAGAAATATTTTTTTAATTCATTCCCTTATGTTTCAGTATTTTATTGACCCATTCTGTCCCCATTTAAATAGAAGACCAAAAAAGTGTACATTTGAGAACACAAAGAACACAGAGAAGCAACTCACCTTGGTGTAGCAGAAATTGATATGTAGGTGCTCATAAAAAGCTGTTGAAAGATCGCCAGAAATTCAAAGGATGTCTCCAACATGAAACAGAATGCTCTGCCTGCTAGAGCTGAAGAACACACAGACTTCAGAGAATGTCAGTGTTTTACTTTGATGGCTTAGATCCTTATATTCATACATGAATAATAAAATTAATTTCAGAGACTAAGTGGATTTATTGACCATTTATGCTTGAGCTGGAAGAAGGTTATTAACTGACAACAACTTACTTGTATTTAGAACTCCTATGTTGGTTGAAACAGAATTTGATATTAATAAAATATTTTAATACTAATACCAATTCTCAAACATAAAATTATGTCTACTATGTTTTATATGGTCAAAATTAATTAAACCAAACATTATCCTAGTTTTATTTGATGAAAGGAATCTATAATTTTCTTAAATGATAATTTTAATTCTATTAACATGTAGTAAAATATTTTATTGTTCAAAGACAAAACCTAACAACTGTCAAGTCAATAGCACCTAACAGATGAATATATTCGTGGATATTAGAAATAGTATTCTGATGTGTTTAATCAGTCACTGAAGGGCAAAACAGTAAAGGAGTAATTATAATCTGTAACTGTTCTATCAGAATTTAAGCATGTAATTTTTGGACTGTAGTGCTGTACAGCTGTGAATGATCAGAAAAACAGTAGTGAACATGACAAGAGTGAAAATTTTAAAGAATCATTTGAAGTGATTTCACATGAATATGACATGACATATTGCATGGCAAAGTCTTACAAACTTATCCCAAAGCATTCAGAGGCATGAAAGGAATACCTGCTCTTTCTGTATTAGAAAATCAATTTCCCAACTACAACTGAGCATGTGTAAGTAATCTCTTCCTGTTGCATGAAAAATATTTGAACCAATTAAGATATGATTATCGAGAGATGCCTCTGCCTGAATTAAAGTGCAAAAAAGACCATGTGCTGAATTCAATAATATGAATTTTATTTAACAATAAAATGTGAGGTAGATAGAAATAAAAAGGAAGGGGTGGGGAAAAGAGAGATCAACATATCCAGCAGAAAATAGTCACCTGTCATGGATTCCTCTGGTCTTTCTTCTCTCTGGGTCTCTTGTTGCTGGAGGTTCTGAGGGTATTCAAAAGTTTTCAGTGTTCATAATTTTTAACAAACTGAGTAAGCAATGCTCATTGGAAACATAGTTCTCTTATTCTATTGCTCAAATGATTCCCTTGCTTCTAAGACTAATTCATTTATATGCTTAGTCTTTCCCTCTTTCTCTTCTTTTGAGGTGGTGGAAATCTTGGATTGGTGGGACATGAGTTGGTGATCATCATCTCCCCCCTCCAGAATTACCTTTTACCTAGTTGGAGCTGAATTCAGAACAGTTGCTGAGTTGTCTTTCTTTGCGGCCCTTAAATTCTGCATTCTTTTTGTCTATTCTAAGTGATAAATTCTTCTCCCTCAGCTTTGTTAACCTCACACAAGGTCTGAGATAAAATAAGTTTGCCTTTGCCTTACTTCACTTACTTCACCTTTGCCTTACTTCACGTTCCTGCTGCAGTGGCTTAACCACAATTCCAGGTATCCATGGAGGGATCTTCAAGGGGGCTTCAGTGGTTGCTGGTGGTCACAGGTGTTACAGATCTTGAAGTGATCTTTATTTGACTGATAATAGGTATATAAGCAGTTGCTTCTTCACAGAGTTTGCCACAGTGGGAATTTTTGTCTGGATGCATCACCCAGTATGTACTAACTAGATCTTTTCTCAGCCAGGATTGGAGTTAGAGCCATCCTGTCTCTCCATTCTGTTCTTGTCTCATGGCAATGTCATTTTGCATCTTTAACAGTGTTTGAGATGAGAAACAGAAGTTTCTCAATGCATTGAAAATATTTAACAACAATTTACATTAGAGCTGTTTGGCTAAATCCCTTAGGTAGGTTTAAATAGATCAATCTTACTAATTCAGGCTATATATTTTGCATGTTTTAATATTAATTTGGGTACATCCAGTAGTCATGGTTGGATGGTTTATACACTAGGTGACTTACATAGGAACCCTTGACAGGAACCAGGAATAAAAGGCAAGATAGGCATCATCTCACTACTACTGCTATCTTGAAGACAGGATGGTAAAATGAACAGGCAGAAAATATGGTAGTGCCTTAAATCCCAGTCCCTTCCTTTAAACAATTCAGAAGTTTAGGGTACCAACACTGCATATATTAAGAGCCTGTCCTGAAGATTTTATGCTGGAAAGATACAGAAAAGTAATAGGCATCACAGGAAAAACAAATTAACCAAACAAACAAACAAAACCACACCAAACAATAACAGCAACCTAACAAAGTAAGTGTTTTTTCATTTTTTCAGGAGTTTGTTCCTGGGTAAGGTGAAAATCAATAATTTAGCTGCACTCTCAAATAAAATAGTGTATTTAAACAATTCTTGTCTCTTAGAGACTTACTGGGCCTCTTACCATCAAAATGATATTCATAAGGCAGGTATAGGTATGACATACTGTCATATGAAAGGGGAAGATTTTCTTGAACCCTTTATATTTGATCAAACTATCAGAGTCCCAGTATAAACAAGATCCTTGGGCTTTGCCAGTCTGTCAGTGCCTATTTATAGGGACTCTACTTGTTGCAAAAACCTTTTCAATGGTGTTAAAATAGTATAGTAAAAAGTAGACCTTTATTTGAAAGCTTCCTGGTGGTGATAGGCTCACGGTCATCAGATTTCTGCAATTTTATAAGGTTTATTAATTAAGATAGTTAACAGGTACATCCAATAGGAGATTCAGTTGCCCCAGTAACCCACCCCTGGGTCAGCCCCTTGGAGCTGGTAAGGGCTTCTTTGCCCCACTTATCATTATGACTTCTTTGTCCTACTTGAAAATAATACTAAACAGTATTTCAGGAATATGTTAGAAGGTTCATTTCTTACTCTAAAATCTAACAGATAGGGTAGGAAAAATACCAGGAGCTTCATAATTATTGTACAGAGCTATGAATATATGAAAAATACATAAAAATCAAAAATTTTTAGGCATCACACTGAACAGCCCATTGTATCAGAGGGTGATCTGATAACCTATTCAATGTCACACAATGACAGCATGCACTGGTATATTTTCCACTGCTGGCTGCTGCTGGTGTCCTTGATGGACTCACAATTCATGGAATAACACACTTTCTTAAAAAACACACAGATAATAGAAAACATTAGTGACAAAGTTCAGAGATTGTCATTGATAGTAACTGACTGCAAAGATGAATCTGAAGCACTGTACCAACAAACTCTAGTCACCAATTAAAGCTAGCTCAAGATCATCATTTAGCACACATAAAGTATAGTTTTTACCCAGTAGGCATCCATATGGAAGAAAAGACAGGTTTAACCCACTGACCAATCCCAGAACTTACTATGAAGTAGTCTTTGGCCCACTTAAGCTACATTCACATTATTTTCTCTGAGGAATGGGAAACGATGAAGTTGCAGTTGATGTTATTTCATGTTTGGGTGGAGTTGAAGTGACTTTAGTCATTAGCATAGGTAGGGACATAAAAAGTAATATGCATTTTCAAGTTAATGAAGAAAAGTTCAGCTTTCTATTATCATCTGATCATCCTTTTGATTTAGTTCCTATTGGCTCCGTGGTTCTTAATGGAGCACAACCATAACACTGCTGTGTTCTCCAGAGCACCACTGTAAGCACCTTTGTGCCTCTTAATCCTTTGTTTCATATCTCCATTAGAGCAGTACGCCAATCTGCCTCAGTTTTCCTGCTTCTCTAGTGTGCAGCTTGTCACTGGTGTGCTGTAGCCAATATGCTCAATCATTCTTGCTGAACTTTGTTTTTAGGTTACACAGATCCACTGAATTTTTGGCACTACCTTGGTATACTTAAACGTTTCTGGTTTTCATTCATATAAAGTCCTTCACATTGCTAAATTTTATTATTAGTTTTCTCACTGAAGGTAGGGACTTTGACCAAGGAACTATTGGGCAGGAATGCAGACAAATATAGTAAATTAGACATTACTTTAAAGCTTCCCATCAAGATGGTGCAGAAGTATTGGCCTTTTCCCTCTTCAAATTCTATTCCTCCACAGGGAGCACTCTAATGATTTTTCACTGCTTTTCCTCTCTATTTTTCCAACCCAATTGAGTTGAAAACCATTATGTAACACTAACATAGTTTGAATTCTCTGCATGAAGAAATGACCCTTTATACTTGTTCAGAATTTGACTTTTTTTTTCTTGATTTATTTCTTTATTCTGTACTCTGTAAATCTCAAGCACATAATTCTTCTTCTAGAAAAGAACCCTTTTTGTTCAATATTCTTTCAAATGTCTTATTATAAGGCATTTTCCCTGTTTAAAATGGCTGACTATGCCAAGGAAATCAACACATTTTCCTACCTTTCACCCAAAATTTTCTTCAAAAAGCTGCTAAAACTGATATAAGTAGCATAAATTGCAAAATCATAATCTGCAGAATATTTATTGTTCTAATATGCAAGTATTAATTACTGCTGCTGGGAATCTTTGTTCTGGGAATTGGAACACCTTCTTCCCCTCTTTCCATGACCTTGGAGTTAACACAGTTTTGTTCTCACATATTCTCACAACTTGAGCATTTTTTCTCCTTCTTACCAATGAGATGACACCAGCATCGCTGATGGCTTAACATCAACCAGTGACAGGTGCTTGGACATGGTTGGAACTGTCTGTGCCCAGCACTAGGGCAGCTCTTGGTGCCTCTTCAGAAATTCTGCCTCTGCTACCAAAACCCTGCTGTAAGCCAAATACATTAAATCTAAAACAAAACATAACCACAAAAAAAAAAAAAACCCAAAAAACAAAACAAAGCCACAAAATATAAACAAAACACAAAAACACCTCCTACAAACCAAGACAGTAGAAGCTGGAAAAAAATGAAATTAAAGGAAATCTTGAATCAGATTTATAAGCAGAAAATACTTTTTTCCCTTCTTGCTGAAAAGAGCACTGAACTGTTTTTAATGTGAGTCAGTCTTGCTTTCTGACTCACAGCCTTCTGAATCACAATCAAAGGTTCAGAAACATCAATCAAAAAAAAAAAGGTATGAACCATTGAGATGATTTGTTGGTCTAAATAAGTTTGTTTAGAGATTCAAAATAAAACCAAATTACCCATGGCTGACTTGCAACAGATGAGGTTCTCACAGATAGGTTCTGAAAAACTGTCTAAAGTCAAGTATTTCACCAGTTCTGCAAATAAAACAAAACAAAATAAAAAAATAACTTAAGATTAAACCTGTGGTAAAATGTGCAATTCAAATATATTTGTTTTGTATACCTTCATCTGCTTGAGATTCATAGTTACTGGTCCCTTTTTGAAGGTAATTCCCAACATTCCTCAAGATCGAGTCAATTAAACTTTTATCTGACAGATAGCAAACTACCACTTCTTCTAAAGATTCCTTATGAATCCTTAGGCTAGTGTAAAACCTTATTTGCTATGAAGGAGGGAGAACAAAAGAATACAGCTATTGGTCACTGTACTCAGATGTTACAAGAGTGCTCTGGACTTAAGTAATTTCTTGTGACTAAGTCATCCTTCTGCTAAAGCATTCTTTGCTGCACATTCCATGAGAAAGTTACCTTTAGGACTTAGAAGTCTAGAGGGAGACACCAATTAATTTAGATTTCCTAACTCCTAAACACATCCTTTAATTATTTTTTAATGCAAGATCTTTACAAGATCCTGATTACATTCTTCAACTTAAAAATAAGATGATATTAAAAAGCTAGCAACTCTTTCTTCTCAAGGCAGGGCTTGTCCTGGTCTGTAAATACTAGGACAGTGCTAAGAGCAGCTGCCAAGCTGTACCTTTCAGAGGAGGTGGGCTTCCCTGCCGTCTGTCTAACTCTTAGCCTTTCTTTAGTTCTAGTCGAGATCTAACAAAAGCACACGCAGAACATTCTGACCAGATGTTCTGAGTCTGTATCTATTCCAGAAGAGGAGTTGCAGACAACCTCTGGTGAAAATATGGACACCTGCTTAAGGTGGCTGAGCAACTGCTGAGGAAGAAGGTCTGTCACTGCAGCACTGTTGCTTTCTTCTCACCATGTCAAATTTGGGCAATAACTTTTCAAGAAAGTGTCTTTTTTTTTAATTCCCTAGGTCATGCAAAGTTCATGGAATTGCATTGCCTACATAGCCAGTGCATTATTAGTAGTGAAATTATGATCAACAAGCAGCATACATGGCAGAAGCTCCAGAAACTCTCTCTAGTCAATGATAAATCTATTTTATCTTTGACAGAACTGTAGAAAGAATTACAGAGAGCAATCGAACAATCTAGACATACAGGATTTGGTCTGGGGAGATATTTTTTTTTTTCTTTTAATATTTGATATAATGTCCAAAGAAATTTTAGACTTTTCGTTCAGATCTAAATAGGCATGAAGCCCCATGGAAAATTCACTGAGGCAATGCAGAGAATAATCAGGAACCACATTTCAAGATGAAATGAAGTATCATTTACTGCCCAGGGGTCAGAATCATCTCTTGTCCTGTTAGACATCTTCATTAACAACCTGAAAGTGAGAGTAAAGAGCATACTAATGAAATTTGCAACTGAAAGTGCAGTGAGCATTCATGAGAAAGAATACAAATGCAACTAGAAAGTAAGGAAGTATTTGAAGAAAATAATTGAAAAAGAGTTTGAGAAAAAAAATTAAGATAAGTATTATGTAGGAAGGTAACACATGGATTATAATGTTAAAATAGCAATAACTGAAAACAAATAAATGGTCACTATGGTTAAAAATTATCAGAAACTTTTTACTAAATTTATTGGTTTAGGATGTGTAAAATTGTTTATGCTATAAGTATCCATGGAAAAATTGATTTTCTACATCTCATTGCATACTAACTCATTCAGAATTATTAAAATATCCTGCTTTGGCCTTCAGCATGCTCAAAAAAAGAGATTATCTTTTTATTAAAAAATGTTAGTTAATTATAAGTGACATGATTTAGAAGGATAAAATTGCAACATTTGGAAAATGCCAAAATGAATTATACTAACTGACTTTAATATAGGGGATTATTGGTTCATTTTTTAAAACTATTTACTTCACTTCTTTTAAAAAAGAGAACATTTAATTTTTGAAAACTTTCTGGAAGTACTGACATTTCTTTTCCAGCTCTAAATGTAATATTTCAGGGGAACAAATAATCCAAGGTCAATGGAGGTTTTGGTATCATATGCCAAAACATTAACTAATCAATCATGAAAGTATTCGTCACTGTCTATCTGGTCTATTAAGACTGTGTCTGGAATACTTTAAATATTTTTCAACATCTTGGTACCTGACTGGGAAGGGAAAAGGAACAAGCTGAATGAAGATCAGAAAAGAGCAGGTAACATGATTAGATTGTTGAGAAATTCATTTAAGAAGAAAGGTCACAAACACCTAAATATTCACTACTTGACTAACAACATGCATAGGTATGCAGCAAATTAAAAACATGATAAATAGAAACACTTATTTATACAATGCCTAATCAATTATGTGTCCTATGGGACATATTGCAATGAGGTATAATTAATGGTAGATGCCCAAAATTAAAAAGAAAAGAGACAAGAAAAAAGTCTAATATTTCTTGAACAATATTTACAGCAGCCACCACAGAAAGCATATTAAAAGCAAAATATAAGAGAAACTATGGAACATCTTTACATTTTCTCAAAAAAAAAAAAATTCTGTAAGTGTAAAAACCATCAATTTTTGTAGTTTATCTCATAAAGCGTCAATCCAAACTAGAGAATTTCTCTATCTGGTCAAATGTGTTGGACTAGTTGAGTCCTTGATAGGAAGTGTTTCTTTTTCTTGTACAACCAAAAAGAAGAGACCCTACAATAAAGTATTAGTAGACACTGCAATGAATGTATTGATTGAGTAAGATGTTTCCTGTAAATGCCTGACAGAAAAGTACAGGCTGAGTGTCAGTCAACAGGAACTCCTTGGACTCAGTCTTACAAGGTCTAAGTGAGATTTATGTAGTATAACAGTGTGGAGGGGCGCAAAAGAGTCTAATCGTGTCTCTAATCTTTACTTCATCACTTTCTTTTATTTATACAGATTGATTTTATTTCTCAAAACATTAATAACAAGAAGGCTTCTATTAAAGGTAAATCTAAAATTCTGGTCACCTCCTTCTTCAAAGCTATCTTTCAAATATGAAATCTTAATTACTACTTTTTCATTGCTACACTACACACCTAGAACTAATCTTGTGAACTGGGAAACCTTCCTTCCCATTTCTTCTTTACCTACTAGTTACTGACAGCTAAAAATGTTTGGGTTTTTTGTGGGTTTTTGTGTTATGTGTTTTGGGTTTGGAGTTTCTGTGTACTTGATTGGGTTTGAGGGGTTATTTTGGCTTTGTTTTGTTTCTTTTCTTGCCCCCTCCCTTCCCCCCAGTCACCATTTTGGATTTTGGAAAGTAAATTTCCATCTAAGTCCATTCTGTTATTTCAGTTAATTTTAAGATTTGTCTTCTTGTTCACAGGGAATACAATAGTTGTTCTATGTGTAGTTGCACTGATTCTTAACTATTTAGAAAACAGTCTGAACAAAAGAAATATTAGACGTAAAGTGATAAAATTAAGTTTAGGTTTACAGTTGTTTCTGGATTATTTTTTCTCCCAAAAAACTGGTCTTTTCTTTAACTTCCTCCTTCTCATATTTTTATCTGACATTTTCTAAACAAAAATGTTTCCAGAGATACAGTATGCTATATGTAGTGTGAAATGAATTGAAATCTGAGACATGCACTCTGCACAGATGCTTTTCATTTGCAAAATTAATTGGTCACATTGGAAAAACATTGGATTCACGCTGAGAGGCGTTTGTAGGATTTTGGCTTGAAGGAACTGGAAAATATCAGATCTATTTATCGATGCTTGAACGTTAATAAATACAAACACAAGGACTGTGTTTAGAATTGTTCGTTCACAAGTGTTAAACAATTGTTTACATTTTCCTGCTACTAGTCACAGAGTATATGTAACACCTATGGAGAAAGGAACCAACTTTAATACATAGTTCCAGTGAAAAGGAAGTGAAGACAAAATCTATTTAGTAGTATGAAGATAAGCTAACATTCATGCTGTCGCTGTAGGACACGCGAAAGCACCACGCGAGCACTGCTATTTGCAAAGTAAAAGAAAAAGGCCATTTATTTTCTGACTCCATCTTTTATACTTTTCCCAAGGTGGTAGAGGATTGGCCCGACACTGCGCCACCTCTCCAAAACCATTGGGTATACTACTAATACATGAAATTTTCTCCACCCCCATGAAAGAATGTAAACAATATATTGTTTACAGAAACTGTGTGGGAAAATTCTCCCACAGAATGCAAACTCAGAAGGCTTTAGAAAAATCTTTCAAGAATCAGGGCGACATCATGCCTTCTTGAAAACAATTATTAAGGAATATTTGCTCTCTTTCTATCTATTTTTGGCCTGTTTTTTTTGGTGTTGTAATGAGTGCTTCACCTACTTGATTACGTGAGTGGTAGTATTCCTCTTACTGCAACCTAATAATTTCTTCTCTCTTCCACCAGATTACTCACAATTCCAGATTACTCTACTCACAATTTCTACTTCCTTTTTTAATGGACTGTCTTGGTTTCAGCTGGGCTACAGTTAGTTGTCTTCTCAGTAGCTGGTACAGTGCTGTTTTGGATTTATTATGAGAATAATGTTGATAAAACACTGATGTTTTAGTTCTAAATGTAGGACTCTGTAGTGTGTCATATTTTGCCAGTGAGCAGGTGCACAAGTCATTGGGAGGAAGCACAGCTGGAACATTTGACCCAAAGCATCCAAAGGGATATTCCACACCACATAGCATCATGGTCAGTTTATAAACAGGACAGAGTTAGATGGGAGGAGCCAATAGTTATTTGGGTCTGAGCTGTGCATCAGTCATTGGATGGTGAGCAGTCGTATAGTGCATCATTCACAGTATATTAATTTTAAATTGAAAGATCTTAATCTATCAGTCTTAAGAAGTTAATGAGTGCCTCTAATATGATAGGGGTACATGGAAGATATTTTTGCATTGAAGCCCAAAATTTTGCCATAAGTATCTCCATCTTTTGAAAATGCTATTTTAGTTAATTCTTTCAGTCTCCATCTCTTGCAAGGCCTATTTCAATTAATTATTTCAGGTTTCCTTTTTCTCTCAGCTTTTATTGTGTTATTATGCTCCTAGACTGATGCATTACATCATGTAATACAAAATAAGTATAATTGAGTTACCTTAGGGATAGTGGTAGCAATGCTATAGTTGAATTTCATTTGGCTGTTATAATATAAATATTTGAAGCATGATTAATATCTTGGCAATTTCTAGTCTCATTTTGAAAAAAGGTTGAAATGTAAGCTGAAAATATAGCTGTAAAACTACATAAAGGGAAAATACTCTGAATTTATCACCTTTTCTAAAACCTATCTAGGGAAAAATTTTACCCTCTGTGTAGAAGGAGAAATTTCCAACCAAGTTCTTCTTCAGTTTTTTATTTCCCGAATCCTTTGAAGCATTGTAATGCTAACTTTTTTTTTCCTTGGGTTATGTCTTAGGACAAAAAAGTTCTCACAATCATGATCTTCTATTACATGAGAAAGATTTTTTAAATTGAAAAACGGAAGAGTTTACCTCTATAAAAAGGGAAAATTAAGAATTGCTGCCCTATAAAAAGGCAGTAGGCTAAGTCTGTGTAAAATACCTTAAAAATTACATAGAACATATACAAACTACCCTTTAGTCTGTTAAGAAAAGGCTGAATTCCCACAAATAAATATGCCCCTCTGCACTGTATGTAAAAGGAGTTTAAAAAAACTAAGTTCCCAGTCTCTCTCTCAAAGAAGGTAGATAAATCCAGACCATGATACACATAAATATCAGAGATAAAACACCTCAGAAGGAATATGGACCAAAGAAAACTTGACTAAGACCAACAGTTAATCTAATTTCAGCCCAGAAAGACTTTGAATTACTGTGATAAAGTTTTCTCCCATTTCCTCTTCTCTTTTTATTCCTCCTTATAAACATTATGTACATTAATTTAGAAAAGGAAACAGTATAACTACAGCTTAAAAAAAACCACAGGTAGTATTTTCTAAGAATAACATCAAAAAATAACAATGACATATAGTAATAGGCATGACTTTTGTTAATTTTTTTTCAGTAAAACTTTCAATGCCTTAATAAACTGCTGTTTTCTGGTTCTTCAGAAAAATTTCAAATTTTTCATGAAAGTTTTAAAGGCTCTTGCTTAGGAAATGTTATTATCTGATGTATATATTTTAAGACACAAAAATTGAGAAATAGTTGTCATAATTGTCATGTTTCATTTTTTTATCTAGAATTAAGTTATCTGCTTCAAAGAAAAAGCCTATCTATACCTTGAATCCACCCTAAGCCCTTGAGATAATGTTAATTGATAGCTAGAATTTGTGTTGACTTTTTTTCATTAAGTTAATTTTATGTGGATTATGGACTAGCACCTGGTGAGGCGGGTAAACACTGCTAATAGGAATTGAAGGAAATATAATATTTGAAATTTTAGTATATACAATTTTCAAATTAAAACAAAAAAAAAAAACAGAAAAAATACAAATTTACTTTTTTATTCTGTCAGGTGGTTTTATTGGATTACTTATGCTCACACACTTAAAAAAATTACAAAACTCTTCCTTTATTTCTATGAGCTGACCAGTTATGCAGTACTTCGTGTTGAAAACAAATTCATGTTTGTCACGAATTACCTACTCACTGAGAGTTTCTGTTCATAGTTCATTGTACATGTGCCACATATTTTATAGTACAAGATGGGAAACAGAGAGGAAAAGTCAATTGTCAAGGCTGCTGCATGCTTTGGCAGGTAGGACCAAGGGGAAAGGGAAAATTCCAGTCCTCCCACCCTTCAGCCTTACCTCAACCAACCTCCAAGGCTTCCCCTCCCCCACCCAACTACCTAGCTGAAAGAAGAGAGCCTGCACTCTCTGATAACCAGAACTAAAGAAAACAAGTTCTTCTGAAAATTCTGCTTTTAACCCCTCTGTGTTCCCAAAAGCATGTCCAGCCTTGAATTAGTCAGCCTAAGTGTCAATATGTAACCCAAATCACTGGTTAAACTCTCTTCCTTCTAAGAAAATTTGTTTCTGTATCAAACCACAACAGTCATTCTCTCACAGTCCTTTTCTGGTTAAAAGGTAAGTGAATAGAAAAATAATTTCCTAATTTGAAATAGAAAGCCAGATCTTCAACATTTTTATATGAGATGACATAATAATTAATTTATACATTAAACAATATAAACTATATAAAATAATCTACATAATCTAATCTATATAATATAATCCGTATAATATAATCTATATAATATTAATATCATTTTGAAGTCAGGTAAAATAGGTAATATACAAAAACCAAAACAAGCTGGAAGTTTCTTAAAATGGTTAAAAACAAAACCAAGATTAAATATTTATAGTGGACTAAAGTTTCTAATAGGCTTTAATTGTTTTATATTTTTAAAAACTCATCTAGAAAATAGCCACATTTAAAAGGTTAAAAAGGTTTTAATTTTATTTAAAAATCTGGTTTTTTTTAAGGTGAAAAATTAAACATTAGTTTGCACAAATCTTATTTAAATTTGTATGTTTTTATCTACAATTTATTTTCTATAATCTCTAATCCTGAACTGCATGAGGAAGATGTCAACTCTTCCTAATAAAATAGGTGTAATTAATATCAAATATTTTGAGAGAAGAAGATTGAGATGTAGTGGGATATGTGAGATTTTGTGTGATAGCTTGAAAGGCTCTTTAAGGTAGCTATGCAGAGCAAAAATATTTAACAAAAGTCTTGGAGCAAAATTTATTGAAATATATGTTACTGGGTAATGACTTGTATGTCATCAGGAACAGATGCTGAATCTAATGACAATGACATGCAGAATTTTGATATAGTTTAGTGAAAAATCAACTTAGAACTTATCAGCTGTTACTAAAATTATAATACTAAGGATATTTTCCAGAAAAAAAATCCATAAAATTTCATTAGATGAAGAATCAATTTTTTTAAAAACTGATAAAACATCTTTGCAAATAAAGTTTATCTATCTGCAATGTGGAATAAAACAAACATTCATAAGTTACTACAGATTCTGGTATTTAGTTTTTTTAGAAAAATAAAATTCAATATAACTCAGAGGTCATGATAACACTGTTATCAGAAGTAACATTCTAGAAACTGTATGTATGTTTTTGGTAAAATGTATTGTTTCTAAACTCATGGTAGCTAGGAAAAAATAATAAAATAATTCCTATGCAATGACAGGTAAAATAATTCTTATGCAGTGGCAGATTCATAGGAAAAATCTCTGAAAGTTCTCTATTCTCTTCTTGTTCTACAAGCACCAGATAAGGAAGACAGAAAAGGGGATATTACTTTTCTTCAGTCTACTTTCCCTGCATAAAAAGGAAAGTTAATGCACCATAATTAACTGTGAGTTTTCTCTCTTTTTAAAATTTGTAAAATTTTAAATAAGCTTTAAAAATTAGAAATAGTTTTTCCTTAATTATTTAACTGTTCAGAGAGGAATCCAAGAAAATTATTTCTCTGAAATGTTCTCTCTAAGTATAAATATCTTATAACTTTGCCATGTGGCTAGTAAGTATGCATTTACCAACATAACAAAATTGGTTACTATTGCTAAAGTAATCAAGCCTAGTGCAGAATATTTAATCTAATAGGAGGATAAGTAATGTACCTGGAAATCATAAAGCATTTATTTTTAACAAAAAATAGAAAAAAAATTCTAAAGAAAATAAATTTTGGAAAGCTTTTGGGTTTTGTCTCTGGTGCTCATGTAAAAGACAGCCCTTAAGCTGAAAGCATTTAAATGAAAATATAACAAGTGTTAGGAATATTTTTAAACAGAATTTTTTTTCTTATCCATAATAGTGATGAATCCAAAATAATGTCTTTAAAAGGAGATATAATTGAAAACAACTTTGTAAAGTTTTTGTTGGACTAGCTTTCTGCAGGGACAAAGTAACCACTCTGCTGCATTGTTGAAAGATTATACAAGTTTAAAATGCAACTGAAAAGATCAAATTCATGTTCAGTCAATAAAGGAATGACAGCATTAAAATTTTAGTCCAGATCAAATTTCACAGAGGAATGTCTTTCTCTTTCAGTGAAAATATGAAAGCCAAGCAAATAAATCTCTCTGAACCACGTAAGCAACTTTGCCAGTACTCTGTTCCTGTCTTTGAAGCAAAATCCTGAAAGTGTCCTCTCAGGACACTGAGGCTTGGGGAAGGAAGATGGTTTTGTGTGGTCCTGTGCATAATGCCTAGTGCAGAGATCTGGCCACTTCTAACAACTAAATTGCTACCATGTTTTGCCAATTTCCCAACTCTTAATTCAAGTCCCAGGAAGAACTCAAGAGTGATCCACCAATTTGATTACGTATGGTTCCTTTTCTGTAATGAAGCAAGAGGTCCAAATTAGCAGACTATACACAAACAGTGTGATCTGAAAATTCTTACTGTATTATGTACCTGTGGTTTTAAGATAACTGAAAAATTTATTAAATACACTAAAAGATGTAGGAATACTCTGATGACCTATGTTAAACACTTTGAAAATTGTACAGTTATCTGTGAAGATTTGTATTGGGTCACAGATTACTGGCTGAGAATGTTTTCATTGTTTCAATTATAAGAAAAGTATAAGCAAAATATTTCTAAGATTATATTAGAGATAAATTGCCATTTCAAGCAATATTGTTAAAAATTATCTATAATTTAAAGTACTGTGATCAATTTTCTTCACACTTTGCCAAAACTTTTCTTTTTCATCTCAATATTTCATTCTAATTGCAGGGAAAAAGAATTACTAAGCCAAGTATGCTCAAAAGGTGGGTCTATAATAATATATGCACTTGCTGCATGACTGAGCTATGGAATTGAATAAAGACTTAAGTAAATAATGATTATTCTAATTTCTGACACATGAAATTCATCTGTAAGAAAAGAATCCACTTTTCTGTAAGATAATCATTGCACATAAATTTCTGGAAAAGAGGAATATTTACAAGTGAAGAAGCCTTTGTAGAATATAATACCTTCATCGACCTCTGCACATTATAACATCATCCCTCAAAGTATATATAAATATGAAATTAGAGCCTTGGACAGCCCAAATATGGCAGAAAAATGTTAGTGTCAGTGAATCAGACTTCCCTTTCAGATGAACAGAGGAATTTGGGATGTTGCTGCTCTGTCACTATGTCAGATCCACCTTCTTCTAGTTGCAGAAAGAATACTTATTTGATCTCCCAGGGGGTGTGAATACCTGTTGCTTGATGTTACTGGTATAGAAATACTTCTCAGTATCTCTGACCTGAAGTTTGTTTTATTCTTTACGTACAGAGAAATTGTCAAACCCGATTTCTTAAAACTGGTTCTATTTCCACTGGATAAGGAAACTGAGCTTAAAAATGGTTATTTTATGATTTTTTTCTATTTTAGAAAAGATAATTTTGTGCTTATCTCATCTTTCTCTCATTCACGTTTTTACTGACAGATGAAAGGTGATTGGAAGTAGCCAGCATAAATTCATTGAGATAAATTATGCTTGATTGTTCTTGACTGTGTCTGAAATGCTATGCCCAGTTTTGCAACCCAAATAAAAGAAAAATATTCATAAACTGGAATTCAGACATCTGAGGTAGTCAAGAGCTAATTGCAATTGCCCAGTACTTTCAGAGATGTCAAGATGCTAGAGAATTTACTCACATATGTGATTGGTGAATCAGTGTCCAAAACCCTAACGGGGTGACAGCAGAAGTTGACTGAACACAGGAGCAATAATTCACTGTGAAAATCAGGAAGCATTGGAACAAGTTACCAAGATATTTGTGTAAGCTCTGTCATTAGAGGCTTCTAAGAGCTGGGTGGACAAAGCCTGAGTAATCTGCTCTAAGTTCAGTGTTGATGAGGTCTAGCAAGAGGAAGAAATTTTCCCTTTCTCAGGATGTGAAAGGTCATATCCATGTGCTTTGTGACAGCAGATGATACTATCTGTAGGATACAGCACAAACCTCTTCAAAGCCCCGATCAGAGAGGGTGGAAAGGCAGGCAAGGGGATGGGGTAGGGGCAATGACAACAGAGGGAATGGAATGATGAAGGGGGCAGCACCTACGGGTTCAGGACATGACACTACATGGACCCAAAGACCCAACTATATTTGGCTGAAATCACAGCCAACCAATAAACATTAAAATTAGCAATAGAAGATTCATTAATAAAATTATTCATAGTAAAATTAGAACTCTCAGTTCTTAATCGATTCTTTCTTCATGCTTGGAAAGAAGTTTCAAATAGAACAGATTTTTGGAGATGAAAGAAAGAGACTACTTTGCAGTGATCTCATCTGAATGTAAGAGGACCCTGAATTCCATACCGTAAAATTATGTTCTATCACCACAAGTCCATACATAGTTACAGGCAGAAAGCAGTCATAATATTCAAGCTCAGCAGTGTTTGAAGTGCAGAGAAGTTATGTAAAAAAGGAATTTTTTTCTTGTTATTAGTACACCCGTGTTCTAAACAACAAAAGCTTCACCTTGTATATATAAATAAGAATTCAGAGGACTACCTAGAAAATTATGGCTGAACAAAACTCTTCCAATTGCAAGTACTTATGTGAAACTATTTTCAATGACAAATACAACCTTGAATATGTACTAAAGATAAACAATAAAAATCAAACAAATCACGATCCTTGCAGCCATATCCACAATAGCTCATGGCCATTTTCTCATCTTCCTTTAGTATTTTCTTCATCCTGGCAGTATAACAAATGATAGCATAGGTGCTGTCTCTCCTGATAAAGTTCTGTGCTCTTTGCTGTTAGCAACAGCTCCAAAATATACTCGGAATGGTCCATAATTTCCCAGTGCTGCAAGGCTGATTTCAGTGCTGCCATTCTACCCACTGAATCACTGTCTAGCTCTCTCATTATTTCTTTTCTAGTTTTTGGGGTAGTGACAAGATTGCTTCATGACTACTCTTTCTGTTTGTCCTGACAGCATTCATGACTGTCTAGGTAGTGTAAGCAGGGTTGAGGTTCAATTGACACTGGGTAACTGTGTACTGACTTTATGCAGTCGTGTTGTGCTGTCAGGATGGTGTTCTCCACTCAGTGCTTTTTTTGCTCTGTTGAATGTGATGAAATACAGGTTTGTTACACCTGTAGCTGCAGTTGTTTGTTCATGCTGCTGGAACAAACATAAAATCTCCATGCTGATAACCTGTAGTCAGAAGCATTGGACTTCTAAAACACAGGTGGATTCAGAAATTTTGATGGATTTTGCCAGTAGGACTTGAATAGTTGCTTACCCAGGCTCATGTGTGCTAAGTTCATTTACTCATCCTCAGTATCATAAGGCCAAAGTCTCAACAAAACTTTTCCAAGAGCATCCTCGTTCTCATCCACATGGAAGTCCCAAGTCTACAGTTTTGAAGGCAGATAATTTTTTTCAGTTATTAGCATATTTGGTTTTTTGTTCCTTGTCTGAAGAGAAATTATATCAGGATGGTCATCATGACACCATGCAAAGCTTAAAAAGATCCCTAAAAATGTCAGAAATATAAATCTTCAGAGTATATGACAGAGTATACCAGAAAATTATATAGTTACATGGAACATAACCAGGATATATCATAAATAAGAGATATAACAATGTAAATAAAGGTAAATGTTTACAAAGCATATTCTGTAGAGGGCCAGAATATGTCTAATTGTGGAAGAGCTAAACAATTGCAAGATTCTCATTCTGACTTCAACATTCACATGTAGTCTGCAATGTCTAGTCTTCCTAGATCCTGTTTAATTTTTCCACCAAATGGATTTTGCCTCAATACAAATAATTAGTAAATTTTTTAATGAAAAACAAAACCAAAAAAACCCTCAACTTGATAATATCTTTTACTACAATATTTTTAAACAATATATTATTTATTTTTATTCTATTTTGTCAAACTTCAGAACTTTCTAAGCCTTTCTGGAAATGTTTGATAGTTTAACCTTAAGATAAGATCAGCTGGCCCTGAGGATTTATCTAGCTTTTAGCCCTCATTTCCTACATAATTTTATTTTTTTTTTCCTAAATAATATTCTGCATTCTAATTGGGTCTGTGAGCAACACCCACATGAATTGCTCTTAGCAGTCATTATATTTCAAGTAAACAGTCCTTGTTTCTGTTTGATGCTTTGCTTCTGTTTGGTGCTATACTTCTCTGCCTAGCATCTGTATTTCACTGAGATGCATGAACTATAGTTAGCAGATAAAAATCTCAATCTAAAAGTGGCTTCAGTGTTCAAGGTCAGCTTTAAATTCACTGCTCGTGCATGTTTTTTGCAGATAGCTAAACACTCTGAGGTCAGAAGACAATACTAAGGGGTTTTTTTCATGAGGGTGTGTGTTTGTTGCAGGTAAGTAATCCTCCAGGAAGAATTTCAAGATAAAGTAGAGACAAACCTTGATGTTTTACTCAAGTATTGGAAAGAGTGTAGAAGAAAAACCAACAAGGCTTCAGCCCTGGTTAGACCTGAACTTCTTCAAAAACTGTTCACAATTTTTGACTTGGATAGATAATTATGCACATGATGAAGTAGATAAAAAAAGTAATACAAATTGCAAATCAAAGGCCAGAAATAAATAGCCATTTATAAAGCCATAACTTTGAAAAGTTTGATTAAATGTACTTTTCAAGCGACAAAATTGAATGAATACAGGTACCACAGGGTACAGCTTGACCTTTATTTCTCTTACAACTGTCAGAAATACTGAATGGATTTGTATGCCAGAAATTAGAAGAACTGCTTCTAATTTTGCCCATAGGAAGAAAATGCTAGTTTAATCTGTTCATAGAACATGCAATACTGAATTCAGAGCTTTAGGGAAAGTTATATGACAGAACTGAACTGTGATTTATGATAAGTTAAACACCTTCATACTTCATTAGAATTCTCCTAACATTGTGAAATATTGTGGAGACTTTACTTGGAAATTTTGCAGTGAAGGATCCAACCTGTGGTTATGACTTATTTGCAACATGTTTATTAAGTATGTGACTCTTTTAGTACCAGTACATTATTCTTGATGTATTCATGGCTCGGTGGGAGTTTTCCCTGGATGGGTCAAGCTAAACTGAATTGCTATTTTACACATATATAAGAAAACCAAATGTATTTATTAACTAAAAAATATAGCTGTTATAACAAGGGTTGGGAATGTTTGAAACTACATGTGTTTTGCACAATGTAACGCAATTTTTTTTTTCCTCATTGACATAGTTCTTTAATAATATCTGTGCACTTGCAGAAAAACCTAAATCTAAAAAAAAAAAAAATTTAAATGTCTCTATAAGACTTCTGGAGCATGCCTGCACAATTTAAGCCCAGAGGGTAATTATTTTTTTTTTAGTAATACTATTTCTTTTAACATTCTGATAGATGTAATAGGTGCAACTGGATAACATATGAATAGAAAGAGGGAATCATAAAGTGTGCACTAAACTAATTGTTACATCTCACTCAGAATGTCAGTGGAACTAGAAGTTGAATGTAGAAAATATTAGTCCAATGAAATACTTGAGTAGGATGGACTTAGTAATGAGGGTGTAGCTGGAGAAGAAGAGGGAGACAGACTGACAGGCAAATAGATATGTTGGATTAAAATGTCCATGTACATTAATGTACAACTTTCATAAAAAATAGACTGGTCAATATTTAAAAAATAAGTATTGAATAACAAATCAATTTCACCAAATGTAATTTTTGTTTCAAAATCTGAATTGAAGTTCACCAGCACCTGAAACTCTCGTTTTCCTCAAAATTTGGTTTGCTGCTCAAAAGTAGAACACAATGGAAAATTACTGTCAAAGACTGTCTAACTCTTCCTCTTAGTATAACTGAGAAGATATTTTAACAAATTTCATTTGAAGCCCATCTGATGTTTCAAAATATTTGCCAGCTAGTTTTAACTTTAGAATTATTAATGGAATTTTTAAAACTATTACTCCATTTCTATGTGAAAATATTTCTTTTCTGAATTCATGTCCACTCATGTTCCCATGATACTTCAATTTCTTCCTGATCTTGTTTTGATTGGATCCTACACTCTTCCACCTCAGCATGATTCTTTCAACCTAAATTTCATAATAGACTCTCTTGAAACTTAAAATAGAATAACACAAAAGCATTCTTTTTTTTTTCATGTGACAAGTAAATGAGTATTCTTTTTTTTTTTCCATAAGGTTTTAAACTCAACTTCAGGAAAAAACTGATTTTTTTAAAATATAACAGGATTGCAAAATATAGGTGCACAGTGAACTCATCTTTATTCTGATATAGAGGTACTTGAGGGATCAGGTTTTTATTGGTTACAATTACTCACAAGATGCATCCTTCAGTAGCACTTTTTCTTCTTTAAGTATTGTTCCTTATCAGAAAGGATGCCTTTCTACCTGAACAGAAATCCTGTATTTCCATTTACACAGGCTAGATAACCATCTTTCAGTAGCAGTTTTCTTACAGGCCTCAAGTGCAGCAGCTCAGTCTCAGCTGGGTCCTCCGCAGTTCACAAACCAATCATAAACAATTGCTAGTTCTTTTCATAGGGTCTCACACTGTCAAAGCACCTCTAGTTTCTATATAGAACTCAGCTGTTCGTTTATTAATGATGATTCCAGTTGAGATGATACTTGGCTCACATTCAAAATTTGTTTCACTAAAAAGTTATTTATGAGAAGGAAATGCTACCTGTCTTCAAAATATGAAACACATAGAACCTACACAATACAGGATTATTGCCTTTAAATTCTCTGAATATTTGCAATAAATTTATATTTGAAATGCATTTATGTATTGATGTAGGAATTTTTTTTCATTATGTTATTATCATAATGATTTATTATCCTTTTATCTACATATACATATCTGAACCTCCTACTTTTATGTTCAATAGACAAACATTTGTATTGCACTCCTATAAACCTGTCTCAGCCAAAAAGAAAGCCTGAAAAATGGAATAAAAATAAGGCCTTGATAGTGTCATTATTTACAAGCAAATTTAATTTATCATTTCACTGAATGGGTTAATAAAAATATAAAAACAATAGGATAATCATATTGCTATGAAAATTGAATAGGCTTTTGAGCATAAAAACATTGCTACTGACCACAAGCCCTGAAGGAACAAAATAATCAATTACTTCATTACCACATGGTAGGGGGAAAAGCAGCATTGTCACAACATTTTGATCAGAGGGATAGATACCAAGGTGTCCAAATGTCAATTCAAAAAGTGAGATTTTTATCTAGGTTCAACCAACCAACCTTACTGTTCAGATGTTAAACTAAAATAACATATGACATCTTCTTAATCCCTCCTTTTTACTGATTCTGATGTTTTATAAATTTTCATCTCAAATGGGGAAATAAAACCTAGGAGGAGTGAAGAATGCTAATTTCCATCAGAAAAGCAGCTCTGTTATTTGTAACACATTTAAAAACAGTCCCTGACACTCAAAAGTAATCATAGGCATTGTCTTCAATTTGAAATAGATTTGCTTAGAAAAAATATTTAATAATGTGTACTGTTCCTAGAGCAATCTGAAATACAGATGATTACCCTGTTTCCCAGATGAGCACTCTATACAATTAGTGCGAGAGACTGATTCTTCCCATTCTTTTTCTGTCCATCACAAGTTTTTTTCTTACAGAAAATGCTATCACTTTATCTATCTGGGGAAATGTGGTATGCTCTTCATCACTTTCCAATTCAGACAGTCTCTTGTCTGCCAGTCTGTTTGAAACTCCTAAGGCACAAGAAGGCACTATATTTTCATTTCCCATATGTGAAAACATTGCATGGTTATGACATAATCTCTTTATTTATCTGTGTTCTAAAATAAATGAAACACTTTAGAACATGCTGTGAAACTATTAATCTTGGGGTTTTTTTTCTTTTTTTTTTCTTTTTTCTTTTTTCTTTTTTCTTTGTGTGGCTTTTTTTCTGAGTTTTTGTTTGTTTGTTTGTTTTCTTCTAGTTATATCCTAAGAAATTCTGCTTATAAAATTTAGGAAGAAAAATGTACAGATATTGAAAGAAATCTAGAAAGAGTTGCATCTATAGATCTCCCTGCCCATTGCAGGGAGGTTGGACCCAGGTGAACTTTAGGGTCTTGTCCAATCCAAACTGTTCTATGATTCTACGATGCTATGATTCTGTGATTCTATGATTCTGTGCTGCAGTGAGGGGAAATTTACTCGTTTCATACATTCTGCACATGATTATTCACCTCAGAGGGCATACAAAGAAATTACTCATGCCTGTTTGAAATGGGTAAGCTCTAAAGATATCCAAGACACGCCTGGAGACAATTCAGCTTTACACACTGGCTTCACTCCATATTTCTCATTGCCTTATACACAACATTACTTTGAAATATGTGTGAATTTGAACATCATCTGCTAACACAGTGTGATGCAATTCTGCATTCGGTCTGCATGGTTGCCCCAGATGAGGGGCATGATACAAGTCTTACCCAAAAATTCAGGTCTCTATCACTCCAGAAGTTTTCTCATTCACAGGGTGAACATATAAAACCACAGTGAATTTCATATAATATTTTTCTAAAGAGGCTTTTAATATATCCTTATACTAGCTTTAATTGATAATGAAAGATTTTCTCTTATTTACAGCAAAATTCAATAGAATCAAAACATAAATAAGAACTGTTTCCCATCAGTTTCATTCTGATATCTTTCTTATTATGACAGGTAAATGGAAATCATCAACCCTAACACAATGTTTTACTACTGTGATACCATTTAACCTAAGAGAATTATGCTTTATGTAAGTATTGCACTTGTAGGTGTGATGCTTTAAAATAGACCCTAAAAGTAAAGCCTTTAGTCAAAAAAGCTCTCTCACTTCATATGATAAAAACTAACTTGACATAAAGTCACATAGTTTGTTTAGTGGACCAGTGTTAGGTTCATGGTTGGACACGATCTTAGAGGTTTTTTTCAACCATAATGATTCTATGATTAAAAAAATAAATAAATTTGAATGCAAAAGGTCAATTTTACTATCTGATCTTTATGTAAAATCCTGCATAGGAATTTAATTTTCCAAATACATGAGTTTCGCTCTGCTTTTGCAATAGGCTATATTAAAGGTTATTTATATTGTGTTTAACCTGTGAAAAAGTCAAAGCAGTCTATAAGGTTTTGCCCTATGAATACCTAAAAAAAAGAAATAAATAATTATATCACTGTGTTTCAACATATAAAATTGAACCAACATTGCATTTAAATATAATACTGTAAAATATAAATATTTGTTTGAAAAGAAATAGTTACCAAAAACTTGCAGGCAAAACAACATTATTCTTATAAAATGCTCCATCTCTTTTGAGATTTATTTATATATATGTATAAAAAGATTAAGTTTTTAATACACTTTTAAATAGATCTTGACATCTATATTGTTTTAACCAGAGTTTAAATATCTTCAGAACTGGACTCCGTAGTACATGAAGACCAATTCAATATTACTGGGGAAATATGATTATTGATAAACTGATGCAGGTGTAGCATGATAACACCAGGTTTTTAACTTCTGCTTCCATTAAGCAGTCACATATTTTTCCGAAAATTCAAACCAATGGAACTTTCTGATACGAGGAAATAAAAAAAAAAAATTTGACAGAACTGCTTCTTTTCATAGTCAGTTTCAGTGATTTTGGCTAATATATATTCTAAGCAAGTTTAAATGATTTTAATATTTCAAAACATAAAAATTAGATTGGTTATATATGAAAAAGTTAAATATTTTGAGCAAAAATATATTTTATTTTTGCATTCACTGAATTGTCTTTGTCCATCAAGCAGTTGAATTGAATTAAAACAATTGCTCTATATATCAAAACTCAAATAACATTAGTCCATGATAGCTTTTTAGTGCTCTAAACAGCTTGTAGCTTAAAGTTTTGACCAGAGCTCTAAATGGAATCTTGTAAATGCCAGTTGGGAGAAGCAGGGAAATCAGACATTGCAATAAGTTTGGAATTCAAGATTTGTTTCTGTGCTTCTATCAACAGACCCTTATGCATACCTCAAGCACATTGCTTCTTCTAATAATCACAATGTCAGTAAATAATATGACATAGTTTGAGCTCCTAAATTAGGTACTGTATGGTGAAATATGCAAAGGAAGTATAATAATGTTTACATTTCCTGAAGCTGTAGTGCCACAAGTGAACTTGTATTCAAGGTAACTGTGAATTTTATGTAACAAATTATTATTATTTATTAAACCTGCCATGCAATACTATCTCATCAACTAATGCAGAGATATCAGCATATCTCCTCCAACCATTCCTTCTGCCAACATTCTTTTTAAAAATAACAAGAACCTCTGTTTGGCCCTCATGTTAATTTCTCATCAAAACGCATTCAATTCCAGATATGCTATTCCGTTAAATGTCATTCTTTAATTATCAGACTCAATGCCTAACATTTCACTGACAGCATCAGCCATCATAGCATAATTTACTGCATCCAGAATTGCACAGTGAATTTGTATTCATTAGCACAGAAAAAAAAAGACATAGTGAACTAGCCAAATCAAATACAGATGGCCAGCCAACCATACAATTGAAAGCGATAAGCATGGCAGACATGGGTGTTTACCCTTCCTTTCCACCCACTCTTTGAATTTAAGAGTGGATATTAGCTAAGTAGTTGATAAATGGTGTCTGATCTGAAAGCCATTATACTAGTACATCAATATATTCCTTTCAGACTAATTCAATACAGAGTGTTACAGTAATGTAATGTCAGGCATTAGGTGTTCTGCCACAGAATTCATTCTGGGTACATTCTGAGACTGTAAATAGACAACATATGATCCAAATATTTGGCAGGCAGAAGTGAATCTTGTGAATTACTCATGATCAATTTGAATCCTTGAACTATTTTTATCTGCTTATTACAACTCTATTTAAGTAGCAAATGTAATTTTTTTTGAGGGAAGGTGGCAAAGAAGTTTTGAGACTGTACTTAGGAGCTTGGTTGCTTGGCTACTCTTGTGTGCATGAAGTGTATATGTATAGGAAGAAATATCAAATCAAAATCACATTTAGGAAATTTATTTTTATTTTCATGGTCTATGAGATTTTTGTACCTCTAAAATTATCACATTCAGCATTACAGGCTTGGTTCCTAATTCCTGTGAAATGTTACACTGAAATAGCAGTGATGAAGAAAAAGAAAAAAGTAGATGATATTTCATATGTGCTTTTTATTTAGTTTGCATTGGTCATTGGACTAGCTTGAGACAGATCAGTGACACATTCACCATAAAGATATTGGAGTATTAAGTTATGTCCTAGTTCCAAAATTTCTTGTATAAACATGTCATGCATGTCATACTTAGTGTTGTAAATATCAGTGTTTCAATTTAGAATTTAGTGATTTTCTTATTGAAAATCCAACATGTATATATGATCCCTCTGTGAAAATGGATTTACTTTATTGACAATAAGTCAATGTTTACATTAACACTATTGCCAGTGGTGCAAAATTATTAAAAATGTCAGTAAAGTTCTGGTTCTCTGTTATACTATAATCAGTGGCCTAAATCTAGCAAGCCTCTTAGCTCTGTATACATTTTTATGTATATATATTGTAGTCATACCTTTGTTAAAGTCAGTGGCAGGTCTGTTAATGAGTTCAAGTGGTGTCTGAGAGACTCCACTTCCATGTCAAGAAGATTAAAACTTAAATAACTTGAAGTAAAACAAAATTTTTGCATTTTTATGGTAATATTTCTGTAATATTATGGTAATATTGTAGAAAACATAGCTTAACCTTCTGAAGAAAGCTGAAACTGCAGAAGACAAAATGGATCTAGGAGTTTCCCAAAAGCCACAAAGTCCTCAAAGCTATCAGATATTAAAAACTCAGAACTAAAAATTATCGCAGTGACCATACATTAAGAGTTTTTCTTTAATCACTTTTTTATCACACCCTCCTATTTTAGGTGTTTTATTTCTAGGGACCATTTTAAATCATCAGACCCAAATGAACTGAAATAAAAGTTCTAGTTTCAATTAAGGTGAAGTTTCAGAATGCCATGGAAAAATAGAGTCCAGCATTCTTTTTTATTTTTTAGTAAACTTCTAATTTGTGAATACAGAAACAATTCAGCAATGCTATTTAAAACATATTCTTATCTCTGAATTTAATTCTGAAGAGCTGTAAACTAATAAATGTAGTCTGCAATTAGGAAAAAATGAATTAAAATCCAACTAAGAAGCTGCCAACTTTGCAGTCTGAGGATAGAAGTACCTGCCATAAGAAATTATTCTTCTGATTGAAAAGGAGAATAATGCAGTTTCTGCTTTCAAAAACATCCTAAGACCTTTTCAAAAACACATTTTAAGGGGCTCTATTTTCCATTAGATTTATTTGTAAAGTTCCTAAGCATTTAAGAACAACAGTTCAATCAAGTATTTAAGTAATGAAATAGTGACAATCTTTGTGATATGATATTAAATTCAATATTCAAAAAACAAATTGTCTGACACTCTAAATTTGTGATAATAGCACTCATACTCTAATTGTTAATATGTTAATATCTGCAATTCTATAGGACAATATTATAAATTATACTGAAGAAAATTAAATCTTTGTTAGATGTGTCTAGAACTGCCTGAATAGTGTATGGACAATCGAAATTCAAAAATGGAATCATAAAAGTTCTTTCTCAGACACCCTTCCCAATCAAAATGATTTCCTCATATTTTCTCATTATTCTAAAGAAGGTACTTCTAATGTGTGGGGATTCACCTATATGCAATATCTCTTGTGGATGCAGTGATACTGCCCTTAAAAGAAAGCTCTTATCTCTTTTAATTTCAATTCATAAGCATTTTTCAGCTATGTAAAAACAGATTTTCAGTGAGATAATATATACAGATTTTATTTACTGAGTATTTTATCCAGAACAGTGTGCTTTCTTAATGAACCCTCCAATAGTTCTTACTTAGAGTACATTTGCTCAGTCTGCAGTTTTGTGCAGACAGACTTGCTACCTTTGGGAATACTGTATCATATGTAAGCAAAATGTTCAAGGACCATATTAAATCTAGTTTAATCTAACCAGCATCTGTTTCAATCCACTCCTGTTGGGCCAAATGCTTGTAACACAGTAATAAGTGCACACATGTGCATTTCACTCACAGGAACATGCAGATATGGATAGCATTCAATTCCAGATATGCTATTCCGGATAGCCAGTCTTTGATGACTAGTCTGAAAAGCATTTTAGTGCACCTGAACTAGTTCTACAGAGTTTAGAGCAGGAGAATTAACTCAGATAGAAAAAGGAGCCAGAAGGAAACCAGTTAGTGGTATATTAGCATTTGTGTTTTCACAAATTGGCAAGAAATGTGTATAGGATTGGCCACAAGTAAGTTGTTCTTACTTGTCCAAAGAAAAATAAAAGTATGTCTATGAGCTGTTTATTAAAGATAAGAATGCATTGAATCTGTGAGGAGTTCATTTTCAATAGTTTTGTCCAAGGGCACTGACAGCCTTCTTCAGAATACTTTTATTTCCTTTTTTTTTTTTTGGTTTTCTACTATGATTTTGGAAGCAACACTCAGAAAGTAATGAATAAACTAAAACATCTGTCTGCAGTTACAGAGTATTTGCTTCACAGCTTGAAGTTTAGACTTGAAACATATCTTCATTTATGTGTCAACAGCATCAGAAAAATTATACCTACCAATTTACATCACCTTAACAACTAGACATATTCCTGTTGTCTCAGGAATACACTTGGAACTATTTTAATATTCTTGTCAAGGAAATAGCCCTTCTTATAGTTTTTTAGTGTGGAGAAATTTTTCTATAACTTTTCTTGAAAGGTTGCCATTTGTTCATAATTATCTGTGCCTGCTTTCCTTGTGCAAATCAATAGTTTTCTAATCTAGCACAGATGTGTTGCCTCTTTTGTCAGAAATTTAGACACCAAGAACACTACAAATGGCCTTCAGGACTGGTATAGGTTGTCATAACTCAGCTAAAACACTTCAGAGTTCTTAGTATTTCACCAGTTAGAAAACATCTATGGCATATATCACAGATACCTTCATTTTTAGGAAACAAAAGTTATGAGGAAAACTACGATTCTAACACTTCTAACATAAAATATGAGATAGTACAGTTAAAGACTACAAATAACAGTTGATATGTTCATTCTTGTTAGCATGCTTCCCAGGCTAGTGTATAGTTTTCAGAATTTCAGTGAGAATTTTCTGCTTCAAATTGAGACATTTGATGGGAAATGAAATCTCAAAATTTGTATTGAAATGTTGCATAAACTCTACTGCAATTTACAGCAAACAGATACATTTAAAACACTGAAGAATTTATCCTACCTGAATTGGATCCAATTTTATACTTTTCTGGAATATCTAAGGCCACAGGATGGCTGTCTGTAGCACTTCAATGTGAATAAAATTAAGGCTAATGGAATAATTCCAAATGCCTAATTGGGTCATCTAAACACTAGATATTTAATTCTAAGCCATTCAGCACAGATTTTCTCAGTACCAGTCTAGAGAAATATCTGTTTCTAGAAATACTTTATAGGATTTTAAACCTCCTTCTAAAATATAGTAGTATGATAGATCAAGTAAATTGTCCTTTAAAAGTATCATTCTCCCCTAATTTATTATTCAAACAACTAGATACTGTGTAAGCATTTGAAAAGGGTTATTTAAATACCATGCAGAAAAGCTGTTGCTTTTCCAAAAGCTTGTATATACAAGCCAGTCTCTAGTTTGAGGTAGTAGTAAAACATGCTTGAGACAATACCAAGGTATTTTGTTTAATGAGTGTATCCTTAAGAAACTCTTAAAAAAAGTTAAAGCATCTCTGAGGAGGCTGATGAACATTGAAGAGTCCAAAGGTACTATTCTGTTAGATTCTCTACATATGACCAATGAATTTGAGTGCATGGGCTCTCTTGTGTTAGGTATGCAACTTCTGGCATGTCCAGTGTAAAACTTATGTTCTGCCTACTTGATCCACCTTTGAAATTAATTTTAATATGATTAATATAATTAGATTTTATTGCCACATTTTTTATTTAAAAGCATAAACTTCTTGTCTTTTCATAAAACAAGTAATCCTTTAAAGGGCTTTTCATCACATGACAGACTGCTCTCTGTTTCTGATGAGCACGTTCCACACTCTGGTTATCTCTTTGAATATTGTATAGCAATAAAAGTTTTTGCAGTTGAAACACTTTCATTTCAAGAAATGGGTTTTTTCAGCACTTAGAAATGTTAACTGTATTCTCTGCTGAATTATTCTTCCCAAAGGTCTTTCCTAGGTAATAGAACACCATGATTTACAAGTCAAGATCTAAAAAATATTCTTTCTGACCTAACAGAAAACACTATTTGGTTTTCAGGATGGTTTAGACAAGACTTATCTTAAGAACCCTTTGTGTTTAATTATGTCAAAGAATTGTAATTATTCATATCAGAAAGAAGGAGACTGGAAACCCTTAGAAATATTTATTCATGCTAAGTTTTTGAGGCATCTAAGTTAGAAGCTGAAATGGGTTGACAGTGGCTGGATATCAGGCACCCATGAAATACTATCACTCCCTTCTGAAGCAGGACAGGTGAGAAAATATATAACAATGGGTTCATGAGTTGAGGTGAGGACATGGAGAGATCATTCACCAAATATTTCCATGGGCAAAACAGACTTAAATTAGAGGTATTAACTGAATTTATTGCTAACAAAATCAGAGTAGGACAATGAGAAGTAATACCAAATCTTCAAAACACCTTCTTCCTCACCCCTCCCTCCTTCCCACCTTTACCTCCTCCCCCAGAGGCCCAACGAGACAGGGAATGGGGGTTGTAGTCAGTTCATCACCCTTTGTTTCTCCCACTGCTCTGGGAGAGAATCTTGCCCCACTCCACAGTGAGGTCCTTCCCACAGGAGACAGTTCTCCATGAAGTGCTTCAACCTCAGTCCCATGGGCAGCAGGTCTTGCCAAACTGATGTAATGTGGATCACTTCCACAGGCTGCTTCAAGGACAGCATGGGCTCCTCTCTCATGGTCTCCCATGGGGTCACAGCCTCCTCCCAGGCACCCACCTGCTCTGGTGTAGGTCTCCTCAAATGGCTGCAGGTGGATCTCTGCATCCCCACAGCCCTCCATGGGCTGCAGGGGCACAGCTGCATCACCAGGGGCTGCAGGGGAATCCCAGCTCTGTTGCCTGGAGCACCTCCTGCCCCTCCTTCTTCACTATCCTTGGTGTCTCCAAATCTGTTCCTCCCACATGTTCTCACCCTGCTCTTCTATGGCTACAATTACAACTGCACAAGAACAATTTTTCTTCTTATTTTTAAATATCACAGAGTTATCACACAGAGGTTACCACCATTTCTAATTGGCCCAACCTTGACCATCTTTGGTGTTACCAGGGATTGGCTCTGCTGGACAAGGAGGAAGCTTCTAGCAGCCTGTCACAGACATCACCCTTGTAGTGGCCACACTACGAAAGCTTGGCCATGCAAACCTAATACAAAAGCCTAGATTGCCTGGCTTCCATGCATGAAAATTTTAAAACATAGATCATCCTACAAAATTTTGAGAGTTAGATCAAAGCAGCTATATTTACTACATACGTTTATTATATTCCCAGTTCAATGCTTTAATGACATGTTAAATATGGTGCATTTAATAAAGATATTCAATCAATATGAGAAGTATAGAGAGACTATAGAGAAGGAGTCCAAGATTTATAACTTTGAAAACTCTGGTTCTATTTTTAAAACAAGTAAGAATTCTTAAACTACATGTCCATAGACGGAAGCATGCCCTTCTGAAGGCCATGTAAACCATATGTATAACATTTTTAGATTAATGATTTCTTTTACTTAATAATGCTCCTTTTCTATATACAATCCTTTCCCTATTGTTTTAGATTTGAGAATGTTTTAGACTACAGACAGCATTGGAAGAAAAATAAATAAATACAAACTGTGCCTACGGCTTAGTTTCCTGAATATTACAACCAATTCTGATTCAATGAAAGGTTTTTTATTTATACTAGCTGAATTAGGCCATAATATGAGAAAAAATTGCTAAATGATATCACTTTTTTTTACACAGGACTGTAATTTTTGTCAACACTTTCAAATTCTTTGACTAAAGAAAATTAATTTACTTGAATGAAAGGCACTGGGTTTTGATCCTTTATGCACACATTTAAGTGTAACATCCCTAATAGCAAATAAATTAGATTAAATATAGTTACATGTGCTTATGAATGGATTTGCATAAAAATGTAAATCTACAAGCACAGAAAAATTTCCACTTTATTAAAGATATTAGATGATTGCTGTATCCTTTATAGAAGCAATTCTGTTACTTTGATGTTGCAAAACCCTTGAGAAAACCTTTTACTTTATAGAACTAGTAGTATTTTAAATTATTTTCTTGAATCATGGCCTAGATTGAATTCACAATAACAAGGATCGTTAAAACCTTTCTGCTGTCCTATTCATTTTTAATTGAAAAAATATTTAGTATTTTTGTTTTAAAGTGCAAATGAATAGAGGATTATTTCCATATAAATTTCAATATTAATGAAAAAGCACAAATTATTCATACTTCTACGTATGAAAATTAAATTAAAAAAAAATTCCAAGATATAACCTATAAGTTATTGGCTATCTCAGGCTTGAGAAAAAAAAATCTTCACAAATCAAATAATGTACAAAAAAATTCCACAAGTTAAAAACAAATCAAAAGAAAAAAGATTAAGAAAACAAGAAGAAGAAAAGAGAGAATTCCCATTGTGATTCAATTACACAGAGAAACCATCATTCTGGTATCACAGGATTAGAATTGCAGAGGAAGATAAGACTTGTTTATTGCATGTGTGACAATTGACAGCAGAACTATTTATTTTCTGTAGCCTGGGAAATTAAAAACTTACCTGCAATTGGATCAGTAAATTGTTGTTGTTATTAAATTATTTTTTTTCCTAAATATAACATAATTAATATTGGCATCAGCAGTTTATGTTTGGCACTGTTATCTAATTCTCATGGGATGTATAGCTCCCCAACCACACAAATTTGTACACATGAAACTCAAATATAATGCTAAATGAGCTGAAGTAAAAGGCCTTACCTATAACCTACATAAACACATACATGTCATGGATATAAGCTTATTTGCCATAGCATGCCAGCCTGAGGACTCACATGCATTCCCCTTGTATGAGTTTTCCTTTGAATTAATAGCTGGAAAGCCATTTTGTTGTTAAATTTTTTTCATGCTGTTTCTAATACTTTGGTATTATAATGTATCAAAAAAAGAATTCTGTTTCCAATTCATAATTGTTTCATGCAGATGCAACCTGATGACATATCAGAGGATGGATGGCATCTGAGGATTATTTTGTAGATGTGTTTGTGGTGGGATTCAAAACATTTCTTCCCTCCTAGCTCTGATATACATACGTATGTATATTTTTATAATTTATTTTCATCTTGTTCCCTTGTGAAGAGGTCTTCTTTTGTCCCAGGAGAAAAGCAGGATATTTTAGACGTTCAGCTCACACTGTCAACTACCTGAATGAATTAAGATTTTGCTAGAGATTCCAGGGTCCTGATAAAAAGGATTTCTTAGTATTGACAGTGGTTTTTCTCTTTTGGTACACTGCTGCTGGAAGCTTTTACTTGGTAAATCCCCAAAACTGGAAGAGTGGGGAAAATATATTAAGGCAACATACTATTATTTTTAATCTATAATATTTCCTCTTAGCACAAAACATTTTCCTGTAACTTTTTATTACCTCTGATACCCTCTGGTTTTTCCTTTGCATTATTCTATTGTTCTGTCAACCACTCAATAAGTATACTAACAAAACTCTCATCTGTAGCAGCTCTATTAGTCTTGCTGGCTTCCCTCAAGAGAAATGCTACTACCAATTTCAGACTTTCAAAATGAGCTAAAATAAAGAAATCAGAGTTCTTTACTGCAATAGCACACTCTGAGCCCAACTCTTCATTTTAATTACCAAATACTAACTAAGAAAATCTACAGACTTCAATAGAAGCAGCTTACACTGTAAGTCAATACAGAGCTGAGGAACAGAGCAGAGCCCATGCAGATCCAATAGTATCTGTATGTTGTCAGACATAACAAATTCTGAGTTCTTCCTGGAACCCAGAATGTGATAGATAACTTTCATGAATCCTTAATCTATGGAAAATGGAGGTTTCAGAGAGTACAAAACTGCATATCAGAACTGAAAAGACTGACAGAAAAGTCATTTGTAAAATGACTTTCAGAGCCATGGTAGGAAGGACTTAAACAGTGGAGACTCTTTTGAGTTATAGGTTACAAACTAGAAGGCTGTCTTAACACAATCAAAGACTTTTACAGGATGACTCCAACTCCAGGTTAGGACAGATAATATGATGTCTCTGAAAATGTGTGTCAACTTGTAAATGAATGAGTCTAGTCAGTACAGTCAGCATATTCTACTAATCAGCCACCAGATCAGGATTGGTTGTCCAGACATAGGACCAAGCTGAGATGCTGGTCAGAGCTATTCTGGAATGGCAGCTGATGGTCAGCTAGGACACCTTAGCGTGTTTCAAGTGACTTCAAATGCCAGAGCCTCAAGAATTAATATAGGCATTATAGGAGTATTTTTTTATGAACTAAATTGCTTCCCAACTAAATTGCTTCCCAAGTTACATGGACTGCCATCATGTGCGATGATTGTAATGAGGTTTATACACCACAAAGAAATTTCAGACAGTTGGAAATATAAATGTGGGTAATTAAATCTTGAACTGAATCAAAACTGGATGTGATTCACCTGCCTAAAAACAAACTTTCAGTGCCATTTCAGTATCCTGTCTAGCTTCCTGTCACCAGCTTAGAGAGAAATTTTTTTTATTAGTATCTGTGTCACATCTCTCATTTTCTCGTGTCTTTTAGACACCTTTCAGTGTATTGAAGGATACTAAATATTTAGGAAACAGATGCCAGCATATCTCTATATCGTTAACCTCTTGTGAAGAAAAAAGCAAAAGAAAATAAAAGGAAACTAGTTATAGGTTACTCGAGATCAACCACAGGTAACAAACATATAAATAAGAAATATACAACAGTGTCAAATGATAATGGTTTGAGTATCACTATGTTAGTCACCTTAGTAGTTGCAGGAGATGCTCTACGATTTGCAGAGTTCCTGATGTGCTACTTGGTCTCATATAAAAGAAGTTGCACTGCGATCATAATATTTAAATAGTTTATATAATTTTTTAAACATTAAAAAATAAAAAAATCTGATATTAACAATATAGTTTTTTGAAGCTTCTTAAGTGTGGCTAGCAACAATGAAAGACATTATATGGTTAATATAGATCTAGATACATTATTTTATTTAGAATTTCACTGTTCTGAGAGTTTTGTCTTTAAAGTTCTTGCAAACTGTGTTGGATTACAAGTGGTGTATTAAAACACAAATAAAAGGTAGTCTTACAACCCCCTAAAAAGTAGAGACACTACTGTTAGTAGATAAATTATGCATGTTAATTGATACTCTGCATCTGTTAATTTGCCAAAAGCTACTTAAAATGCTTTAAAGCCATTATGCTGTTTTAGGCACATTTTGTGTTTTCATAAAATGTCATTTATTTAGTGAGAACCAAGCTTGTTTGAAAATTCATTTCACAAAGCAAGAATGACACAACTTCTGCATGCAAATGAATCTCTCAGGAAACATGCCTCAGACTAGTTTGACCTATAGTGAACAAGAGACAATGTTTTACCTCTATCTACAATAAAAGTTATTGCTACAAGACAAATTCCAATCATGAATTCAGTGTGGATGAAGGAAAAAAAAAGCAAAAAACAGCAGAATAAAGCAAATGAAAAAGGACATTTGTTTATCTTTACCTAGAAGACTGTATGTTCCAGACAATGGGAAATTCAATTATGCTGTGAAACACTTCCTACCCTCAAAAAAGAAAAAGAAGAAAAGAACCCCAAAAAGAACACAAAAAAACCCAAACAAACAAAACCTGAAGCAGGTTAAACAACAACAAAAAAAATATCCACATTCATCCAACAAATGGTAGCTTATGTTTTCAGGAAGACTGTTTATGTGATGATAGTTTTCTTCATGTAGTATTTTAATCTTAAAATGATTGCAACAATAATAACTAATTAATCTTCTAAGCAATTTTAGGAATTAGAAATTGATTTCTCCATTCTGCTTGTACAGAAAGAAGATTTGGAATCAAGTAGCTTAATTTGCTGAAATTTCAGCAACTTACACAAGGCTTAGTTTGGCCAGAAAAGATGAAGAGTCAGACTGTCAAATGGTTGTAGGACATACAAGACTACAGTATGTAAGAAGTAAGTATGTAGTTCGGAAAGGGCATTTCAAAATACAGAACTAGAAACCTCTGGAGAAAAATTGGAATGTGATTTGCAAAACACAAAATGAAAAGTGAGAACATGCAAATTGCAAAGAGTAAAAAAATAGACAGGACAAAAAAAATTTCTAACATTGGCTGCCTGTACTTTATCCCTGCAGAGGGCAGCTGCCCTATTTTTCAAAACAGCCTGTGGATTACAGAATGTATCTGGGAAGCAGAAACCCAAGTAGATCTTAGTCTGAAAGGATTTGGATTGATGGACAACTCTGTGCTCTAATGCAAGACTAAACAAGAATAAAATTTCGTTCCTTCATCTTAGTTGACATTCAACACACTGCAACCAGAAGTGCCAAATTCATAGGAGTTGAAATTGAATAATAATAGACATTCTGATAATGCAGTCCACCAATGAGGATGATTTTTTCGTTTGGATGTCAGGTTAGCTTAGATAACTCCTACAAATTTGAAATTGTGAGACTTGAAATGGTCTACTTGAAGAGCTCTGATTACAAACTTTATGTTTACAAGTAGACTGGAGGAAAAAACTGTCACTTATATGTGTCTGATTTTCATCTTACTAAATTGCCTTTGGATAAGGTAATCATTTACTACCTGACACACAGGGTGAGATTTAGTTACAAATCAAAATAACTTGTTTTAGAAGTCTACATATAAATACCTATATCTGTGCTAAATATCCACATCTAAGGAGTAACAGATGCTTAATTAACAAACTCCCCTCCAAAATTAGCTCACTCTAAAATCAACCTCTATAGTTTCATTCAGGTCCTAGATAGCAAGACATCTATTCCTAAAGAGAACTCAGTAGAGCAGTTAAGGCATTAATACAATTTTAGGAGGAGTGACACACAGCCTATGTGAGAATATAGAAGAGCAAGACACCTTTAAGACAGCTGGGAGACCAAAGGTCACTTCAGACATTATTAGCATGCCCACGTAATCCAGTATCTGGTGATTAGTCAGAATTTCTTTTTTTTTTAGAAATTTTTTCACTATTGACTATATTGATTTTACTGTGTGTGACAGAAGCTTAGTCACCCAGAATGATATCAAAATCTGCTGGCAAATATTTATTTTTAGATAAATAATAATCTACCCTAATGGACACATTCACTCAAAAACTGTAAATGTTTAAGGAAATTTTGGGGAAAACATACTTAACAACAAAGTGTAAATTCTGTGAATAGAGTTTGGCATCTATAACACCTTAGAGAGCCAAATGAGCTTCACCAAAAGACCAGTAGCAAGTTGTTGCTTGGAAAAAACTGCTGAGCAGTTCAATTTAAACTCACTTGATGAAGTTTAAATCCAATCAGGATTGATTCATCCATTTATTAACAGCATTTAATTAACTGGCAGTCAATGAACTATATATTGAGGATCCATATCAGTAATACAGCAGATAATCAGCAATACACTCCATTACAAAATGCTAATAAAAACCTTTTTTTATTTTTTTGCTAAACTAACTTATGTATCTAATCCCAGAAGATCACAATCACATACACACACACAACCAATCACACACACACACATTTATATGCAATCCTGACCCGTGCGGCTTACATGTACCTCCATCCCAGCCAGAGAGTGGGTGCAGGTTTCCCAAGCATAAACTCTCCTGTGGAGATATGGGTGCTCCAGCTGAGCATGTATGCTTGCCCATGCCCAGCTAAAGGAAAAGGCATGGACAGAACCAACGTGCAGCCTCACATGCATCCTGGGAAGTTGTGCACCCATGCTGCTCCTGCACTCTGGTCTCTGGCTGGGTGAAGGCGGTTCCTCAGTCCAACTGGGAGATGCTGGGCTTGGCTCAGGCAGGAATTCAAGTGATACCTGGCAGTGTTCAATCAGGGTCACTGCTCCTAATCCCACTTCAAGGCTTCTTTCCCACCTTTTAAGAAATTTCAGGTTTACTTTCAGTTTCATTCATTTTACTGTCTTCCTGTCTTCCCTGGCTTGACCTTGACTGTCTGCCAAGCTCCCAGCCAGCCTTTCTCTCTGTTCTTCATCAGCAGAACAGGAGGATAAAATAGGGTGGAAAAACTCCTGGATCGAGATAAAACAGGGAGATGATTTACCAAATTACAGTCATGGATACAACGGACTCATTTGGGAAAAAATTTAAATAGACTTGGATGTTGAGAAGGAAAGAAAAAATTAAAACAATACCTTCTTTCATCCTCCCTCTCAAGCCTCAAATTAATTCCTCCATTCCTGACTCCTCATTCTTCCCCACTCCCCAAGCAGTGCAGGAGGATGGGGAAATTAGGGAGTTATGGTTAGCCATATTTGTCTTTTCCTCCTCTCTTTTTCCTCCTGTTTAATCACGGAGCTGTGTATGGCCTTCAGTTTCCTTCTTAGGTGTCAGCTGCAAAATGTGCTGTGTTGTAGATACCTCAGCTCAGGTACCTGGAGCACCTTTTCCCCTTCTTCTTTCTCTGTGTTCACAGTTGTGTTCTGTAGATTTTTTGGGTTTGTTTGTTTGTTTGTTTTTTCTCACCCTTTCTCCTCTCTGGTGTTTCCTGTGCTTTTTTAAGCCCTGTGAATGCCTGGACACAAGACAACACAGACAGCAGACACAAAAACTGGTGTCCACTTCCAAGCTAAACATGATCATATGAGGTGGTAAGGGTACATTTTCACTCAAAGGCAAGAGGTTTTCAAAACACCCTCCAGACAGTATATTGGATGTGCACGCATTATTTACACCCACAACATAACAGGTGTTGTCATCCATGACATTTTCAAGGGTGGAGCATACAGGCACTCTCACTTTAACTCAGCAACAAAAATTATGACAGGTTCAGTCTTTGCAACTTGGTACAACTAAACTTGTATAATTTAATTTGTTTGTGTTGCTGAGATGGTAATTATACTTACATCCTATATCCTACTGTTGCACTGCAAGGACAGACTGCAAATTAAGAACATGGTTTAATATTTCCCCAGCATTTGTGAGTCAATACGATGGAAACTCAAACTCAGGTCATTTCAGTTAGAAATGGCAATGAATGCATAGCAGACAGCAGATGAAAAAATCTTAATGTACTATGATTTAAAATTATATAATTCCAACATATAGAATTAGAACAAGAAAAGTAAAAAGTATAGACATTCACACTTACAAACTCTGTGAATCCCAGAAAAAGTTTATCCCTCAAATTAAACCTATAAAACAAGGAATTCTAATTCTATGTCTAGGCGAAATCAAACTTCCCATCTGTTTCTTACTTATTTTCCCTAATTTTGCAAATTTGCCTCTTAACAATCAGATAATTTTAACCAATTAGTCATTCTGATTTCTTATAAAAACTAGTCTGGAAAGGACCATGAGAAAGCTTATGTTTTATCCCTCTAACCCCTTGGGTTAGAGGGATAATTCCTGATTTACACTTGTTAAATATAGTTTTAAAGACTCATCCACTCATGGATACCACAATCCTCCTCCAAGCAGTGTATGCCAGCACTTACATTATCATTACTGTTGTAATTTTTTTCTAAATGTCTAAATGGAAACTTTCTCACTGAATTTATTTTCAACACTTCTCCACAGAATCATAGAATGGTTTGGATTGGAAGGGGCTGTAAAGATCATCTAGTTCTAACCCCCTCACATAGGCAGGGATGACGCCCACTACATCAAGTGGCCTGAAGTCACATCCAACCTGACCTTGATCCCTTCATGGGATGGGCATCCACAACTTCTGTAGAAAACCTGTTCCAGTGCCTTGCCTCCCTCATAGTAAAGAATTTTTTCCTAATATCTCATCTAAACCTACCCTATTTCAATCTAAATCCATTCTCCCTTACCCTATCACTACATACGCTTGTAAAAAGTCCCTCTCCATCTTTTTTGTATGCTCCCTTCAGGTACTGAAAGGCTGCAATTAAGTAACTCTGGAGCCTTCTCCTCCATGCTGAATGATCCCAACTCTGTCACCCTTTCCTCATACAAGATGTGTCCCATTCTCTAACATCTTCTTTAGCCCTACTCTCCACTTGCTCCAAGAGGTTCATCTCCTTGCCGTGTTGGGGTCTGCAGAGCTAAACACCGTGCTCTACTGAAGATGTAGTAAACAGTTTGTCCTCTTTGCACCAGTTATTTATCTTATAAAGACTACTGTGTGCTCTCACTTCAAAGGTCTTTAGACTAAAAATCCTACAGCTATTGCAGTCATGGACCTGTATGCTGACCATTTCAATGTTTTGCTTTAGTTCAATGTTTTGCTTAGGTTCACTTTAGTAATGCAAGACCACAGATGCTCAGGGTAGCTTCCAATCATTTTATAGAGAAACCTATTAAGACAATTTTATCGTTTTATTTATGCAAACAAGTATTCCAAACTCTACTACACTATTTAAATTAAATCTATCTTTACAAACATCTCTTCAGTTTTTAAAACTGTTGAATTCCAGTGGTGTTCTTCTATATGATGTCAGTCCACCCCAATAATAACAGGTCAGAGACTAATTTTACATTTTAAGACTAAATGTCCATGTATGACATTTTTATCTTTCAAGCAAGGAAAGAAAACAAATTCTTTTAGAATTCCATTTCAGAATGTGCCAGAAAGTATTAATTTGCCAAAATAATATACTTACTATCACATAAGACAAATATTTAAGTGATATTACTCTATTAATTCCAAGTCACGTGAATTAAAGAGCTAAGAAATGAGTTACAGTATTTAGCAGGAATAGAAAGCCCATGAAAAAATATATAAATGTAATACTAAAGTGAGAACCAAGGACTGTGCATTTCTTTTTAAAATAACATTATTTTATTTTACTTTTACTTAGAAAAAGAACCAAAAGAAGAAGAGGATAGCAAACACTTCTTTCAAAACCAAAAAAAGCTCAATTATGCCAGAAAATCTTCAGGTGCAGTTTCTCCTTAACTATGCCTTTTTAGTTGCTATTATATGCAGTTCTAAGTCCTCTTTATCCAGAACTTAACTTGTATTAGTCATGAAAGCAATTACTTGTACTGCTGGAACAGCTCATTAAAGTTCTTTTTTTTTCCTTTTCTTTTTTTTTTCCTTTTTTTTTCTCCCAAACCATAGAATTGAGTGCTGTACCACTGGAACAATTAAGCCATTGGTGAATTTTATGTGTTTATCTGAAACCTCATTGTACAGACAGATATAGCAGGTCATTCTTTCATTTTTCTTTTCTGTCTATGCTAATACCTCCTACATCTGTTTAAGCAATGACTTGATTAACTTAATTAACTGAAACTTTATTAAGGCCTCAATACTTTCTGGATAACAGATATGACACAATGTATTTGATCTGTTATTCTTGCATTCATTCTAATTAAAATGTACTTATTCCTTTTCTATCTTTGCATAGGTCCTACTAGTACTACATCCAAATACCACACAGACACGGGTTTGATGACTTACAACTTAAAACAGCAGTTTAAGTGTTCTCATAGTATCAGATAAGACACAAGTTTAGTTTACACACAGCAAATAAGAAAACATCAAAAAATGACATTAGATAGGCTTATAATACTTAGAGTTGCACTTAAAATATCATTTGGCATACAGAGATGATAATGTTTTCATATTTATTTCTCCTGGCTGCATATGGTTCCAGGAATGGAAGCCAGTTACATTAGAATGCTAATAGTATCCTTGACATGGAGATCTTTGAATTAAGAGTATCTACATTTTAATAGAAGAGATCAGTCAGTCCCTCCCATATTGTTGTCAATAATGGAGGGAATTCATTATGTCCTATAGTCTCAGTCTACAATTCTTGCCTAGGAAGATCAAATATATGTAATGTTGTTCACCTACACTAGTGTGACAATGAGTCTCACCTCAGGCTTAGATATCGCCTGTCTGTGTAGACATATAGAACATGTATACACATGATGGTAATATTTTACTTTAGACTGTGTAACCACAAACTTGGGTCATATTAATTTGCTGGTGCTTTTAATAAGTAAGAATTATCCAGTAATGGGCAAAACTCCAAAATCTACATTAGAATCACAGCAGTTGGAGTATGATTTCTGCTACCCCAGGAAGGAAAATGTTTCTTTTAGATCCTACATTATGTTAAAGTTTTCATCAATGACATAGTGGAATTGAGTGCACTCTCAGAAATTCTGAAGAAGATATCTAGTTGAATTACATGGTAAAAGGAAGGGTCATCATCTAGGAGAACCTTGACAAGCTTGCAAGGACAGTCATGAAAACCTCATGAAGTTTAACAAGGGCAGGTGGAAGGTCCTGCACGTGATTCCTTGTAATCCCAATCACAAATTCAGGCTGGGCAGAGAATGGATTGAGAGTAGCCCTGAGAAGAAGGATTTGAGACATGGGTTGAAAAGAAGCAAAATATGACTTGGCAATATCAGTTGGCAATCCAGAAAGCTATTTGCAACCTGGTTTTCATCAAAAGATGCATGGCCAGCAGGTCAGGGAGGGAGGTTCTACTGCTCCACTCTGCTCTGGTGAGACTCCACTTGGAGTAATGTGTCCAGCTCTGTACTCCTCAGAACAAGAAGGACAAGTACCAATTGGAGTGGGTCTAGAGAAGAGCCATAAAAATTATCAGAGGTCTGGAGTACCTCTCCAGTGAGGAAAGTCTGAGAGAGTTGGAGTTGTTCAGACTGGAGAAGAGAAGGCTGTGGAGATATCTCATTTCAGTGTTTCTTTACTTCAAAGGGTGGAGGTCTTTCCCTATAAGAAAGTTGAGGACAAATTATTCCATAAGACCTGTTACAATGTAAGACATTACCATTTGCTCTAGCTTGAGGTTCCCCAGAAGCTACACAGTGCACATCTGCTCCACCATCATCCTCCGTGGGCTGCAGGGGTCTAAAACTACTGATAGAGCTCCAGTAGTTACTAGATTAATTATTTTGTATTACTGGAGTAGTGCTACATGATCCAACACACTTAAGTTAGTCTTCAGTTAGTAACTTAAAGTTGGTCTTAAATTAGTAGCTCTCATGGCAGTTGGGACAAAACTAACTTGGCTTAATGCAAGACCTCTCGCATATCCGTGAATTATGAAGTGCAGCTAATATACATTTATTCTCTTCCTATTAACCTTATCTGATTATGAATTATCTTTCTTTAGGAAATCTATTTAATGCATAATTTCTTTGACTTTCAAACTCAACTTTTCAGATCTTTTCAGAGGTTTATATACAGATAGAATGACCAGAGGAGTTTTCTAAGGCCTATTAATAGGGCAAATAGGTCACACTCCACAAGTTTCACGTAGTACAGCTTTTCCCACTTTGCATACTGGGCTGTATCTGTGTTTCTAGTCAGAGGTTTTCCAGGAGTTTCCCATTCAGTTCAATGAATTGGCACCAGAAGAAGGGCAGACTCCTATGGGCTGTTCATTCGAGTACTGGAGGAAAAGGAAAACTGATTATTCTGTCCACTACTTGTTTCTTTTTTAATAAGCATTTAATTATTGTTTGGTAACACAGTGGTTCACTCAGTATGAGGAAGACGTCTCCAAAGAATATCAAGCCTCTGAGTTAGTGATTTTCAAGGCAGATGTCCCATAAAATTTTTATATAGACAGCTTTGCATGTGGTTGCATTGAAATAATTATCTCGTTTTGTAACCAAATTAATAGATGATCCAAACCATACTTGTAACTGTACTGTATTTTATTTAATAGTTATTATCCTACTAGTTTAGCTTTAAAAGCAAATATTTTCTACAACCACCTATAATTTTTATTAGAATTACATTTAACTGTGCTAAAGGAGAAGTCTCCCCAGAGTACTTCTGCTTCTAAAAATGTTTCACTTTTTTGTTTAGGTAATTTATGTTTTCTCCACTTAACAATTGCATATTGAAATTTGCCCTCTGCATTCAGAGAGGCATAAATATGCTTTTGCATCTATAGACTCAAACAAATATTATCACTAGGTCAGATGCAAAGTAATAATGATTTTAAGGGAGGTTACAGGATATCTACAGAGTATGAAATAGAGTATCACAATAAAATATTCTATTTTCAGCAGCTGCTGAAAAGTTTGCAATTTATCACAGAATCACAGAATAAATTAGGTTGGAAAAGATCTTTGATATCATCAAGTCCATTATGAAGGTCCTTACTAAAAATCACAGCTATGTAGGCAATATAGCCACATCTTTAGAGTGTCTTAATATAGAAAAATCCACTCAAGTTCACAGAAGATAAATAAAAAGTGCAAAAATGCAGCACACTGAGAGTTTGCATAAAAGGAGCATAATTTCATTTTCAACAAACACAGTTGCAGTCAGATTTCTACCAGAAAACTTGTGAATCTTGCCCAAAAACAAAAGGGGTGGAATGCCCTGGGTTCTTTCAGCAACTATGCATGTTATCCACTTCAAATCATTCAAAAAGCTCCAGCTAATCTTTTTTTCTTGGTGATTCAGAAAAGCTGTTCAAAATTCTTCTTATGATTAGCAAATCCTTGGATATTTATTTTTCCCAAATGTAGGCAAATTTCTGCCATGTTTATATATAAAGTGGCTTTGTAAAGTGGACTTCGACAGGCAAATACATCCTTCTCTAAACAGCACTGTTTTGCTGCGGTTGTGTCTGCAGACAAGTATTTTTAAAGTAAGAACATTTAGGAAAGAGTCAGATGACTGCTCAGAATTCCATGGAGGACAATAGTGACCAGCTTCATCATAAATAGTGCATCGCTGGCAATAGACCAAGATAAAGGTGTGAGATATAAATATGTATCACTGCCAAGAAAAGCACTTGTAAAGCACAATGAGATAGGACCATTTCACAGCTTTTGGTCTGTTTTGACTATGTATTTGGGAAATGAAAATGAGAAAGTTAAGGAAAAAATAAAAAAACAGAATAGTGAGTAACTCAAATACAGATTTGACACTGAATAGGATCAAGGTGTGTAGACCTAACAGATTTAGGTTTTCCAGATGCCAGCCAGGACAGGGTTAATTTCTGCAGTAGCCATGTGGGGACATGGCTAAGACACAAAGGTTATGTTATAACCTCACATCATTGCCAGGAGTAAGAGAAAGGGCTCTCTTCTGGGGAGAATGGTTTCTTTCTGGTTCAGAAAATGTGATGGAGGGAACCTTCTGGTAATATCTGTTATTCAGGGGTGGGGGGAGGGCAGGGTGTGTGAATGAATTATACCCTCTGTCACTGGTATTGCTGCTGTTACTGTTCATTTTATCTCATTGCAGTTTCCAGGAAATTGTTCTTAACTCAACTCATGATCTTTGTGCTTTCAGTCATAGCGAGGAAGAGGAGCGGTGCATGGTTTTAGTGGGAGCACTAAATTGGAAAGTACAATTTCTAAACCATGACAGGGGTTTATGGTAGTGTTCCTCTTAATGTATTGAAACATAAATTATTGGAGGTTGTTTTATGTCTTAAGAACAATGCAGAATACTGCAGATTTAACTAGGTGTATTCATACCTTAAAAGCACAGACCACAACATGAAGTCATCTTGTGGAAGAATTCTTTCAGTTAATCATAAAATATGACTTGGTAAACTTAATCAGAAACCAGTGGGTTTAAATTCATGCCCAAAACATGTACAAGTCATCCTCTTACTACCTGTTTGTACCAAACACAGTGTCAGGCGAAAATTGGTGCTGACAATATCAGATACCTGTTGACTAAGAAGATTAGCTAAGAAGAATTTAATGATCCCACTGAAATATAAAGACAGTAAACTGTAGTAAGACTAATTTTAAATAATGCAAATAAATCCTCACAGAAATTATTAATTTATCAATACTTAAATATCTATGAAAAATATACTTCAGCTTCTCTGTTGAAATACATTATTGCTTACTGTGCAATTGAATAGCTATATTAAATGCAGTAGCGTTCTGTCCATGTGCCCAAATAAAATGTAAGAAAGCAAGTTCAAAATATGCTTTTTATCCATAGTGACTTATTTCATGCTCACTGATGTCAACTTCCCATAAGCAAAAACTAGCAAGAGAAAACCCCCAGGTTGTTACTGAAGAATTTATTAAAATCACATTATGTCAGCTACAAAAATATTCCTTCTTGTTATATACTTACATTCTAACTGCACGAGTTTTGCAGAAAGTTTTTAAGTGGAATGAAATCTGGTATTTATAGATAGTCTGTTAAACTCCAGAATTTAGTGTTTAAGGCAAATTCCTGCAATTTAAAAACAATGTTTATTTTTCTGAGAGACTGAAAATCTACAATTACTTTTAGATTTTCAGCTTGAGATTCTGAAGCCTGAAGTTTGATGCAGCTTTACAGTTTGTAACCTAATATCCTTATTTGCACATTGGCCATATATTGAAGTACTTTGAGTAAAACAAAGAATCTAACACAACAACAGCTTTCTAATGCATGATATAATAATGCAGTTACACTCAAAGGCAAATAAGAACCAGAGATAATGTATAACAAAACTCAGGAACAAAAATCAACTCAGTGCATCCCAGAACTTACAAAATTTTCAATTCAGTATGAACCAGTTAATTTGTCAACAAACTAGATAATATTACTGTATGGCAACACAACATTTTGTAAGGTATGATTCTACGTATTTCCAGTTTGAATGTCATGGCTGGATATACAAACCACAAATATTAAGTAGAAATGAGATACTAGTAGTAATTGTTTGTATGAAATAGTGAATCTCTTGCTAGAATATTAGGCTTTGTTCTAGTGTCCTTATTTTTTAATGGAAGTTAAAAAATTGGAAAGAGATCTGTGAGCAAGAAAATAAAAATTTAAGATTTTTGCTATTAATTTTACCAGGTGATGGAGGCAATTGCAATCTTCTTAGACCATCTTTTACTGCTGAACAGGTTTTTCTTATCATAAAAGGCCATACTATAGCCAAATAGTTGTATGTTCTGGCTTAAAAAGTAATTCTGGACTGAAAATTAGTAAATTTTAAACATCAGTGTAAAAGGAGGTCATGCAAGATTATCATAACAGCTTTCTCTGACAGTAAAACTTGCCACCCAGTGTATGAATTAGCAGAAGACACATGTAGAAAAATTAAACAGAAGTTCAGTTTTCAGCAGCTTTCACAGGCTTCAGGAAGATAAATTACTCCATATACTCAGGGCTAAGCTTATATAACTAACATGTCCTGAGTGATAAGAATGGTATATTCTCACAGTCAGGTAAATGAACCTGCTTTGCATCAATGTAAGAACAGAGGAGTTTAATTTTGTCTTGGTAATTTAAAAGCATGATTAGTTAGAGTAACAGCTAAAATTCTCAAATAAGCTTTCCTTTTTAGCCAAAGGCAGGAGAAGTTATTCAGTAAAACTGTTTATCAGCTATATTACCTAGAACTGAAAAATGACGCTCATTCCATGCTACTTTGGATGAATTTTTAGAAGACTGGGAATGTAAAGTTGGTATTAAATGACTTCTAGATGTTGATGAATTATGGCTATGATCAGAGTAAGGAACCTGATTTATTTGGAGAATCTGAATTAAATTTTGAACATTACATTTGATACCTGTTCAATATTTTATATAATCATTTGTAGACTATTGCTAGACTTCAGTCATCCTTATCTTGTACAGACTGTAAACAGCTCATTCAGGTTTTCATTGTGCCAGATCACTGCAGAAACCTATTTCTGTGTCTGTGAGCATACATAAACTCAATTTTCTCATGCTTTCACAAGAAGGGTGTTACTAACACATTGTACCAAGATGCAATATTATTTACCATCTTTCCACTTTTTTTAATGGGGACACAAATTTTAAGTTCTCAGACAAATTGAAAATAAATATGTAAAAGAGCTACAACATAACTACTGACAACATTTTTCTTTCAAACTAGGTTGCTTCTTAGGTGAGAACATGGGTCCTCTAGATCTTTTAGTAGACTGGGGAAAGATTGGCCCCTTGGAAGTCAAATTACTGTTGTGCTGCATAAACTTGGGTATGTATTTGAATATGTCCTGACAAAAAGACTAGTTATCAACCCTCACAGGCTATTTAAAGAATAAAATTAATATAAAAATTTTTCTTTTATAGCTTTTCTTCCATCAGTTTGGGGGATATTATTTTCAAAAGCAGACACACAGGTTTGTTGTACAGATTTGCCATACCATCTGCTAATATTTAACAGATGATCATATTTTATTTTTATAATTCATAGTTTTTCTGATGTTATTAGTATTTTCTTTTTAAATTAGTCATCTATATTACTCAAAGACAAAGAGTGCCAGAGATCTTATAGGTCAGACCAATTTCAGACTCTCTTTATGGCATATCTTTTTTAAAAATCCCATATTAATAGAAAAATGGGCATGGACTCAGTCTCCTAGACAATTTTTTTCTGTCATATTATATGCCTCAAAATGCACCATTAAATTCCTTAAACATTTGACAGTAAGCAGCAAGGTAACTACCATCACTTTGTCTAACTCAGAGGGTGCAACAAGGGATTTACCTGATAAAGTAAATATTCGAAAATACTAACTAAATGGAGAAATAATAATGAAAGAACCCTATTCCTCCACTATTGAAAGAATTAACCTAAGTTTCACTAAATACCTTAAGAAAGACAGACTTGCATATGGCTAAGAAACATTCTTAGGATATATTTAACCTAGTTAATGATATAGAAAGCTGAATTAAAAATAAATATATTATAGTTTAAAGATATTTTAATAGGTACTAAAAGAGGCAGAGAGCACAAATACTGCCCTGGTTTAGAAGACATGTGGATTCATTGATTAACTGAAGTTTTCTATGGCATATACTACAATATTATGATTTTTAATAAATTTATGCCTGAAGTTACTGGCCTTGAACTAATGTGTCAGTCACAGTAACTAAAGTGTATGCTAAATTTGAGAAGGAGTTAAGAGCTTTGAGCTGGGCCCCACTGAGGGACTGCTATAGTTTCAGAGTTTAGGTGTTTTTGATCTTCTTCTGAGCTTATAAAAAATATAGAACTTAGGTGCAAAGTTAAGAGTTAAGACAACAGTGGTGACAAAAAAAATCAAAATGGAAAATGTCAGCATCCACCTCTGCTAAGACACTATGTTTTGGAATCAGAGAAGTATTTAGGTTGGAGAGGACCTCCAAGAACATTGAGTCCAGCCTTTGATCATCACTTTGACAAATAGACCATAGCACTAAATGCCAGTCTGTTTCTGGTTATCTCTTGAACACCTCCAGGAATGGTGACCTCACCACCTCCCTTTCTCAGCTCCTAGCAATCTTTTCCACTAAGAAATTCTTCCTGATGCCCAACCTGAACCTCTCCTGGTGCATCCTGAGGCCATATCCTCTTGTCCTGTCACTGACTGTGAAAAAAGGCCAACTCTCACCTTGCTGCTTTCTTTTCTTTTCCTTTCAAGTAGTTATAGACAGTGGTAAGGTCTCCCTGAGTCCCTTTTCTCTCAAGCTAAACAACCCCACCCACTTCTCATAGGACTTTTGCTTCAGACCCTTCACCAGCTCCATTGCCCTTCCATAGTCTCACTCCAGCACCTCAATGTCCGTCTTGTATTGAGGAGCCCAGAACTGCACACAGGATTTTGAGGTGCAGCCCCACCAATTCTGAGTACAGAGGGACAATCACTGCCCTGCTCCTGCTGGCCACACTATTGCTGATCCAGGCCAGGATGCCACTGGCCTCCTGGGCCACCTGGGCACAGAGTGGCTCATGTTCAGCTGCTCACACAGGCTCATGCCCAGCACCACCAGCCCCCTGTCTGCTGGGCAGTTTTCCAGACACTTTTGCCTCAGCCTGTACCACTGCATGGGTTTTTTGGGACCCAGGTGGGTGAAGTATCACTCTAACAGGTATAAAAATACTAAGAACTTTTACTTGAAGAATAAGAGCTACTGAGTACTACTGAATATATTCGTAATTTGTTTTTTCAATAGCAGTTCATCTCACATGATGAACTAGTTTAATGTTTTAATCAATACCTGACAAATTTTAGTTTGCTTCCTCTTGATGAAAATCTACTAATACAAAAACAAGATTTTTCAAAAAAAGGATTTTTAAAAATATAGCCTGATATAGTTCTTGATACTATTTTGGTTTATCTTGATTAAAATAAGAAAATACTTAAGCAATCAAGTTATTGAAAACTAGATTAGGTTAAGTATAGAGGCAGTGAATTTAAGATTAAGGTTATATAAATTCAGGTATTGCTGTGTCTGCTAAATCTGACAAACATGCATACAAATTTGTTATTCAGTTTTTAATCTCCGACATTTACTTTTACAAGATACTGGAAAGTAATTTAGGGAACAGTCTTTAGGCCCAGCAGTATCATACATATACATAATAAATAAGACTCATTCTGGCTCAATTTCAGCTATTTTCTAGGTTGAGACTTAGGGGGATTTTTTTAATTAAACATTTCTAGTAGCTACAAAAAAAAAAAAAAAAAAGAGTAAATTACCACTAGATAACATTTAATACACAGTAGTAAACTATATCTATTTCCAGAAAGGAACATCCAGAGATGTAAATTTCAAAACTTTTCCTCAAATAACATTTAAAAATGCCTTAGCTCAACACTATAAAGGAGCAAGAACTTACTTCCTGCTAACGTAGGAACAGAATCCACAGTATTTTAGAAGTGTTCTGATATTGATTCCAAGATAAATTTGTCATTCCAAATACGAAAGGTGGTATATTTTGATAAATACAAGAATTCTCTTTTGCTAAACAAATACAAAAAATCTGAGAAATCTGATTATTTTGTTAACAAATTTATTTGGATGGACTTTTACCTCAAAAATTAGAGGGAAAGATCTTGTTCTCCATTACTTTAAGTTACTGCCCTATTTAGTTGGCTAAATATAACTTTTTTGTTTTAATTTACTAGCTCTTCCATTTCTTTGTGCTCATTTTCCACTTCTTCTTCCCTTATCACCTTTTTGCATTTTCTTCTTTACTCAAAAGACTTTTTGTTAAAAATAATGCATGTTTAAAAATATTTCTAATTTAATAAAAATAATATTTTCTTAAACATTCTTATCCCCAAAGTGTTTTTAAAATAAAAACTCCTTTTGAAATTCCTATGCAAAATCTAGTTTTTATAAATTTCCATTACCACTAAGTATGCCTTCTACTTGAAGAAATTTTTTTTTTCCGATGAAATTCTGGGATGCTAAGAGTTGATTTGAATGTCAATCTTGGAAAGCTTGTTGAATATATGAAGGACTTTGGAAGAGGGTCAAATATAATATAAATATTTTCCATCATTTGCCATCCAATTATAGTAGTTAGGATTAGCTGTCAGGACTCTAGAGTCTAGATAATTATTGATTATTTGTCAGATTATGCTAATGTGGTCAGTATTATGGCAGATAAATATTTGTACAACCAAATAATACTTGATAGCAAATGTGTACATACCGTTTAAGATATAAATGTCAATGAATCCATTCTGGTGATTGAGAGGAAAGTGCACAGATCATTAAGATTCACCTTTCCCTAATGGTCACAGGACCAGAAAATAGAAAACATGATCAAATTTTCTTTTTCTTATCTAGGCTGATTTGAAGCAAAAAAATATCTACCATAGCTTAAAGACGTGGAAGTATAATATTTAAGAGGCAGAGTGAGTGAACAGTTTTATGTTTCCATAAATATGTTTATATTGTAGCATGGTTTACTAGATAGTACCTTTGTAAAAATTAAAATAAATCTTCCAAAATTAATACTCAGTTTTTATTTTTTAGATCTAGATACAGACTATTAGATCTACAGTGTCTAGATCTATATGACTGTTTTAACATTTATTTTCCTCTTTGTTGTTCTAAGTACTTAGGTTCTATACTCAATAAAATGAAACAAAGACAGAAAATGTCAAATGTCAGAGGATGAGATTTTCTAAAAAATAGGAGACTTAGCATCTTAGTCTGCTAGAAGAAAGCAGAAGTTTTAAATATTTTGTTTCAGGCAGGCAAAGTTACTATCCTATGCATCAAATCCAGATGAGTTATTTCTCAAATAACAGAAGAGCTAATGGCCATCCTGTCAAGGTAATTGGAATTAAGACTGCTTCCCTTGAGTTATGCAAGTTTAAGGCGCTGTGTTGTCTTTAGGATAGCCACAGTTTAACACAACAATCCATCTTATATGATTACATTCCTTATGCTGCAGAGGAGTTTGACAGAAAAATTGAGCTTCTCACTTGCTTGACCTGAACTTCATGCACAGAAATTAAGTATACATTTTAGATGCCCAACTGGTACAGCAAGTTTCTCCTTGACTTGGCCTGAATTGCTTCAGTATTGAAAGTCTAGGACTTGGGGAATGAAGGCAAAAACATGAACTGTAATCAAGCCCTTTACTAATGAGCTGTACATTATCATAATCCAGCTACAGTTTTGTCAAAAAAAAGTTATTAAATATTTATCATACTAATCAAATAGGTTTCATCTACCAACAGGGAAGGAAAATAAAGTGGCAGTATTTGAAAAGAAAATATCAAAGAATAGTCATCAGAACTTGCTGACATACTAAATGGAGTCTTACTCAATGTAAGACAGTACAAAGTTAAAAATTAAATAAGAGTAATGAAGGTGTTGTTCATTGATATTCTTTTAATAAATATCAAAAGAAAAAAGTTAAAAGGTAATTTAATTAAAACAACGATGAAAAGATTATGTTTGTCATACTCTATGACAAGAGTATGTTTCATTTTGTACACCACTGAAAAATAAATGCAGATACCTATTCAGCAATCAGCCCTAGCTGGTGATCCAGACCCTGTTTTATGATGTATGTGCATGGTATTTATTAATTAGAGCACACTATAACTCCCTTGGAGAACCACATCTTGTTTTTCCTAATCCATGGAATATAATCAGCATATTGCTTGTAAATAGAAACACTGCTGAAACATAGCATATAGGAAAGTTTTAACCCACTGTTTCTCATAAGATAAAAATATTATAGCTTGCTTCTTCCTCTTTAGCCTTTTCAGTAGAATAAATTTATAAATGGAACATTGTTCAGAAATGCTACCTTGTGCATAGAGGAGTGAATATTGTCACATATTTATGACATAGCGAGGCCCTAAGACTTTGAAAAAGAGGACCCCAGCTGAGGGATAAGGAAGACAGCAAACACATAAGTAAATTAAAGCAGGTGATTTCATGAAGAGTCAGCCTCAAACTTTGAATGCAGCTCATACCAACAGTGTAGGACAGTGGGAACAATATTGGTGGTAATGTGAGTGGATAAATTTGTACATATAATTAAATTTATAATTAATAAATAGAATGTAATTTTAAATATGTAATGAAATTAGCTTATTATATATATTTAACTTTATTAAAAATTAAACTGGTAGCTATATTAGTTTTGGACTAGAATTAAAATATTCTTAGATAAGCATGTAACTACTTCAGTATGAGATGAAGCTATGAAGTGATTTTCAATGAAGATGTTAGTGAAACTGAGACTAAGTGCCTCTGGAATATCTAAATATTCTAAAATAATGGACACCTTAACAAGATCACTGACCAATGACATCAACATCAAAGTTATTAAAAAAATAAAACATTCATTACAAAGTAAAAGCAATACATATGTAAAAAATTTCTTTGCTTTACTTCAATCTGCTCTTTAACTTTCTTCCCAATAATATTTCTTTAAAAACTGAGACAAGTACAGGAATATATATATATCTCAAATTGATAATTATAATTCAGGTGACTTTTATACTGAATAACTACATATAAATATCAGGGCAGATAAGGAGCATTTTATTGTTTTCCAGAAATTTCTACCCAACAAGAAGTGTATAGTTCAACTTTAATTACTTATTCATTTAAAAAGGTATCATTACAAACCCAAATTACTTCAAAAGAAAAAAAAATACAAATACAAACCAAATAACAGCTCATCATGGAAATTTGTCTTTATTTATCTAAAACCTTCAGGCTATTATAAAGGACATTGCAACCTTATGCAAATTAAACAGTTCTTCTAATTACATTGTGATTGATATGTAGCCTCAGTAGAATATGCTTTTGGGTTTTTCTCATCTTTGAGATTAAAATTACTGGTACATTATGGTCATTGAATCAATTAATGATTCTGTATTCAGAGCTCCCCCAACCAGGTGCATATTCATTTCAAAACAAACTTCCTGTGCTAGCATTTATGCCCTTGACATTGTTTCCCTGCAGATTTCCCTACCACAACCAACACTACTGTTTTAATCTTTTCAGAGATGTACAGTGAAAAGAATCTTAACAATACATAACGAGACCAATGGCACAAACAATAAGCCATAGTCCTTTCTCTATTGATTTTACTGTCCTTATCTAATAAATACAAATATATTCAATTGCTGCAGTTACAGTGTAATTAAAACATATGTGTTGCTCTGTGTGAGTGGGATTGTTTAGAAGTCAAGTTTTTAGCTCTTTTAAGCTTTCTTCACTGAAAACTTAAATTTACAAAAATTTGGTCTTAAAGCAATTTTTTTACAAGTCTTTTCTGTTTCTCAGCTCGTTACTAGGCAAAGGGATAAAAAAGAAAACAGTGTGGCAAAATTGACCATAAACTTGCTTGAAAAAGATATTAAAAGAGATGCCTCTTCCATTTTGTGAAGAGTATGAGTCTCACCTGACAAAATAATTATAGAGATGCATATAATTTTCACAAAACCAGCATGGAAATGTTGCTCCCTTGAAATAAGCAAAAATTTCTCTTGTGCTAAAATTTTCCACTGAGGACCTCGAAACAGATTATGACCAGAAATTTATTCTGTTTCTGCTTTTGACATTTTGACAGACAGCATCTGTTGCAAGAACATAAAGCAGAGGAAAGTGCTTCTCGTTGGGGCTATGCTTAAGTAATCTGTGCAAGCAGAGTCACTTGGATAATACAGGTGTCTGGGTACTTGAAGGGAGCTGTTTAGAGCTGATTTAAAGTTTCAAAATACTATAGTATTGGGAAATACTGGTATACACAAAGACTTAATTGGTCATCCTCAAAGAACATTATAGTTCTGCATTTGATGAGGAAAAGATTCAGAAGATCATAGTCAGCAAATTTTTTTTGTGTTTGTCATACTGAGAACAGAAGGGCTTCAATATCAGGCTGCTTTGATAAATATCAGACCCCTTTGATCAGATCCCTGTTGATCAGATCAACATCCACATTTGAAATAAATTAGCTAGTCTGTATAATTTTTAAGCTTTTTTTTTTTTGGAAGACATACAGATCTGATTCATAATTCTAAGGGTGGTTTCTCCATGGCTGAGATTCAAAGACTATGAAATTGTGAGTACCTGTTTGGAGCATTACACATTTAATATTCATAAAGAGAAAACTTCAGACTGTAGGAGGTGCCACACTGACAGCTCTCAAGTATCACATTCTCCAATTAAAAATAAAAGCCAGTACTGATACATCTAAAAGTTATCCAAAGAAAACTTCCCTACATATTTTAGTTTCTGTGACCCATTTTGTGGGAAGACAATGACACCATGTGAAGTAGATCTTTAGTATTTCTGTCATGCTGAATATTGTAATTGGAGAAATATGGTTCAGCCTTCCCTGAGGAAGAAGCAAGTACAACCTTAATGAGTTTCCCTAATACTGCAACTTGCTTAAATAAAATAAGAATACAATTAAGCTTACTCAAATGTAAGACTAAATCAGAATGCCATTAACTATTGTTCAGTGCACTGAAGTGTGAAATATATGCTTTTATGTTGCTGTAAAAAAGCATGCACTTTGAAGGCATTGGATGAAGTAACACAACAAAGAAAAGAAAAGATAAATAATAGATAAAAATAGCTACAGTCTGAGACTTGCATGCATAATATAATACATGAATGCACATGAACAAGTGAAACAACCCAACAATTTTGCAATGCCAAGGGAAATAAAACAGGACAGAAATCCTAACGAAATTATTGAATCAGCTAAGCTTCTGATACTGCCCGAAAATTATATTGTAGACCCTTTCAAACAGAATGATATACAATTGAGTAGAGACAATCCAAACCTGCCATCCTATCCTTATGTTCATCAACATGTACTCAGATTGTTAGACTACTTTAGCACCTGTGGTCTAGATGAGGCTCACATTCTTGGAACTAAATGGTGCTGTGGTCACGGGTTTGCTCTAAACAAAAGGGCACAGACCACATACATAAAGCAAAAAGTTCATTATTAGCTCAAAGTTTAAACATAATAGCCCAAAGTGCTAGTTCAGTTATGCTAATAGTCACTAATAATCCAAATTAACTCAGAGAAACCTCAGTAATATAGCTAAGAGGTTGTACTGGGAGAAATGGAAAAAAACAAACCAAACCACTTGTCCTGGTGCTGTCCTCTCCCTTCTCTGCCCCTGGCATCCTAACACTGTCAGCCTAGAAGAAGGGAGAATGAGGGCAGGCTGCAATGAGCTGTCAGCACTCTTGACTTTGAAGGGAAGAGGATGATTTGTCTGCTAGGGTTTTCCTCCTACTCTGCCAGGAGAAGTATGGGAATGATAATTTCTTCCAGTTCAAGTTTGTAGTATGTTTGAGTTTGGGTTTATATGTTTCACTACCACAGCTCACTTGCTTCCCCCACATAGAGAGCTGTAGCCTGGCACTGGCCCCCAGAGCCACCCTCCCCTCTCTTCCCCTAAGGTTTGTCAGACAGTGACAGAAAGGGGATGTCTGAACCCAACAGGAATACTCCCAGAGCTCAAGTTGAAGTAGGGGAGGCAGCAGCCACTGGCACCTGCATAGGGATTAAACAAGCAACACCCAGTCCAGGTCATAACAAAGTGGAGGCCTTGTACTGTCAGATCAATGCACAGCTGAGGACCTTGTGCAAGCAGCGGCAGAAGTTTTATTTTCTAGGCTACAGTGGCACAGGCCTTGTTCAGCCTATTGGCACAAATCAAGTGTGAGCTATTTACCTTTGCCTTAATTTCTCAGCCTCATTTATCTATCTATAGAAAGAGTTGTCTGCTTCCATCCTGCCACTTTGATGAAAGTTGGCACAGAAACAACGCCAAGAAGTCTGAGCTAGAGGACAAGCCTGATCCTTAAGCTTCTAAGATATTACAGACACACTTTTAGAAACCAAAAGGATCCAAGAAACATCCAAAGGATACAAGAAACATGAGGTAGTGATTAAAGAAAAAATGGTGATACACTTGTGAAGATACCTGGTGCGTGTAACCTGAAATTGTATACATTTTTCAAATAAGAAATTATGGATTTACAGTAACAATAATCAAAAATATAGGCTTATGAAAAATCAAAAATATTTTAACATTGGTGTTATGAAACTTTTTGGCTGAATTTTAAAAAGGCCTATCAATTAAACATAAAGAGTAATGAAGTTCTGATTAGAAGAACTTCAAAGAGGATTTGCACTAGAGGACATATTGTTTTCATTTAATTTCTCAAACAAGAGCAGGAAGCCATTGTGTTGTGTTTACCACCTTTTTTTCGTTTTCTTTTTCCTCATCTGACTGATCAGACCTATAAGATTCTAAAGAGCTCCAAATTTTTTTACTTTACTTCTATAATCAAAGATGCAAGAGTTGGTCCTATAGATTGAAGGAATGTAAACTACAAATCAGTAAAGACTATAAATCAGTGACGTGATTAGTGTGTAAGCAATATATTTAAGGTTTTTGGATGGAGCCTGATTAGTAAATAAGGAGTTCTGCTGTGAACTTGTCTCAAAGGGGGAAAATGATCTTTACGCAGGAGTTAGCAGGGAGCTTTAAACTAGATTTGAATGAGGAAGGGAGTAAACCCAGGTTTGCTATGGATAAACCTGGGAGCAGTACAGCAGTGTTTGAGATCCTTCAGTCTACTATTTCAGTGTAAGTAGGAGATGTAGATCCATCCAGTGGTAAAGATCCAAGGTTTATTATTGTGATACAAAACCACAAAAACTCTTGAGAATGATCACATAGGAATTAGGGCTAGTCCCCCCAAAAAGGTGGTGGATTCAATAGCCCAACTGAAGTGCATCTACACCAATGCACACAGTATGAGCTACATACAGGAGGTGCCAGAAGGCATCGAGCAGCAGGAAAAATAAAAGAAAATTGTCATTATGGAAACATGGTGGGACAACTGTCAAAAGTGACATGTTGCTACAGATGGCTATAAACTCTCCAGGTAGGATAGGCAAGGAAGGAGAGGTGGTAGGGTAGTCCTGTATGTTAGGGAAAGTTTTGATTATCTGAAATTTAATTACGGTGACGACAGAGTTGAATGCTTATGGTTAAGAATAGGGGTGGAGAAGGCCAATAAGGCAGATATGGTGGGATTTTTTTTCTGGGATTTTATCCTTGATGAAAATTAATTATATCAATCCGAGTTTCCTCTTTTTCTCTGTGTCCTAGTTCTGTTTATGTTATGGATACACACAAATGCTGTAGGACTGAGGCAACTTTCATCTTTCATCTCCTAGAGTTTCAGTGTGAAACCCATTTTTAATGTCTGAAACTTCTTCACAGTTAACTTTTGTCTGGCTGCGACATCTGCCAGAACAACCTCTACTAATGGATAATCCTGTAATTGGAGAAATATGACTCCTGACCCTGCACAGAACAGCCCCAACAATCATACCATATGCCTGACAGCATTGCTCAAATGCTTCATGAACTTGTATCAGGCTTGGTGTTGTGGCCACTACAGCGTTCCTGTAGCCTGGACAGGAGCCTGTCCCAGTGCCCAAACACCCTCCAGGAGAAGAAACAGCTTTTTTCTGATATTCAGTCTAAACCTCTTTTGACATAGCTTCAGGCCATTCCCTTGTGTCCTGTCACTGGTCACCACAGAGAAGAGATCAGTGTCTGCCCCTCCTTTTCCCCTTGTGAGGAAGCTGCATACTATCATTAGGTCTTCCCTCAGTCTCCTCTTTTCCAGGTTGAACAAGCCAAGTGACATCAGATGCTCCTAGAATGATTTCCAAATGCTGCATATGCTGCTTGCCTTTCCTTCTCCACTTTCCAATTTTCAAAGTATGAAGGCCAAGTAGAGTGAATCCTGAAAGGAACTGAGATGTATAGGCATGACAATATCTAGGAGAGATTGAGGGAGATCACTGAGAACTACAGATATATTCAGTCTAATAAATCAAAATTCTTTGGCGCTTGACCACTCACTTGAGTAGTATTCTTCTTTTTTAGAAAAGGTTTGAACAAAAGGCTGGAGAAATTAATGAAAAACGGCATAAAGATTAGTGAATGTGGATCACACCTGACCAATTTCATTCATGTTTGGAAGGCACTACTGATCTTCTATTAAATAAAAGAAGGCAGCACATCTAAGCTCTCTGGATTTCAGATATATATTTGCAAAGGTGCCAAATAGGAAAAGGTGAGTGAAAGTGGAGAAAGGGACTAAAAGAGAAACTGAGTATAGGGAGAGAATTAACTGAAGAGTACTCATGGACACAACATATTGAAATAGGGCTACTAAAATGAACACCTAAACAACTAACAACTAAAGTGAAGCTTTTAACAGTTAAGACATTCTATGAGCAAAAGAAAAAGAGGAGTATAATATATATGTGAAGCTGAGAATTCATTTCTAGTCTTAAAAGTTTTACCAGTGTAGAAAAATGCAATAAACATTATTATTATTCCAGCTACAATAATACTAACACTCTCTTTCTAAATTATTTAATCAATACAATATAGATCTTGCTAGTAATACTAAGGGTAGAAATTATTATATATGACAAACCTGCCATTATCTGTCCCTTTCCCCAGGTAGTGTGCTCATTATTCTAACATTCCTCGGTATTCTAAGAAGGATGGTTCTAGCTGGTGTAGGAGGCATGCAGCAAATCTTCAGCATTGCCAGCTCTCTTCAGGGAGGCCTCTGGTATTCATGGTGGAGAGCTTTCCTCCATCTTTCATGGATGTGAGCTTTTCTTGTTCCAGTTTTCTTAGTTTTTTTTAATCACAGCTCACTTTCCCACTGCAGCCTGGCAGTGTCCCCAAGCCCCATGCACACAGAGGGATATTGTTTGGCAGACAATGGCTTGGGGACCTGGGGGGAGAGTGTGTCCAGAGGTGAAGCTGGAGTGGGGGAGCCAGCAGTCACTGCCCATAGCACAGGGGTCAAACCAGTAACACTCAGCTCAGCCTATGGATAGGCTAAAATCTGGCATTAAGAAGTCAAGGTTAAGATTTTTTTAATCAGTAATTGCAAAATTATGTCCTAACTATGGCACCCCTCAAGAAATATCCATGGAGTGATGCAATACAGCTTTCCTTTTAATTTTTCTGGCACAAAATTTATGTATGTGTTGATAAATTTTTCTGATAGGTTACACTGGGAGGAAGAATTTTATTAACCGAGAAATAAAGCAATAGAAATAGAATAAACATTGGAGACTAAAATATCTTTTATTTAGGAGCTAATGAGAAGAAATTCTTCAAGAAGTTGTGGTCTCATTAGCTGAAAACTGCTGAGAAACAGAAAAGTTTGCATATATTAGTCATTGAAAGTCTACAGAATGCCCGTGTGACATAATAAAAGTGGAAAAATAATCCTATAATTTGTCAGACTAGGTTTTACTTACTGAATAAAGGAATTATTAATTTCATTATAAGTAGTAATGATATTTTCTGTAATACTATATACATTTCTTGGCCCACTGAACAGCTTGTGAAGATGCCTGCAGATTGGAACAAGGGCAACAATGCCTCACAGCTGCAGTGATGAAAAAATGAGCCTGAGATGTTGACTTTGTAAAGTTCCTGGGAAACTCCCTTTGAATATAAATGAGAACACATTGAGTGCCCAGGTGTGCAGGGAGGTGGCTGTTGCAGAGCTCCCTAAAAGGCAGCAGACTCTTTCATCTGCAGTCAGATGGGCTAACTCCAGGGGAGAAGCACTCAATGACAAACACTAGACTTAGGGCCTCTCACCACCCACCTGAAGGCAGCAATCACTACCGCTTACCTCCAGTGAACACCTGTGAGAGCACTCTTCATTTTCTCTAGTCTGTGTGCAATTAAAAGACACCTGTTTGCATGCAGGCATTGCTTGCAGCTGTTTCCCACAGCTGAGACCACTTCTCATTACCTTTCAGCAGAGAGATGTTGTTTATTGAAGCCAGCTGTTAGCATCAAATTCCACCTGACTATAGCAAAGCTGATTATGCTAGTGGTCATTGGTCTCAACCTGAAATAAAATATTAATAGAACCTTCTAAAAGAAGGTGGGAATGTTCCTCTCATCCTTTATACCTAGTATGGATCAATGAATCATAGAATGGTTTTAATTGGGAGGGACCTTAAAGATCACCTAAGTTCCTGTCCCTCTACCATGTGGCAGGTAACATCACACTTGACCAAGTTGCTCCAAGCTGCATCCCACATGAATACTTACATGAATAAGGTGTCTACAATTTCTTTGGGCAATCTGTTCCTATATCTGAACTCTCATAACAAAGAATTACTTCCTAATATCTATTCTAAACATGCCCTCTTTCAGTTTGAAGCCATTTCTCCTTGTCCAAGCACTACATGCCCCTGTAGACGCCCCTCTTCAGCTTTCTCATAGGTTCCTTTTAGATACTGAAAGGCTGCTCTTACTGGAGCCTTCTCTTCTCCATGCTCAACAACTCCAACTCTCTCCACCTGTCTTCAAAGCAGAGATGCTCAGGTTCCCATATAATTTTTGTGTCATTCACCTGGACTTGTCCCAACAGGTCTACATCCTTCTTATGCAAGAACTGGATTTAGTGCTCCAGGTGGGATCTCACAAGAATGGAGCAGGAGAATCACCTCCCTCAGCTTGTTGGTCTCACTTCTTTTGATGCAATCCAGGATGCGTTTGGCCTTCTGGGCTGCAAATGCACATCACCTGGTCACATTGTGCTTCTCAGCAACCAACACCCCCAAGCCATTCTCCTCAGGGCTGCTTTCAGTTCTCTGCACAGCCTGTATTTCTGCTTTGGATTGCTCCAACCTGTGTGCAGGACCTTGTGTGTGGCCTTGTACTTCATGATGTTCATGCAAGTCCACTGCTCAAGCCTGTGCAATTAGCTCTGGAGGTATCCCCTTCCTTCAGATTGTCAACTTCACTGCACTTGGCATCATCACACACGCTGAGTGCACTGAATCCCATTGCTCATGCCATGACAAAAACAGTCCCAGTCCCAATAGTGAGCCTAAACAGTACTGCCTTTTCATTGAGACTTTTTGATAATGAATGGCATGGTATTGGGATAATTAGCAACTGCCTAAACAGATGGTTAGAGAACAAAAGTTCTTTAAACAGTCTTCAATCACAGTTTTTTTGATTTTTGCCATTCTGGCTATGGTGTTTATCAACATGATCCCCAGTTGGCATAGAGGAAGCTACAACAAACCATAGTATAATCAGCACCTCGGGCTTGTAAGGATTTTATATTAGGGAGTGTAGATAAAGGTAAGCTCTTGGGTTGAGACCTCAGTCAAATATGCATTCTAGGAACAGCTTTAATTGAAAAGAAGAAAAAAGCATAAGGTTACTATTTGCAAATGTACAAGGATACCAAGGAGCCCATTCAAGCTGGCAAATAAACAAGTAGGTGTAAATTCACCAAGAAGAAACACAGAAAATTAAACAAAGCCCTTAATCACCAACAAGTGAGAGCTGAAGAAGGGGCAGGAATAACACCAGCTTATTTAAAGTTGTTTATATATCAGATAATTGACTATGACAGAAGAAATCCGGTTTTAGTATTTTAAGAAATTCTTTCAAATTATATGTCCAGTACTCATGGGGTTTTTAGATATGATCTTCACAGTGTCAAAAGCAACAGTATGTTTTGTTATTTCTATATAAGGTCTAGTTTCTGTGTTTCAGTAATGCTCAATCACATGCTTGGTCTTAGGCAATTTGGATCCTACCAGCAAGCCTTTAACCATATAAGTAATTTTAAGTTTTATAAGCATCAACATCTATGGGTCAGACAGCACCTGAGTGGGAAATCTTCATGAAAGTGTAAGGTAAGATATGGCTGATAAAGTCTTTCTGTGGCTTTAATCCAAAATCCTTTTGCAATTCTCTCTAAGTTATGAGAGTGGAGGAAAAATTCAATTCCTGCTGCAAAAGTGATCCAAGGGCTGTCATGCTTCTGAGAACAAAGCTAGAGTAAAACCACCCTCAGTTCAAAAACTTGACATGGGCAAAATCCTAGCTGATAATTTTTTCTGTGGATTAAGGAGGATTAAAGAAGAGAGAGCAGTAGAATAAAAATAAGAAGATAAGAATTTTTTCTCCAGTGACTTCTGAGCATAGTAAATTGGTACCTCTAAGATTTTCACAATGCCAAATGAAATGCTTTCAGTTTTGACACTCCACAATCCAAATGTCCAGACTGAGTAGCACTTGTAAGCTATTCTTAGACTATAGTCAGGGCTCAAAAGAAGGAATGGAAAGCAAGCCAAATATTGAGATATAAAAATTTTTATAATTACCTTAGTCTACTTTTTTTTTGGTTTTGTGGCTTGCATGTTTGGTTTTTTTCCTGTGTATAATTTAACTAATGGAATATTTATATGGCGCTGAAGCAATACTTTCTACTAGATGTAGACAGCTCTTTATCCTTTTAAAATGCTTTATTGCAGTCATTAAAAAATGTTGTCTATGCATTCATCATAACTTGATAACTGATGGAAAATTCAAGTTATGATCTTACTGATAGTCTTGATTTTTTTCTTTTTTTATGTAAACATGTATGTATATGGGTTAAGCTACTCAGTATTTATGAATAATTTTTCTCACTATTTGTCTATGTGTGAGTTACATGTGTGGCATATCAAACGAAACCTACCTCTCCCACTAAAACATACTGACAGACCAGGTATTTTTCCTTCACCTTTTTTTTCCCCTTTTTTTTTACTATCCAAACACTTACTTTCTTTCTACTTATGGATTTTGATTCCTTGCACTAAAACTGGTGGGGACCTAAGGTTTATATTAAATGGAAGAAAAAATAATGCATTGTGGAAGAATGTCTAAGGAAGGCAGGTAGCATACATAAAGTCTAAGACTGGTTAGAAGAGCTACAAAAACAAAAAATATTTCTTTATATTTGTTTGTGGCTATGCCTATTGCTAGTTAGTGCAAATTTTCGCTATACAGTTACCTAAGAGAAAGTTTTGGCTTCTTAATCATCTGACAGCATTTATTCTGAAAAAAAAGTAAATTTTCACTCTTTTTTGCAAAAGGCATAGATAGCTCATGTGAGGGATATTAAATGAGAATTTTATGCAACTGCTTTTTTTTTCTATAGAGGTTGCAAACTCAATTCTGTAGAGAAACCCAAATCCTGCTCTGCAGAGTCTGTTGTCATCATAGTAACCTCTGGCAGAGACGCCATAAGTAAAAGTAAATAAGTAAGTTTATTTATTGAGGAAAAAAAGAAAAAAAAAAGAGAGTCCCTTGATAGCTAGGAATACATTCAGAAATTAGTCTTTGAGGTAGAATCACATTTTTGCTTAAATACATATTTAAAAATATATATTAATGAACAATGCACTGGTTGGAGCCTTACTGCTGTTAAGAGTTCTATAAGGAGTCTGCAAACTTATGTCACAAGCCAATTCCTTATATACCCTTGCACCAGCATCAGTCCTGTAAGTGACAACATAGGCTGCCTCAGTTTGGCATTGGTCCATCCCTCATCACCACACCTGCTGCCCAAATGTGGCCCCTGAGTGTTTGCATACCAGGAAGGCTACATGACAATGCTGTGATGATTTCTTATTACCAAAGTAAGATCACTCTCTTACAGGTAATTGTGTTGTCTCTGGCTTTTCTGCTTCCAGCCAGATGTTTCCTTGGCCACAAGTTACCCATACTAGGCAGTTATGATTTTAATTTCCCCTTCAGGTAGCTGAGAGTACTTTCCCCTCAGCTGCTTCTATTCTTAAAATAAGGATGACTTGAAATCCAACATTGTGTCTGATATTTCCCAGATCTGGTAATCAGTAGGGACTGGACACAGGTGAATGGATGAAGCTCATTTTGTGTCATGAAGAACATAATGCTAATTGCACAAATTGGGGCTTTATTTGTGGTAGAGCAGGTTCCTTTCTATAGTGTGTTGAAAATAAGTCATTGACAATGGCCAGGAGCAGAATTCTAGGCAATGATTATAAAAGGTAGGAAAGCAAATTGTGATATTTGCCTAAGTAGCTCTGTTATTAAAACTGCAATTAGATTCTTTCTACTATATGTAGGCACCTTAGAGGTGCCTTAATGAAGGGTATCCAATATAATTTTTTCTTCTTCCATTAGAAAGGACATTGAAATAACTCAAGATTATTTTGTAGTACTCTGTCCTTAAACCTGAAGCAATCCTATCAAGTGCAACAAAGATCATTTGTGAGACTTTCCTACAGAACACAAAGAAACAAAAACCACCTATAAATGAATACTAAACCAAACAAAAAAGAAATACATTATGGGAAATCAGAAAGAGAAAATCTAAAAACCTGAATCAATACAGTGAAGTATTAGCCCCAGGGTTATTTTTATTTTTTTTGTTCATAAGGAAATGAATTATTAGGATTTAAATAAAATTTTCAAACGTGTTTTTGTAATATATGCACATTTATACTGTGTCAATTTTGCAGTGGCATCATTATGCTAGAGAGAAAAACATGTTTTAAATAGTAAATAAACCACCTTTTTTAATGCTTGGTTGGGTATTTATACTTTGTTAAAAATCACCCAGTGGGAGAACATATGCTCTTTAATCTTTATCACAATAAGCTATGTTTCAGCCATCCATCCAAGTTTGTTCCCTGAGTTCCTCATGAAAGTATCTGAAAGCCATCTCTTTCCATACTCACTTCAATGCAATGATATCCATGTCATTTTGATTCATTTTGCTAGATGGCTGTGAATAAAGAACTTATTAGACAGTCTACTCATAAAACCTTTGAATACTGTTTATACTTAAGGAGATGACAGATCCAATGAGTCAGTGTTTTTCACCATCCATCTATATAGGTTCACATATTGGCAGTCTTAACCATAGTATCTGAGTGTCTCCATAATGTCTGAGCACTACTTACTATAGTAAGTTATTAATCCTTAGAGACTGTGAATTAGATTCCAGTCTTTCTTTGGTGTTTTATTTTTGCAGTTTTAATTATTCTTACTCACACTTCCTTTCACTGTAATTACTGGATGGATACAAGTGAAAACAGAAGCATGCCACTCAGTATGATTTTGATTACACCCAGGCAATATTATACTCTTATTTTTTACATACCTGGAAATATATTTGAAAATAAATGCTAAAAATGTTATTTTGAATAAATGGAATCTGTGGAGATATATGTCCTATAAAGACAGTAGATAAAGAAGTTTAAAAAATGCAGGAAGGAAAAAAGAAAATTAAAAAAATATTTTTAATATTTCAAATATTAGTTTATTCATAAAATACATGGTTAGGACAGAATTATTCTTTGTTTAGAAGATGACAGCTATATTTCTTAAAATGTTATATATTACAGCAGTATAATGATATTTCAAAAGTCTTTTCAGGTATTACTTAGCTATCTCTACTCTTTGTAACAAAATTTTAAAGGAGTGAAATTAATGGAAAATTATATGAAACATTGGGCCTGAAGCACCCTACCTCATCCCTGTCTTCCAGACTGTTTAATTATATTAGCCTATTCAGATAACAATATGAAGTAGTAAAACAGATTTCTGCCTTTAAATATCCATTGGGAGAAAAATGGTACTTCAAACTATTGGTTTAGTGTAAGACTGCTGCATAGTGCTGCAGTGAATTAAGGGAAGAAAGCATGACAATGAAAAACTAGTCATGCAGTTTTGCCACATATTTTGTCAAGAAAAATGCAAACTAAATAAACATATCCATTCAACATCAATCAAATAATGAGACTGTCATATGAGTTCTGGGTCTCTGCTAAAATATCTTGAGCAGAAGGTTTAGGTTATACAAAAGAGAACACTTGCTGTGTTTTTAAAAAAATAATAAGCAGTTACTCAGAACCATATTATACAGTTCTAACTCCTATTGGTATTTACTTGATTAAATCATCCTCTTAGAAAATACTTTCATGGTTAAGCTTTGGATAATATAAGAGTTTAATTATCAGACTCTATATTTTATTGCTATATTTGGCAATAATTCCATAGTAACTTGCTTAAACAGGGAGGTTGGACCAGATGACTCACTGTACTCCCTTCCAACCTTACCCATTCACTGACTGCGATTTTGCTGACATTAATTTTAATAATAATTCCTCTAGAATGCATTCTTGGTAATTTAGTTATGTAAAAGGCCTTTGATTTCATCAGTTTACTGATTGTTTCATTTATATTCTGTGTTACTAGATTGTTCCAGTACTAATCTTCTTTCCTTCTCTCTCCCCACCCGCATCTCTCTTATTATCCATTACAAAATCCACCTTGAAACTCTGTGGAGTGCCCGCGTTCTTAAGAGGCAGGAATTTGATTTTATCCTTCTTGTGTTGCTAATAACTCCTCCCTCAACCCAAACCCTATATAAACCCTATATCACCCCTGTGATACCCTATAAAGCCCCCACGACTCTGCCTTTGTCTGGTCTTTTGTCTCCATCCTGCCCCTCCTCCCCAGAGGTCACAAATGGATTCTCGAGCTTTCCGAAACGAGGACCCATGCCTGGCACTAGCAGCTGCATTCTCCCAAGTCACGATGAACTCAGCTGCAATGCGTTGCAAAAAAACACAATAATGAAACTGAGTTCTAAATAGCAAAACAAATCCCTCATGCCCCCAAAACTTGAATCCTTTCTTAGAGATTTTGTACTTCCTTAGCATAACATCTGGTTTTAAAATTTAAGCAGGATTCACCAGACAGTCTTTCTTTCCATTTCACCTGCACTAAGTATGATTGACCCTCTGGAGTCAAAACAAACACCCACCCGATACAAGTGATACATTAATTCATGCACAGCGTTTCTTCTCCTTGTCATTGGTCATGTGTCCCAAGAATAACTCCCAGGTCACAGCTACTTAAGCAGCTTTTCAGCTTTAAAAAACACTAGCTACTCTACTCCCATAATCCAATACCATCTTTCCACACGCATGTTCAGTAGCAGCTCATACCTTCTGCCCTGGCAGTGTGTCCTGCCACTGCTCTTCCTCACATATTTTTTGTCTAATATTCAGGTGACTCCCTGAAGAATGAGTAGGGTCAGCACCTTACTTTGGGACTGGTTCTCTGAAAAAGTGTGTGCCTCAGTCATGGGTCCAAAACCCCATATAAGTCAACAGTTCAGTAGGCATTGCTTTCATAAACAAATTGGTTTTTTTCAATGTATGATACCAGTCCAATGCCTTGTGCATTTTCCTAAATCCTCCAAAACATCCCTATCCTGGATATATAATGGGAAAAGCTGAGGAAGTTGAATAGTATAGGCTTGCCTGCTGGTAGGACTAGCCTTTTGAATGAATAATCACATAGGTTTATTTTATATTTGGATAGATAGATTAGATAGAGAGAGAGAGAGAGAGAGAATCTAAATATTTATACATGCATTATCAATAAACGGATTGAACAACCCTTGAAAATAATTTATTTTCAAAAGTCAGAGAATTTTGAATATGACCAAATCTATATTATGTACAATGTATACAAATTTTACATGTTTTCAAAGCTATAAACAATTTTGATTCCTTATTTTAATAGTGGCATCAATAACATGCAGTGGTGCATTCATTAAAAAAAAAAACCACAACAAACCAACATAATTATTTCTAGTAAATATATCACTGATCATTACCTGAGAGAAAAATTATTGATTCTTTTAAATGTCTATCTGTTATACAGCTTTCTGCAGGATACATTTTGTACTCACTTTACAGCACTACCGCCTGAGACTGATAATTCAGTCTCTGCAATATGATTCCTAAATACCACATTTGAAGAGAGGAGCTGATACACATGTCATAGTTTTCCAAAAGCATGATAGTTATAGCATCTGTTAGTTGTCCTGAGATAATTTTTGATCACTGCGTGTGTACAAAAACTGCCGTACTTTTGGAAGGCAGATTGAATGCCAGTAGTTTATGATGTCACCCAAAATAGAAAAGCATTACATAGCTCTACAATCCCACACAAATAAAGATCATTTTAAGCTTTCTACTGAAGATGCATTTTCCCAGGTGGTCAATTGCACTTGTCATCTGTTATTTTGGAAAATGCACAGAATTTAATAGATGAGGTATATCAAACTAACTACATTAGGAACACACCAGCTGTCAATATGGCTTCGGCCCAACAGCATCTTTTGGGAAAAGCAAATTCCAAAATGAAGATAGTATACTATTAGTCTGATAGAATGATTATAAGTTTCACCATCTGTTGCATATTTCACTATTAATTGTTATTTGTATGAACAGATATTTTCTAAAATCCACATTTTCTTTTTTTATAAAAGAAACAACAAAGCAGAATGACAACACATTGTCTCAAGTAAGAATGCTGAAGCTAAATCAGATAAACTTCACCCTGGTTTAACAAGGTAGATATCTAGGCCACTAATTACAGTAAATAGATATAAAAATATCAGTGACAGAACAGAAAAACAAACCAGAATTATCCATCTTTGCTTGGAAAACTTACTAAATTTGCTTTTCAAATTTATTCCATTGTGCAATCATGTACCAGTTATGTTTAATATTTCAAAGCCCATCAGTTGAATGGGATTGGATTTTAATTACATTTAATCAAACATAAGAGCAAAAGCTACAACAATTTCAAAATGTTTCATGGCTAGATCTAAACTAGAGGAATTTAATGTAAAATAGAATATCTAGTCAATCTATTTAATGTGAAGGATTATGACATTGTTTAAAGGTATATCAGAAAAGAAAGGTAAAGAAATATTTAATTAAGTTTGAGTCTTGGGGTTGGGCTTTGTGTTTTTTGGGATTTTTTTCCTATATTTTTTGCTTTGCCTCATAGCCCTAGGGTTTTTTTTTGTAGTTGTTGTTTGTCTGCGTTTTTGTTCATTCTTCCTTCCTATATTTCTTTCAATATGATGCCCATCTGTTTCCAAGTGAAAGGCCTGGTTCTAGTCCCAGCCACTATTCTTCAGTTTTGGCTTGTTGCCTATTATATTAATAGGCTCTATACAGGGCTATAGTATTTATTTAGAAGTAAGATGAGACTTATGGTCAGACTAGGGGTTGATAACATTTGCAACACTTTTGTAAGCATAAGTTTACATTTACACACATTTGTAAGCATCAGTTAAAGAATTTTGAATGAAAAATATGGTATTATTTAAATTTTATAATTCTTCTCACCTTAAACTAATATTTTGCTTGACCTGCAGATAAGCGATCACTCATGTCATCTTTGTTTAAATAGGATTTCAAGCAAAAAGAAAAACTGTAACAACAGGTATTTAGTACTATTACCTAAGCCACACACTAAATTCAGACAACATTTTGGTTTTTTTAAAAGCTTTTTCTGCTTTGTCTTCCTTGTATTGAAGAAACTATAATTTCTGGTTCTTCCCCTGCTATTCTTGTAACTTCATTAACTGATTAACAAAGGGAAAATAAAACAGAGCTCTGTAGTGCCTAATATGAGAGCGCATTCGCTATAGGCAGGAAATTACTATAGTAATTTTCACTATAGGAAATGACAATCCAATATTCAGAAGTCTCTGGAAAATCTGAGAAATAAAAATGAAACCATTCACTCTTTCTCAGCTTGGAAGCCATACCAATGATTGCTCAGGTCATTTGAAGGATTTAATGATATCTGCATTAGTAGGGGAATTTTCTTCGTTGGCCTCTTCGGTAGGTTTTTTGGTTTGTTTTGTGTTTTCTTTTGTCACTCTTTGGCAATCAGTCAGCACAGCAAGTGTTATCTTTTAGGACAACAGTTATCAATCTAATAACCAGTGCTTACCAAACTCAAAGCTAGATGAAAAACGGGTTTTCAACTTACTGGGGAAAAAACAATGTCCTTTTCAAGACATATGATGAAAAGTGGATGTACTGACACTAACAGCTTTTTGAGAATTTGCTGTGACAAGAAGTCTGTATCACATCCATTAAAGCAGAGATAACTTTCTCACTTGGTCTTTAAGCTTCATATGAAATTCTGTTAGAAATATTCTGTTGAAAATACATTGAGAAATGTATTTGTTCCTTTATAATTTCCTTTACATTTATAAAAAAATATTATTGACAGAAAGAATTAAGAGGAGTGGTTTTTTTTTTTTCTTAATTTCATTGTCATGGGCTGGCGCTGGTGACTCTAGGACTCTCAGGTCCAGGACTCCACTTCAAATCTGACCGCTGACTGGTTTGCTATAACTTCCTGAGAAAACTCACTTCCTTGTCAACCTACAATATTCATGTAAGGATCTGCTTCTGGAGTGTCATTAAGAAAGATCTGCATGTTTTATAAGTACAGCATCAGGCCACCGCAGTGTATGAATGGATGTGGAGAGAGACTATTACAGATACACAGCAGATTTCTGCCAAGCAAAGTTAACTAGACCTATTTCAAATTGACTGCCAAGGTTATGGCATTGCTGGCATACAACCAAAAGAGCCTGCTTTTGCCCAGTACTATAAAGGTATTTTATAATATTAAACTGAAGCATTAAGGAAAAGGCCATATACGGGTATTTTTATTTTAGAGAAGACACATTTATAACAGATCTTGAATAATTTTGCACTCTGGTGACAAAACACTCCAGATAATATTCTATATGAGCTAGACACCTAGTGATATGCTTTGTTTTTCTAAGACATTCTGTGTTTCCCATTGATTAGTGAAACATCACATTTTTCTTTTTAATTATCAAGGTCTTTATATCAATATTTTAGCTCTTAGTCTTTATTGGAACTACTAGTGAACTCAGATTCATGTTCTGGCAACAGCCTTGTCTTTCCCTTTCTTCTTACCAGCTCTTGAGTTTAAAGAGCTTTATCAATCATATTTTCAAGCCAATTACATTACTCTGGCTCTTTTGGATAACTTTAATGTATTTCTGAAAAAGAAAATATGTCAGCCTGCTAAGAGCTGAATCCAAACTCCACATTTAATGACAGCACCTATGTCTATCTCTTCTTTTATCCTTTGGTCAAATAGCAACTCCAAAAATGTTCATTATCCTCCTTTCTTTGTAAAGCTGGTCGTCCTATTTGAATTTTTTGAAGTTTTAAGCAGAAGGTCCATTTATCTGTTTAATATTTTCAATCTCTGTTCAGTCTTGAAGTAACATTCAGGTCTCGGCCCTTACAGGACATACTACGTTTTGAAGGATATGGCAATGGAACATTGTTTCACAACCAGAGATTTTGCCACAAGATCAGCTTTTTAATATCCACTACAAAATAGAATAGTGACTTAGATCTGTGACTTTTCAAATTTTTAGTTCATTCATTGTCTCTTTCTACATTTCTACTGCATAAGCAGAAGTTTATCTCAGCAATACTTCTTTTGAAGTACTACTATTTTGAAGTACTACTATTTTTACTTCTATTTTCTATAGAGTAAGGTAAACCTTATCCATCTGATTTGGGCCTATTGATATCTCTGTATAGCAGTAACTTCACCAACTTTATCAACATTTGTTTTACTATGTGTTGGCAAAAAAGCACTAAAGACCCTAATGTTACCACTACTGGTAAAGGACTTTTATAGTGTTAATTGGAAGAGTTACCTCCTAAATCAGTCTGAAAGACCACCATCAAAATGGTGACATCCAGATTTGTAAAAGCCCTTTGTCTGTTGATGTTAAAAATTTGTTTCATATTTGTTTTTAAACAGCAATTTGCCTTAGAATCATAAAAGAGTTTTGTTGGAAGGGACCTTCAGATGTCATCTAGTCCAATCCTTCCTTCAAAAACCACAGACATCTTCAACTCAGTCAGGTTGCTCCATCTGACCTAACCTTGGATGTTTCCAGGGATAAGGCATCCACCTGGGCAACCTGGTCCAGTGTTCACCACCCTGTTAACTAGTCTAAGACTGCCTTTTTTAAAGTTTAAAACCATTACCCACTCTGTTGCAACATGTCTAAGTCCATCCCTATCTTTCTTATAAGCCTTGTTAAGAACTGAAAGCTTTCAATGAGGTCTTCCTGGAGTCTTCTCTTCTCCAGGCTGAACAACCCCAGCTCTCTTGGCCTTTCCTTATAGGAAAGGTGCTCCAGCCCTCTCACCATCTTTGTGACCCTCCTCTAGACTTGCTCCCTATATCCTTCATATGTTGAGGCCCTCAGACCTGGAAGTAGTGCTCAGGGTGGGGTTTCAGAACAGCATAGAGATGGAGAGTCACCTCCCTTAACCTGCTAGCCGTTCTTTTGATGCAGCCCAGTTTGTGGCTGGTCTTCAGGGCTACAAGTGCACACAGTGGCTCATATCCAGTTTTTAATTAATCAGAACACTCAGGTCCTTCTCCTCAGTCTTCTCCCAGTCTGTACTCATGTCTGGGTTGTCCTGACCTATGTGCAGGACCTTGCACTTGGCCTTGTTGAATCTTTTTAGTTCTCAAGGTCCCTCTGTATAGGTCCCTCTGGATGGTATCCCATCCCTCAAGAAATCCCTTCTTCCCTGTGCATTTGCTTCTTGCTCTTTAGTTTGATCAGTAGTTCCCTACTCAGTCAAACTGAGCTCTTGCCTTCCTTTCCTGATTTCTTACACCTGGAGACTGAGATCTCTCTTGCTCTGTGGAAAGATCTGCAAGCTCTGTTCGGTTCCCTTCTCCTTGTGGACAGTTTCCCAGAGGGTCCTACTATCTCTTTTGAAGAGCTGAAATATGGCTTTCTTAAAATTTAGGATAACTTTTTCTTCACCTGACCTATATCCCTCTGGACTGCAAATTCCACCAGTGTTCAATCACTGCAGCCCAGGCTATCTTCTGTTTTGATGCCATCGATGAGCTCACTTGCATTGATGACCATCAGGTCCAGAAACTCAGCCCTCTGGTAGGGCTGTCTATTACCTAGGTGAGGAAGTTATCCTTCATGCATTATATGAATCTCCTGGATTGCCTACAGCTCATTGTGCAGCTTTCCCAGTAGCTGCTGGGGTGGTTGAAGCCCCTGAGGAGGACAAAGACCCTGTGAACATTACTCTGCATGATCAAGGGAAGCCTGTAGCAGACACAGACAAATAGGTTCCTTTTGTTGCCTTGGTCTCTGATTCTTACCAACAAACTTTCAGCTTTCTTATGGCTGCTCTTCAGAGACAATTCTTCACACTCAATCCAGTTCTTGATGTAGGAGGCAATACCACCACCCCTCCTTCCTTGGCGGTCTCTTATGAATAGGAGATACCATCAATGGCAGCCCTCCAGTCATGGGATTCATCCTTCTCTGTGTTGCCTTCTGTTGTCTGGATCTATGATTCTAGAAATTACCCCACCCCTATAGTCTCTAGAAAAGGATCAGCCACTAAAGAGATAGAAATACCCCATAAAGAAACTAATGACTAAAAGGAAAATCCCAAACTTAACGACTATATACACCCCATAAAAGATGCCAAAACCAAGCCAACTGACCAATAATACACTGAAGGATTAGACAAAATTACTAACCCCCCAAAACAAAGCAGTATCCTAAAAAAAATATATATAAGTTGAGTCATAGTGGTTCTTTTTTTGTTTTTCTTCAAGGTCTATGGCCTGGGAAAAAAAAAAAGAAAAGTGAAAAAATCTAGCTTGAATGAACTGTCAGAATGAACTTCCCTACAATTCATTTCCTGCCTCCCACAGTTCTATCCAGCCAAAAGGTATATCCAGTAACAGGCACAACCATGCTACTTTTAAATGCATGACTCCCAAAGGGGAAAGAATTTTATGCATGGCCGCTACTGTATCTGGCAGTGAATCAGGGGCCTGTGTTCCCCGGACAGAACTAGGGAAGATTTATGTGTCTCAGAGTAGGGTCAAAAACAGTCAACATGCTGAACAAGCAGCTGGTAAAGTAACAGTGAAAACAAGCTGTTGCAGAACTTCCACTTCAGTCTAGAATTTGGGTTGAAGTTTAGGCAGCTATTTCAGGATCTGATTTTAAAACATACTGTTCATGATATTTTGCATTTTCATGTAGTAGATGTCAGAAGCATTTCTGCAGGGATTGTTTACCTGGGCTCAGTGATATTTTGAAGATATGAATTCCTTTTCAAGATGTGAATTTCTGCCTACCCAGGGAAAAGCCTGAGCTGAGTGCTGCCAGTGCACAGAAAACACATCTTAGTCAAAAAACCAGAACGCTACAAGACAGGTTCAGAATCTGGAAATAAGGAATCTCTCAACCTAGCAGGTTCCTGAGCCAATAGGCTTGTATTAAGATGCTTCCTAGGATTACTGTCCTTGACCCAAGGATTCAAGCTGTTTACTGTGCAGTAATTCACCTTAAACACAGAGGCAGAAATTGATCTCTCCCATCTCTCTTCAAGCAACAGCCTCAGAGTTAATAAACTTGCATGGAAAATATGAACTTGGATGTTCTTCCCCTTACCTCCCATTGTTTTACATCAAAGCTATAGGAAAATATACACCTAGACTTTCTGAGTGAATATTTTCTCCTGCAACAGAAATGTATGTGCTTTTTATTTGAAGTATAAAAGCAAGCTGTATATTAAGTACTTCCCCCATAATATCCTGTAGTTCCTCAGAAAAGTGCCAAATGTCTTCCTAAGAAAAATATATTTTCACATCACTTGCAGCTCTTTCCTAAGGTCCTCAGGGACAAATTCAGCAGAAGTCAACATTTCACCAAAATTATAGTGTGGCTTTTGGTAGTGATCTGAAGTAACAAAAAATTGGAAACAAAAGGGTCCAGCCACCCTAATCACTGCAACAGCCCTGATATCCTGTGTAGTTCATTAATGTTTTGTTCATCTTCTTGTCTTGGCTTAACCACAGCCAACAGCCAAGCCCCACACAGCTGCTTGTTTACTCCACCACCAGCAGGATGGGAGAGAGACCTGGAAGGGTAAAAGCTGGAAAATTCATGGGTTAAGATGAAAACAGTCTATTATAGAAAGGAAAATCAGCACACACAAACAAGGAAAAGCAAGGAATTAAGTCACTGCTTCCCACGGACTGGCAGGTGTTCAGCCGTCTCCAGGAGAGCAGGGCCTCATCAGGCATCCTAGTATTTACCTCCATGCTGTCTTTAAAATGGAATTACTCCATATTATTTCCTTTCTGATTTCTAAAACACAGGCTATTATAGAAATTTAAAGCTAAAAAGCTAACCAGCCCAAGAGATCCTGAATCTTCAAATGGAAATTATGTGTAATTTCAGTAGTTTCTGCATACTTCCTTAATATGTTTAGAAATAAAATTTTGCAAATGAATGGAAGGAACACTAATTGTGGCTGTTTGCAGATGCCTCTATTTGTAGAAGTTGCTATTTCTAGAACTCCCACTGTATGCAGTCTTCTGATCAGGAGAAAAAAATTGTCCAGCTACCTTAAATGTGAGGTCACATATTACCCATTTAACAAACTACAATGCCTACCAGATAATCAGAATATTCTTAGCCTTTACTTGGAATAGATATGTACAACCATTAAAATTCTGTCTATGTGAAAATATATTTATTTTAAGCTTGTTTACACCTTTAACAAACTGCTGTGGCATTATTTATGTGTTTTCTTTATGTAGGATATGATTTATCAATTCCTGGAAACTTCTATGTGATAGACATCTTACAAATATCATCAGTATATCAGATACTGAAATGTTAAAGACGTTCAGCACACATAAATAAAGTTTCTTTAGTGTAGATGATAGGAACTCGAATAGAACTGTTGGAGCTAAATTTATGAAAGGTCTTCACAAGGCAGTGAATATATGCTTTAAATATATAATAAACCTTCCTCACAGATGTAAAAATAAGCTGCTGCTGCTGCTGCAGTGACAGAGCAAAAAAGTTGGTGTTTTTGTCATCTGTTAGAGCCAGCAGTTGTGATGGGAATGGCATCACCAGCACTGTCACAATCAGCAGTGCTGATAGATCTGTGGAACTGGAAGGAGGCATGAGAATTTTCAGGAGAAAGCTTATTTAAAAATTAATAAGCCTTTCCACTGTTAAAAAAGGAAGTTTAAGCATATGATACTGCACGTAGGAAGCTATTACAAAACAGAAAGGTTAAATTTAGTCTACAGTTTCATGATTGAATTTAAAAGATGAAAAACGTGATTTCCCAGATGAAATAAAATATCTTAATTTTAATGTCTTTTTTATGTCCTTCTGTGGTTATAACTATGATGATTTAAGGGTATAGCAACTCAGAGTTTGAAGAGTCCACATTTTACTAGAACAACAGCTGAAAATAACAAAAAACCCCTGCTCTCAGTCACACAAGCCTTTCAGATCTGATCTTTTAGAACAGGTTAAGACATAAGGACAATATTATGAGCATGAACAGTCCACATATAGCAGAAAATTAAATACAGTCTATGCGATGCATTACCAAATATTTTTCACATTTTTATATAAGAGCCTTTGTGCTGACAGATATCTTTATGTACAGAAAAAAGTGTCAGAATAATCTGAGCATAAGTATCTAATATTTATGTACAGATATGCTTCATAAATGAAATTACTGCAGGACTGGCAAAAGAAATTGTGGTGTTTTATTTATGTGAAATAAGACAAAGTTGTAACATTTTTCTCTAGAATGTTTTGTTAAAGTCAGATAAAAGTAATACATTGAACTTGTCATCTGCAAATTTTTTCTTGTCCAGTACAGCCATCAGCAGCATCTGTCACTGTAAAGCAGTTGCAAGCACTGATACCAGGCATTTAGGAGTAAAAGCAGCTCTCAGTTGTACAGGAATTTCTTTGAAAGTCTTGCTTTTTCCAGTAGTGCATGCACTGTAGTTTGGGATCCATGGTTCTAACCTATGCAGTCCTAGTTGTGTCTAAAATATCCTTCATTAACCAGCAGGTGATACCTTTCTAGAATTATGTTTGGCACTGTACATGTATATGATCTATGAGAAGTAGTATTCATATTCTTTCTTCATTTTTGTCGAGGTCAAGCTTCCTTTTAGCATTTCAGATACTTTTTGAACTCATAATCCATCTGTCTAGCCACTTAGCTGCCTTTCCAAGATTTTTTCTTGCTGTTTACCAGAACACTATTTGAATGCATCATGAGATTATTTATAAATGATGCATAAATCCTGTTGTTTTCCTTAGTAATATGAGGGAAAATTTACATTTAAATGCATATGGGTGCAATTACAGCTATGAAAATAAAAAAAGGCTTTGGCTTAAATAATATTCCAGTGAGGCTGAGGATTTGCATTTAACTGCTTCAGTTTTGCACATATTTGGGCAATTTTACAGGTATTGACACTTACGCAAACCAAGAAATGTATCTGCCTAAACAAACGTAACAGAAGTTGGTGGTTCATTTTTTAGGGGTTTTGTTTGGTTGGTTGTTTTTGTCCCAGCACTGAATTTATTTTTACAGCTATTGCTAAATTATTTTTAGTTAGCATTTGCATTTGTAGGGCCAGAGGGCAGCACCAGGCCTTTGCCACCCTGAGCAGCCTCATCAGGGATGCACATTCCTGAGCTACATCACAGGTGTGACTGTGCTCAGCCTTGCTCTGGCCACTCTCAGGTACTGAGTGCCCTTTGTGGATGGTTACCACTCCTGCCTCATTACCTCGCCCTTCTGGGGCTGTGGCAGACCACATCCAGGTCAGAGAGAGTGGGATTGGCCTTGGGTTCCTTTCCCTAGGCTGCAATGGGGGATCACACTTGGCCCCTGGCTTGTGTTTCCTTGTGGAGCAGCCTCATTCTAGCATCTGCCTGATCCTTGTATAGATTCTGATTCTGTTAGAAAAAAACGGACAGATTCCTGGATTATAAACTAGTCACAAGACACACACAAACACATAAAGAAAAGAAGTTCAAGAATAATATCCCACTGATTTGTTAATTAGTCTTTTATGAGTAAATAAAACAGATTACAGCATCTTTCCAATCAAGTCACTCATAATTTTAAAATTATTACTGAGCAAAAAAAAAAAAATTGCCTTTTTTCTTATTCAGATTTCTAGAAAGTAAATGTTCTTCCAGCTATAATGATGATATAAACCACAAAAAAAATTAATAATATGGTAGTATCACTAAGCAACAGAAAATTAAGTCAGTTATTCATGACTACAAAGCATATTCTGACAGATATTGACCAAAATAGTAACAAAGGAATTGTAATGTAATGAATTGCAAGTACAGTACAACGATCTACCTCACAGCCATTTCAAAATCTTGTGCAAGATAATCTAGGTGACCTTACTGTGTACAGAATGTTGAACTAGATAATTTCCAAAAGTCCTTCCAAATTCCTCCTTTCTGTGATTCTGTAATTAAAAGTTTCATAACTTAATAACATAATAGTTTCATAACTTAATAACATAATAGTTTCATAAAAGTTTCATTCCTCATCCTTCTGACTCTTCTAAAACCCCTAGCCTTTGACTATGAAGTTTCACTTTCACCTTAGCATGTATCATGATGGATAAGCACATGTACATCTCTAGGTTTCAGTTTCTCATAACAAGCATATGTAAATAGCTCTCCCACATCCCAACCTGACATTCATTTCAGCCCTCTACACCTGATGTGCTTCTTTCTTGTTTTATGTCCTTACCCCTCGCATATCATCTCACATTCAGAACCTAAACATACAATCTTGTTTCCACTCAAAACTAGTAGTGCTACAAAAAAATTAGTGCAACCAAAGACTGAAGTTCCATTTTAGGATTTTGATGAGCTATATATTGCTAGTGGCTCAGTTTCCATACTAGAAATATGTCGCAAAAGGTCTTCCATGTCCTTGGAAACCTGTAATGTCTCATGAGGCTTTTATTCCTACAGTTTAATGCAATTATAAATTATGTATATATATTCTTCCATGTGTATATATCTACATCCCTCTGCATATGGATGCAATAATTGGATTCTACTGTTAATAGAATGCTGTCAGGGGCTCCCTCTAGTAGCATTAAAAGGAACATACAGTTAGAGACAATTTTAGGAAATCTACTTAATAAATTTCAATTTCTTGCCTTTACTTTCATTCTTTTTTAAAAACAATTTCCCTTACATAATTTTATTTTATCTAAAGTGATGAAGATTTTGTCAAGCTTGTGAAGTATCTACACAATCTACAAATGACAATAAGAGCTACTATAAAAGATAGTAAACTATGTATGTATGTAGGTTATACATACATAGGACATACATACATACATACATGTAGGAAAAGGCTCTTCACCCAGAGGGTGGTTGGCCACTGGAACAGGATCCCCAGGGAAGAGGTCACAGCGCCAGCCTGACAGAGTTCAAGAGGCATTCGGATAATGCTCTCAGGCACACGGTGTGACTCTTGGGATGTCCTGTGCTTGGCCATGAGCTGGACTTCAATAATATTGATGGGTGCATTCCAATTCATCATATTCTATGATTCTATGAAAATCTTACATCTAGAGATAGCACAATTGTTTATGGGATTTTGCTTACACAGTCAAAAATACCACTCAACCCATCACTTTAGATACCCCAACTAAAATGGAAGCATACAGCAAATTCCATCCCATTAACAGAATATATGGTTAGAAGTTTACTTGCAAATTCAGTCTCTGAGAATAAGACTTGTTTTGCTTAACATCTATCTTCTATGTTAAATGTCAGTGTTCTCATTGCACAGAAGAGAAGGCAGCTCTTTCAAATGCATAAGCAATCTCACTTTATACATTTGGTCTTGGATGGGAAGAAAAACATGGTAAAAGTGCCAACTTTTCCCTCCTAAGTCTGAAAAGTCTAGACAACTGAATGAAATATAGGTGTGTATCTTGTATTCTTTCACCTGTTCAAGTAATAATAAAATTCCAAAGTGGAAACAAAATTGAAATTAGATTAAAAATATTTTACAAGTATTTGTTACTTACTACTGTGCCCTCTGATCTTCCTTAATGACTGTAGCACTCACTGATTTTCCATAGAAATGATTATACCACCCTAGTACTACCCAGTACTGAATTGCTCTATGGAATTACATGAGATATTGCAGATGAATGATATAACTAAACCTACACTCACTTTTTATAGGTTTGAGTGCTAATGTGAGTGATTGATTCATGAGACTGTGGCTGAGTTCTGTGACCTCTGTGACTGTGGCTGTGACCTCCCAAATTCACCAGTATAGAGTGCCTTAAGGATGACATTTTGACATCCCAGTGAAAAGAACTTCTGATAGGAAAATATCATAAGTAATTTGTAAGCTCTAGGAAAATCAAAACATACTTCTAGCTGGAATAATTGGTGTTTCATTAGGAATGAAAGCAGCAAAAAATGTAAGCATCTGAATACTTACTCATATTAAACCTGAAAGTGTAGGAGAGCCAAAACTTTAGTTAGACACCTTAGGTTCCTATATTTGTGTGATTCTAAATATGCCTTCCATAGCTCATCTTGACTTCACAAATTTTAAATAAGCAGCTGTTAAGAATGCTTTTGTACATTCTATACACAAAGGAACATGATTTATTCTGCTGTAGCTGTATTTCAAATTGTTGAAGTTGCACTGATCTAATGTTTCAGTATTGTTCATTTTCATAAGTCTGTCATTAGCATATAATATGATTTTAACAACTTCCTTAGTTAAATTTTAAATTTGAATATTCATGGTGTATTATAAATTCTAATCAGAATGATGACTATTGATATACTTGTTCACATACCCACATGACAATTTTCAGAATTTGCCTTCATACCACTTATGGGACTGAGTGTCTTCTCATTTCATGCTCTAGTTGTACACATTCTATCATTAAGCATCTGACACTCTCCATTTGTGGTACAGAGGAAGTAGATGCCAGATCAGGGACTGTGAATTCCATGTGTTTTCAGAGCTATGTGTCCAAAATCTATGTTCATCCTCTTTAAGATGGTGAATTAATAGACCATACATTTATGGCACATGGAAAAGTCATTACTTGAAACATCTACCATGATAAGGGTGAATATTTCAAATAGAGAGACCAGGAAAAGCAGGCAACAGTTTTGATCTCTGTATTCCTGACTACACTGAAAGTCCATTTGGAGCCTCTGGGTCTTTGAAGTACTCTTTCCTGAGGGTACTTGGTTTGTTAGCACCAGAGGAACTCCTAAGTGTCCTAGTCCTGCCCAAACAGAGCCCCTACACAGCCTGGGAGAAGATAAAGCTCCTGTAGTGAGAGACTGGGAAAGGCAGTGTGGATTATTCCTCACTTCTGAAATGGCAAGCAGCTGTGGGATTGTCTTCATTCAAGGACCTGGGTGTACTTGGTAAATAATGCAGACGGATGAGGAGATCCTGCTTTCTGCTTTCTAGAGTATTTTCTTCCTTGTGAAGAATGATGTGAGTTGCATGTCATAGGAAGTAATGTAGCAGAAACTACCTGAACTGATGAAGAGGGGGCTTCACAATGAAATGGATGAGTGCAGGGATGACCAAAATCAAGCTGGTTTTGGCATTCAGCAATCAAACATATTGCTTCTGTTGACCTGAGCAACCACCATGATTCATGAGTTCCAGATCATAGTCTGTTCTTCTCCACAGTTTGTGGAGTGACAGAGATGCATAGAGAGGGCAAATTAGCTCTCTCTGTTAAGGCACAGGGTAGTTAACCAGAATCTATAACTCATAAAGACAGTTTAAGTACGCAGTATAATTTCTAAGTGTTCGTAAAAGGGGACTTCAGGAATAAGAAGCATACAATTGAATGGTCAGAAAATAAGTAAATGTATCAGATTATGTGGGACCTGAGCATTTTGCAAATGATACAGAATACGGGCTAGAGATTGTATTGGATTTGGCTGGGATGGAGTTAACTTTCCCCAGAGCTGTCCAAAGATAGCATATCAAACCTATGTAGCACTTTGCTTTTACTTGTAGTTGGAAGAGTGTTGATAATATTTTGACTGTTGCTTAGCAATACTCCTACAGTATCAAAGCTATCTTTCCCAAACTCCCACACAATAGCCACTAGGCTGGGTCCAGGCAAGCGTTTGGGAGGAGGACACAAAGCTGGGACAGAAAACACAAACTGTCCGAAGGGATGTCTTGTATCATATGACTGTGCTTAGCAATAAAAGCTATGGGGAAAGATGAGGAAGGGGAGTGGTGTTTGTTGTTAATGTGAGGCTCTCCAAAGAAACTGCTACACGTACTGAGACTCTATGTGCCCAGAAGTCACTGGACGTTACCTGGTGATGAGAAGTAGAGAAAAAATCATGTTTTGTTTTGCTTGTCTGCACAACCTTTGTGTTCTTTGCTTAAACTGCCTTTATCTCAGTCCACAAATGTTTCATCTTATTTTCTTCCGCTGCCCTGTTGAGGTGGAGGAGTGAGAAAGCCACCAGCCAAGGTTAACCCACCACATTTACTTAAAAAGCGGGTCCAGTCAAAATATACCACAGTGACAAGCCTTCATGCCTTTTGTATATCTGGAAAATCTGAGTAATTAACAAAAGAAACCTTGAAACTTGGAAATTAAACTGAACATAGACAAAGAATGAAACTAAGAAAGAAGACAGAAAGAATTTCTGTAAGACATAAAATATCTTTGCAATGACTGAAGGAATTGAATTTTCATTGACTTTATGGGATAAAATTTTTGTGCTGGTTTGTTTTCTTAAGTTCCACCAAATAACTTTTTTTTTTTCTGGAAATCACTGGTTGTGAATACTTTTGTACATTCATAAAATAGATTGATATTTAATCTTTGGGGGAATGCATCTGTTAACATTTTCTGCAAAGCATTAGTGAAAAGTATTTCCCAATTAAAGTCAGAAGTTTTCAGAGGATATAATGGAGTCACCATAGATATTTTCCAGAGAGTGGAAGTCTCAGCAGGTGGAAAATGTTTGGTTTGTAATTAACAGCATGTAATTATTTTTAAGGAATGTGATTTTTTATTTTTAAAGCTGACAATTTTACTTCTATGTTTCCATTTAAATTTTCTACCAGGGAAAAAATACTGAATACCAAATATGAATGGTTAGATAAATAAAGATTTTTTTTTCATCAAGTACATGCACTTCTCTTTTCCTTAGGCCAGTGATACTGTATGTCTGAGATGCCCTTTTTTTATATCACAATCCATCCTATGTTGCTTCTTGTTCCCATCCCTCTCCACTATTTTTTCTCCACACAACTACTTGCTTCATTTCTACCAGTCTGTTCCCAAACATGAAAATAAGATTAATCTAGTAGAGTGTGAAAAAATGTCCAAAGATAGTATATCAAAATTTCCAAATACTATTACACATCATCAGAAGATGTAATTAAAAGAATAATTTCTTCCTCAGCAGCTCCAGACAACCAAGGAATTCTGAAACACATTTCTGTATTTTCACTAGAGTCAAGTATGGCCTCATTTCTTGAGATTCAGGTAATTCCTCAACACAATCTCCTCACACATTTGTTTTAAAGTTTGGAAAGACTTCCATGGGCATGAGGTTCTTTTCTCTTTTCTTTCCTCTTTTCAATAGCTGTTTGTTTCAGTAACTACTACCTATATAAAATTGTGGTTTTGCCACAAAAAAGATAAAAAAAAGTAAATCAAACTAGCCACAGACATCTAGTCAATTTGAGAAACAGTTAAGTCATGGGTAAATCAAATAAAGCTGATGAAAATCCCTTTCTTAATTAGATATTAACAGCCAATATCTACTGGATCACAATGACTTTTTGTCACATAACTCATTAAATGCATAACTTGTATAGCTTCATTTCCATATTGTCTTCAAATATGTATAAGGGGTAAAAGATTAGCCATGCATTTAACTAACTCTAAATACCCACAAAGAGAGCTTTTCTTGAGCAACAATAGCATGTAATTTCTGTGAAAAGCCTCTTACAAACCTGTTTATTTGTCTGTTTTTTTTATAATTTGCCTTAAAAGTATTAACACAATTCATCCTTGAATAAGGAATTCCACCTGATTTCAGAACCACATAATGCAGATGTGATAAAGATTGCAGTCATGACCTCAAAGATTTTCCTTATATGAATGATGGGAGCCAATCAGAGAATCCTGGGTGGATTACAAAGAGTAGTTGTGCCTCTGAAGAGACCAGTTGTGATCTAAAAACTTCAATAAAATGAACAAGAGTTTATATACAAAATACTGAATAGAGTTCTAATTCTACCTAGCTAGAAAATGTACAACTAAATTTAGACAACATTGCACATGTTTATCAAGCCATGAATTATTCTGTACCTGGGTTAATTTTTTGGATTTTTTTTTGGCATTTTGTTGGTTTGGTTTTTTGTTTCACTTTCCGCGCTTTTACGGTGTTTCTTGCGTAGTGTCTCTACAATCCTCTCTAATATGGAATTTTATCATCATATACAAGGATGTTCTTTTACTCATATTCTCTTAACCATGCCATAGTTGGGTCCATATTCAAGTTTCCTTAAAACTGAAGTTGTGTACCTAGCCTTCACTTCAGTAGTGCTAATATAAATGTCTTAAGATGCTCAAATGAGATCAGAGTTATAGGGGGTTTATATCTTCGGGTGATGCTGTCGTAAAAAGCAATTAAATAATGGCTCTTTCTTTTCTAGTCCCCTTTTTGTCCTTTGTAGCTTCTTTTCTTGTTTCAGACTTCTCCCCTACCCCATAAAATAAATTCTTAAAATTATAATATCTAGAAAAAAAAGGTGAAAATATTAACTGTTTTAAAAAAATTCCTCCAAGACTATTTCTTTAGTCAACCTTAATTTTTTAACCATAATTTCAGGTCCTAGACATTTCACTGGGAAAACAGTCCAGCCTGACTTGCAGTGTGCTCAGTTTTTCTCTAGCACCTCAGCCTTTCAAGAGACTGATAAGTTTTGATCTCCCATCTCAGCATCTACAGAACAATGCTCTCAGAGGATGGGAGCTAGAAGGATTCTTTTCATAGCCACAAGGTACACGGCCCATCACTTCACACTTTTCTTCTTTGTTGATAGTTTTTGATTTTCTTGATTTAAACACATATGGGGCTTTCTTTCACTTAATTTTATGCTTTCAGACAGGCAGAAATATAAAACTGAACAAAAAAGGTCACAGATAATATACATTAAAATTTAATACAGGCATTTTCTCAGCTCTTCACAGGAGATTTTTCTAAGTATAAACAAGGAAATCCTCAATAAGAAGTGTTCAGCCCTGCATTTCTTCCTACAGTAGTATATGAAACCCTAGAATGTTTAATAATTATCTGGTAGTGGAAAAGCTATGTATATTTTTAATTTGTTGATTTAGTGTATATTGAGATGCTGATAAATAGCAGGTTGGGGGTAGTTAGGTTTGTTAGTCATTCTCCCCTTAAAGCACTGAAGCAATTTTATATAAAAATTGTGAGGAATGGTTTTCAACATAAGAAAGAAACAGAAAAATGAAACATGTAAAACTGCTAAATATAATTGAAATAATAAAATATTCAGGAACCAGATAATGCAAACTAGCTTTTAATGGAGTGATTTTAACATGCTAACACCATTAAGTAATTTGGGTAATATTTTATTTTGATAAATATACTTTACATCCTAAAATAGTAAGAAGATTTGGTATGAGAGTACATAATGAAATGCAAATTTAACTTTTTATTTCAAATTGAAATTACTCCATGTTAGTTGAATAAAAGCACTAAATACAGAAACATAAGGTGGGAGAATTAGTATTAAATATGACTATAGAAGCTAAAATTTTTAAAAGCTTTATCTCACTATTTGTGTGCTTGCAGAACATGCAAAAGGAAATACTAGAACTTGTTGAGATGGTAAAGTTATGAATTTATCTCCATAAATGAAGGAATATAAATGTATTCCTTAACAAAACAAAAATAAATATCTGGTTATTTTAGTTAACGCACCTTTTCTCCAAACACTCATTTGCACCTTATTGCTGAGGAAGGAATATAAATATGTGGCTAGTTCTTGAAAAGTTAAATGACAGTAACTTTGGGTTTCTTATATTTCTCAGTAAATCTAAGCTATAAACTTAGAAGAAAAATTGGGAACTGTTGCAGGCCTAGTGGAGATACAGAAAGCAGAACTGTACTATGTAAAATATGAAAATAATACTAGATACTAAAGATCTATAGAGAGAAATAAAACCAGAAATACATTATAATACTTCTACTTTTATTCTATTCAGCTTCCATTTCATTCTAAATGATAAAATCTGCATCAGGTACTTACAGATCTGGAAATGTGCATCGCTGAATAGTCTGTCAGGATTCAAATTTATAACAATATATCTAATAGGTTTCAAAGTCTTTATGTGTTCGACCTTAATTTACTGCAGACCAAGTCCTGTCCTCATGACAACCTTAAATTAAATATGTAGTGTGATGTGGTAGGTTGGCCCTGGCTGGACCCACTATACTGGTGTCATCCTCAGCTGGTCAGGGGAAAGAAAATAAGATGAAGGCTCATGGGTCAAGAAAAGTGCAGGGAGAGATCACTCACCAGTTACTATAATAGGCAAAACAGACTTGACTTGGGGAGTTAATTTACTTTATTACCAAGCAAATGAGAGTAGGGTAATGAGAAATAAAATGTTTTAAAAATTTCTTCTTCCAATGCCCACCTTATTCCTGGGCTTAACTTCACTCGCTAAATTCTCTACCTCTTTGCCCCTGGCTGCACAGTAAATGAGGGCTGCACATGCTTTCTCTGCAACTTCTTTCTCTTCAGGAAGATGGCTCCTCATACTCTTCTGCTCATCAAGTGTGGCATCCCTCCCATGGGAGACAACTTTCTGTGACTTCCTCCAAATCCTTGCCATGGACTTCCAATTCTTCATTAACTGTTTCCGTGTGGATGCCTTCCATGGAGTCGCAAATCCTGCTAGCAAACCTGCTCCAGTGCTCCTCTCTCGACAGGATCGCAGGTCCAGCCAGGAGCCTGCTACATCATGGGCTTCCTACAGGGTCACAGCCTCCACCTTTGGGCATCCAGCTGCTCTTTTGTGGAATTCTCCAGGGGCTGCAAGTGGATCTCTGCTGCTCTGTGGACCTTCATGGGCTGCAGGGTCATAGCTGCCTCACCATGGTCTTCACCAGGCTGCAGAGGAATCTCTTCTCCAGTGCCTGGATCATGTCCTCCCAACTATTCTGCGCTGACCTTGCTGTCCGCAGAGTTGTTCATCTCAAAATTCTCACTCCTCTCTTCTGTGGCTGCAATGGGTTGCATGAAACATTTTTTCCCCTTCTAAATTATGTTATCCCAGAGGCACTACCATCATCATTGGTGGGCTCATGATGCCTTGGCCAGGGTTGGTCTGTAATTGGAGGTGTCTGGCATTGGATCCATTGGATGTCAAGGAAATGCTGAGAGTCCACACCAAAACCTTGCCACATGAACTCAGTACACACTATCTCAGGTAAACTAAAACAGTCCTTTCAGACAGTACACACACATGCTTATTTTTGGCTGCTTGTGTTCACAAGCATGTTATTTTTCCATTGGCCTCCAAAAGAACTAAAAAACAGATCTTATTTAACATTTTTTTCTGTGATTTCATTCTTCAATATATGTGTTCTTTAAAATATTTGTTATGTGTGGCATTTATTTAAATATTTTATGAAGCTACCCATCTAAATTTCCCTTACTTGGACTTTGATCTTTTACCTGTAGGCTGCTTTTTTTGCTGAAATTTCCCGATTTTCTGCTTTTGACTTAAGTTATCTGGCTTGCATAAAAAAGACTATATGAAAAAAAAATCAGGAAATCTCTAGATGTTTTGAGGACATAAGTGTGATGATCTCTTCAGGGAAAAAAAAAATCTTTGCTATCTTGTGAAGCATTTTCACAAAGTATACAGACTCCAGACTGAGGTATTCCCCAGTAAGTACTGAAAAGAGAATAGAAATCATTTCAAAAAGCAAGAAAGGAGGAGTAAAAAGTGAGCAGCTATGATTTCTAACATATCTTGAAATCATTGACATTTCCAAAACTAGAGATAACCATGATCAAGACTGGTCAGAAGTGCAAAGTAAAACAGTTTGGGAACAGAGTGTCCCAAGAGAACACATCATAAAACAGTTCTGCTAAAACTGTTTCAAGGATTTTTGTGCTACATTTAGAATTGCTCTATTGTTAACTGCAGATTTTGCATCCTAACTTCCACACCATTCTCTACATTGTCATCATTTCAGCCATTGTCATGACATTGAACCATACTATGAACTCTCATGCTTTGTTCTTTCAGCAGTAACAATATCAGAAAATATATGAATTATGTTTCAGTGACAGATAAAAAAAATAGTATTTCTTTCTTCTTTTAACAACTTTTACATTATTTATTAAGTGGCCTTCACGATGGTAATAAGAAATCTTTTTTTTCTGCTTCTTATTTGGGTTATTTGGTTAGAATACCTTCAATTTAAACTTAAGGGTAAAGACATGTTTTTGTGTAGCCTAGTAGGTGCCAGGGAAAGTAAAAGCTACCATTATTTTTTTAGGTATCAGTAAAAAGTTCTTTTTTTTTCTAATGATCTTCTTTACCAGTAAGCCTAAAAAATAGAACTAATTCATAGCTGTAGTGGGTTGACCTTGGCAAGCTGCCAGGTGCCCACCAAACAAATTGCTCTATCACTCACCTGCCTCAATGTGATACTGAAAGAAAAAATTTGTGTCAAGATAAGGACAGGGTGATCACACAGAAATTAAAATCACAGGCCAAACAGATTCAACCTGGGGAAATTTATGTAATTTCCAAATAAACCGAGTAGGATGATGAGAAATAACAAATTCCAAATCTCTTCTCCCAACCTTCCCATGTTCCCTGCTTCCTTCCATTAAATGGTGGATGAGGAATGAGGATTGAAATCTGTCTCTTTATCCCCCCTCCTTTTTAGCTGCTTCAGGATAGGCTCTCTCCCATAAGATACAGTTCTTCATGGAATTCACCAATGTGGGTCCTTTTCATGAGGCTGCAGTTCCTAAAGGACTATTCTGGCAAAGGTCATTACCATGGGGTACAGTTTTTCAGGGATAGGCTGCTCCAGTGTCCTTCTCCCATAGGGCCACAGGACAGAAAATCTGCTCCCTGTGGGCACCCACTCCACACAGGGTCCTGTGTGGGCTGCAGAACAGATATCTGCTCCACCCTGAAGGTGACAACACACATCACTCTTGTTCTTACCCACAGTCTACAGTGCCTGGAGCACCTTCTTCCTTTCTTCTTCATGACCTTGACATCTACAGAGTTGCTTCTCTCATCTTCTCGCTCACATCACACAGAAATTTTTACTCTTTTCTGAATTTGTTATCAAAGAAGAGCAAACAGCTTCATTGATTGTCTCAGCTTTGACCAAGAGCATATCCATCCTGGAGCTGGCTGAATTTAGCTGTGCCTGATAAGGCAATAGCTTCTGAAAATTTTTCAAAAAAACCTTCTCTGCCACTCCTTCCACTCCCCTGCTACCAAAATTTGCAGCATAAAACCAATAAAACAGATCTGGAAAAAACCTTGATAGAGTATTTTCTTATTCTTGAGATAAATTCCCTAAGCTTTAAACTCTAACTCTCTCTGAGGCATGTTTCTTTACCTTGCTAAATAATTTTAAAAATGTTAATTTCAAGAAAAGGTCCTAAAAAAATTGTTCAGTGCAATTTTACATATTGAAAATTAAAATTTGTGCAAGAAATAAGAATCCCACTTTCCTACCCTTTTTACTTCTCACTTTCCTGTTTTAAACTGTCACTCCTTACCCATTGCATCTTTGTATGTTGAATTGCAGAAACAACCATAAATGTGAAAAAAACCACAACCAGCATAATGAATATATTATATTTTTTAAGTACATTACGCATTTTTTAAAACCAGTTCAGCCCCAAACGAAAATTGTTTTCTTTGCAATCAGCTCATATGAACACAGACTATAATTACACAGATGTTACAAATACACCATGGCAAACAATTCTTTATGAGTTTCAGCAGAGAAAAAAATTAACCAAATAAATTTGATACACTTTGAAATATATGTGGATTTTACCTACTCTGTCATTAAATAATTCAAATTATCTCTCAATTAAAATTCAGTAATATACTGAGCAGCCTCCACTGTCAGAACTCATCCCCATACGGGCCACCAACTGTTGGTGTCGGTGCTTGGCACCAATCGATGGCGGATGGGAACTGACTGTCACTGTTAGTTTATTACCTTACTGAAAGACTTTTATACCTTCTCTCTGTGAGTTCTCATGGGCAGCTCCTCCCAACACTGACTCATTTTCTCTCTCTTCCACATGACTGGCTGACTTCTACCTGTCGCTATCACGGCCCCCCAAGACTTACTCCACACAGCAGCACAGCTGACTGACTCCAACACTCTCGCAATTACCTAACCCACTCTTTTATAACACCCATCCTTACTGGACACAACTGCACCCAATTAAGGGCTGGCCTGTTCCTACTCTTTGGTAATTAGTACAACTGTAACCCCTCAGGGGTTAACATCCTCCCACACTCTACTCCTTTTTTTTTTGTTTGTTTTGTTTTGTTTTGTTTTTCACTTTCTTTTGCTAGGGCCAATACAGTCTGCCACTTGTAACAAAGCAGAATAAATATTAAGTTTCTCTATTGCCCTCTTCTGAAGTGCACTAAAGACCTGCAAATTCATTCTAATATCTGGTCTATTTTATGACCTATAACTTAAAGAAAAATACATTATATAATAGAGGCTTTCCAAATAATACTTAGGTTAATATTGACCAGATATTTGATCATCAGTGCTTGATATTCAACAAGATATTTATACAGGCATTATAATATATCTTCCAATAGATTTATATATAGTATTCTTATAAAAAGAAATCTTTAGTTCTTTTAGGTCTAAATAAAAAGTATTAATTTTTAAAGAAAACCATTTCAATCTAATTTCTAAATTTGATCTAATTGTGAATTTTTAATATTTATATTATGCACCGGGAATTTTCATCAAGGAATAAACACTGAAACATTCTAAAATAATAACATTGTAAATGCTAATCATTACAAAAGACATCTTTGTCCTCTAATCAAAAGTTTAAAAATTTCAACTCTATTAAAAATTAAAATATTTCAACTTTGATTCAAGAAACTATTCTGTTGTGCATCTAAGTTGAAAATCAACCACCAATTCAAAGACTGAATTTACAGTTCATTTCTGTTATGCTCCTTGAATAGCACTTTGAAGTTCTACATGAGTCATTTTCAACCATGGCTGGTGAAATACTCTAAATATGCATCTTAAATAGTGAATGCATTGACTCAGATATGCTTCATCAGAAGATATACCAGAAGTCAAAAATGATGCAGTAATCTGCACTATAATACAGAGTTAAGAAACGCAAAGTTCCACTCCATATTTCAATGCGGAACTCCTGTGTGTCATAAATTATTCCATTCCAGATCCTTCCATTTGCTGAGTCACTCTGTCTTCATAAGCTGTGGCAGAGCTGATGTTACCTTTCCTACCTCTGAAATGAAGAAAAAAACCCAAGGTTCTGTGGTATAGGAAAAATTAAAAAAAAAAAAACAAAACCAACTTTAAAACAATAGTGAGACGTTTAAAAACTACTAATAGATGCTTGTGTAACAATTCAAACATGGAATTTCTTACCTTCTCTGCTTCTCTTCTGTGTGTCCTGCACATTTGTTAGGACCAGTTAACTATAAGGCAAATTAAGTTTTCAGCAAATATGGATGAGTTTTATCAAAAATTAGTAACTAACTAAACCCAGTGGAATATGTTCATCTGAAAGTTAACATACACAATTCACTTCATTTTTATTTCCCACAAGATTTTTTTTTTTAATAAGATCAAAGAAAAGCTTCTTTCCTGAAAGGTCTGTCAAATATTGGAACAGGATGCCCAGGGAAAAGAATGAGTCTCCATCCCTGGGAATATTTAAAAGACACAGATGTGGCATTTGTTGTTAGGTCAACAGTTGCACCAATAATCTGAAGGATCCCTTTCAACAAAAAAGATTCCATAATTCAGACTTACTGTTTCATATTATCCATGTCCATTTCTTTTGCTTTCTCCTCTTTGTTTCCATTCTTAAGTATCAGAATTTTATTCCTTTCCTTTCTGTCCTTTTGTCTCTATCTCTTTAAAAGACACCTGAAAAATAATTTGCAACTTTTTTTCTTTATATCCAGTGTCTTTGAGAGCAGTCTGTCAGATTTTGTGTTGCTTATGGATCAGAGATAAAAAATTAGAACTCAACTCCTAGATACCATTTTTCCATTTCTTAACAAACATTATCAGAGTGTATTATGAGCTGCATCAGGTAGCTGCAACTAGAGTCCTTTTTTTTCTTTAACTTCTCTAGTGCCTGGTTTTGTTTTCCTTCTCAGTATACATATACTGTTAAAATATTTTCTCTGTTTCTGCTTAAGAGTCAGTAAATTTAAATATTTCCATTTCTGTGCTGAAAACAAAGGCCAGAGCAATGTATGCAAGACTGCAATCTATTTTTACTACCTGAAGCTCTGGAAAACTAAGAACAACAGTAGAAAAATTTCATTTATCCACTTTGTTTACTTCCTAATTCTCCCAAGAAAGAGAAACCATTAACTTTGAGGCAAATAACTGTAATTTTAAGACTAAAACTCCATAATAAATACATAAAAGTTGACCTTGGATACAAAATCTCAGTTCAAACCCATACGAAATTATTATTTCTTTCTCAGAAATTTAAGGTAAAGTGACTATGTTTTTCCATGGAAATTTGAAATTGCAAAGAACTTTTACAAAAAATATGATGTTTTATTTTCACTTCTGAATTGATATACTGACTTTAAGAATAAACAAAAACCCAATTCTCTGCGTACTAAAAGCACCTATTTAAAAAAGTCAATAAAAGCAATGAGTTATGGAAAAATGTCCAGCTGAAAATTAAGCCCTTCTTCTACCCCTGCAGGCAAGAGAGACAACAGGCAGCGATATTATGAGGTAGAGATATTATGGCTTGAGATAACAATTTACTAGAAACAGCAATGAGATAAGAAAACAAACAGTAACAGCAACAATGTATAAAGGGTGTGATTACTTGCAAAATGCTCACCAAGTCTGACCTAATGTGACCACAGCCAGTCAAAGAGACAACAGAATGGCCCCTGGACTCTCTGTGCATATGCCTTTTCTCCAAGTCTGAAAAACAATTGTAGACAAACCCTTCTGTCAGGACCAGCATTACCCCACGCTCCTTTCACTGCTTGCTCCCTGGAAAAGGACAAAATGGCTGTGGAGCCCTTCTGAGAGGTGAGAATGCCCTACTTCTGCACTCCAGGAATGATGTTTGTGGTACACAATAACAGCCTAGACACACCCACATGACTCCAGACTCTGCCCCCTCACATTCTGGGCTGAAATTAGAGCAAGAATTTTGAAATTACCTACTTGCAAATGTTCTTAAATAAGCAGTAATTATTGTCATCAGTAGGTCTTTAGTCTTCATTAATTTGACACTAAATGTTGAGTCTCCAAAGAGAAGTAAACATATTTCTAACTTCAAATTGTAAGATTAACAGAATCAAAGAACCTTGTTAATTAAACATAGTCAATTAGAAAAGTAAGCATAAAGCACCCTTGGAGAGTGCAAAAGAGAAGAGAACAGGAACAGTAAGCTTATAATACTCACAAAGAGCTTCAAACCAATCTGAAAAGCTTTTTACTAAACTTGAGGGGAAGAAAAAAAAGCAAACAATCGCTAAGCTGTAGGGTTTTTATAATTTTCTTTCCATCCCTGTGACCCTATAGTTGTATGAAAATAATTCCAAATGTGGATAAGAATCAAATCTATGCAATAAAAGTACATATAATACATAGGCACAATGTAACCATAGACCACATTATAAATGAATTTAAATAACTGCAATAACTTTTGCTAAATAGCAGACCTTACATTAAACACTGTACTAAAAGACAAGCACTGATTTATACTGAACTAAAAGAAAAATCACTGGGGCTAATATCAATTAAAACTTATTTGTGTTTATATTTTTAAATGTTTGGGTGTGTTTAACAAAGTCAATAAAAATTCAGGAACATATCCAGTATAAATGATTTACCTCTGTGTAACATGTTCTGCCCATATACACCAAGACAAAGTTGAATTAGGATAATACAGGTGAATTGTTCAAAAAGCTGATTAATATAATATAAAAAAAATTAATATATTAACAGATAAAAAGAAAATATTAATAAGACATTTACACATGAGTTGTGTTTAAAGGAGAAGATCTGGGAGGTTAGGGCATTGTTACTGTTTTACTTCTAGATAAATATGTTTCTGACTGAGTGCTTATAAATTTTTAATATAGCTCTGGATAAAAAGGAAAAATAATGCCAACAGCCTCACAAACAAAATCTTTTTAGGTAAAGAATTTACCTGGGTAATCCAATGTGTCAAATTACAACATTCAGTATTGACATAGTGCTTTTATTTCCTACCTATAATATTACACTCAAAATTATGTTATGGGTAAAGAGGATGGCCTCACATGAGTAGCAGTGAACTTTAAAACTGATGGTAATTATATAATGAATGAACTAATGTCACTTTCAACAGTTTATTACTCTCATACACAAAAATCTCTTTTCCTCTATTTTCCCTTTTTTCTCTGGTGTTATATTCAATTTACACTGCCTAAGTCCTGAGGCTGATGGTACCCACCTTACTCAAGATGGATACTGGGGGTTCCAAAGGGTTGGTAATGACAGATATTCTTCACTGAGAGACAGCAGGCTTGATGGAGAGAGATTTCTTCCTTCTCTGTCTTTGAACTGCTTAGTGCGACTTTCATGTATTTGCAAATGCAGTCTTGATCTTTCTTTACTGATCCTCTGCACAGATTTGTTAAACATTTATCATATATCATATTCATGAATATAACCAAACTCCCAAGACACTCAGTCATTACCCAATCCTTCAGCAATTATTATGACAGCTTAAACAACCTAAACTTTGCTCACGCCAAGTCTACACAATTCTTCAAGCTTCAATAGTGGCAAAAACCTGGATCTTTTATTACTCATATCAATGTTGTATTTCTTGGGCTACAGAGCTATAATTTCAAGTATTAATTAATCCTTTAATATGCTATTTTTGGTTAATCAATAAACTCTGTGGGAAAAAATAAGACAGAACCAGATAGCCCACATTCACAAAGAACTACTCTGAGAATTTTGTGGGGTACTTTTTCATATAGATAGTGCAGAAGACTAGCAGATCTTTGAAACAGCCTTGTTTATACCACTATTTGAGTGGATTTGGTGAATTAAGGACATATGAAGTACTTTGAATTGAAAGTCTGTCTAATCTAACTTGACCTTCCTCACAATTCACCTTGAATTTTCAGGCTTCTGGTAACAGATATGTATATGAGCTAAAATGGAAGCTTTTGACATAGTTTTACAGTGATGTGATCATATATTTAGATATGCAAATACACATAAAATTTTTACTAACCAGACAGAATGATTTATCCATCCTATCTCCTCTTCCATGTCTTTTAATCTGTGGACTATAGTAAGAAATTAATCATTAGGGATAATAGTTTATCTTATTCTGTGCACAGAGAATTTATTGGGAAAGATAAAAGTTGTATGCTGACATCTCAGGAATAGTCCTTTAGAGCTGAATTACACTTTATTTTCTGTCTCTTCTTTTTACAACCACATTTTCAATTCTATGATTGTAATTGGCAATTTCTTTACTCTTGACAAATTATAGACCATATTAAATCTAATCTCCAAATCAGATAAAAAAATCCTATATCACTTAACTTTTTTACATACAGTTATATCAGTTATACATAATTACATTCTCATTATTGACTTCAAGAAACAAAATTTAACTCAGTCACGGAATAAAGTTGTCCTGAGAATAAGAGTAATTCAGGAATAAGCAGTTTTATGTGTTAAAAAACTCTAGATTTATATTTGTGATAATCTCAAGATTTTTGACCTTAGCAATTCCTGCTTTATAAGTTACATAATCATAAATAGATCTTTTTTTTCCATATTTTTATTTATCTGGATAATTAGAAGTGCTAAGTTCTCTTAGGAGTTAAAAAATAATGCAAATTCAATGTTTTATTCAGGAATAGCTCCTATGTTGTTCTGCACTGTTCACTTAGAAAACTTCGAGGTGCACTTTTATTTTAGAAATATGAACATAAATGATACTGATAGCTTCTTATTTACAGCCTGTCCATATATCTGTAATTTCAAATAATTTTATAGATGAGGAATCTATTGAGGTTAGGGACCTATGTAAGTTAATTTTGCCATCACTAAGGTGTGAACTGTATGGACTTTCAGAGCCTCTGTACATTCTAAACCATCCTTTTAATCTATAGGATCGCAAAAGATAGCAGGCAGAGGTCTTAAGAAAACATATTATTAATTTTTGCCAGTAAGCTAGTATATTAAGAACTTTTATTCAGCAAACACTAAGATCAGACCTAGGAACTGAAAGCTAAGTGTTTGGAAAATAGTCAAACCAAATACTGTAAAGAAAGAGTAGATATTTAAGAATTTATTTATCAGTATAAGACATAAGCCATTTGGCTTAAAATGTTATATCAGTTATGCAAGATATAAAGATTGCAGCACATCCAATGTTATGTTCCCTATGTTCCATAGGGAACAATTTAATATCTCTGACAATGAGCCCTGAGATCAGTTGGAGAATTCTATGAAAGGCAGAAAAGTGATGATATTTCACCATAAAATTTTCTCACCTTCAGCACTTAGTGGATTGTGAACATCAAAGATAGCTTTTTCTTCTGTTTATTTGTCCCCCAGCCTTTTCAGAATTCCCTGAAATTGCCTAACAATTTTAGGTATTTTGTTGTTGCTGTTGTTACTTTCTTTTTTTTTTTTTTTACTATATATTTTAAATTAAATTAAAAATATGATTTTAGAATATCTGTTGTTATTGCAGTAGAATATCTCTCTGTTAAAACATGCTGTGATGTTTATTATGGGCAGCTCATTTGGATATTCCTTAATTTCCTTTACTAAAGTTGTGGTAGAACCAGTCTATTAAAAGTATGATATTTAAAGTGGAAAAAAAAGAAATTCAATCATATACAAAACCAATTAAATTAGTGTTACGTTAATGAACATGAGAAAGTTACACTGCAGAGATGCTGGCATCAGTGGATAGGCTTGTGACTATAATTGAGTATATTTCCTTAATGTATTTATCTGTGCATTGGTGAGGTAAATGGTGAAAAGTGGAAGCAATTCATGCTTTGGAAAATTGCTCCCTAAATCCTTCAGTGAAAACTTCCGCATCTGTCTTGAATGATGGGCACATAATTTCTCTTTAGGAGACAGAGAGAAAAAAGGCACAGCATCACAGAATATTAGAAACTCAAGAAGTTCTATGGTGACTCTGTAGTTCAATACCCTCATGCTGAAAATAGGGTCAGATAGAGCAGCTTGCTCAGGAACATGTTCAGTTGAGTTTTGAATATCTCCAAGGATGAGGACTCTGTGGCATGTTCCTGAGCAACCTGTTCCAGTGCTCAGCAGTGAGTTTTCACTTACAGTGAAAATATACCCTCTTCATTTCTTGTGTTTCAGTTTGTGCCCATCGCCTCTTGCCCTATGACTAACTACTACTGAGAAGAGTTTGTCTCCACCTTCATTATTCTCCAGTTAGGTATTTATACACATTTCTCCATGCTTCTCTAAATCCCTTCCAAATTTTAAATAAAATTTAGGACCCTTGTTTCTAGGTGTTATTTTGTTGTTATTTTATAGAAATACCATATGGTTAATTTAAAGAAATCCTTTTGAGCTTAGGGAGTGTTTATAATATTTAGCAAGTGTGATGAGAAAATTATACTGGTCCAAGAATTAAACCCTATAGACTTTTCAGTGAATGGTTGTTTATATACTTGCTATGTATTTATGTACATTTATTTATGTTTTAGTTGGTCAAATGTTTGCTAAATAGTAATAGTAATAATAATAATAATAATAATAATAATAATAATAATAATAATAATAATAATAATAATAAGCATTTTAAAAAAGTTCCGTGCCATGTAATGCTGAAAATCCCACATACAGTTTGAAAAAACCATTTTTTTCTTTCATTTTGAAAGCATTTGTATATTTAATTATTTCAATTAAACAGAAAAACTTTAAAACACACTAAGGAGATTAGTGACAGCTTAATAAAATCTGCAGGTTTTTAAAAATTTATATTTTTTTTTTGTGTTTGGCAATGCTAAAGAGTCTATAAAATTGATTGTAGCCTTTTGAAGGTGCCTTTTTGAAATATCACTTTGCAGTATTTAGCATTTCATTTGCCTGAAGCGCAACAGACTGCCTTTGTTGACATGCATGATATATTCATTTATTTAAATGCATTAGGAAATGTGCACAAGTTTACTACATATAGGCAGATTCTTACCTATCACCCTATCTCCACAGAAGTTACTGTCTATTTGCATTTGTATGAATAAGAGCAAAAGATACTGTAAGAAATGGAAAACAAACGGGTTTATATTTAAATATTTATAATTTTCTTTTTATTACAGAAAAATATGAGCTAAATCTAATTGTTGCTTCTTCATCTAAAGCAAATATACTAAGCATTTTTTCATGCAAGTGCTAATTTCTCCAGATCCTCATCTATCTGGCACAATCTCGTTAATTAAAATGTACAGCAAGATGAGTTAGAAATGTCTGTTTACCTTGAATTACTTGCCAGATAGTTACTAGCAAATATTTTTAATTTTTAAAGGGCATGTGGAGAAAGGGTTAGCCTTTCTAGCATTCACAGAAGGTAAAGTACACTTTAATGTCACAGTAAGGAATGAAATCCAACAGATTACATCCTGTCAGTAATTGCCTCCCACTTTAAAAAAGAAACACCAGCTCAGAAGTTGCCACTAGCATAGTCTGCAAGATTATATTCATGAGAAAGTGAGCTGAGGAGCTGAGACATAACAGGTATATTATAGGTTAATACAAAGACCCTGCATAGCCTGCAGAAGCCTTTTGAAAGCCATTACTTTTCAGAAAGTGATGTGATGTAGTCACAACATGAAAACTGCAGTTAACAAGCATGATCTACACAATGTATTGCTTCATTCTCTGAGTAGCCTCAAGGTGGTGACCAATGTATATTTCATTACACTTATAATAAAGGAATAACAAAGACTTGGGAACATTAAACTGTGTCTCAAGTGAACAGGATACACTCTTCTTGTACATAGATGAGAATTTTGGGCTTAGCTAGAGTTATTTGGGCATGAAAGAGAAGTCCTGTGTACATCCTAGAGTATTATTTCATTACCTGTTTCAGCCAAAATAAAGTTGTATTTTTTCCAAAATAACATTCTTAACTTTCTCAGCTACAATTTTTGCTTCCTCCCTTGAGCCAGCGCTAGAATCATGAGGCTCAACAGCAAGTCAAGATTAGCTAAGATTGGAAATTAATCATGGGGGAAAACAATAAACAACACCAAAGATAAATTATTTGAGTCACCTGATTCCAAATGCTGATAGAAGAATGAAAACAGTTAAGAGTCCCTTTCAGCAGCAGGCAGAGTAAATTTAGCTTATGCCAATTGTTAACCAATATCATTAAAAATCTACCAACTCTTCTGCCCATTTTTCCGAAACTACCCCCCCACAATCTCTCCTTTATTTCACAAGACAGTTATAGGTCTCTCAGAAGTCCATATAGACTCAGGAAGTAATTCATAAATACCTGGGCTAAGTTAAATAATTATCTAAGATATCTAAATATAAATACTGAAAAGTACACCTAAAAGGAACACTAATTCTTCAACAGAAAAAGAGATAATCCCATATCAATATTAAATATACAAACTCAGATAGCTATATGACAGGAATAAAAGAAAGAAAAAAAAATGTCAAGATTCCTCTATTTGTCCGGTGATATAGTGATTATGATGGCTACAGAACAAAAACAGACAGTAATTTTAAAATTATCCTTTTTAAAACACACTTAAATTTCAATTTTCCACATTCCAGGAAACTGGACTAATCATCAGTGTTTTGGCCTACACTGCTTTAAACATTTTCTGAGGAAACTCTTTTATCTGAAATATATATTTTAAAAACTTGAATGAACATATGTCCATTCTAACTGTGTAACATCAATTGGTGACAACCCTGAGCACCGAGCTGTGGCGGTGGTCAGTCAAACCTCTCTCCTACTCATTCTTCCCAAGCAGTGAACAGAAGTTTGAACTCTGCTAGTACCAAGACCTGGGCAGTTTTTCCTGCTTTCACTGACTTTGGTGCTCAGATCTGATGTGCAGATGTACTCTGCCATCTGACACCAGACAGCAAAGAATTGCATCCAGATGAATTTCTAGTCAAAGCCAACTTGTGCGTAGTCAAAACAAATCCATCAATATCCATTTTTATCTGAACAGCAAACTGGTATAATTTACATAAGCAAATATAATGCTCACAACAACAATAAATTAACTATGCAAATTATTACATTATGTACACATATAAATTCACTTAGTAAACAACCAATCTGTCATACAAACCTTGAGTTCCTTAACTTTAATTGACCTGTCACAAGCCATTAAATTTGACACACAGACAGTAGCAGAATGTCATGGATGGATCAGGCCATGAGTGCCACTCTTCTCTAGGTAACTAATTTTCAGTGTGGTCTCAAATACAGCACTAAAGTCAAAAGATAGTGTCTGAACAAACATAAACCTGTAAATAAGCATCTAAAAAACTCTACTAATTTTCAAAGAAATTCTAGAGATTATACAAGCTTGACTGAATTTTATTTTGAGTTTCTCATATAACTGGCAGTCTTGAAGTCCTATGTATTCAAAAATTTCCAAAATAAGGCTATTTAATGGTATAATATGGGCCTCCAATAGATATTTGCAGAAATACTGCTCTTATTTTTCAATCAGCACATTAATTTACTAAAGATATTAAAATAATTCTCAAATGGTCTCTTTATTTTAGTAAGTATATTTATTTTATCTGAATTTGTATTTGTGCATTTCTTAATCTGCGTTTAATTTATCTCTTTTTCTGAGGAACCTGTACATGGACAAGTCCATAGGATCTGATGAGATGTATCCCAAGATCTTGAGGGAATGGGATGATATAGTTGCTACGGTAGATGCTTGCCACAGTGAGCACCATAGCAACTATATCAACCAGCTGTTGTGTTCAAAGCAGCAGTCAGGAAGGTCACCAGCAACTGGAAAAAAACAGAAATATCATGTCCATTTTTCAAATAGGAAGAAAGAAGGACCCTGAATACTACTGACCAGTCAGACTACCTCTTTGCCTGATAAGAGCGTGGAAAAAATCCTCCTGGAAGTATGTCAAAGCATGTGTGGGACAAGAAAGTGATTAGAAGCAGCCAACACAGCTTCAAAATAGGCACATTGTTCCTGACTAATCTGATCAACCTTCTACAATGCAGTGACTCAACTGGTCATAAAGCAACTAATGTTGTCTACCTTGACTTCTGCAAGGCCTTGGACATGATTCCCACACAACAACTGAGTTGCTAAATTGGCATTTAATGGATAGACTCATTCATTGGATTCATTGGATAAGAAATTGTCTGGATAACCATGTCCAAAGAATAGCAGTCAATGGCTCAATATCCAAATGGATATCTGTAAAATATGGTGTCCCTCAGTGGTGTGTATGGATAATGAGTACAATATATTTAATTCCAACTGAAAGCCTTGCTGATGTAGTAAGCAATGGGATTTATGCTAAATATTCTGGTTCTTTCAAGAGTTTCCTCTAAGATACTTCTGTGCAAAAGTGTTTGTATTTTCTGTATGGAATTTCTTATTCCTTTGCCTGCATATCTGGATTTGTACATTTTTTTCTTCCACAAGAGCTATGAGCTGAACAGTTTGGGGTGTTAAATCACCATTGCATCTCATTGAAATGCATATTCCTCAGGGTGTGAAAATCTTTTTTTACATTTTGGATATGTGAAACTATGAAAGACTTTAAAGTATTCAGATGTTAGTTATAGAACTTCTTTCTAGAGAGAAAAAAAAATTGTGAAGAAATAGGTGGTTTAGTAGAAAGAAACTCAAAATCACTCAGCTACCAGAGTTATTTCTGTTGAATTTCCAACAAATATATTTCCTTCAATCACTTCTAAAACCTCAAAATTTACTGTATGTTTGTCAAGGTTTGACACTGGCCCAATACCAGCACCCCCATGAAAATGCAACTTCCCAGATGAATGCTGTGAGATATGATCAGGAACAGAGCAGAGCAGGCCCAAACTTAATAACAATGGTAAAACTTTGTTAAACTGCTAATACTATAAAAGGAAAAAGAAAGAAAAACAGACACTAAATCCAAAATTAAAACCTTCCAAAACATTCCTCCTCCCCCCCGCTACCCCCCCCTCCACAATTCAAACAAATTACAGTGAGACACAACTTGGACCCCCAATCAGGTTCCCACCCTTCAGATAATCAATACTCAGTCCATCAAGGGAGAGAAGAGTCCCTCCTGTGCCATAGACCCCCCAAGAAACACAGCTGCCACTTCTTGTGTTTCCATGTCACACATGGCACTGCCCAGAGAAAATCTGCCATGGTGACAACTCTCCTTCCCATGCACAATGCTCTCACCACTAATGCATGGACAGACTGCTCATAGCGTGTCTTTTCAAGGATACTTTGCCAAGGACCAAATTAAAAACAACAGTTAAGTTTCTCATTTTTGGGATCACAGTCCCCCCCATTTTCTTCCTCCCCTGGGGCCGAGGGTCTCAAGAACAGAGATCATCTTCTTTCTGAAGACAGAGGGCATCACCACACCCTCCTCAACTCTTCTCTGTTCACTCCATTCCTGTGTTGGTCGTCACTGAAGCAGGTCTCTTGGCTCACCATGCATCCCCCTAAAATGTCTCTCTTGGAGAAGAAATAGGTTCAGTCTATGGCTAACAAGAAAATTCCAACCAAAAGCCACTCCATCATCTCCTCCCACCTAGAATTTCTCCTTCTAACATCTCAGGTCCCAGGCTGTCTCTCTTCTTCTCTTTCAAATTGAGGAGTAATATTTCACAAAGCTTCTATCATCCAAGAAGGGGTTAAAAGTCTCAAATTCCCTGGACAGCTGGTGGCTGGGATCCCTGCCCAGACCTCCAGCTACCACAACTGGGCACCTTCCCCACCCCGGCCCTTCTTCTCCACGGTGTACTGCTGGCACCCTCGCTGTCTCTTTCTCTAGCTCTCCAGAGAGACTCTGGGGGGGGAACGCAGACATCCCAGATTCCCTCCACCCTTCCATCCACAGGGAGCCGGAGCCGGTTCCATTCCCTCCACCCTTCGGCCTACCTCAAGCTGGGCGACATGGCTCCCTTCCCCCACCTAGCCACAGCCTGGGCGGGGGAGAGTCCTGCACTGCACCCTGACCGGAACCAAAAAAAAAAAGAGAAAGATCCCCTGGGAGTTCTGCTTTTAACCCCTCTGTGTTCTTAGAGGCATGTCCAGCCTTTAGTGGTCAGCTCAAATATCAATATCCAACCCCGACCACTGATTGGTTTGACCCTCTTCTTCCTGAGAAAATTCTTTTCCGTGTCAAACCATGACAATGTTACCAAGCACTGGAGTATGAGTTTCTCTAGCTGTTTCAGATATCTGTATGTCTGTTAATTTATGTCCGTTTTTTGACTTTTTAGTGACAGCATCATATATTACAAGGAACTAGTCAGGCTTAAAAATCAAAATTTGGATTCTGTTTTTCATTTCACATAAAACTTGGAAGGGTTAAAATGCAATATATGGCTTTGGCAGATCATAAGGCTGGTGTTCAAACATTAGCACAAGTAATTAATGAAGGATAACTGCCTTTTGAACACTTTAGACAAATACTGAGCAATTCCCATTGATTTATGCCTGTTGCTGACTACTGTGTTGTACAATGTTTGCAAGAAGCAACTGTGTGTTCAGGGGATTAGAAGAAGATATGTCAGCTAAATATAGGTCCTATAGGAACATTCCCTTCTTCAAGCTGGAAACAATGGTTTTCAGAGAGTTATTGTTTTGTTTACTAAGTTCCTCTTAGAGGAACCAGTTGCATTCAAAGTAATGCAAGGTTTATTCATTCTGTTCATGCCAGAGTAAGAAATCCCTTTTACTTCAGAGACCATTAACAGAATTTCACTGCTGGCTGTAGGACTGGATTTCTCATGCCTCTTTTCAAACATATTTAAAGCTATGATATGTACAGAAAAGAACAGGTGAGTAAACAGAGCACTTTCTGGCAGTGCAATGTATAAGTAGGATAGGTTATGCATGAAGTCACTCAAATTTTGTGGCAAAAAATCATTTTGCAATACTTCTTTGTAATGGTATACTTTTAAGTTGATGACCAACCATTGTCCTTAGGATACTAGGACAGTCATGAGAGAAAAGAATTTGTCATACCTTCTTTTCTGGTATAACACCAAGAAGATGAGCCCAGGGTGAACAAAACAAAACAAAACATCCATGCTTTAAGCACTATATAAAGATTAAACAGGCAGTAACTGTCAAGTGACAAGGAAACTCTCCTTGAATCTCTCTGCAATGTGGCATCTGATGTCTAGGGTTTTAGCTGGCAGATTCTTCTCATATAAATTAAGAGAAGGCCTTTTAGGAAAGAAACATTTTGGGTTTCTAAGTCAACTTTTGCAGTGATCTGCTTTTCAATTTGCTTAAAGTACCTACAGACAAATTTAAGTTAAACAATATATACTGCTGGTTTACTTCTGCAAAGATTGCTTCCTCATCATGTGTCTCACAGGATTCTTCTAGATAAAATATCCAGCATTCCCCTGGATAAACACATTGTGAAATGGGTGAGCAACTGGCTTAGGGGTCAGGTGCAAAGAATTGTGGAGAATGGGGTGACATCAGACTGGCAAATTGTCACTCTTGGGGTTCCACAGGGCTCCATCTTGGGGCCTGTGCTCTTCAATGTCTTCATGCATGGACTTGAAGGGATACCAATCAAGTTTGCAGAAGGTACAAATCTGGGAGGAGTTGTTAATCCCCTCAAAGTCAGGGAGGCCCTGCAGAGAGACCTCAACAAGTTAGAGGGCTGGACAATCAGCAACCATGCAAAGTTCAACATGAGGAAGTGCCAGATTCTCCACTTGGAATGGGCAACCCTGGATGAATGTACAGACTGGAGAATGAGATGCTGGAAAGCAGTGCTGTGGAAAGGAATCTGACAGTCCTGGCTGACAGAAAGCTGAACACAAATCAGCAGTGCCCTGGCACCCAGGAGGGCCAACCTTGCCCTGGGGGTATCAGGCACAGCATCACCAGCTGGGCAAGGGAGGGGATTGTCCTGCTCTGCTCTGCACTGGGGTGGCCTCACCTCACGTGCTGGGGGTAGTTTTAGGCTCTACAAGAGAAGAAAGATACTAAAGTATTAGAGAGCATCCAAAGGAGGGCAACAAAGATGGTGAAGGGCCTTGAAGGGAATCCATATGAGGAGCAGATGAGGTAACTTGGTCTGTTCAGCCTGGAGGAAGCTGAGGGAAATCTCATCAGAGTTACAACTTCTTCATGGGGGGAAGAGGAGGGGCAGGCAGTGATCTCTTCTCTCTGATGACCAATCACATGACCTGAGACAATGGCTTGAATTTGTGTCAGGGGAGGTTTAGGTTGGATTTTAGAAAAGGTTCCATCACTCAGAGGGTGTTTGGGCACTGGAACAGGCTCCCCAGGGAAGTGGTCACAACACCAAGACTTAGAGAGTTCAAGAAACATTTGAAAAATGTATTCAGGCACATAGTGTGACTCTTGGGGCTGTTCTGTGCAGGGACAGGAGTTGGACTTCGATGATCCTTGTGGGTTTTGTCCAATTCAGCATATTCTGTGATTCTGTGATTCTGTGATTCTATGTCATAATACGTAACACTATTTAATTTATGATCCTAATAAAATTATTACATTTTTTCCACATTTAGTAAAGAACACATATATGGAAAAATCAGGCATTTTATCATGATTGATTAATGCGGAAGAACCTGCTTATGCAACCCTTTGTGTAATACAGAGACACAATAAGCTCTGCATTTAACTATCACAAAAACAGTTTTCATAAAAGTGTAGTAGGTCCTAAAATCACAAAAAGCTACAGTTTTAATATTTTTCTGATAATTTTTTTTCTGGTTCTTACAATATAGTTATTGTACACACATAGCATATAAAGCATGAATAAATTGTATTACTGCTAGTACATTTTGAAAATATTTTGTTAAATATGCAGGAATATTTTTGGAGAATTGTAGAATTACAGAATAGTTTGAATTGGAAAGAACCATAGATATCATCTAGTTCCAACCTCTCTGTCATGGGCAGGAATGCCACGCACTAGATCAGGTTGTTGAGAGTCCTATTCAGCCTGGGCTTTAACAACTCAAAAACTTTTCTGTCAGATCCTGTGGGTTCAATGATATCAGACTGACTTGTAGGATCACAGCATTACTCAGGTTCCTTTTCACTGTAAGAATAATTCCTTCTTCCTTCCTCTAAACATCTTTGCTGTCACCAAACTTTCTCTTGAAGCATTTGTCTTTGTCCCTTTCACCATCTTGGTCTCTTTTGCACCCCTCAAATCACAAGTCTTTTTCACCACCCCAGTAGTCTTGATTAAAGTTAAAAAAAATATTCCTTCACTGCCAATCCTACAGCCATCAATTGAATGGACACTATAATTCTCCTGAGGTTACCATTTCCTCTATCTCTGATGATTTAAATGTCTCACCAACAAATATATTTTTTACTAAGTATAATCAAAAGACTATATTTTTCCCCCCTTTTTTTTTCCTATGGTATTTTACTAAAAAAAAGTATTATTTCAAGCATATAATCAATGAACAAATTTTTTATTTTCTCCACTCATTTTTACAGAACATCTTGCTATAATTTAGCAATTAATTAAATTAAAATTAAGTGTGTGTACATATGAAAGTGAATTTGTAAATCTTCTGAATTATACTGGCTGAAAAAGGCAAACACAAATTAAAGGTAGTCTCCAAAGATAAAGCTGACATTGAAATATTAATATTTGCAACTGAAATGGCATGAGGCCATTTAACATTGTACTGCACTACATGCAAACATACAACAGCAAGGATTAGTTTATATCATTTTATACACAAAATGAAATGCCACAATACTATGAATAATCTGTTGATATGATTGTTAATGCAAACTTCTACTCTACAGAAATATTTTTTGCATACAATTATTAATCAATCCTTAAGGAAATGAATTTGTAATAAACAGGGAAATTCATATTTATGCATCTTTAAAGCACAGCAAATTTTCATTTCCCCGTATATTATATATATATATATACACATATATACACACACACATATATATATATATATATATTCATTTAATCAAACTTCTAGGACACTATGTCAAGACAATAGAAAAATATAGATTATAGAAGGGCAATATAGATTATTCTTCATTCATGACCCAGTGAAGCATCGTGCATGCCAAAATCTGTGCAAGCAGGCCTGGTTGAAAATCTAGGCTAAATTGATAACAGCATTGGTTTGATAACTCAGCAGTGACATGAGCTCTACTGCTAAGGTTGGACATATAAATAAGACACTGACACATTTATATATCTTAAGCAGCTACTAGGTACTGGCAATATAAATATCTAAATTTAATTGCTTTCTAGCTGATGAATACCTGCAATTAAAAAAAATAAACAAAATCAAGTTCCTGAGTGATGATAAATATATGTACATCCCAAAACAGATTCTTTCTTATGAAGACATCTAGAAGAATCTGTAAAATCTGGCAAAATTTGCTCAAAAGAGATATCTTGAGTCCATAGCAATCATATGGAATGTCTTTTATAAAAATTCTATCAACATTATGTCATTTTAGAGTAGAGAAACTGCCCTTTTCAAAGTGGTGATCACCATGATCTTTAGTAACTGCCTAATTTTTGTCTTTTCTTGAGCAACAAATGTCAGAGTACATATGTACAGATTTAATCACAGACTGTACAGTATTTTCTATGACACAACATTCAATCAGAAAACCTGAATACAGAGCTGGTCATGTAATATGGCAGTTTTTATCTGCAAGAGATGTTGAAGGAGGTGGAGTGTTACTGCATTTTTATGAAGTTTTTTCCTTAGAATAAAGGACAAATTCTTCAGATTTATGAAACACAACCTGAACTGTCCCTTTATATGCATCAGGGATAAGAAACTGACCGAAGTTTTAAACAAGATACCATAGTCTTTCCCTTGCTTACATCTTCTGCAATAAATACATCTACAGCCACAGTTGTATCTGTGGGAAGTAATTGACTGAAAAATCCTGAAATCATCTTAGAAATAAAAAATACAATAATAAAATAAAAACCCAAGAAAATAGCAGCTATGTCCTGACCAACCAAAAAGAAGGAATCACAGGCTTTCCTAGGTGCTGTGTTTTTTTGGAGAATGCATATTCCAGAGTACAGTCAGACTATATGCCTTTCCATCTTGTGAACCAGAAAATGAATTCTATTAAGAAGTGTCCTGAAAAATAACAAGCTTTTGAACAAATTAAACAGGAAATAATTTGTGCAGTAGCCCTTTGGCTATTCAGTACAGGACAAGATGTGAAAAGTGGGCTCTATGCTGTAGCTGGGAAGAATGATCCTTCATGGAGCTTTTGGCAAAAAGTACCCAGGGAGACTTGAGGACAGCACCTGGGATTTTGGAGTCAGAGATACAGAGGATCTGAGGCCTGTTAGCCTCCTACTTAAAAGGAGATACTGTCAGCTTACAAAGGGGTTTGAGCCACTTCAGAAGTGACTGTCACCAAAGCACTGCCTCTCCTGACCCCTTGACTGCCGGCGCTGGTCTGGATGTCAAAAGAGAAAGTCCTTTCCACATGTCATGCCACTGATGCTGCATGGAGCAAGTGTCTCACTTGATCACACTGCAAGCTTGAATAGTAAACGTCAGTTGCTCAAGAATCTTGGGAATAATCACAAGCTGGCCTGAAGGCAAAATATGTGTACTATCATCAGAAGAGGAAGGCATGCTGAAGAGGCTTCACCATATAATCAGCTATCAGAAAATGAAAAGTGATGTGCTCTCTTTACTGCCAGTTGCAGCTATGTTGTAGGGCTACATACATGCAGTATGAGTCCTACATTGCAAGCCTCAGAAGCTGTTGGGCACAATGAGGCTGGCTTGTGGGCGACTGTTGGCTCTGTGACCAGTCAGGTCACAGACCTGAAAGCCATCCAGCTGGCTTTAGATATGGCTGAATGACAGAAATGGCCAACACTCCACTTCTACACTGACTCGTGGATAGTAACAAATGCTGACTGTGGGAGGATCAATGGGAAAAGACTAATTGGCATCACAGAGGTAAAACTCTCTGGGCTGCTAAACTGGGGCAAGACATCACTTCCCAGGTAGAGAAGCTGGGTATAAAAGTGTGTCATGTAGATGCACGTGGACCCAAGGGCTACTGAAGAGCACTGCAATAATAGACAGGTAGATCAGGCTCCCAAGATAAAACTGTTTCCATGTAGATATATGATCTTGACCTTTTCCACCTTCAGTTCTCCTCTCCAATGCAATGCAATGGGTTGGGGCAGGGCAGTTGTGGGGACAGAGGAAGCAGCACATGGTTTGGAGTGTTTCAGTGGAAACACTAAAGTGGGGAATGCCAGTCCTAAACCACGACAATGAGATGTGCTGAGAAAAGGAGCATGGAATAAGAGCTGTAGCAAAATTTTTTTTTTCCTATTTTCTAGCAGTATGTGGATAGACTTTTTAAGCTAAATACTGTACTCTTGGGGTGAACACTCTAGCCTGTAGATGGAAAATTTACTATATATATATATATAAGAGAAACCATTCCAGCTTTTTGAATTTCAACAAACACTGTAAGTTGTTCATATAATTGTGGATGTTGTGAAGGTGTCCTGAGGGGTCGAGTTTCAGATTTTCTGCTCTTGGATAGAGTTTTTTGTAGTCTGTCTGTCTTGGGGAACACCATCCTCCCTTTATTTTACCAAACACCTAAAGGGGGTTTAAAAGAAAGCTGGAGGCAAGGGCATGTAATGATAGGACAGTGAGGAGTGGCTTTTAACTGAAGGAATCATTTTAGGAAGCAAATCTTTACTGTGGGATTTGTGAAGCTCTAGAAGAGGTTGCTCGGATAAGTTGTGCCCCATCCCTTTAATTGTTCAGCCTGGATAGGCCTTTGAGAAATCCAGTCTAGTGGAAGATTTTCTGCCCAAGGCGGGGAAATTAGAATAGATGATTTTTACTTTCCCTTCCCACACAAACTTTTCTATGATTCTATGAATTTACTCCTCTTTAAAAACCCCATCTGAGCTCTGATGTTCTCAGATTTAGATGCCTAACTTAGGACTAATTTTGACTGATGGAGTTAATGCTTTTATTTTTATATATTTTGGACTTGAGCATCACTATCTTTTTTCATACAGTCTCCTGTATTAAGTGCTTTTTTAATGCCAATTTAATAGGCACTAGTTCCTGACATCAAATGGGAGGATAAGAGCAGTGAACTTTCATCCTGTTCTCCTTGTGAAATAAAGAAAAGTGAGGCAAGACACTTTGCCTGTAAGGAAAAAGCCATAGGAGCCCTCCTTGTGAGTTTGCAGATAAAACTGTGCCTTGCTCTTCCATAGCACAGACAAATGCTTGTAGACAATGAAGTTATAATTTGTACTCTCTTATTTCTCATCTCCTTAGTCTTTAAGTGCCAGTTTACTCAATACTGATCTCAATGTGTAAAATAAATGGATGGCATGTTAAAGGGCAAAGCAAATACCACTCTGCTAAATGGATGGCATGGCAAAGGGTAAAGCAAATACCTGGTGAAATTCTTCTGTGCTGTAGTCAATTCTCAGTCACCTGTCACAGATTGCCCTCACATAGCTTGTTCATATGTCAGACTGACTTCTCTGATAGTTGAAACAGATTCATTCCATTTCCTTCCTGTAACTTTCAATTACTGGAATTTTATTTCCCTCCATATTAACTGGTTCCTCTTTGCAGAATACATCATGATTTTGATTCTATGATTCTATTTATCTAAGCACTGTACAGTACTATATTGACCTTACATTTTTTCCGATTAACACTTCAGGTTCAAGGCCATTTGAGAAATAGGGATGTTCTTAATGTCAGCAACAATCTCTGCAAACAGCACAAGCTTTCCTGGCTTTTTTCAACATCTTAGTAGTGCAAATAACAGTGAATATTCCTCACCATCAGACAAAGTACATAAATAAAAAAAAATCCAGCCAAAAGAACCTGGACTCGTCAGTCCCACTTCCCAACAAATAAATCTGTTATCTTGGTGTCCAAGCTCCAGATGAAATTCTGCCTTGATCTTGTCAGCACGCTGCAAGTCCAAAGTTCCCCTAAGATTTGTGAAGCAAATTTCCTCTCAGGAGAATCACACTTTTCTTTACCTCATCACTATTAGCTGAGAGTTTGTAGTATCAGTATAAAATGTCATTTTAGTCCAAATCCCAATGCACATAGAAGAATTACAATTAGAACTCAAGCTTCAGATACAGAGGTTTAATTTCCTAGAACAAAATTACCTGTAACTCTAGATATTAAACCAGTATCATTTATTCAACTAAGTGATAGGTTGTTTGAAACCTCAACATTTCAGCTACCCTTAATGAAAGCAAATATGTATCTGATGTCTTGATATGTACTATTATACTGCAGAATCTTACAGAACAGCAGTCTGTAGAGTCTGGTTGAATTTAGCCTTCATATATTTTCCCAATCATATATAAGACAGAAATTCTAAAGATGCAACATACACCAAAATAGAGAGTCTAATTTAATTTTGGCTGAGAAAAAAAAATAACCAAATTATTAAGAACATTTATCCTGAGACTTCTTTATGGATTTTAACTTTATGATTGACAACAGTTTTAAATCAAGAATCATTGTGACTAAAGTGACAGCAACTTTACATTTATATTATACAAAATGCTTAATGAAAAGAGAGTTTCACTATCAGTTTATCTGCTTCTGGAATACTTTAAGGACACACCCTATCGACAGAGCTTCTTACCTGAAGAAAGACAGAAAACCACTTGTGAAGAGTTGATTTTATGCTTACCTTACCCATAAATGCTCTATATATCAGTATTTGAAGTCATATTTGTGTCTGATATGACTGTGCATGGAAAATAAATCTGTTTTTTTTATGCTAAATCAATTAGGACAGCATTAGAGAATGACAATCAAACAAGAATACATTTCCATTGGATAAGTACAGAGTGATGCTTTCCCCCAGCTCTTTTCTAATACATTAATATTTTTTCCATCTAACCAAGGTAGTAGGTAATACTGAGGTATCCTAAATCTTCAGTGTTATTTTCTCAGTCATGCAAGGGTACAGAGACAATCAGAATGAGGGACACCAAATGTTGTTATCATGCATGTGATTCAAACCTATCAGCAGGTTGGTTTTCCAGCACATGCACTTCCTCACCTGCAGGGCCGTTAACACCACAAGAAAGGATACCCAGATGAACCTACTCTGTTTTATTGCCATCATCCACGGAATGTCCATCACACAAGCAGGGAAAACAATATTCCTATTTGTTTCCTGAACCCACTCCTCATTTTGAGCTGGTCAACATCCATATGAAGAGGTTACTGTTAGGGGAATAGTTGATTCTTGGAGAATACCACAGCTGAACTAATTCTGATCATCTTAAAGTGCCTTTTGTATAAGGATAATCATGGAATGAAAATAACAAGAAACAATGTCTATGAGACTGTCAAGAAACCAGTCTATGAGACTACCTAGTTTATCTGGGATGAAGACTTTGTAAGGGTATGGAAGCATGTGAAATTATTTTTGTGAACATATGTCAACTTCAAAGCAGTCCTTTATCTGAAGACATGCTATTTTTTCTCATATCTTCTTTTGCAATCTAAATTTACTACCTTCCAGTTCAGTAACTATTTAACTTCTTTAGCAACATATATTTGAAGAGAAGAGAAAGAGATAGAGAGAAATTTATATGTTGGAATAAGAATTGGAACTGTAAGTGGGCTTATAAATCATAAAATTATGTTACCTTTTTTTCCTGTATATCCATAGTTTTGTTCTGTATAGGAGCAAAATGCTTGCCCTGATCTATCTTTGAAGTTACTATAACAGAAACTGGGCTGCCCTTCCATAGTTACTGTGTTAATGCTATCAGGGTTGAATAAAATGACAGTTATATATATATTTTTTTAAATCAAATCAGAGATGAAAACTCTACACACACACAAAATTGTCTTTACTAGGTATTATGAGTTAAATAAATTAGGACTAAGAATTTAATAAGGAGCTGATAAAATAGGAGGATAAACTGAAACTCCAAACCAGGATTCATTGAACAACTTGGGCATATAGACAACATCAAAAGGAGCATCTGCAGTACAAGTACACTAACATAGAAAATTTAGAGATAATCAGGAACTTGGGTTTGTTACATTTTAGACAGGATGTCAAGCAATTCATCATCACACTGCAGCACCAGTGAAGTCCTTGAGGAAGATGTAGGACTGCTGAGTCACATATTCTTCTAAGAGCTCTTTGGAGGATTCTAGTATAAATACTGGACACACCCAGCTTGTATAGCTCATGGTTCTCCCTGGCAAAACTTGTCAGATATCTGACTGAAGCAAATTCTATTCTAGCTACTTTATTGACAATATTTCTCTGATGCACATCTATAAAGACACTGAAGTTTGTGACACTCTTTAGTTTTATCTCTCTTTTTTTGGTGGTTAGGTTCTTAAATGCCTGCAGGAGATCTGATATACTCATTAGCAGAAAATAACAGCCTTTGAACAAGATGAGAACTCAGTGCTTTACATTTTGCCAGCTTGCAACATATTCGGGATCTTCTTATCAGAACTCAGTAAGCACAGTGTGAAACCTTGTATTTTTTAAAAAATGATAAAATTTCTAACAAGATCCTCCTCTATCCCCTCCACCTCAATACAAGAAGAAAAGGAAATGTCTTTTGATTAACAGATATTTCTTTCAGCCCATGCTATATATACTATATATAGGGACTTATTTGTCTTCCTTGGGAAAACTGCTTGTTTAATGATATCATTGTTTATTTTGCTTTGAGAATTATTTCCCCCCTAGAATAAATATTGAGGTGTAAAATGCTGATGTCACTATAAAGCATGAAAGAGATACAGCAGATCTGGGAAAAAATCCAAAGTGCTTCAGACTGACTTTTCTGCCAACCTCAGGCTTTTTTACCCAATGTTCTCAGTCCTTGAAAACAGAGAGACATCTTCAGAGATAATGCAGGTGTAATCTGCAAATATTGGACTGGGGTGATTGAAATGCAATATGTCAGCTCCTTTTGTCATAATAGAAAAAAACCCAAACTCTATCCAAAATTCACTTCTAAAATATTATGTAGCCATGTATTATCTAAAACCACAATTTTGTAGTTGTTTATTTTCCCCATCAGTATTAGATATTTATGTCTTTCCCAGCACTATGTGTATTTCAAGGACTGTGTGTATGGGATCGAAAGAAGAACACATTTTTGCATATACTTTCTCTTTATAAAAGAGTTTCAAAGTGCAATCAGTAAATCTACATGCAGAAAGCAGTAAGACATTGAAGGTCTACCATTAGCAAAAAAAGCACTGTCAAGCACATGTCTCCAAAGAGAAACCTGAAATCTGTTGGATTCCAGAACTTTCACTGTAAGTCATGTAGCCAGAGAAAATTTCAGATTTTAAGCTAAACTAGCTGACATAGACAATAAGAAAAAGATTAGATTGATTCTAAAACAGGGACTTCTTTTTCTAGCTTCATTGAACAAATGGAGGGGAAAATGAATCCATACTTACTTGTGAAATTAGGAAAAGGCCCAACAAATGGACAAAATATAAATTCTCAAGTTCTATAAGGAGAAAAATAGAAAAAGAAATTTGAGACAAATATAATTCTGTAAAGCATAGTTCTGCACTGTGAATTTATAAGATGTTTAGAGTTGTTTGTAATTCTTACTACCTTTCTTCTAAGGTCTTCTGCTCAGTGATGTCTTAAAAACCTGCCAGGAGGTCATGGAAGCCCTGCTGAAATCTCTCCCAGGCTGGCCTTAGTAGTTACTCCTTGAAGTAGTAGCATCTATTTAGAATGCAGCCAAGAGCCACTTTCAGGAACACATTTGTTGTTTCTGAAGATGAACATTCATTTTTAGTCAAAAAGTATTTTCTTTCTCGTGCAGTAGGCAGATCAGGTCAGAACTTGATTTAAGGTAAAACACACAGTAGTTTGTAGAGAGGGGACAAGGAGGCACTTAGGCCACCCTCTGCTAATGGAGGTGCCTCCATCACTCCAGATTTTGTATTCAGAGGGATTCCATCCATATTTAGGAGGCACCTCTTGCTGGGACAAGATTGTACATTCTAAAATCCCATGTATGCAGTGAGCAGCTGGTACATTCAAGCATATCTGTGTCCCTTGAATTTTGTGTCAACTGAGTTAAGTGGCTGAAAGTGTAGGCTCCTGAGACAGTCTCCTGAGCAAGTTCAGTGTCATGCTTACCCTGAACTGAGCTACCAAGGTCACTGCAATAAGCTCACTAAACAATTGCAAGAAACTAAATCAGGCTGACTAGGACTGATTTTCTGGTATTGCTAAACATGATACCTAGTTCATTTGGTCTCTGAACCCTCCAACCATAAAATCAAATGATTTTTTCATCATCTTTACTGCAGTCACTTGTGGAAAAAACTAGTCATATGTATATTTTGGTTTAGAGGTCTGGTTTAGTTCCACAAACAAAAGTGTGAGCATTTCTATGCACAATGAATCTGAACATAATAAATGAGTATTTAGGAAGGTGATATCTGAAGTAAAAAGCTTAGATTAGTTCTTTCTTTCCTCCTTCATATTGAATAACAGAAAAATACAGGCATTTTCTTACCTTCTATTTGACTTTTAAATTAGAAAATCATGGCTTTCATAGTCAGGCAACTAGTGAACCTGTGAAGTAACAATATCATAACTGCAAGAGAGTAAAGTTTGAATTACAAAGTAAAAAAATCAGTCAGGAATTTAAAATGCAGGATTTTTGTTTGTTTTCAGGTGCCCTTAAATAAATTTTGGAGATTAAAAACTTCAAGAAAATGTTTAGTACTCCAACTGTTCCTTTAAACAGATGAAACTTTAAATTTACTGTTCTGAAGCTCCTTAGAACTTCTAAGAAGACAATGAAATAGCAGAGATGATTTGCACTTCTGATACATTTTAGGGATTAAAAGCTGAAAAAACCTAATATCTTCTTTTAAAATTTTGCATTTTCTAAAAGCGATATAAAGAACTTTCAAAGGAAACAGAGTTACTTACAGCCATAAACTTTGACAAGTCTACTTACATATTCTTTATCTGAGAAATCGGATTGGGAAACTTCCTTCAACAGATTGTTACAGGACAAACCGCAATAATCAGACAGGTCAGACAAGCAACTTGGTTACACCTGACTAGCCTTTTTTGCACCCCAGCCTACCTCCCCTTCTTTCTCTTGCCCACCTTTATCCCTGCATTTCTCCATCATCTTTTCCTAAATACAGAAGCTACTCGTAGTTACTTGTTTGCCATTGGTCTCAGTTTTGGTACCAGAGGAAGCTGACTTTGGTATATCTATTGTGACTACCTAGGTAATATTCTCCTTTAGTGGCTTTGCTGATAGATAATTCTGGTCTTACCAGATTCTCCTCTCCAAAATGTCTTTAATATTCTGTTAAATTATTTGTGAAATTTTGCCATCACTCAGAATCCTCCTGAACCATCTGTGAAATCGGTCATACCTCATGGCACTATCTACAACTTGCATAAACTTCTAATCCTACTATGCACATCAGTTTCTTACTCCAAAATCCAATAGTTTCTCATGGTCTTTATATTTGTCTGAACTTCAGCCCACTAAAATGAAGATATCTAAATCAGGGGCTGAAACCTCATCAGCTGATGACTGGATTGCCAACTGACTATTTTGGTATGATAGAGTCGACACCGATTATAAAAGAGGTAATGTTACCATTACCACTTGGACTCTTTCTCTCAAATTGAATCTTACCCTTTCCAACATAATTTGAAAATCTCCAGCATACTCATCACCTAAAAATACTGAGGGAGTGAGCAAAATCAAAGTCTTGAAAGGCTTCATATACTACAGAGATGCAAAAGGCCTTGAGCAGTTTTAATTCTGAACCACATTGTATTTATATGAACCTCAGCCCCTGAAGACAATTTTCCACCAATCCATCTCAACTCACACTGTTCAGCTGTACATACAGACTATTTTTTTCACTTGCCTTTCTCTAACCTCTGTCTCTTGAGATCAGTTTTCTCATAATCTATTTTTTTCAAAACTTAAACTACAAGAACTCCCAAACTAAAACCTCTTTGCCTCAAGTGGGCCACTGGCTACCTTTACAGTAGTAACTTATATGTTCCTTGCTGTGTCCCCAGGCACTCAGTGCAACTAGTAAAAAGCAGCCTGTATCTATGTTAGTAAAATGTTTTAGCCTCCAGAAAAGCATGGCTACATGCTAAATGAATTGGAAATGCTCAGTGGTCAATAGAGTCTTGTAGCTCCCACACCTCATCCAGAAGTCATTTTTGAGACCTCTAGTTTACACAGATTGAAAACACGAGATGTCCTTAGCAGTTTAGCTGCAGAAATGATTGAGTTTCAGCACCCAGGAGTATTTCAGGCACTGTTTAATCTACAAGTAGAACAACAGACATATGGTCTCCAACAAGAAGTGCCTCATGATTCAGTCTCGTTAAACTGATGTGTAAAACTGCTTATATTGACCAGGAAAACCTAGAGCTCTCTACCCTCTTGTTTCAGAGGAGTCTCTGAAAGATTAGGATAAACCTCAGCACCGATACTTGATTAGAGATCCAAAATGACAATATAAATGTATCATGGGAAGAATGTAAAAGGGAAGGGGGATATTTTTCTATGCATGATAAAAAAAAACCCAAGCATTCTCTGACATTAATCTCCTGAAAAGACTAAGAAAGCTGCTGAAGACATTTTTCCCCTTCCTTGCTTAACTGAAGTTTGATTAATTGTAATGGTTTGACACCGGCACAATGCCAGCACCCCCATGAAAATGCACCTTCCCAAATGAATGCTGTGAGATGTGATCAGGAAACAGAGCACAGCATGCCTAAGCTTAAAAACAAAGGGAAAAACTTTATTAAACTACTACTACTATAAAAGAAAAAAAGGAAAAAAAACCCCACACACTAATTCCAAAATTAAAACCTTCCAAACATTTCTCCTCCCCCTACCCAGTTCCAACAAACCACAGTGAGACACAACTCGGACCCTTCAATCCAGCCATCAGTCCATCAAGGGAGAGAGGAGTCTCCCTTGCACCATAGACCCCCAGGAAACACAATTGCCACTTCTTGTCTGCATTCTGATGACTGGAACCAAAGAGACAGTTCCCCTGGGACTTCTTGCTTTTAACCTCTCTCTGTTCTCAGAGGCGTGTCCAGCCTTCAGTGGCCACTCCAGGTGCCAATATCCAAACCTGACCACCAATTGGTTTGACCCCAACTTCCTGAGAAAATTCCCTTCCATGTCAATCCACAACAGTCTGTCACATAACTCACATCAAATAAATAATACTAGGTGGATATCAGCATTATGAGTTTGCTGACTGAAAGTCCCATACTAATGTGGTATTGACTTCCAGTATTTAACAAAGTTTATTTTACTTTAAGCATGTTCTAAAATAACTTGGTTTCTTGGGTCACTCCTGGATCCCTGATTGTTTGAAATGCACGTATTTCCATTTACAAAAGGATGCAATGATGTAATGAGCTCCTTAGCAATGAAAATATTGTATAGTAGTGGGACACTTAACACTCATGACAAAAATACAGATATAATCTGGCCAGCTTGTGTAGTGTAAAGAGAATCTGTGAGGGAGAATATTTTCATCAAGGATGAGGAAAAGGCTGAAGTACTTCATGTCTTCTTTGCCTCAGTCTTTAACAGAAAGACTGGTAATCCTCAACCAGAAGATAGACCAGACCTTGAGCTGATAGACTGGGATGGGAAGCAGAAGACACCCTGTAATCCAGGAGGAAGCAGTTAGTGACCTGATGAGCCACTTAGACATCCACAAGTCTCTGGGGATTGATGGGATTCACCCAAGGGCACTGAGGGAGCTGGAGAAGAGCTCACTTAGCCGTTCTCCATCATTTACCAGCAGTCTTGGTTAACCAAGGATGTCCCAGATGACTGGAGGTCAGTCAGTGTGATGCCCATCTACAAGAAGGGTGAGAAGGAGGACGTGGGGAACTATAGGCCTGTCAGCCTGACCTTGGTGCCAGGGAAAGTTATAGAAGAAGAGTGTCTTGAGTGCTGTCATGCAGAAGCCCAGCCATATCAATTTAGGAAAGGCAGGTCATTCTTCATCAACATGATCTCCTTTTATGACCTACTTGCCTAGTGACTGAAGGAAAGGCTGTGGATCTTGTCTACCTAGACTTCAGTAAAGCCTTTGATACAGTCTCCCACAGCATGCTCCTGGAAAAGCTGTCAGCCCACAGCTTGGACAGGAGCACTCTTTGCTGGGTTAAGAACTGGCCAGGCCCAGAGAGTGGTGGTGAATGCAGTAATCCAGCTGACAGACAGTCACTACTGTGGTTCCCCAGGACTTAGTATTGGAGCAAGTCCTGTTTAATAGCTTTTTTGATGATCTGGATGAAAGGATTAAGTACCCCCTCAGAAAGGTCAAAAACAACATTAAGTTGTGCTGCAGTGTTGATCTGATGGAGGGCAGGAAAGTTGTGCAGAGGCATCTGGACAGGCTGGATTGATGATGGGTGGCCAGTGGTATAAGATTCAACAAGGCCAAGTGCCAAGTCCTCCACTTGGGCCACAACAACCCCAGGCAGCACTACAGGTTGGGGTCAAAGTGCCTAGAAAAGGGCTCAGTGGGAAAAGCCCTGGGGGCGCTGGTCAACAGCAGCTGAATATGAGCCAGCTGTGCCCAGGTGCCCAAGAAAGCCAAGGGCATCCTGGCCTGTACCAGCAATTGTGTGGCCAGCAGGATCAGGGAAGTGATTGTCCCTCTTTGCTTGGCACTGGTGAGGCCACACCTCAAGTGCTGTGTCTAGTTCTGGAGCCCTCACTACAAGAAGGACTTTGAGGAGATGGAATGAGTCCAGAGAAGGACAACAAAGCTGGTGAAGGGTCTGGAGAAAAAGCCCTATGAGGAGCAGCTGAGGGAGCTAGGAATGTTTAGCCTGGAGAAAAGGATACTCAGGGCAGACATTATCACTCTTTATAACTGCCTGAAAGGATCTTGCAGCAAAGTGGAGGTCAAACTCCTCTCTGGCAACCAGTGACAGGACAAGAGCAAATAAGCTGCACCAGGGGGTGTTCAGGTTGGTCAGTAGCAAAAATATTTTCACTGAAAGGGTGGTTAAGCATTGGAATAGCTGTCCAGGGAAGTTGGAGTCACAATGGAGTCACAATACTTGGAAGTGTACAAGAAATTACCAGGTGTGGCACTTAGTGCTATGATTTAGTTGGTGGCGTGGTGTTTGCTCAATGACCTTAGAGGTCTTTTGCTATCTTAATTATTCTATGATTCAATATCTTATTTTTCCCTATCTCATTGAAGCTTTCGTTTTCTTTTGGAAGAAGTCCTTTTTGTGCAAGTGTTAAACAATGTCTGTTTTGACACTTTATTGTACATTGTGGTTTCAGCTTAATTTGGAAATTTTAACCACACATTGAAAGTATAAAGTAGCTTTACAGCACTTCCTTGTTGTTATACCATACCTAATATTCCTGGCACTTAGAAAAATATGCATAGGTTCATTCTGCAGTCTTTTCCTTCCTGACAAATACTTTTTCCTTAATATATATATAAGTACAGTGGATTTGATGGTCTCATAGTCTTTAAAATAAAAAACAGCCCTCCCCAGTCAAAATAGAAAGAGATGGGAGTTAAAAGAGAGTAAATTTATATTTTTAAAGCCTTTTACTAACTGAATTTATGAAGATTATTCGTTTTGACTCTGACATACATCAGTGGTTTCAAAACCAGCCCTTGTACTGTCTTCATAACGATATATAAATAATAGAATCCCATTCCAACGTGCCTCAAGGGAGATGGCAGAAAATAGACATGGCAGTCATGCTGATATCAGCTCAACATCTGGGATAAATCTGTTGATACCTGTGAAATAATAAAGTTTGCAATGTGAAGCAGCAGCCTGCTCTCCTTGTGCATGGGTAGTCCTCAAAGGAAAATCTGCAAGTTAAATCTCTGGGCATTTTCCTAATTCTCTCATGGCTGTTTTGTAACACTGGGGGAATAAAATGTGTCCAGTATCTTGGCATTATCCATCATCCAGACAGTGTACAGTTGGGAATGACATAAATTTGGTGCCCAAAAGCACTGTCTGACTAAAATAGAATCTGTTTTCCATTCATCAAATTCTTAAAGCATTATCTCCCACTAACTGAGCAGGTGGGTGAAGTATAGAAAAAACATAGCACAATTTCTGTGGTAGTTGTATTTTTTGTTGTACTATAAATCTATATAAATCACTTTCATCTCTCAGGGTGTCAGGAACAGGTGATAGTGAGACAGGTTGCCAGCACAGCTATTTGAACTTAAATTCCAGCTTTCCACCATTCAATAGGCACTACAGGAGTCAGGAAAAAAAAAAAAAACAAACAAAAAAAAAACCACCAAAAACAAAGCAAGAGTAGGAGAACAGATACAGGAAGCTGCAACTTATGAATATTTGTCTTCAAAGTAGCAGCAAATTATTAGCACATTTTTTGTTGATAAAGAAATTCTCCAAACCAATAACACCAACATTTACTGACAATATTTAATCTCTTCTTGGTTGGACTATCCAATATGGAGGTTATTTTAAGCTGAAATATATTATTATTTGTTTGTAGAAATGGTAATTTGGAAAAGTCACACTTTTAAGAGCTTTTTGTGTTTTAGTTTGTTGGGGTTTTTTTTGCGGTTTTTTTTGTATTTTTTTTTAACTTTTAACCTGTAATTACTTTTCATCTCCAACTGTTTATTTGCATCCTGTAAAACTGTAACTTCCATGGGCCAAGTGATTTCAGTAACGCTTCAGCTCTTGTTACCTGTCCATAAAATAACAGAATGACAGATCAGCTGAGGTCAGAAGCAGCTGCTGGAGGTCAGGTAGTCCAACTCCCCTGTGCAAGCTGGGCTATCTACAGCAGGTTGCTTAGGACATGTCCTGCTGGGTTTTGAATAGCTCAAAGAATACATGTACATATCCTCTCTGGACAACCTATGCTGGTATTTAACCATTCTCATCAAAGAGGGTTTTCTTCTAATGTTTAAATGGCATTTCCTGTATTTCTGTTAAAACCATTGCTTTTTTTTCTTTCATGAGCAATCACTGAGAAAAGTCTGGCCCTATCTCCTTTACTGACTCCATCAGGTATTTATATACACTGGTAAGATACATTGTGAGCCTTCTCTGCTTGAGCTTAAACAGTCTCAGGTCAATCAATCTTTGCTCATATGAGAACTGTTCTAACCACCTTACCGTCCTTCCTGGACTTGCTCCAGTACATCTGCATCTCTGTCATACTGAGCAACCAAGACTTGGACCTGACACTGCAGACATGTCTCACCAGGGCTGACCCAGAAGGGAAGAATCATCTCTCTTGAGGTGCTGGCAGTGTTATTCCTAATGCAGCCCAGGATACTACCTGGTTCCCACCTTATATTTAATCTGTTGTCCATGAAGACACCAAGTCTCTTTTTTTAAAGGCTGTTTTCCAATAGTAAGTCACCAGCCTATCCAGGTGCAAGGGGTTATTTCTCTCCAGGTGCAGAACTCAGCACTACTTTCACCTGCTGAACTCCATAATGTTCCTATCAGTCCATTTCCCCAGCCTATTCAGGTTTCTCTGACTGACAGTACAACACTCCTTTGGTGTTATCAACCACCTCTCAAGGGTTTTTATCAGATGAAAAATTTAAAGCTAATTTATATAAGTATTCCTGTATGCAACTTTTTTTTTTTTTACATGAACAGTCACAATCATAAAACTGAATAACATTCATTTCCCCCAGTGGGCAACACAAAAGGAGCATTGTGCATCATTTTTTTTAAACATTCTGACAGCCAGCCACAATGGAAACTGTTGTTCTCCTGTTTTAACTATTAATCACCAAGCTGTGAGATGTTCTTCCATAGATTTTTCCCTCTGTCTTCCATTCAGCAGGAGTATTTGCCTCACTTATACAGTTTTCCCAGTCTGGATGGATTCACTCCAGTTTCTATAAGTATCCCCAGTGCTCTTGGTATGTACATGTTCTAATGATACAGAACTGTATAAAGCCTCTATCCAAGTATATTAAATAACATAAAAATGGAACACATTTGAAAATATTTTCTTCATTTTGTACTAAATAGAAGGATAGAAAATCAAAAGCCACTTGATTTACATTTCATATTATCTTTGATTAGAAATCACCTATATACAAAGAATTACCTCCAGACATATGAAGAAGTTCTGTACAAGCCCTTTAATTGAAGTTTGCCAAGCCATGCTCTTGACACGTCTCATCCATTAGTTATTTCTGCATTGCTTTTTTGGTGGTTGTTCTGTGCTCTCTATAGGGATAATCTTGCTCTCCCACCACTTCCACAGTATAGAGGAGATGTAATTGCAGGAATTTCAGAAGAGATACTTCTGATTTATCCTGCCACCAAATTACAGCTGTTAAGTGTCCTGGCTCTGGCCTAGATCAGCAGGAGAGGACATGGGCAATATATTGTGTTACTTTATACCACATCACATCATTGCTGGGATGGGGGAGGGAGAAGGGACTCTCACTTCTGGGAAGGATGGAAACCCTTTCTGGTGGAACAAAGCGTGTCGAGGCGTAGCATCCCATGAATTCTCCCATCTTGGTCAATTCCCAAGTCCCCCAGACCCAGGCCCTGGCAAGGGCAGTAACTACTTACCATAGAGTCAGTCCTCCTGGGCAGAAAAGCAGTCTGCCATATGGGTTTCTGTGTCAACTTCCCCTGTGTAACTTCCCCTGGTTTTTCCTTTCCCTGTCCCCTCACTGGATTGGCATCCCTGGTGGCCACCCCGTTTCCCTGGAGACCAAATTCCTTTGCCCAGCCCTTAGCTCTGCCCCCACCCCTTCCCCTTCTTAAGCTGTCTCCTCCAGGTGTTCGGGCTCTTTTGCCTTGCTGGGTTCCCTTCAGCTGCATGTGAGATCCTCCACTGGAGTAAAACCCTGCAAAAAGAGCCTTTCTTGCCTCTATCACTGAGCCAGCTGCAGTGAGTGTTGAGTGAGGGTCTGACTGCGTGGCCTGAAGGTTACCTCAACTTGCTTTTCCACAGGAGAGGCTTGTGGGGGACAGGTTATAGGCAGCAGCAACCACTCCTCCAACACCTGCATTTTTAGCAGGGTGGGGAACCCATTGCCCCATTGTTCATTGTCTTGGGCTCTGCAGTGAGCGTTTTTGCATGTGAATAATTCCCTCTTTTTTATATTTTTATTATTAATATTGTTTTCACTGCTTACTTTCTTGTCTCATTGCTGTTTCCATGAAATTGTTCTTATCTCAACCCATGATCTTTGCTTCTTGTGACTCCAATTCTCCTCTCTGGCTACTGGTGGAGGGGAGGCAAGAAGCTACTTGTTGGGTGGGTGATGAGTGAGTGATCAGTAGTGTTACTTGAAATGTCTTGGTGGAAGAACTAAATTGGAAGTACTGTTCCTAAACCACAACATTTAGCCCTGAATTTCTCTCACAAGTAAACAATTTTCATGAGGTTTTCATCTACCTCCAGCTAAAAAGCAAATTGCTGTACAGAAAAAGGGTAGACAGTGTTTTTAAATGGTTTTATATTTTTTCCTTTCTTTTTCTTTCCAGAAATGTCATGGATGTGAACAGTTGTTGCTCTAGCAAGGAAATAGCAAGTAGGAGAATATAAGGTAAACAGTTTCCAAAATAAAATTGCTGTAGGCTTTTTTTTCTCAGTAAGCACTTTTAATGTAATAAATGCATATATGTTTGCCACCTAAGTATGTAAAATGATGGTACATTAGGTTATAAATTCTCCAAAAGTTTTACACTTTTCTGCCTTATAGTCAGGACTTGCTATTTGCATTTTGAATTGAAAAGTACCATTTACATATCTAACAATACCATACATATTTGCTGGCACTGAATGCTGTTAGAGAAGTGGGCATATAGAGAGCCAACAGATAGATTGCTAATAATTTGCTGATAATTTAGCAGATCTTGAGCCACAATAACTTTTAACAAGAGTCTAATTTTAGGAATCTGAGAAATCATATACTTAATATTAAACATATGTATGAGAGAACTTTTGGAGCTGGATGTCACACCATCTGTAGTCATACTCTGAAAGTAATTAGAATTACTTTTTCCAGTTGTGTTTCTTTTCAGAAAAATAAAACAAACCACTCTGTCTCTATTCAATACTTTAAAATATTTTCTTTTAAACAATTTCTACAGAATCACAGAAAATTCTGACTTGGAAGAGACCTGTAAGGATTATCCAGTCAAACTCTTCAGTGAATGGCCCATATGGGGATCAAACCCACGATCTTGGTGTTACTAGCACCCTTCTTTAAGCAAGGGAGCTAATTTTTGTAAACTCTAGTTTCTAAGGAACAAAAGGTAATGTTACTCCTCTCTGAAACAGAAATGTTTACAATTGAAAGTTGTAAAGAAAAAAAATGGATTCTGTGAAATATTGAGTAATCAATTACATCTGTGCATATTTAGTACACTGGATCTATATATACAAAAATCAAATTATCTTTAGAAAAGATTGCACCAGGAATACTGACTTAGGAATCTGGAAGCCAGTAGATACTCCAAGTCATTCTGTTAGCAGTAGATATTGGAAAGTTTGTCTCTGGTAACCTTATGATAATAATTTTTTGCAGCTTTCTTGTGTATCTAAAGAAATCAACTACTGTAAGCTGAATTTAAGAAAACATAAATGCATTTCTTTCAAATGTTATTGTCGGTTATAATGCTTTGCAACTTAGGTTTTGCCCTGAAGCATGTCCTAGACATCAAAGGGTGAACTGACAATGTGAAGTGTGGGAAAGTATCTCACTATTCCCATTAACAGCAATAGCAGCAGCACTTTTAATTCTTTATTGATCACACTGACTATTTCTGCCTCAAGAGTCATGAAAGCCAAGAAACTTACCATGGGAGGTGAAACCCTTGTAATGGACTACTTAACTAGATTTTGATACCTGAAGAGAAAAGAAAATGAAATTTCAGGAGCTGTATTTAACAGATAACATACTACATTCCATGAAGGCTATACAAGGATAAGCAGCAATGTTAGAAAAATGGTCCTAGAAGCTGTGGTTGTACAGAAAGATAAAATATAAAAGATAAAAGAAACAGGTTGTTACTCCTGGGACTGGAAAGGAGCATTCACTTGCTGATGGCTAAACATAAGAGCAGTTATTCTTGGATTCTTACTCATAACAGAAGGGTCTCCTAAAGGAGCTTACTTTTAAAAAGCTGAGGAAAAGATAGAAAGCAAGGCAAGGAGGTGCAACAGCCTTTAATGATGATCCAGAAAGAGGGGAAAGATAAAGTGTTCCTGCCAATCTATTATAGGTATATATAAGAGGGATAAAGTTAAAAGGCAGTGAAGGACCTTACCTGCAAGTCAATGTGTGAGGATGGGTAATAGAAACTCTGCTTTTGCAGAGTATGTTAATCCTGTATTAATGAAAAAACATTTCTGTAGGCAAAATTTAATCCCAAAATTTCATCTATGTCTTTCTTTTGTCTACATGCTCACTGCATGTTCAGCCTGCACATTATTAGCCATGTCAGCACAAGAACCCCTCCTTTGCAAAACCTCTCCCTTAATGCATCACTCCTACCTTATTGCAACAATTTACTGAGCTTTCTTCACTTAAAATGGCACTGGAAATATTTTTTCTTTAGGCATTAATGGTCTGTTCTGTTTTATTTATACTGGTTTATATTTGCTGTTGATACTTATCCTTTTAGAGTTTTTCATGTACAGTCATCTGAAAGGTACTATCAAAATATGTATAGATGTTCACATGTACATATTGACATAATTTATTCAAATCTAAATATAAGTTTAAGGTCCAAGACCCATGTTTAACCTAATAAAACATGTTCTTACTTTAAATCTTGAAGATCTTGGAATCAATGATAAGATTTAGTAAGGGTCTTAATGACCAGATTAAAGGTCATTTAAAATAAAAACTGCCTGAAATTGAAATTATGTATTCCATTAAAACAATATAAAAATGTCAAGCTGTGAGTGTAGAAAATTCTGAATAGCTCTTGGCTAATTTTGAAGGTAGAGAAATGAGACGGATACCATACTGGTTTTATTTTGAAGTTTCTTCTGAGATATAGATTTAAGTTGCTGGTATGCTGTATCTAGTGTTCAATCAGTAAAAAAGTACAGATGCATACCTCCCTGTTGTTTCTCAGCAAGATAATCACATCCTGAAATGTAAGACATCTAATTTAGCTGCTTGGAGTCACCTACTGACTCTATAAGAACCAAGGATTTCTTTCAGATATTCTTCATCACACTCTAATGAAACACCTGAAGTGAGTGATAAAAATAACTTCACTCTTTGGCTTGATTCAGCCAATTTTAAAAAATCAGTGACATACCACCAGAAGCACTCAGGAACATAGCTAGTTTTCTTCAACCACACTTGCTGGTTCTGTGAGAAAATTTGCTCTTTGAATTATCCTAATTGTGAAAATATATAAAATTATCTCTGTATTGAGGTTTTTTTGTTTGGGTTTTTTTGGGTTTTATTTTTCAGGGGGAACTCTTTGGGTTTCTAAAAAGTACAATCCAGTGAAACAGCGTTATATTCATTTGAATATCCTTTTCTTTACCACTTTCTTAACAGCAAAAAAAAATACTTTTTCCCTAAGACTGAGCAGTTCTTCCAAGTTTTACCAAAGGCACGTGTCTGACTTGAGGACAAGATGGATTGGTTTATTTCTGGTTTTAGGTGAAATTTTTTTAATTTTTCCATTGAAATCTGATTATTTCAGCTCATTGATTTCACCTTCTGTGTTTAAAACATGTGTTGAGCTTTGCTCTCAGTTCAAGAGTCAATACTTCCAGTTGATTCCTCTGGGATGAAGATGGAGCTCAATAGCTCAATATCTAATTCTTTCCCTGATAGTAAAACACATTACTCGGACAATGGAGTTTTCATCACCAAACCATAAACAATTCAGCTGAGTCACATAGGAATAAAAATTTTATTTTTTATTTTGGCACATACTGTACAAACAGTTCCACTGTTTTTGTCACAGATACTGGAAAGTATCCCTGTATGGATACAAAATAAATCATCTCTATTAGGTAATCAAGATGGGAAGCTGATACTGTTCTTGTTTTAATCAATCCATGAAATGAAAGCAATTATAAAGCACACCAGCACAATGTATCCCCATGAGCCTCTTGTAATTGGGATGATCATTTAATTGGCACATTCTGTTTCCACTGGGATATGCTGTTTAAGAGGGATCTAGTTTACTCGGCAGTTGCAGGGCTGGTTATATGATCTCGTCAGCTAAAATTACTCATGTTGTGATGAAAAATGAAAAAGATATACAGAGTTTTCATCTTTATTTTGTCAACTGCTCAAACTACAGGATCTTTACTTCTCATATTGAGCTGAGAAAAAAAAAAAGGCAATTATGCTGCTCGGAAGGAATGTACATTTTTCCACTGTGTTAAAAGGATCAAAGGAAAATTCTTCAGTAACTGTACTGCTATGCAGTACAATCAACATAGCTGTATGGCAGAGAGATGAATAGTGAGAACCACAAAGGGTAATATAAGAGGGAAAATGACTAAAAAATAAATAATTGAAGGTAAGTAGTGATTCTTGCAAATAGATTTGGATGTACTTGTTTATTAAAAATATAAATTAAAATTTAAATTTACAGAAATAGCAGGATTTATTTTAAATACATTTTAGTAATTATTTCAAAGGCTTAGTATTAGATTACTTGTTCTTTTTCTCCTAGCAAAGTGGGTAAGGAGGTATTAGCATAAACAAACTCACCTGTTCATTGCAGAGGGGTGGGACTAGATGACCTTGAAAGGTGCCTTCCAAGTCATTTGCTTTCAAATCCCAGTTGAGGAATAAGCCCTTGTATAGCTACTGTAACTACAGGTATTTATACTATATTGCAAGAAGTCTCCAGTTAACAAATTAAAGAAGCATCCCACATGTATTTTCTGTTCTCTAGCTCACAGATTCATTCCAAAATAAATTAAAAAATTATAAACAAAATTCAAAACCTTGCCAACAAAATCAAACAATGTCGTCTTTGTGATGAAAAGAAATTACAACTAATCAGAGCTGGAATTTGGCTTATACAAAAGATATTTTACAAATAAATGAAATAATCACACATCTGTCTTCATGTCCCTGAAAATAGCTTTTCATATTCCTCCAGTGGTTTCATTTTCAGTTAGTGTTTCCTAAACTTTTATTTTGAAAATTTAAGGACAAATTAATCCCAGGCTATATTGTGAAAGAAGTCCATTTATTTTTGCAATCTGGAAAACCTGTTTTCAAAAGCACTAATGAAAAACAGCTTAGACGAAAGAAAAAACTTAAAATATCCTTATTTGACTGGGTAAAAGAGTTGAAATCTACTCTGGAAGGAACAGGAACTTGATAGGACTAATATGGTATTGGCAAAGCAACAGAAGTTTGTGAAAAAGTAAACCAGACTGATATTTCTTCCACTTTTCCCACACCTGTGGTATCATCCTCTGCTCTGCCTAAATAAGCCAAGAGGAAAAACCTCGTATTTCAATTCTCACTTCTGGCTTCTACCTATATACCAGTAACCCAAAGAACTTCCATATTCCTTCTCCACTACATGTAAAACCCATTGTACATATTTTGTATTATAGCAGCTCGGGGCTCTAGGTGTCATGTTAAAATTGACATAGGTGATATCTTATCAATCTATCTTTAGTGGATGTTATTCACATGATTTTTGCCTTCTTTGTCTAATTCATAGTTCCTGCAGCGTACACCACATGTCTCGCTATGACCTTGATTGTCACTCTCACCTTCCCTCATTTCAGCTTCTCTCTGCCATTTGTGATTTGGAGACACTGACTCTGGGTTTCTGCTGTGTGTTTTCTTTCATTTAACTTGTTTCACTATACATATGCTTTCCCAACTATCAGTCATTTTCCCTGCTCCTGACATTTCTTAGTAGAGAAGATGTATCTATGAAGGCCACACTTGCACGATATAGCCAATCTAAAATTCCTAGTAATTTAACAAGAATGTCATTTTAGAAATGTGGAATAGCAGCTTTGAAGTAAATAGCATCTATGTCTACTCAGTAGCTAAAAATCAAGTATTGGAGGCAGATTTACGAGAATAATTCTGTGTGTATGGCCTTGTAAATATAGAAATGAACAACAAAAGAAAATGTGAGCTGAAGGCACAGAAAAAAAAACCCTAAAATTGTTCTATCATACTTGTTCTCAAAGTTATGATATATTTTTGTTTTCTAAATTTTTTTTAATCATCTTTAACTTTTCCAGGACAATGATGACATTAGTTGCTGTTTGCAGAAAGGTAGTTTGCTGCCAGATTAATATCAATGTCAATATTATTAAGAAATAGACACACAGAAAACCCTGAACTGGTCATATGAAATGGTTAGATTTTCAGAGATAATAAGTACAAAACACTTTCTCAGTTAAATTATATTAAAACAAGAAATAGTTTCTAATAGTAAGTTTCTAAGAAATAGTATCTAATCAGATGCACCAATATTTCAAGAAATATTAAAAAATATTTTAAACTTGAATCTTATTTCAGTTATAATTTGTTCAGATTGAGATTAATTAAGTGGAGTCTTGGTAGTAAATACCTAGAGCTATTGATTAAGGAATTAAGTTCATGCTTATACTGTGAAGAACAGTATTTTCTTTGTTTTTGCATCTGTTTCAAGGTATGTTGTTTGTTAGCAAAGATCTATTTTTCATATTTCATGTGGATATATGTAATATTTACCATTTACGATTTTTAGCACAGATCAGCATGTTTATATTTGTACAAAAATATTTATATACCCAGACTTTATTTAAGACTATATTCAATTTTATTAGATATTTGTTACTAAGAGTTACTAACTGGACCTTTGACTGGACCTCATGATTTTCCCCACAAGCTGTCAATTGTGTTTTTTCACTCAAAATCACTTTCCAACTACTCATGTAATTTAATTAATTTATATATATACTTAGCAAAAATGTCAGACTACACAATACTTTAAATGTCAGTGCAAAATATCTATATTTTGCAGTCACTACCACATTTTCTTTAAGATACAAAAGGGTAACTCTCTCAGGATCTACAGATTTTCAGATCTCTGATGCACAGATCAATACAAAGTATCCTCTTCAAAAGCAGTTCCATCCTGCCTCATTTTCACATGCTTCTCTCATCTTAAATTCAACCAGGCTGAAAAAGAAATGAGTGGCCAAGAAGAAAGAACACTGTGGCTTATTGTTTTAATTGCAAAATGCATAGTGTTGGTGTTCTGCTCTCTTATTATACACAAATGTGCCAGTAGCTTTGCTTTCCACTGCAGCAATTTCCAAAAGGGATTTAATAGTTTTATTGACATCAGAATATTTAGAGTTTGGGTAGACACCAGTTCTAAAGCTGAAATGCAGGGAAGCTTGCTAAGTATTTGCTTGTTGATGCATTTCTTCTAGCCATCCCTTTTGTTTTTGAAACTCAAGTAGCATTTGAGAATTATTTTTCACTAAAAAAAATTTTAAAAATCATTCTCAACTTTAAGACAAGTCATGAGGAAAGAATAGGGAAGTTTAAGTTACAATCAGTGTTGTTAAATTACAGCTGAAGTAATAAAACCTTGCAAAAGATGTGTCTATATTTTATTTTATGTTTCTTCTTTTAGAAGCTGTGGTTTAGAACCCCCCAAATATGAGCAAATAGTGATGTTTAGTTTGCCTCTCCATGGGATCTAAGTTGGACATTCCTTTAAAGTTACCACCAGAGATAGTAGAACCCCATACATAAATATTTATAAGTACAAACTTATTTCAAATTTAAATTCAGTGCTTCATTAGGCTTTCAGACCAAGAATAACAGTAAGAGAGGGTCTACATTTAATACTGAAGAATCTTGTGTGTGTCATTAGATTAATTTGCAGACATGTATCACTTTCACCTTCCCCTAATAATGCTTCTTTCTTGCTCTTCAGCCTTGTCCCTAATATTTTTCTTTCTGAAGTCCTTTTGATTACTCTTTAATAGGAAAGGACACATCTATCCATGGTAGCTTTGTCTTAGGTCATACACAGAGGGGAAAAGGAAGAATTAGCACTCATAAATTCTTCACTTTTCAACACCTCTCATTTGAGTTCCATAAGGAAATAGCTTTTCTTGCAACTCTTAAGCATGAGCTCAGAAAAAAATGGGAGGAAGTAGCATCTCTCCACCATTTATTTTACTAAATAATTAAGCAATCACCTGACATAGATAACTAGTTTCAAGAAAGATTTTTCACAGAACTGTGGACTTTTTTATCCCTTACAGAGTGTTTCTTTCTTACCAGTTTGGTAGCTAGAGCTTGTAAAGTTATGATACTTAAAACCAGCCATATCCTTGATGTTACCAATTAGTTAATTAATATGAAACTGAGGAGTGGTTGACACACCAGAGGGATCTGCTGCTATGAGGTGGGAGCTTGGTGGGCTGGAGAAATGGGCTGATGGGAAGTTCAAGAAGTTCAGCAAAAGGGAATTGCATAGTCTAGCACTTGAGGAGGAAGAACCCCAGGCGCAACATATGTTGGAGGCCAACTGTCTGGAAACACCTTTTCAGACAAAGGATCCAGTGACCCACAAACCAGCAATGTGCTCTTGCTGCAAAAACGGCTATCCTGGATGCATTAGGAGGACTTTTACTGACAGACTGAGGGAGCTGATCCTTCCCTTCTACTCAGAACTGGTGAGGCTACACCTGGAGTGCTGTGGCCAATTCTGGACTCCACAGCACAAGAAGACACAGCCATACTGAACAGAGTTCGAAAAAAGACCACTAAAATTATGAAGGCACAGGGGCATGTCTCTGTGACAAAAGACTGAGGAAGCTGGGAGTGTTGAACCTGGAGAAAAGAAAGCTCAATGGGAATTTTATCAATGGATATGAATACCTGAAGAATGATGCAAATAAGAGAGAGCCAGGTTTTTCTCAATAGCACCCAGTGACAAAGGCAATGGACATAAAGTGAAATACATAAAGTCCTACCTGAACATCAAGCAACACTTTTACTGTGAGGGTGACTGAGCACTGGAACAAGTTGCCAAGGGAGGTTGTAATGCATGCGTATCTCTGTGTAGATTCAAAATCTATTTGCACATTATCCTGGACAACCAGCTCGAGACTGGTCGTGGGAGGGTTAGACCAGATGACCTCCAGACATTCCTTCCAACCTCAATCAGCTTCTATGATTCTAGGATTACAAGGCTCCCTGATAAATTTACTGGACCCATTATTGCTTTAGTATGGAGCCAGCTCTTTCCATGCAATGTATATGGAATTTCAAATATATATATTTACCATGATGGAGAATATGAAAGGAAGATCTGGTTTTCCAGGAGTTACCATCTTCTACTTGCCTATGATAGTTCAAGTAATTCATGCTTTTCCATCATATCAGTGTGATACCTTTTGACTGACCATCCTGGTCCTCAGATGCAGTGGACTGATTATGTTCTAACAAAATATGTTATCAAGAACTAAATACAGACTGTTTCACTGAGGAAAATCAAATAAGAACAACATGAAAGACTGTCCTGGAAGGCAGTGACTAAGAGAACAAATCATCTCAGCATAAGTTTCTACTTTAATGTTATAGGGAAAAATGAGTTTCCTGGATACAGAAAAGTAGGTGTAAAATGTGCTCCTAATTTGGTAATTTTGTACCACGGCAATTGCACCAATTGGAAATACCATGCTGTAGCCAATTTTTATGTCTATTCTTTAAATGAAATATGGAGTATCACATTTATAGCGTCCTTGGGCTGAAAAATAAACCTTGTATGTCTTAAAATGTTTCACCTTACCAAAAAGATGTTCAATACATGACTCAATCCCTAAACAAAGGAATAAATGGCAAAAAAAATTAGTGAACGGGAGTTCTTCACAGCTGATTACAAACAGGTAAGAAGTTCTAGGGGCTGAAAAATAAAATGAGACAAACTCAACCTTGAAATATGATGTAATTTCCTAGCTGTGAGGTAATCAGATATTAAATAGAGTGCTCGGAAGTGGTCTTACTTTCAGCAGATATTTTCCAAGGAGACTAAATTTCTTTATTTAAAAGTAAGTTTCACTGCATTTTGGGATTTAAAATATTTAAAGGTCAAAAGGATTTAGGTCCTTGGTTGTGATCTTATCTTCAGTTCTCTTATCTTCAGTTGTGTATGTTTTCACTGATGAATCAAATATTCACTGATTTGCATAAATATACTTATTGTAAATAAAATTCCTGTTTAAAGGCTCTCTACCTGCCTGTAAGCTTGAGAAATACTTTTTCTCTTGATGAAAAGTTGGTCATATAGGTCTTATTTAATGTTGTTGTCTCCATCCTCTTTAGTATCATAGACTAGTCACAATCAAAGAGAAAATATTTTTCAGAGGTATCTAATACATTATATTATCTAGACAATCCAGTTTCTCAGAAACCTAATCTTGCTTACATACTAAGGCTCACATTAATCAAGTTATGGTTCTGAAGTGATCTTTTAGTTGTGATTAAGAAGTTCTCTGCAATAGAGAATGTGTTCATTTTGGCATACCTCATACAAAGAAAAAAAACCAAAAAAATATAACATAGATTTTGGGTGATTGGTGCAACCTTGATATTTCATTTGGTTGATCTACAGCATACTGCTGATACTTTTGTCTTCTAAAAGGAATATAAAGTAAAGTGTTTGAGAAATGTGAACAGGTTCTAGGGACCTTTGCATATAGGAGGTCAATGGGACTTTGATATATAGAACATCAGCTTAGGTGGTATAAAAATGCTTTGTAATTAATTTTTATGAACCATGAACACATAGCTTAAAATTTAGACTCGATTTGATATACAAATTACACTGCCTGAATGGATTAAAAATTAAAAATATAAATTGGCTGAAGATGCAACATTAGTACAATGATTACATATGTTGTGCACTGAAAGAATAAAAATGCATATATTTTTGATAGAAAAATTATATAAAGCGACAATAAAAAATATCCAACTACATTGATTAAAATATTGTTTTATTTTATTTTAAGTATTAGTGAAGGATAGAAACAATAAATGGGGAATAAAAGGAACAGAAATTAAATTTTAATTGATCTAGATTTAACCATGATTTTTTTTAATTTACTAATAATTACTTTTGAAATGAACTTTCAAGTCTTAAAAGACTGTATAATTATGCCAGGAATATTTTACTAGGTTTGATCTAAAATGCAGTGATGCCTTTGTAAATGTCTTATGTATTGACATTGACTTTTAATGGTTCACCATAGTTTTAAATGATAGCAAGCATGCACTTCACAGTGTGCTAATTTTAGTTCACAAGCTTGCTGCCACTAGGCCCTCAGGCTTACTCTTCATGGAGTTTGAAGTGTTCTGTTAACACTGTTACAAACAATCTGAAAAATGTAAAAAACATCAAAGCAGTCAAGTGAAAATAAAAAATAGAGCTGGATAAAATTGCTGCTCATATATATTATCAATGAGAGATCTTTTAAAATGAGTGTTCTTTTATATATATATATATATATATGAGGCTATTGAAGCAAACGTGCACTTATTACTTAGGGAACAATGCAAAAGAAGAAATGGTGCACATGGATCAATACAGAATGGTATCACTTCATCTCATGAAGCTGTTAGGTAGAAAATGTGGAATTACTCATTACAGAAAATGCAGGCATTACTTCAAGCACAGTATTTAAACCCAGATATCTAAATGGTAATTTACATACAGTTTCTAGATTGCAATAATGAAGAGGATAGTGAATTATTTTATGAAGAGCTGCAATCTCCAGTTCAGACCGTCTAGTAGGGGAAAAAAAAAAGAGTTGAAATTAATCTCTCTGTTTTAGAGTAGAAGTTTAAGAAGATAAATCCCATTAAAAAAGATTGAGAACTATCTAACAAATAGATTAACAAATACCTTGAATTTAAAACCACAGAGAAGTAGGAAAATGTTCATTTCAACCTGGAAGAATTCACTAATATTACAATACCTTGATGTGATGAAAATAGTGTACCCTAAATGAGATATTCTTATTCTGAGAAATAAAGAAGGATGAAAAGTAGGGATAAAAGAATTTGTTGAAATTCCAGACATTCACTGTTGGGTAAGTATACTGTAGTAGCAGAAGGACGACTGGGCTTGTTTTTAATTCCTCAAAATATACTAGAAGATCAAAAATGTTCTGAATCCTAAACACAAATTTTATGGTTCATCTGTCAGGATTTAAAAGTTTAGAATTCCCTCTTTCCTTCTCTGTCCCCATCAGAATGACATTTTCAGTTTAGTGCATTGACAGTAATAGCTACAGAACAGTAAAAGTTACCTAATCAAAAGCAACAAGGGAGAAATATACATGGCCTAAAGGTATTAGACAGCCAAGAGACTGCAAAACGTCTAGAGCTAACAACAAAGACAGCACAGCCTGTGAACACAGGCGATAAAACTCAAAGTTGTGTAACAACATTCATGGAACGGAGCCATTAAAGGAGTACCAAGTGAAAATATATCCCATCTCTGGTAGCACCTATGTGGGCAGACAGCCAGAGAAGTGGAACACAAGGCATATCTCTTAGAGGTGCTCACCTTTACATATACTTAGCCCTTCCTTCCAATTTGGAAATCAGTCCTATCCTACTGAAACAAATTGCAATTAGTATGAAAAGTCTACAAGCTTCCCTACATTTATGGGGATATACCCAGAACTGACTGGAAAAGGAAGCCCTTTCAAAACAGCCAATCACTAAAGGCAAGGTTATTTCATAATCAAGGTATTGACTCAGTTCAAAGAGACACCACCTAACAGCTGAGCACTCGGCTGCGCTGTGTGACCTTAAGGATTGTAAGGAAAGGTTGTGTTTCTCCAAAGAGAAATGGTAATAGAGTTGCTCTCAGGAGGAAGCTGATAAAAGTGTGCTAGAGAACTAATAAAGTAGTGCTGTGCAGAGACTTTCTGTGGTTGAAATCATCCTTAAAAGAATCCCTTTTTTGGAAAGGCTGAAGAGAATATAGCTGTGTAGTCTCACTGCAATAATTTCATGAAAGGAAAATGTAGGGTGGGTCTCAAGGGCTATTCAATCATGACTTTTTTATATGCACTGAAATTGTCACACTTGGTGTAAGCTCTTAAAATAATATATGCAATTGGGAATGATGCTGTATTGTACTTGAGATGCAGGTTATTTGCCTGTATCTCAGAGGGATCAGATGGTGATTAAGGAATCCCTTGAGTATCAAAGCATCTCTGACAGCTTGGAACTTTCCCTTAAATTTGCTTTATACACAATGAGCAGTTTGAGTGTGAATTATTTACAGAGGTAGGGAAACAACAGGAAGGATATACAAAAAAGGAGTGTTTGCATACACATTGATTCTTGAACTGCTCAGGGAGACCTTACCAGAAAGACTATATTTTTGTTAGTTATCATGGTGATGACAAAAAAAGGGTCAAACAAGTGAGCATCCTCTTACAAAGGCCAGTTGTTGTAATTCTGAGGTCAAATAGCTGCTGATCATAAGCTCCATATGAAGCTCTGAGAAATTAAATTGGGCAGTAGATAGACACTGCTGTAATGAGACCTCATTTTAGCTGACTCTTTAAATGCTGTCTTCAAAAATTAGTCTTCCCAAGACAAATACCTACTCACCCTAAGGAATCAGTCTTATCAATGGTAGAACATATACACTCTGTCTTCCCCAATAACTGATGTCTACATTGACATCCCTAAGGAAAAGTTCATTGGTAAATACCTTTATAGACTGGGTCCATGATGAGTTAGCATCATGCTTTAAATTTAAAACCCATCTCCCTGTTTTTATTTCAGCCTGCTATAAATTGCCTCAAGGTCTCTGAAGTCATTATTTACAAAAGAGATTTTCTGGTTAAGCAAACATTTCTCAGCATCCATGTAAAACCAATTTGCAAGAAATACTTTTCCTTTTCCTTTGAAGGAAGGTAATGACATTTAAATTGTACATTTGTCCCATGGGTCTTAACTGTTAGAAGCTGTTGAACCTGGTACAGCAATAGAAGCAAGGCTACCACAGCTCCACGTCCCCAGGTCTAGTTAGGCATGAAGCTGAGTGTATGTTCCCAACAGGCACACACACACACAGTACATATACACCTGTTTGGCTGCATAGTTCAAGACAGACTGAAAATACAGCTCTTGCTCAAATGCAGATACCACCAACAACTTCACCTGTTCCCTTCACTCAGCATAAAAGGCCATTAGTAGGAGATACATACATACACACACACACACACACACACACACACACACATATATATATATACACACATATATAAATATACATAATCTGCATTCCCCCCAGCTGCAGGCATACATGTAATAAGTCTTTCTGTTGCCTGGCTCAGACCTATGGCCACACCAGGAGTGAACCTCAGATCTTGTGGACTCTGCAGTCACTGGATTAAACTTCCTGGTCCCTGCAGTAGCCAGCAAGTGTACCTTCTGGTCTCTGCAGCCCCCTGCACATATTTAGAGCACTTCCTATAAAATTCCCTCAATACAAGAACTAAGAGAATAGATCAGGTCAAAGATTCAGCAGCAAGTTGAATCACAGCCCTATTGACTCACAAAATAATCTAAGATTATTGAATCCAACCTTAGACTGAACAGCACCACATCAACTGGATGACAGCACTAAATGCCATGTCAAGTCCTTTCTTGAACACTTCCAGGGATTGTGAAGCCAACATTTCCCTGGGCACCCTGTTCCAATGCCTAACAACCGTTTTAGGGAAGAAATTCTTCCTGATGCCCAACCTGAACCTTCCCTGGTGCAGCTTGAGGCCATTTCCTCTTGTCCTGTCACTGGTTGCATAACAAAAGGAGACAGACTCCACCTTACTGCAACTTTTTTTCAGGTAGTTGTACAAAGCAATAAGGTTTGCCCTGAATGTCCTTTTCACCAGGCTAAACAACCCCACATCCCTCAGACATTCCTCATAGGACTTACTCTCTAGACCCTTGACCAGCCCCAATACTGAGCCCTAGGAAATCCAACTACTGACTGCAGCTACTGACAGATGGATGTGGCATTATTCATCACCACTCTCTGGGCTCAGCCATTCAGCCAGCTCTTAACCCAGTGAAGAGTGCACCTGTCTAAGCCATGGGTTGCCAGCTTTTCCAGAAGAATGCTATGACAGTCGGTATCAAGGGATTTGCTGAAGTCTAGGTAGGCTACATTCACAGCCTTTCCCTCATCCATGTGGCAGTCTGTTGAGTTTCCAGCTCTATCTCGCAAGTTAGTCTCCCACAAGGACAAGGGGTTGCAACAGTGCAATGTCAGACAGTTACTCTTAGAATACATCTGCCTCCTCCTCCTGGCTGGCTACAACAGACCTCCACCACGATGGTGGCCTTGTTAAGCTTTCCCCTGATTCTTAGCCATAGGCACTCAATCTTATCATCATTGTCCTGGAGCTCTGTACAGTCGAAACACTTCCTAATGTACAGAGCCACTCCATCTCAGAGTCTCTCTCACCTCACCTGTCCCTTCTGGAGAGCTCAGAGCCATTCATTGCAGCACTCCAGTTTCTGTAATTGTGACTATGCCATAATTTTCTTGCTGCACAATGGTTTCCAGCTTCTCCTGTTTGTTCTCCATACTGCATTCATTGGTGCAGGTGCACTTCAGCTGAGCTGTTTATTTCACCTCCAGCACCAGCATGCCTCATCCTGCTCTAAACGTAGTTAAAAGCTCTTTCAGTGAGCCCTGCCAGCTCATAGGCTGGAGTCCTTTTCCCCCTTTTAGACAGGTGAAACCCATCTGTCTCCAGCAGGCTTGGTGCCCTCAAAACCACCCCATGACTGAAAATAACAAAATTTCACTTACAGCACCAGACTTTTAGACACAGGTTGATCATGCAGGTTCTCCTATTCCTTTTGGCATTCTTCCCTGTTACCAAAGGGATCACCAGTACAGACTACTCCAAAAAAACTTGCAAGAAAGTAAAATTATTACTTATGGAATAATATGTTCCTAGGAAAGTTTAATGTAGTCTCCAAAGTTTACATAAATATGAAGTTTAAGTCTAAAATATAAGCAAAACATTCAACATTATTTACATTTTCATTATTTGAAAAAGAAATAGAAATTAAAATTAAATTATAAACAGGTTTAGCCATGTAGTTAATTAACAAGTTTAACTAGTACCTTTTTTTCTATCACTGGGACAGGGTAGAGGGGAAGACTGAATCTAGAGCAGAAATGTTAATATATATGCTTATTTCTGCAAGTCCAGCAAGTGCAAGTTGCATTTACTTGTCTATTAAGTCCAGCAAAATCTTTGCATGCAATACACTGAAATATATTTTTCAGATCTTATCTGCATTAAATAATGATTTGTGCAGTTCTTATTAGAGATGCAAAATTTCCGCCAGCTGAGAGGATTAAAAAGAGAGAATTAAAAAAAATTCTTCAGGATAAGACTTCACTCTTTTTGTAGGATCATGGAAAATCTGAACAACACCATTACCACTTAAGCCTTCCCTTAAATCACTACTACCTTTCTCTCCAACATTTATAGCACAGTATCAATTAACAATAGATTGAATTAGGAATTGTTCTTTGGCTTCATTATCAAGCTGAGGCAATTGTTAATTCAGTTTCTATTTCTCTGTTGCATGGCAAAGACTTTTAAAAGGTTCACAATAAACTCTTAAAGATAATGAACCTGAAGTAGTGAAGCAGCTCTTGCCTATAATCATTATCATGATACTTGAAAGTCTAAGTTCTTAAAAACTTGGATTTTGTATTTTGATTGTCCCTTAGTATACCACAGGATTCACCAATTTTTATTTATGACTTGTTACAATGGAATTACTATAGTCACCTTTTATTCATGAACCACACAAGATAAAAACTCCACAAAAATCCCTGAAAAACCTCCCCCAAAAAAGCCAGACACTTAGACAACTTACATGTTGCAGGAACTAAGGTGAGGAAATGTTGGCTTTTTAAAAGTGATTGTAAAGTTGACATTTAAAACAGTATTTAGTAGCAGCCACAAGTCCATATTGAATTGGACTCCTTGTGTGGTACTGTGTGGGGGCACTCTGAGTGCATGAGTCACCTTCCTTTTAGCCAAGGTAGGCTTCCTTCTCAAAGCAGTGGTAAGACCTAAAAAAGCAGGTGGTTTCAATTCACTAACACTTACTAATATTCATCTAAAAAGCACAGATAACTGATTTCTTCTTTTTTAATATATGATAGTTACTTACTCATCTTAAACATCAACAGCACAATGTCATCAACCACATTGATTTTTTCATTGTATAACTATTAAGTAACAATTTCTTATTCCTGATTTTTAAAACACTTTTTTAATCCAACATGTCTTTCTTTTTAAAATCTCATTTTTTATACAACATGCACAGAATGGTTTTCTTCTTCCAGGCCATTTTGTTTGTGGACAACTGTAGCTATTCCTGGCAAGGATTCTGGAAGACAGCATGTTGGGTGTGGGACTCTCAGCTAGAAGATGAAGCAATGCCTCGGCCATTTTCCTTATCGGTGCAGTCAGTGGACTATGCCACAGAATTAATCAATACACGTTTAATGATGTGTACACTCCACAGTGGGCTATTGGCAGTATGAACCTGAGGTGCAAGACGATAACTTGGCATATTTCCTCCTTGCTCCCATGTTAGTCTGTCAGCCCTCTAATTCAAGAAGAGATTCTAATAAATTATACTACTACTGACAGCTGCTTCTGCCTACTGCTAGGCATGTCAGACTCTGTTATATCATTGACAGATGAAAGAACTCCACAGTTTTCCAAACAGTTTCCTCCAAATAGAAACCAACCACCACCACCCAGTCATCTTTCCTCAGTTCTTGTTACCCTCCCCTTTGCAAGCAAGGCAAGTGGGCAGAAATGCAAGGCAGTGCAATGACAGCTATGTTGAAGCAAGCCCTCTCTTGAGTCATTTAGTGCTGTGGGGAAAAAGAAAATATATTGTTCTTATAAAATTGTGGATTTTGGAACAAGACTGGCTGTCATTTAAGCCTCTGGAAGAGCATTCAAGAGTGTACGTGAGCATTTATGTGCACATGGCTTTGTTTGTGCATGTGTGAGTCAGAGAGGAAAAGAGGGCACAACACAAACACCAGAGGAAAAATACCACGTTTTACAAAACATCATTCTTCAGGAGGAAAAACATATTTAGCAAAAAAATACTTCAGTGCAAAAAGGATAAAAATCATATTTCTTTGCACAAACTTTTTCAAAGACATAATAATGATAATAATAATAATGCATTACTGCAGTTGATAACTGCTTGTCTTCATTCTTTGGCCATCTCAAAATATTTTTTATCAGAAAGGGAATGAAGCAGCTAATACTTAAGGTGTCTGTTTTTCTTATAGAATCCTAGCTAGGAATTCCCCAAATGAAGACATTTTTCACTGGAAAACATTGATTTGAAAACAGAAATGTGGTGTGAGAATGCTCTGGAGTCCACTAACTTCTGTAAAAACAAAAATATAAAATAACCTATCTTGCTCTCTTTAATGTTTTCCAAGCAGCTTTCTTGGGATGCTAGGCTTTAAGAATCATAGTTTTTTCATCTCCTCTCTGTGATGTCTTCCTGGTCCTCTGCCCCTTGACAAGCCATCCTGAGAATTTTCTAGCCCAGCGAAAGGTGGGTGGATGGAGGGGCCACAGTTACAAGAGATCCAAATGCAGGTGTTGGATGCTGTGGAACAGACCTGCAGCAAATGGACTGTGCTGAGGTCACAAGATTCCTGCTGTTTTAGTGGTACTACTTCATGGTCCTATTCACTTACCCCATGTGGTTTGGCAAATATTGCTTTTAATTATTAATTGCTCTTACTTTATGAAGTTGTCTTTTCTTGTGGCTTTGTTTGCTTGTTTGTTTTCCCCCTTCTTCCTCTTGTACTTTCCTGCTATCCTGGTATTCTTTCATTCAGTTAAATGCAAAACAAATTGTTGGACTAATTATTTTTTATTTCCATGTCTATGTTGCTCTTATAATCCAGATTCCTTGCTTTCCTTGGGAGGAAGGTAGATATAAAAAAAAAAAAACTACAACAATTCAGTCAATAAATTTTGTCTTGACTTTTAGTTTCACATACCTTTTGACAATGTGATCCATCTCCTAGGAGACAGTGAGCATAGCAAGGAAACAAAGTGTACCTTTTTGAAAGCCGGTACTAGAAAAACTGCTATTCATTTTGTTTATATTAACAGTGTTTGCAAAGATCTACCTCATTTTTTTCCATCACCTAAAAAAAAGGATGTCATTTCCTGTGAGAAATGATAATATCAAACGTTGGTGAATTGAATCAGACATTGTCTTTTCATTATTTATTTTTAAATGAACATCTTGTGTTAGTGAAAACACTAGTGTTGTAAGTAAACACCAAGTTCTGCTAAATATAACATTTTCAAAAATTTTGATAATATTTTAAACTAAAAGCACAAAAACATATGGAAAATGTAGAAAATAAAAAAAAACATTATATCTTACACGCTTTTGGGGGAAAATCTGAAATAGTGATTTTTATTAATATATATACTTTATTAAAAATAATACAATTGCTATTTTTACATTTCTTTAAAATTCCAGTAGGAATCCTACAATGAAAATACAAAGTTATACATCATGCTTACTTTTCTTTTTCTTTCAGTAACTGGCCAGGAGTTATTGGCCACAACCCTCACTGACAAGGAGTTTCTTTATAATTACCTATTTGGACAATATTTTGGTCTTATGATTAGGAATTCGACAAAGCAGTCACACTCCTACAATATTAATACTTCTGTAAATAAGAAATGAGGGATTTTGTCCTTGTGGAGAAATTAGCAGCCGAAGAAAGGAGCACTCTTTGCTGGGTTAAGAACTGGCTGGAGGGCCGGGCCCCGAGAGTGGTGGTGAATGGTGCCACATCCATGGGACAGCCGATTACCAGTGGTGTCCTCCAGGGATCAGCAGCATCCTGTTCAATGTATTTTTTGATGATTCTGGATGTGGGGATCGATCTCCAGTAGCAAATTTGCAGACAAGATGAAGTTGGTTGTAAATGTCAATCTGCTGGAGAGCTCTGCAGAGGGACCTGGAAAGACTGGATTGATGGGCCCAATCGAATGATATGAGGTTTAAAAACACCAGGTTCCAGGTCCTGCACTTTGGCCGCAACAAACCCCTGCAGTGCTGCAGGCTGGGGTCAGAGTGACTGGACAGTGGCCAGGCAGAAAGGGACCTGGGGGTACCGATGGACAGCTGAGCAGGAGCCAGCTGTGCCCAAGTGGCCCAGAAGGCCAATGGCATCCTGGCCCGCGTCAGCAACAGTGCGGCCACCAGGACCAGGGCTGTGATTCTTGATTCTTCCCCAGTACTCAGCAGTACCTGGAGTGCTGTGTCCAGTTCTGGGGCCCCAGTTTAGGAAGGATGCTGAGGTGCTGGAGCAAGCCTTGGGAAGGGCAACAAGGCTGGTGAAGGATCTGGAACATAAGCCCAATGAGGAACATCTGAGGGAGTTGGGGTTGTTTAGCCTGGAGAAAAGGAGATCGAGGGGAGACCTTATCCCTCTCTAGAACTCCCTGAAAGGAGGCTGTAGCCAGGTGGGGTTGGCCTCTTCTCCCAGGCCACCAGTGACAGGACAAGAGGACACAGTCTTAAACTGCACCAGGGAAGGTTTAGTTTTGACATAAGGAAGAAGCGCTTCACACTGATTGGGCCTTGGAACAGGCTGCCCAGGGAGACGGTGGAGTGACCATGCCTGGAGGTGTTTAAGAAAGGACTGGATGTGGCAGTTAGTGCCATGGTCTAGTTGACAAGGTGGTGTTAGGTTATAAGTTACACTCTGGTCTCAAAGGTCTTTTCCAGCCTAGCTAATTCTGTGATTCTGCCTGGAAGGCTCCTTATTTGACTGAGAAAAGGATCCTTAGAAGTATGAAGAATTGTTTACAGACTGTTTCCAATCTTCCATTATTTAAGAAACGAAAATTCAACTAACTATATGCATAAAAATACATTTTTTTTTTCGTGTTTTAAACATTTATACATATTATGGCTTCCTTCAATAAAATTTTCAGGAAATCTAACTCTATAGGTCAGGATTGCAGACTGTAAAGCTAGAAAATCTTCCTTAAGCAGGAGAAAAAGCTCCTTACTTTAATAATATGATATGGCTAAAAGTAGAGGTTATTCCAGGAGGGAAAATTTCACTCCTACCCTTTTAATCCATCTCATGGACTTCACTGCCAGATTTCATAATTAGCCCACAATGGGTCCACCATTTGCTTTGGGAAAAAGGCAGAGTCAAGATTTTAAGTGATGAATTGTGAAACAGTATTTCAAAATCTAGTGTCCATTTCTCAAAACAATGTATTTTTATTTATTCAAACTATGCAAGAGAAAAGGCCTAATCCAGTCTGAAGATTTTAAGAAACATTTTTGTATATGCTCTGGAATTTTCTTTTGGATTATATTTAGATAAATGTAGCTCCATCTGATATTATTCCAATGCTTCTTGTGTGCCATACATACATAAAACAATTTCATTTGACTTTAATAGACTAGTAACACTTAAAACAAGGAACATTTTTTTGTGTGTGTGTGTTTTGTTTAAGAGTTACTTCCTCTGAGTCTTAAATGCCACAATCCTTTAGACATGTTTCTAGGGTTTGGCATTTTTTTTAATTGGAAGATTTTGGATTGAGACACTGGCAACTATCCAAATGAATCCTTCACTTTTTAAAAAAGTTTTCAGAAGAAAATTTATGCTATAAGTAGAAAACTAAGGAAGAGTCAATTATTTCATATATTCCATGTAGTTTTAGATTTAGCAATGCCACCAAGTGGGATCTCAATGGGGTTTGTAATGACTTGACACTGCATGCTGGGTTTGTTACTCATGCAGTTTTGATTCTTCTGCTCTCTTACTGGATTGACTTCCATGAGGCACTGAAGACAATTTAGCCTTACTAATTTTTAAAAATTGTCTCCAAATGCACCTAGAGTTATTAATATTTTAATAGTTGTTTTATTTGTGAAGCTAAATATTATATTCTTCATTCTGTGCAGAATGTATAGTAAAAATTATCTCTTTCAAATGCAGAAATTCAGTTTGTAAAGCCAGGTATTGTTTCTCATTGTTTCTTTTATGAAAAAAAATTATTTGTTAACATTATGTACAGTGGGAGTTTTTCTAAATAATACTCTTTACTCTAAATACTAAATAATACTTCTTTACTCTCTTATTATTTTTCTAAATAATAATGGTATCTTAATAAATTATCATTTTCCAACTTCCTTTTTTTATTTCTGTAATACTACCTATAAGTGCATGCTTCTGTTTGTGTTAGTACTTTTCTGTTCACTGTTTTGCCATTTCCCAATATTTTTCAAAATAGATATGTGTAATTTTTTTCCATTGTAATGCAGATAAGTCAGTTAAGTAAAATACAGTCTTAGAAACTGAACATGATTTATCCCTTAATATTCTCTCCGGAAGGTAACCTCAGTCAGCATGAAGTATTTTCTGTTGCTAAGACAGTGTGAAAAAAGCCTGATATACAAAATTAGATAAAAGATAAAATAATGTCCTCTTCCCTGTCGAGTGCCTCTCCAATTGTGTTATTATTGATAATTGCGGTTACTGCAGCTATCCCCTGGGTGTGGGAATGGGGCATATTTAAGATTTCTTGATATCTAGCCAGAAGCCTGGCTTCAGATTTGTCTTAAGGCCTACTGTCAAAAGACATAAAGAAAAATCCAGAATTTCATTTACATATTGATAATTTATTTATATTAGTTGCTTATTTATGTAAAGTCTTATGTTTTAGTCTGAGTACCTTTTTTGAAAAACAAGAGATTTCTTTGGGCCATTCTTTGGTTTTACTATTTTTTTCCCCCTCTGGAAAAATAAAGTTTCTTGCCCTTTCTGACACACATCTATCATGGACCCTTGGGATTTGATTATTATGACCACTTTTCAATTTGAATTTTATTACAATATGTAAATTATTCTTGAGTCTATTTTTAAATGCTGCCTTGACTGCTATATGACACAAAATCTAGGCTGTCAGAGCTGAATTCAAGGTGCCTTATTTACCTTGCCTAACTCATACAAAATATGAAGCTGCTCCCATCAGGGGAAATACAGTCTTTTAAGGAATGTCTTGTCCTAAAAGGAGAGTGAAATTTTCCACAAAGCAGACAGAATGCAGAATGCAATGGAGCTCCATGAAGCTCCTTGGGGATAAGTCTACCTGCATGAGTGTCTGTGTTTCACATGTGACTATGGAGGAAAGCATTAAGGAATGTTGTTTAAAAGCTGCTGAGATTGCTTCTTTTAACGTTAAAATAGAAGATCAAATGATAGTTATTTAAACAGTACAGTAAGTTGTAGTGAAAGTATTTATCAAATAATTATGGGGCAATGTCCAGTGAGTTTTGTAGATTTTATTATGTGACATCAACATAATACCAAGTAAATCAATGCATAATAAGGCAATAAGAAAGGGATGAAAAGCAGTGTATTATATAATAATTATAAATATATATATATATATAACACGTATAATATATTATATATAATGAAATATAATACTATTAATATAAATTCATGCTAGTGTGAGGAAAATGTTCAGGAGCAGGTATCATAACAGTGTAACTACTGCAAAAAGAGATTCAGCTCATTTTTTTATCATTTTCTGTACAACCATCAACCCACAAGATCTTTTTCACAGATATACTGAATGTGAAGTAATCGCTAGATTCACTGTTCCACCTAATGCCTTTCTTACAAACTTGTTCAAGACTTTTGTTATTGTTTAACCCCAGCTGGCAACTAAGCTCAGCCTCTCACTTACTCCCCACTTCCCTCCCACCACATTCGAATGGGGGTGAGAATTGGAAGGGTAAAACTGGGAAAACACTTGTCTTGATATAAAGACAGTATAATAGATAAAGCAAAAGCTGAGCACAAAAGCAAATTTAAATGAAGACTTAATTCACCACTTCCCATGTGCAGGCAGGTGTTCAACCATCTCCAGGAAAGCAGGTCTTTATAATGCATTAACAGCGACTAGGGAAGATGAAGCACCGTCACTCTCAATGTCTCCTTCTTCTTCCTGCACCTTTATGTGCTGAGCATGATGCCCTGTGGAATGTCATATCCTTTTGGTCAGCTGGGGTCAACTGCCCCAGCTGTGGCACCTCTCAGATCCCTGCAGATCTTTCTGGTGGAGTGAGGTATGGAAAAGACCTTGACTCTATGTAAGCCCTATTCAGCAATAACTAAATCATCCCTATATTAATAATATTGATAACAGCACAAATCAAAACCCCAGCCCCATACTAGCAACTATCATCATAAAATTTCACTCAATCCAAATAAAAATGGGCACAGTTTACCAGAATTAGCACTGTTTTATTATCCATCATTCTCCTGTATATGAATTATATTGTTTATTCTGCTAGGTGCAAATTGTAAATATTTTTTAAAGTCCAGTTTAATGTTTATTGACATTAACAACTTTTGAACAAAATATTTCCATGGAAAATTATATTTATAAGTAATAGGTACTTTGGGGTGTCTTATCTTGTATTCTGCTGACTTTAATATTTCTTAGGAATGGCCGAGCTCTGTAAAGACCAATCTGTTTGTGTCTCTAAGGTTTGCATGTAAATTTCCATGCAGAAATTGATTTTTATGACAGTCCATTGCTGTATGAAATATCATCTTGAGGTTCTGTTCTCAACTCAGCCCTCTGCTGTTTAGAAATTAAGTCTAAATGTTTGGGGTCATTTTCTTTGGGTTTTTCCCCCCTTGTCTTATGGCACCAATCTCGCATATTGGGATTACATCCAACAGAAGTGTTTTATAGCTCTGTGAGGTAATATGAGAAATACAAGGGAGATAAATATTAAGGGAATCTTTTCTTCTTACACCAGTTGATATATGTGGAGTTACACAGATGTAAATCATTATGCAGGTTCTCTTCTCATGATTAAATCATGTAATATAAATTGACTGTAGTAATTAGAGTACCCTAGGTTCATTTCAGTTAAAAAGGAAGGAACAATCTCTGCAAAGACAAACAATGAAAGGTTGGAGAAGAAAGTGATGCTCTTCTCAGTTCATTGTTAGCAGAATCCAGAAATATATACTTTATGAAAAACTTAACTGCACACCAGAATAATGTGTATGCTGATGAGAAATTTGGAACCAGTCAAGTGAGACAGAAAAAAGCCACAAAATAATTTTGTTTTTCATATGAGTGAAAATCTGAATACAGTAAAGAAACAAAATATATCACTACTATGAAAGCAAATGAAAGAGAGTTATAGAGAGTTAAATACAATATAATGTCATATTAGAGACTAGCAGAGAAGTTTTTATAGAAAATAGTATCATTCAAACTGACAGGCATAGGAATTTCTGATGAGTTCATGAAGTGGGGATAAGTTTAACTTTAAATACAGGTGAGCAACATGGCAATTTCCATTCAAATTCAATTATGAGTAGAATATGATGACCATATCTTCCAATTTCAGCTGGGAAAAAGACTTCCTTGGCCTACTCAAACTGAGTAGCCTGTCTTTTTAATCCACTTTATTCTTTTTCTATATAGATGTGAATTGAGTTTATATAAATTATCCAAATGATTCACTGTACATTTCTCCAGATAACATATGCAGGCAATGTTAAAAAGAAACAAACAAAAAACCAAACCAAAAACAAACCACAAAATCAAACAGGAACAAAACAAAAGAGGAAAGTAGTGTCTCTGAAACAACCTGCCCTGGCAACTCAGTACAGCTAAAGCTGAAGACGGGTTCTGCTGGAGAGACTCTTCTTCAGGAGATACTGAAAATTTATTCATGTAGGACTACTTAATAAGTGAGTCATAAGACTTAGGTTTCCAGAACAATTTTTTCCCCTTAATTAAATGAGTTATATAGGTAAAATGCTTTTACCCCTTTTACTTTTCCAAAAAGACACATAAAAGGAAAACATAAGTTAAAACTATTACAACCCGAAGAATTGCTTTAACAAAAGAAACCCATCCTGTCAACCCCCATTGTCAGAGAAGTTCATTGATGTACACTGAGTTCTTCTCAACTTTTAAGTCCCTTACTTGTTCCTTTTACTTCTAGATGTTTACATGGACAGATGTTGAGTACGAAGGTTGAAGCAGTACATCCTTTCAATTCTTGGTGGCTGTGTCCATGGGCAAGCAGTGAAAAGTCTGGGCTTTCTAGTATTACATGCTTGGTGTTATTAGCATTTTTTAGCAGCTCACTTGGTGTCTAGGATGTCGCATTGGTTTGCTTACTTAGCTAGCATTTTCAATTATTTTAGCTTTTTTTTTTTGTAGTTGCAAGCCCAAGGGCCAATGCTGAGACTGCAATTTTCTTTTTCTGCCTCTAAAGTCAATTTCATTTTTGCAGTCAGATTTAAACTGATGGACAAATCTGCTGTACTTAATTTTTTTGGTCACAAATTATGATAATGTCAGGTGCTAGCATAGGATGCTTCCCCAAGCCACAGGGTGTTTTGGCCATGGAACCATTTATTTGCTGGGGGGGGGAGTAAGATTTCAAAGAGGCTGCATGGGTGAGCAGGAATTCCTCAGAAGTAATTTCTCAGAGAATAACCTGTAAATAGAATACATCTACAAGAAAAAATTAAATTGTAATAGGCTGCAAGATTTAGTAAAGACTGAGTATTCGCAAATTTCAATTTCATGGATTTGTTACGTCTAAAGTACTTAGACAAAATTGTATTTAGTTACATGAGTGCTGCACATCCTTTAGTAAGGCTGTTAGACACTTTTGCATCTCTGCTTCTCAATGGCTTTAAAGACTCATTCTTAAGACAAAATTACTTGGATCTTATAACTACCCTTATAAAAAGGAGACACAGTAGTGCTGTTTGAAAACTGAAAGCATTTTTAAACACTCACAAGAAATAGCTATAAAAGAAGATATAAAAGATATTTGTTTGTTTGTTTTTTTGATGACTTGACTGTGTTTGAGCAATTGAACATTGGTTTCTATATATTTACATGAAATTCAGACATATAGAACAAAGAGTCTTATAAACTTATGAAGTAGTGGAGGGACATTTTCTGTGACGAACATCTGTAGTTACACTCTTTTTCCATCTTTTCTCCCACACCACCTGAAGTTGGTTTTTTTGTTGTCTCGGAGGCTCAGGAGAGGGGTCTTTGGGTGCAGTGTTTGGATGTTCGATGTACCGCTTGATGCTTATGCTTGTAGATATGGAAGCATGCACTCTCTCCAATGTTATTGATGGAGAGGTGTTATTGATATGTAAAATTAGGTTTGATCAGGGTCACTCTCACTTCCAGTGTGGGAACCGAGAGTGACCAGATTGGAGGAGAAGTGGGGGCAGGGAGCTAGGCTTGAAAAGTCCTGCAAACAGTCCAGAAACCGGTCAAAAATCAAGACTTGTGCAACATTTTTTTTTCCCCTTAAATATCAACAAAATGCTCAAAAATAGTCATGGGTCTTGATTGGAATAGTCTGTCAGAGCCATAAGTACAGTGTGGTCCTGGTGGGTCTCTGGGCCACAAATGTGTGGCAGCAGGCTCTGTCTGAGGTTGTTATTTGAGAGCAAGTTCTTGCTCCCAGATTTTTGCCATTTTCTCCCCTTTGTTTTGCAAAGAAGCAGTACTTGAAGAAGTTCTGGTTAAAGTCAATGCTAGTGCTGTTTTCTACTTATTTTTTTATGAGTGCACATTGCTGGGTCATGTCCAGCCTCTCATCCCCAAGTCCTTCTCCCCAGGGCTGCTTCCAATCTGTTCCAGATCCAGCATATCTGTATTCTAGTAACAGAGTATAAATTGACATAATATATTATCTCATTTTTCAAACTTTCAGAAGTTTTTTTTTTTAATGAGGTTTTCTTCCAGTACCTAAGGAGATCTAACACTTGAATCTAGCTGCAATTAAAAGGGTGGACAAATCATTAAGTGGACAATTTCTCTTTTGGCTGATTCTCACTGTTCATACTGGGAAATCAAAAACACTATTTTCTCTCTTGGTTATAGAGACACATATTTATTGAGGGGGAAGAAAAAAATCTTTATGCAACAAAAAGAAGGAATTGAACCTAAATGAATGAATTTACAGAAGGGATACATTCTCCCAAATGAGGCAGCAACTTCTTTTTGACATTAGAGGACTAGATTTATGATGAATGACAAGGAAGTTATGATGAAAAAGGCATGCCAGATTCTAGTTATAAATGATAAATGCATAATGAAAAACATCTTGAACAAGTCAGCCCTTTAGAAAGTTTAGATCAGTTTTGACTGAGAGAATGCTTTTACCCATTTTGCTTTTGCATCAAATAGCCTGATGCCACGACTGAATGCATTCTAAAATGAACTTAAGAGCTCATAGAACTGACTTAACAACTTATACAACCTATTTTATAAATAAAGCAAAAGTCCCTCATTTTTGCAGCTTCTTATAATATTAATTTCTTATCAGTTAATACCTTAATTTCATTTCCAATAACCCATTAAATCACATTCCATGCTGCAAAGGTTTTATGCACACATACTTTGGCTTCATATTTATTTTTTTCCTTATCTACATTAAAGAAAAAAAATCTTAACTAGCACAATATAAATTCTCTAAGCTTCCATTATTAAGAATGTGTATAACATTTAAAATAACACTTTTATTTTAGTTGTCACTTATCAGAACCAAGCTATGAACTTGGTCAAATAAATTTAAAATGCAATTTAATTGGAGAAAAGCTTTCTTCACACCTCCTGTGACCTCAGATTAAGTTGATTTTATTAGACACATTAAAACCTCAGTAAAAATTCAGGTAAGATTGTGGTAAGTACATACATTCACAACAAGAGATTACGAAACTGTTGAAACTCCCGGATGAACATGGATGCACTTAAACCCTTATTTTTGTCTGAAATACCTGGGAGGAAAAGAAAAATAGTTTCTGATTATTTTTTTTCCTTTCATCTGTTCACCTTTCCTTTCCTTCTATATAATCAAAACATGCAGTGGTCCTAGGAAGAGATACATTATAAATGTTAGAACATAGTCCTTCTGAAAACACCAGCAGGGATTTATAAAAGAAAAACACCAAGAACCCCATTCTTTGCACCCTTAGTAACCTGAGCAGCCTTCCCCCTGCTAAGACATCTTATCAAGTCTTCAAGATTGTCTTGTTTTTATGGAGGGTGTAAGCCAGGTTCCATGTAAAAACCTATAATCTCATTACAGTAACATTATTATAAACTGCTTTAAATGTTTTTCGATTTCTTTTTTTTTTTTCACACATTAACACATCTTCAGCTTCTCTTTAATTACCTGTGACTTTCCTGTAAGATAAGCAGAGCAGGCCTTTGATCTTGTATTTATCTCTTGCTCTAAGACTGGCAATTCACCCTCCTATCCTGGAAAGCCTACCAAAGCAGCAACCTGAAGGAAGCAGTTGCTTTCATCTCCTGCTTAAACAAGACAAAAATTAAATAAAAAACTACTTAAATACAGAAAATCTGACAATAGGAAAAGACTCACAAAGAAAGCAAAGGGAGCAGGAAGCAGAAGTCTGTAAAAAGCTTCAAGCAGATCCTACAAGACTGGCAAAGCTCCAATCCTCTGAAATAGAAAAATCAATTAGATACACCAAGCAGAGATATGATGCACTAGGGAAAAAGGGGAAAAAAGTCCTGTTCTACACAGAGACCGAGACATTGACAGAGACAGAGACTGAGAGAAGTAAATATGCACCTGCATCTTTCTCATCAGAAGCAGGTTGCAGCAAATCCACACTAATCACTCCAAAACCCACAATCAGATAGTTGTGGTCTCTGCGTGGCTCTCAATAAATTCATTATTCCATATTTCAAGCCCTGAAATTAAGGTGTTCAATGCATCAAGTGCCTGCATTCTCAAATTCACAAAAAGATAAGCTGAACTCTTATTTGCAGAGGCAATGGTAATAAAGGTAATTAGATCAGGAAAACTGAAAAGTCCCCCAGCTGGATAACTTGTATACCATGCAAAATTCACTTTAACTTCCTTCCCTACTCAGAAGATGTACAGAGCCACCATCCCCTGCAATTTAGACAGTAACAAAATCTTGCACCGGAACTCAGGCAGCAAGAAAACTGTTGTGGACAATTTTTCAGTCAGGTCTCAGAAGGAACCGAATGAAGTATTTGATATTAATAACTGACCCACTGAATTTAGTCCCCTTCTGCTTATTTAGAAGAGCTGAGAATAAATGTTTAAACATTTAATTTTGAATAAAGGCTCTGGAAATTTAATTTAAATGCGTAACTTTAGGAGGAGCTCAGGGATAAAATGGTGTCTGTTTATAGCTGTGGGTAGTAAATTATCACAGGCTTGAGATATCTAATGTTTTCTGAAACTCCTTGGGGTATAGTAAGAGTTCATCCTTTACCCAGTATGGAATTTTGTTTGTTTTGCTAGTTCTTTGTTAGGACTCTCTGTGGAAGAGAAAAATGCACAGATTAAGATGCAAACTCAGCAGCTAACTTCCCTGGGCAGAACAGAGTTACCTACAATCTTCCATGGCACCAAACAGGTCAACTGCTCCTAAGAAGCAATCTTGTTAGCTGTCAAAGCTCTGCATCAGCAAAAAACATGCTGCACCAATTGATGCAATTGTTGTCTTCTTCATAGAGCTGTTAGAGGCTCATGGTTTAGGTATTGTTAGCACTGTGTTCCCTCATGGGCACCATTCACTAGGTGTGCTCAGAGCAAAGCTAACATATATTGACAATACTGAGTTCAGCAGAAAATGCAAGTCACAATCTATTTTATTCAAAAGTAGGGACAGACATCCTTATGGCATAGGTCTTCCTGCCTTGTGAGCAGAAGCAATTTCTGAAATAGGTTTAATAGGAAAGCCAGCTACAGCAAAGAGTCCAATTTTGCAGTATAAACACCCATTTTCAGGAAGAGTGAATCTCATACCCTTGTTATGGACTCTATCTGATTTTACCTAATATTTGCCTAACTTGTAATATATGAAAGATATCTTCAGCACACAAAAAACATTCACATTTTTTTTATCTAGATATCCTAATATTTAGGTTTCTGCATGTGCTGCAGGTGGATCTCTGCTCCGCCATGGACCCTCATGGGCTGCAAAGGTACATCTGCCTCACCATGGTCTTCACCATGGACTCCAGAGGAATCTCTACATCTTAATGCCTTTAGACAGAATGAAATGGTAGCAGGAATGTGCTTTACACTTTGTAGTGTACCGAAATAAAAATCAGGCACCATTACATGGAACACTCTACTCAGGCTAACATTTCCAGTCCTCCTCATTTTCCATTTGCATATTGATATCCTATTCAAGATGTACAAAAATATCTTTTGACAGTTTCCTGCTCTTAACTGCTGTTTAAGTGGCCTCTAGTGCTAAAAAAAATGAAGGATTATTAAACATGATAATTTTTAGGAATTATTACTTGTATGGCATTATATTTTGTAAGACTTTGCAAGCAATTAATAATAACTTAATAAAAAATTAATGTTCTCATAAAACGCAATACTAACTCAGTTTTCTACTTCTTTTACTTTGTTTTCCCTTTATGGATTATGTATACTTCTTGAATTCATGCAATTGAAATGTAAATTTTAGACCAAATAGCAATCAATTAACTCACCAAACACTTTTCAGGATAAGGCCTGACAAAATGTACTAAGACTTTTGTCTTCCTGCTTTTTAATTTTTCCTCAATGTCATTTACTCTTTCTTTGCTTTGGTATGTTTTCTTTCTTTTTTTTTCCCTTGGTCAAAGAAATGGCTGAGGTGGATTTATTTTTTTGCAGGTAATTGGAATTGACCTACCAGCTGTGAATAAATATTTACTGTCTGCTGTACAGAAATAGATATCTCTATACCTGCCCATCTGTAGTTTTGTAGAATAAGACCTCATAAATGTGGCAGCTGGCTAGAATAGTTAAGGTATGATTTTTTTATTACTTGCTAGGCGAGACAGAATAACAAACCCCACATAAGTCACCAAGAGATTAGTTACTTCAGCTTCAGGCTGCAGCAACTTATTTTTCCAATTTTTGTCAAATCTCTTCACCTTCTTCATCTTTCCCACACATCTACATGCTTCAATTGGGAAAGAAAACTTTATTGATTTTTTATATCTTTCAATCTTGAGCATTAAATTTGAGCAGTGAACACATGATTTACCCCAATGTTGAGGACAACAATTTTGTTCACTCTGATAAATGCAGAATCAAAATATGGGTTTAAGGAGTCAAAATTTAGACCTTGTTAAAGGATTATTTACCAAAAACTCATAATTAAAAGCTTACAAAATACCATGGCACTGTACATAAGAGATCATCCCAGTCTGCCTGCTGTAGCTTCTCACTTCATTTAAGATAAATTATATCTGTTGTCAAATACATTTACCTTTGGCATAAATAAAAATGCAAAGGAATAATGCCATATCATCAATGCAAACATACACATAAATTAAGGGTATTACTTGCCCTTTAGTAACCAGTCAAAACAAATTTTTTTTTCAGTTAATAGGAAGTGTTAAGTGGCAGTCTGGAATTCCACTGTTGAGTTTTTATCAGAAGTGAAGTTTTCTTTCACCAAATTTGCACCAGTAATTTTGTTTTGTTACTTCATATTGAATGCTATAGAGAGTGGAAAATTATTTTTCTTTCACTGTTACCTGGTTCCCATTTAGCATCTTCTAACACTCTAATTTCAATTGCTCCCTATGCAAGTTTAAAAGTTTGTTTCTAGTAACTAAGAAAATATTCTAGCAATCTCTTTAGGAAGAAGTTCTACAGAAAAGGAGAAAGCTAATCTGCTCATTTTTTACTTTTTTTTTTTATTACATTAGCAGAGAGATTAAAGAGCCATACCAGCAAAAACCTCGGACTGATTTTAGTTAAGATGGAGTCCAGGCTCTCCATGGTTTTACACTATCAAATAAACAGTGCAGGAAAAAGCATCTAGAAGTGCCTAGCAATCTCTGCTTTTATCCCTTAACAGACTACTACTTTGGCTAAGATTTCATCATTTTATTTTTCTGCCTGGTGTATTATATAGCAAGCTATTACATGACAGAATTCTAAACAAAGCCACTGGAATTTATTAATAATCTTATTTTCTATGTAAATATGTAAGAACCTACATAGAACCATTCAGCACTTCACAAATCAGACATTAGGGCACTTATCTTCCTCATTAGCATTTGTTTGGAACACCTTCTTTTTGCTGTTAAGAAGGGTTTTTCAGCTTATTGGTCCAAATCCAGTTTTTCCTCACTTTCTCGGCTCCCTTTGCACACATGGTTTGTCTAAAAGGTCTTGTCTTTTTACTCTACCCTTCTTTGATTTCTTTATGCTCTTTTCAGTCTCCATATCTACTGCAGAGGGATTTTTTCCACTGTGTCTCTCTTCCAACTCGTTGTATATTACCTTTATTCACCATGAGGAATTTTCCTACATAAATCAGTCTAAATAATACAGCACACTTTTAAAATCCATTCACTGACTTCTCCTTCACTTCAATCCATAATTTAAAGATTACAGAGATTAATTTTCAATGTGTAACTCTATGTTCTTCTTTTCAAGCCACTATGCCCTTTTATCTTTCCTCTTGCATATTATTTGCTCTTTAAGGAACATAGCACTAATACTCTGGTAGCCCTTTAAATAAATGCCAAAATTGCAATCAATATGGAATAAAGATTTCTCATGCTGATCACTAATTGGTTGCTGATCATCTAGACCATAGTATTAGCTAGTAGCTGCTATTCTGCCCTAACATCTCTTCATCTCTACCCTGAGGAGCTATTTATTTGATTTTTGGTTCAACATCTACAAAAGAAAGATTAGTTTTGTCATCTCTATCAAAAACATATTTACAGAATAAATAGATCAGGATATGTATGTCTACATGTACATATTATAGATAAACTAAAATGAACAGACATCATAAAAGGGGCCTTATGGATTTATTAAAAAATTCAGTAAAAAGCTTTCCTTAACACCACATCTGACCCATTTTTTGGTTGGTGTCATGGCAACAAAAAGATTAAATCCTATATTGCTCTATTTCGAAGTAGAAAATAGCAGCATGTCATCCATTAATCTTCGGTTCTATAGAGGAGGATGAGATGTGTAAAATAAAAGAACCCCACTTGAGATTTCACCTCCTGTCCCCTTGTTCCCTATTTGGAAAAAAAATTATTTACTAACTCTTGTACTTTTATGAGACTATAGCAATTAAATATTTATTAAGAATACATTTTAGAAAGAGAAACTCATTACCAAAATAGAAAATAGGCCTTTAGAGATCATTTGTATCACCCTGGATTAACCATTAGTTTATTAATTAAACCAGAGATGAAATCTCAGTCAGTCTGTCATATCCTAATGAACAGTTCTAACAGTTTTGTTGGATTAGGTTGAGTTAAAGGACTAGAGAAAGGAATAGATCTGTTAATTATTTTGGAATTCTGCTCTGTCTATGTAATGGGGTTTCTGTCTTGTTTCCGTCTGCTTACCCTTACCAAGGAGCTTCTCAGCACTGGCTCCTTTGTACTTCAAAATAGTATTTCTCCAAGAATACCTGAGGAAAATGCCTAAATAAGTTGTTTTCCCTGGATTTTTCACCTCAATACTTTATATAATTATTCTGACACTTGGCCTTCACAGTCTGCCTGTATGGAAGGACTGAAGTACAAATTTCTACTTCCTCCTGTCCTTAGCCATCATTAAAGATGAACAAGTTTAGTCACTGTTTTCAAAAATTTAAATTATTAGTTACAATATCCAACCAAGTCTGTAAGGAAACCAATAAAATACAGTCAGTATGCTATTGGATGAAAGAAGACATTGCTGGAGTTACCAGCATATGACATAACACTCTCACTAGTATATCCACATAAATCACAATAACACCAACAGCTTCAAGAAGAAACCTGAACTGCATTAGAAAAAAAAGAAGGTATTGGATTTCCTAAGGGTATCATTTTCATTTTAATATAGCAGCTTTTTTATAGGAAAATAAAAAAAAACCCTGGGTCTAGAGTTTTTTCTTTCCACAATAACTAGTTTCAGAAAATTAAAAATACTTCTTTTCCATTAATTGCTAGGCCAGTCAACAGCAACCCTTACTTCTTGTCTTGCCACTCTCCAACATTTCCACCTTGAAACTCACTTAAATGTCTCTCACTCAAAAGCTCAGAAGCACTTGTTTTCCAAGCAGTGTTCAAAAAAATAAGCAGGAAGAAAACAAATGAGAGACAGAAAGAGAGAGAGAGAATGAGATTTATAATAGTCCCTGAGACTCAGTCTTGAGAGTAGAACTATAATCATGTCCACCTGAGTGATTTCAGTTCAACAAAGAGGTGGTGGAAATGTTTTCCTAAATTGATTTATTTGAAGAATTGTAGTATAACATTAAACCACTATATGGTCTGTTTTGTTCAGGTTTTGAGACTGTGACTGTCTTCAATGAGGTTCTATGTACATTTGTCTGTCATACAAAGTACAAAGCATGTTTTCAGTTCTCAAAGACTTAAAACTGAAGGAGTATTTTAACCCTTCAGTTCTTGCAGCAAGACTTTTCATTTATTATCCACTCCTGATGAGAATGTCTATATGAGTGATAAATTTGCCTTAAGAATGCAGTAAAGAAGGGAAAATAACCACTCTTCATAGGTCTTCATTTTGGTCAAACTCTCAGGGCCTGTGGTATTTTAATAACCAAATGACATTTAGAGCACCAGTTGGCTTGTGCAGTGATGTATGATTGTGTAATATCTTCTCAGCTCAACTACAGTAGCCGAATGGCTTCAGAACCCATATCAAAAATCTGCCTGTGAGGGTTTTTACAATGTGTGTTGAACATCAGGCTATGAAGCTTTTAAAAGGCATATTTATTCCCTAGATGATGAAAAAGAAGAGGAAAAAAGAATAACACTTCTGTTATGCCCAGGAAGATTTGTGCTTTTGTAAATGAAAGAGGAAAGGAAAGAAAAGAACAGCTTTACCATAAACATGTAAATTTTAAAACACGCTTTTAAATTCAGTTGGGTAAATCTGTTCTTTTATTAAGTAATATTCCAGAATGATACTGAATTAATTTTACTTAATCTCTATTAGTCTACGGCTAGTGATCTTGAGTGTGGGGTTGTTTTTCCCCCAACCCATTCTGTTCTTTGCCTTCACTCCTGCCTGTCAGAGGGTGTCAGAATCCATTCTGATGACCTGTTTCCAGATGGTCCTCTGCTTGGCAGATTTGATATGCCACGTCACATAAAAAGCTCATAAAACTGAAGTGGCATTCACTTCATACAAAGCTTTGATTATCAGCATACATGCAGGGAATGGCACAGCATCTCCCTGCCAAGCACTTAGGGCCCACTGGTTCCATAATCCAAGCTGAGCACAGCAAAGTTTAACATTTTCTGTCTTTTTGTCACACTTATATCTGCTTGGCTTAGAGTCTAAGAATAGACATGTGCAAATAAAAAAAAAAATTAAAACATTAAAAAAAATAGGCAAAGCTATATTCAAAAGAAATTTCAGTTTAAACAGTGCTACTTAAGACATGAAAACTGAGAAATTTCAAGGGTTATTTCTATCTTGATTGTTTTTTAATCTTTATTTATTGTATATCTGCATGCTCCACTTTGCACTGGAGTACAGTACTATGTAAACTTTGATAGACAAAAGGGATACTTTTTGAAGATCTGATTTCTCCATCTGAAATTTGAATTAATGTTTCAACAAACAGTATCAGTAAGACAATTCATTTTGTTGACTTTAGTTAATCACTCTCAGCAGTAGGATGGCTAGAGCAGCCTGGAATTGTTTAAGTAGTATAATTCACTACAGATATATTTTTTTTAATGTAAGCCCATTCTCTATATGGAGAAGCTACCTTCTGAATTACATTCTGCTGCTGGAAAAACAGCAGTTTACCCTTTTGTAGATTTAACACAGTCAATGCCATATTTACTGGCCCTGTCAGAGCAAATAAGAATCAGAACAGAAATGAATAGCTTTCCCAGTAATTGTAATACATATAGAAGTTTTAATATACCTGGACTATTGATTTTGCATAGGTCTAACCTGCAAACCAAGAAACTTACATGACACAGGAGGGTCCCTTCCAGGAAATACATGGATTAGTAACCCTAAAAATGTGAATATCTGCCTGCTTCATTCTCCTTCCAACTACCTCTTTAGATCATGGGCAACAGGTCTAAAAATAAAGTCTCAATTTAGTGGCATTTTAGCATTTCTGTCATTTTACCTTGGAAATAGACATAAACAACTAATCTAACAGACATAAATCATGAAGCTAAAGAGGTTCCATGTTTATGTAGCTAAGAAAATCTAATATTTACCTATGTATTTATGTATGTATGTATGTATGTATGTATGTACATATCTATCAATCTATGTTGAAATGAAATAAAGAAATTTAGACTCTTAAATTCCTGACTAATATGAATATTTTTATATTTACTTTTCTAGCTCTAGATTCTAAATTAATTTTTCTCACATATGAAAATGTGAAAGCTAATAATACTAATTTATTTTATATATTAACGATAAAAAAATTAATCTTATGTATATGCAAACTCTTTTTATGCAGATGAATACCAAAATGATATGCATACAAAGGTAATTTTTCAAAATCTTTGTTGTTAATATTGTTATGTTGTTGTTTCTCCTTCAGAACCTGTTGCTGTTGTATTCAAAAATCCTTTGAGTGAAATTAAGACACATGGCATTTATAGGAACAGATTCACAAATCACTGCTCCATTAGCAGCTTTGTGTATCGAGGAGATTCTCAGAGAGCCACAATGAAACTGCTTAAAAATAAGCACTATATTTTTCCAAGATGTAATAATGAGTACTATAATAGAATAAAATTAGTGTTTTTAATGAAACAGAAAAATAATACTTGAGCAAGAAGTCAAATATTAGACTGAGTCTCTGAATTCTCAGATAAATGTACGTTCTTTTGCAATCACAGGAGAAATTTCTGCTTCGGTTATTGCACAGAATGGAGTGAAAGAGCTTTGGTTGAGTAAAGTGGAAGGATTATGGGTTTTTATTTTAAAAATAAGAATGGGTAGCGACAAAAGAAGTGTTCTCGGCAATGTTGAGTGATATAGGCACAATGAAGTCACCATGTAAAAACAAGATCAGTGCTTCATCCTAGCACCTGTGTTGTTGTTATTATTATTTGACAGAATTTAATTCAACATTTCTGAACTTTATGTTGAGGTAACAAATAGTATAATAAAATACTATAATTAAAAATGAACTGCTATTTCTCTCCCACTTCTTCTTACATAATTGGATGAACTTAAAAAGATTCATATTTCTTACATGACTAAAAGAAAAAAATTCAAAAACCATGCACAGCTAGCATTGCCATCTGTGTCCATCAATTTTAAGGTATGCTACTCTTTTCTCTAAGTCTCCAGTTGTGAATGATAGAAGGAAATCTGATGGTAACTCAGTTATAAGGAGAGAGAAAGAGCTGTGTCCTTGGCTTGAATGTTTAGGTTCTTACTGGGAAGAAACACTGCATCCACCACCTACAGCCATGACTTTGTTTCTGTCTGCATCAGGTCTCACTAGAAAATTCAACTGTGTAAAAAAACTTAAATGATTTTATACAAGTAAAGCACAACTGTATGTGCACCACTGCTGATGCATCTCTAGATTATTCCTAGTGCCAATTACTTTTTCTAACCTGGGTTTGGGATCAAGAGACATGCTATGTATATTCTAATGAACAATTAACACAATTAATTCCTCTTATTCATCCATGAGTTCTTTGTTTAAAAATGAATGTTTAGGCTGACTGATATTATTTAACTCCCTGTGCTGATAATTCCAGCTGATGGAAGAAATATCTGTGCTTATTAAAAACCATTATGCATTGGGAATTTTCCCTTCAACTTATCTTTTTCTTCTCATTTCCTAAAAGAACCATTTAGAACTAATGACAGTTGCTCCTAGAATTTTTCCAAATAACAGCCCACTTTATCAACTGTGTATATAGGAGGAATCTTTTGTTCCTGCAAAAGATAACCATCAGCAAAATAAAAGGCTTAAGCAGGTCTACAGTAGTTTATTTGTCTGTCAGTAGGCAGGCAGTCATGCTTTAACTCTGGCTCATTATAGTTCCCTCTTGACATTACCTATCTTTATATATCCCTTGTCTTGCATCAGTAATGACTGTCTTCAGATGCCTCAGGCTTTTCTTAGACTGCTTTCAACCCCCTTTCTTTTCCACCTCATTTTTATTTCTCCCTCTTCTAAATTTTTCATGACTTTCAAATTATCTGTTGACTGTAATTACATGACTTCAGGCCTTACAGTCTGTTTTACCTGGAAAGACTCTGTGAGTGTATACAACTACACTACTTCATTGTAAATTATAATGTAGTGTCAGATATACCTGTCAACCCAACAGTTTTTATTAACTTCACAAAAAGAAAAAAATTGCAGTAAGATCTAAGGCCCTATATATAGTGAGTGACTTCTAGATACAGAATGAGAAATCTGTGAGCCAAATACGGAAAATTTAAAAAGTAGGTTCCAAAACCTGAGGGAAGGGTTTCACAACACAATTTTCTGTTTACAAGATATTTTGCCTGTGAATGTGAAATGGAAGATAAATTACATAAAAATACTTCCATGTTTGTCATACCTATCTAAGGAAAAATAAAATGCAATTGTGTCAAGAGGCAATCAATGAAAGCGAGAGAGGCAATTTGAAAACTATATCCAACATTTTCTTTTCACAAAACAAGTATGTATGTACATATATAAAAATAGTAGCTGTGTAATAAATAAAAAGGATGAATGTAAACACAGAGACAGTCTAGAATCATACCTGTGAAGTCTACTGCTTTTAAAAAGTTCATTCCAGCAACAGCGACTTACACCAAGTCATACAGTTCAACTGTTGGGACACAAACATCACTGGATGACAGACTGTGCTGTGTATTGTCACAGATAAACTTTTTCTCTGTTAAATCTGTGGAGATTACCTTTTTATTTTTGTTCAGTAGTACCTGTGGAAATTGCTTCAGATTTTGAAGTGATGAAGTTTTTGTCTGATTATTACTGTTACTAATTAATGTTATGGAAATAATGGAATTATTTAGCAAGACTTCAAAGTCTGTGCTACACCCCATATTCCCCTGTCATTAAAGTATTTAACTTCCTTCAAAAAGTTATGAACTAAAACTATAAAACTGGATGGACACAAGAAACAGAAGAGGAGAGCACAGCATAATTATGAGTGTAAGAAGCAGAGGTCAAAAAACTCCAACTGCCTAGACAGAGTTATACATATCTTCTTTCTCCATTTTCCTTTATCTATCTTTTAATTAAAAATAAGTGGCCTGATTTTCAAAAATCTGAGTAGTCAAAACTTGCATTGATTTCACAGGCAGCTCTGGGTGTCAGCACATTATAAAATCAGGCCAGAAGTGTTTTCATCTTTGGAAACTTCATCAGATTTATCCTTTAAATGTGAGTGACTACAGGAAAACATTGATAGCTGTAACTTGCTGCAGTGGAACAGGACAGGCTTCTAAAAATCATGACAAATTTAGTATGCTATAGTTATCTTTTGCCTCCTCTTTGTGTTTCCTGGTGTTGCATCTCTTGCCTGACACATTGCTGACCCATTTTGAAGGACAGAAAAGTCAAAGAATCCTGGGCAAATTTCATACTGTTCTTCTCAGGGCAGCGTGGTGATAGGCGTGGAAATTTACTTCCATTATATATCAGGTAAACAGCCTAGAAATATCCATACTGTCTTTTGGTTCCTTTTCTTGTTTATATCACATTTTTTTAATAATAAGTTATGCAGGGTATCACAACCATTACTATTATTCACACTTACTTTAATCAGTTGGAACTAAGTGGGACAAAAATTAAGGATGCCAGTATTTTGAAAGAATGCTATGTGAAATAACAGTTTTAAAAAATATTTCTTTATATATTTATTTATTTATGGGAGAAAGTTTTATTAGGTGTTAAAAATCTATTTTCATTTAACTGTAGAAAAAACTACTACACTAGTGATAAAAAATGGATATTCAAAGAGATCTGTGAAGAAGGGCAAACAATAAAGTAGCTGCACTCCCTTTTTTGTTATCAAAACACACCTGATACTGACAAGCAGACTTTTTTATTTGAGCTGAAATTATTTGTATCTTCACAAAGAGATTATGTTCATGTAACTAATCTCCTAGCTTCTCAGAAGTTTCTTGCATACCTTCAATATATACTTACATTTTATACCCACAGTTCCCCTTTCACTTAAAAAATATCTTTAGCAATGTCCAGCTGATTCCATCATAAAATCTTCACAAAATGAGCAATATAATGATTTTTCATATCAGAAACTTCATTCAAAGGAATCAGATTAATTCCCTGTTGGACTGTTTCACAGCCCTGTTTCAGTATTATTTTGTGTGCTGTTTTCAGCCAAGGACAGGGTTATTTTTTTGCAGTAGCTGAGAGAGATCTGGCTGCAGGGATCTGACCAGGACCAAGATGATACTGGATACCAACTTATCTCTTGGCAAGGGGGTGGGGAGAGGGAAGGAGCTCTGGCTTCTGAGAAGAAGGGGATAGCTTCTGGTCAGTAGGGAGTGTGGAGGATGAGCTGTTAGGGTAGGGTTCCACCAGCTACAGGCACATTGCTTTGGGTCAGGCTTGGTGAGCATCTGCATGTAAGTCATCTTCTCTTTTGTACACTTTTGTTATAATGTTGTTGCTGTTATTGTTCATTTTCTTATTTCATTTCTGTTTGAAAAGTTTTCTTATGTTAGCCCATGATTTACAAGAGCCTCCAGTTGTCCTCTTGGGAGAAGGATGGGGGTGAGGGGGTGGGAGAGAGGGGAAAGGGGAACCAGGTGACCACCAGTGTGGCTTGGTGTCTTGGTGGGAGAACTCAGCTGGGGATTACCATTCCAAAACCACAATATTTTGTCAGGGAAGTGGGAACAGCATCATCTGTGTGACAGATTGCCTTGTTCTAATTCTTCTTGTTTTGCAAAGTTTTGTACTTAGGTTTGTATGATTGCTGGGGCTTCTATTTCTCAATTGACTTTGATATTGACATTCATAGTCATAATACACTTCCCTCATATCTTACTGCATAACACTAGCAATCTTCATAGATTTTTAGGTTAGGATGTTCTGGTATCAGTACAAATGGGAGCTGAACAAATAAAGAACAGTCCTGTCAAGAAGGACTTGGAGATGCTGGTGGATGAGAGACTGGACATGGTCCAGTAGTGTGCACTTGCAGCCCAGAAAGCCAATTGTATCCTGGGCTCCTTCAAAGAGCAAGAGTAGGGAGGTAATTATACTCCCCTATTCTGATCTGGAGAGAGCCCAGTTGAAGCCCTGTGTCCAGCTCTGAAGCACTGTGTCCAGCTCTGGGGTCTCGAGCACAGGAAGGACGTTGTCCTGTTGGAGTCCATCCTGATTAGGGGAATGGAGCACCTGTGCTATGAGGAAGGAGCTGGGAGAATTGGGATTGGGATTCAGCCTGGAGAAGAGAAGGCTTTGGGGTGACCTAATTGTGGCCTTCCAGTTCCTGAAGGGATCCTACAGGAAATACAGAGTGAGACTATTTACAAGAGCATATAGTGTCAGGAAAACGGGCAATGGCTTCAAACTGAAAGAGGGTAGGTTTAGAGTAGATATTAAAAAGAAATTCTTTATTGTGAAGGTGATGAATCAATGGAACAGGTTGCCCAGAAAAGTTGTGGATACTCCTGGAAGTGTGGAAGGCCAAGTTGGATGGGGCTTTGAGCAACTTGGTGTTCAGACCTGGTTATTAAAATTGTTAGAGAGATGTCTCTGCCTGAAATAAGGTGCAAACAAGACCATATTCAAGGCCAAAGTCAGCAATGTCGATTTTATATAATGGTAAATGTGAGGTAGAGAGAGAAAGAGAGAAAAAAAGGAAAGAAATATGAAAAAGGGCTGGGAAGAGAGAAAGAAAGTAACAGAAACAGATTAAGAGGAAAATATCATCACTCCATGGATCCCAAGGGCATCCTCTTGATCCTCTTCTTCTGATGTCCTCGGTGGTGAGGGGCCTGCAAAACATTCAATGAATTAAATGGATTAATATATGTTTGGGTCAGATAGAAATACCCAGGTAGCTCCCCTGTAGGGGGCAAGTTTGGCACTGTCTCTTGCAGCAGACTCTGGATCCATTGCATCACGTGTGTCACGTGCAGGGCTGCTGCAAGGCCTCAGGAATCAGTCAGGGTGGGGGAACTCTGGGGCTCTTTGGTTTATGAGACTTCTCAGCTGCCTCTCAGGTGAATGTCCTGTGTGTATGTGGCCTTCCAGGGTGGGGCTTTCACAACTGAGCCAGTTTTGTAAGGGAGGATGGCTGCTCACACCCTCTGACCAGAGGTTGCACCACACACCCAAAACTCTTCTCCTCCTCCCCACCTTAATCCCAGCCAGAGCTAATTTTCAGGACAGCTGCTAGGTTTGACTTTCTTTGTGGATGCAGTCTTTACCCTCAGCCTTGTTCACTTGTTCCTAGACCTGAGAAAATTGGGCAACAGTGTCACCTTATCTTATCTGAAGTTCCCTTAGGTGGCTTAACTCACAGTCCGAAGGAGGCATATTCAGGGACAAGTAGGCTTTGATGGTCGCAGCTTCTTTACACAGTTTTGCCGTAACAGGAAAATATCTTTCATAACAATGTTTAAACCATTAACCGCAACATTTCAGTCTCTCAGAGCTGGTCCAGTGAAAGGTATCCCTGCAGGGGTGTTGGATGTAAATGATCTTTAGTGTCCTTTCCAACACAGGCCATTTCATGATCCAGTGTTTCTATGATTTTCAAGCATCAAGTTCTATGGCTCATCTTCAAGGAACTCAACTGATCGTCTGCATTAGGAAGGTCCCCAAGGATCCTCCACATGCATTTTTTAATTAATAGAATTAACTAAACACTGTCAGTCAGTGTTTCTGAATACTCATGAAGTAAAGCAAAACATTAATTTCAGCTGCACTTGAATCCCTTTCACATGAGTTCACTTTCTCTAAATGTAAAGGTGTCAAGTCATTGATTAATTTTTGTTTGAGAAGAGCAACTGATAATCTATTTAAAACTAGAAAGATGAGTATTCACTTTTTAGTATTATTCCATGTATTTTTTTATATTTTCATGTTCATTGATTATAAAATATCTATTTTACCTCATTTCAGCTACATAACAGTAAATTAAACAATTTAAATAAATAATAATTGTTTGTTTACTGGCATGGGAAATGCAAGTACTTGTTTCTTTGATGTTTGTAATTAAGAAAGGAGCAGGTATTTCCCAGAACTGAAGATGACAAGCACAAATTTCTGACTACTACTACTAATTCTGTGATGTTATTCAAAGATATAAATATGATTATGTTTAATATCAATTCTCTTGGTCTAATGGGAAATATGTTTTGCAAACAATTTTTAACGTTGACTTAAAAATCCATTGAACTCAGGCAAATGAGCAAAACTTTGGTTTTAATTATCATCAAACTTTTTACATTGGTCTCTACTCCGTTATTAAATATTGTAATATGCCAGTTCTCATTACACTCTTGATTTTTTCTTTTTTCATCCTAATTCCAAACAGGGTATGTTGAAAGGTCATGGAAACCATCTGATCAGCATTACCAAAGGCCAATTTAATTCCTTTTACAGTAAAATGAACATGGACAAGAATGGTATTTAAAGCAACAAATTGTGGTTCTGTCCATCCAAAATGAGCATTGATGGATTTCCAATTCAAAAATACAGAATTCTAAACCACAATTAAAAAAAATAAAAAACTTTATATAAGAGGTTTTATGGTGTTTTGAACAAAATATCAGAAAACTAGACAGTTCCAAAGTTGTTGATGAAATTTCTATTTCTGTGTCATGATTCTTTTGAAGGTCAGAAAGTTTATTTTGGTTCATAAATCCTATTGAATGATTTAACATTGGAGGCAGATGGTCCATTCATGACATTACTATAGACTTAATACTTGTTTTGCTGAAATAGAACTATTTATATATTTTTGTTTTCTTTGCCTCTTAATATGTGCTCTGCCTGGACAATGAAATGCAGATTAAGAAACTGAAAGTGCTGATGGATATTTTAATGCCTTCTGTTTTGTTCATGCCTTAAGAACAAAATTTTAAATTAATTCTAAAAAATAATAGAACATCCTGAGTTGGAAGAAATCCACAAGGGTGATCCAGTCCAGCTCTGGCCCTGCATAGGACACCCCAAGAATCACACCGTGTTCTTGAGAGTGTTTTCCAAATGCTTAATGAACTCTGTCAGGCTGGTGCTGTGACCATTTCCCTCAGGAGCTTGTTCCAGCCCAGCCACCCTCTGGGGGTTCCTGATATCCATCCTAAACCTCCCATGACATTCATGCTATTCCCGCAGGTCCTGTCACTGTCACCACAGAGAAGAGATCAATGCCTGCCCCTCACGAGGGAGCTGTAACTTCACTGAGGTCTCTCCTCAGTCTCCTCCCAGCTAAACAGACCAAGTTCCCACAGCTGCTCCTTGAATGGCCTCCCCTCTAGGCCATCACCAACTTCATGGCCTTTCTTGGATGCTTTCGAATAGCTCTATATCCTTCTTATATTAGAGTGCCCAAAACTGCACACAGTACTTTTCGCCATAGAAATGGCATTTCTCACATAAATATTAATAATTTACAACTAATGTATAATCAATTGTGTATGTCAGTGGCTTAAAGTCAAGCTGGGTGATTAAAATATCTTCATTGACTATAGTTTCTCTAAATACATTATTCTTCTGTGGATGTGATTCTCAGAACTCATTCTAAGTAAATTCATTAGGTTAAGCATTTAATGTGCATAATAAAACATATATTTTTTCAAGAGTGGATGAAATTCAGCTTACGTAACAGACATTTAGAACTAGCCCTAAACCAAAGTAAATGCAATTAAACTGACAGAAACTTGGACATTATGGGGCCACAGTAAAAGTTATTCTATACAGAAACAAAGTGTTTCTGAAGTTCCAGACTCTGCATAGCCTATGTCATGCATACCTTTAAAATATACTAAAGGTTCAACAGTCTTTTTTCTCTACAACAGATCAAGACAAAATAGCTCCATAGGTTTTCATACAGAAAGTCAAAATATCAAAAAAACAGTTTTGACAATGGACAACAAAAAAAGTGTTTTCTTCTTAAAAATTAAAGTAAGCAAACAAAAACCCCTTATCATCAACATTTCATGTATTATAAAAATATTTAGAATAAGGGAGTAAGCAATAAAATACAGTCAGATCATGTTATCAGAAATAATTTGCATATTTTTCCAAATAGTTGCTTCAGAGAAGAATTTGTCAAATTCTGGTATTACTATTCATTACAGCAAGAAATAATCTTGGAGCTCCTGGGAATGGCATTTTCATTTTCATGAGGACATAAAGAATACTGCAAAAAGGAAAAGAAAAAAAATCTTCAGATATCTTCATTAACTAGTGTTCACATAGCATTTGTTTCACATACATATTGAATTTAAATAGATTCCAATGTGTATTTTCAATCCCAGTGATACCTTTCCAGGAAGATTATCAGCAGAAGTTTCTCTCAGTCAAAATTCTAAAATTTAATTTTTAATACTTCAGCATTAAATTAGTTTGATTGCATTTAAAGGCCTGGATGAATCCTGCCTCATTGTTTGCATTGAACTGAGTAATTTTGAAATACATAAAGGACCATGAAAAACCAGAAAATTACTTTTTTCCATCTCCTTCTTCATTCCAACAACTATTTTTCACCACTTGAAGTGAAGATAGAGTTAATTGTCACCAAATGTCTTATACTACCTGAAATTCCTCCTCCTTATGTCTTAATGTTTCTTATTTTAAAGTTCTCTGTTCACTCAGTTTGATTTTTCCCCCATTACATGCTGTGTTTCCAAATATATGTCACTAATATAATCTCCATCATAGTTATACCAGCACCTCTTCTCACATTCATTCACACATAGATTTTTTGAGTACTGTGTTTAGAGAAAAGGAAAAGCAGTATTAAGTACACTAAAACATTTATTAAATTCTCAGTATAACACAAGATATTATATAAATAAATGCAGAGATTTTCAATCTTCATAGTATTTCTCTTTTATGCCATAGCTTGCACAAGTAGTTATATACTTGAATAAGAGTTAGACAATGCAGAAATTGTCTGTTCTATTTCTGATTGTATTCTTATATTAAGAGTACAGTAACAAACTTACTGAGCAACACGTATGTGCTGTTGATAGGCAGAAAACAAAAAGTAACATCTTGAGCTGTCATAATTTGGATTAAAGTGTGGATGCAAAAAAGTGAGATACAAAATCCAAAATACTCTGAAAGCATCTAAAGGGAACAATTTTGTTAGCTTTTTTTCCAGTTTTCTGTTTCATTGAACTGGATGGCAGTGTTCTGGTGTTTTGTTTCATTAGTGTCACCATAAATATCCAGATCACTTTCTCAAGAAGAATAATTCCCAGTGCTATCTTTTAAATCAATGCAGGACTTCTAGAATATGCTCGAATGGTGTTTATGTCATCAGCAATGGATGCCTTAGGACTTGTATATCTTTAAGCATGAGAATCTGAATCGTACTAAAAATGACATGGTGATTTATTCATGTTGCTCGATTAACATTCTCCCATCAAACCTGTGACAACTAGAAAAAGTTTGATCTTTGGTGGAAAGGATGATGAATCATTATGATGTGGCAGGGATCCAATAAATGTGATACTCTGAGTTTGTATTGATTTTCTTGCATTTACTGGCTTGTGTTGCTCTACTTACTAATTTCTGCACTTTGGTCTGTTTCAGTCTTCTACATTTTTATTTCTTCACATGCTCCTATTCTGCCCAGAAAATTTTTTGTGAACTGTCATCTTTATATAATGCAGTAGCATTTGGATTCCTGCAGTAATTAGGGTTCTTGCTCCTTTATTGGTTCTTATCATATGTCTTATTACTTAAACCCTTCTTGTATCTCTATGTAAGGCTTACAGTCAGAAAGTGTGATATTTGGCAACAAACATAATATCCTTGTTTCACAGCAGACAATAGTAATAATCTGACCAGCACAATCAAGAAACTGTGGTATTTTATGCATTCAGACCTATGATGACTTTTTTAATTCTTTTTTTTAAAGATTAATTGTAGTCATTGACAAAACTCACATGAATCTGTATACAAAAAATTTCTCTGTGAGGTGGTCAGACTTCTGCTCCAGAAGTATGTAAAGGAAAAGATAAAATAACCTGTCATTTTGCTTATTTTTATCATTGTATAGCTTTTTTTTTAAATGCATATATTTTACAGAACCTATTTGCCTGAAAAAGTACATCTAGTGCACAATGTTCATACTGTATTCTGTATGTAATAAACAATAAGAGGATACAAGTGAAATAATAACTTGAAATAACTTGTTGATCTGTTGCTGATTTTTGTTGATTTGTTTGTTTACTTTTCTACAGCAAAATTTCTTTTAATAGTATTGCTATAATATAGAGCTAGTAAATTCCATATTGGTGAATCCTGATTAATATCTGAAGTAAATGAGTCTCACCCTACTACACAATTAACATGTAAATGCATTTCTGGTGAGATCTCAAATTTTAGGTGTATGCAGACAAATTAAAGTGCATGGATATAAGTGCCTGTATGTGTTATAGTTATCTGGGCTTCTCTTACTGTCCTGCAGTCTCAGAGGAGGTGCCTACATGTAAGTGTTCAGCGTCATTATAAATGTCCTTTTTTAGTCGAAGACATACACATGGGCTCATGTGGTACAATGTGATATCTGTGCCATCCCAGGGCCACAGCTGGAGGCTAAGCACCATACTCAATAATCTTAAATGTCATTAGGTCCTCAAGGGTGAGCAGCTGAAGACAGCACAGGAGCCCCAGTCAGCACCATCAGCAAGTCAACAAGCCAGGAGATTTATCTTCCTGTGTAGCCTGTAGGTGCTTGATCCAATTGCCCACACAGTGTTGTCTTATGCCATCTGAGCTGCCCTAGGCTGCCTGGGGTATCCCATAGGACAGTCTGTGAGAGACTCAGGCCCTTCTAAGTCTTTACCAAAAGCCAGAAAACATGCCTAAGGAATTAGAAATGTTCCTGTCACCCACACATGGCAAAAGGATCCCTGTGTAATTGAGGGCCAGCTGAAACTCTGGACTCTCCTGAGTTTATTGACCAGATCCCTTCTGACTACTCCAGGGTCATAGAAACCTATGCATCTGTAAACTCTTACACAGAATTAAAACCTGCCTCATGCATGTATCTGTCTTTCAGACATCATCCTATTAAGATTTTAATAGGATGCTTAGGTTGTTTTAATAGTCTAGATAGATATTAAATTCTTAAAGAATTAGGAAAGAAAAAAGTCAGTTGGCTGAAAGAAAAATCTTGTTATTTCAATTCTGAAGAAAATACTTTTCTGTACTTTAAAATCTTATTTGACATCAGAGACTCCTCCAAGTAAAACACAAATCTACAGGAAACTGAACTTTGCTGGTGCTACTACTCATGGTCCTACTTATTTTCTATATGGTTCTGGAAGCACTATACAGCAACTAATTCTGTGTTTTGTCTGTTTTGCCATCATTTCTTTAATGTAACTTTCCTGCCACAATACATAATGAATGGACTCCTCAAGGCTTGCTGCCTTATTTGCAAGATGTTTGCAGCTGTGGAAACTTCTGGATTTCTGTGGTTTCCATGATAGCAGTCTTACTTAAAATAGTACAGCATAAACAATTGTTATTGTATAGAATGAATAATAAAAAGAGTGATGGTTTAATACTCCTTATGCTTCTTGAAGTGTCCATTTGATATGATGAAATAATTTTTGCACAACTTTGAAAATTTCTAGTTGTATGTATTATTGAGTCCCAAAGCTAAAATACTTTACATGGTTTTCCTGTATGAAAAATGATCAAGTGGTGGTTTACTCATTGTCTTATTTTCTTTTCAGATTACAAACCCTCAACTAACTGATTTAGTTATTTCACAGAGAATCAATTTGAGGATATTGAAAATCCTAATCAACCCACTAAAACACTAAGGATCTTGAATTATGTTGGAAATTAATGCATCTAAATATTCTAAAACATGTATTGCCAGAGACAATGTGTTTTCCAGGGTCTGGTTAGAGTAATTATTAGAGTGATCCTCATTAGTGCTGCTATGAAAGGTTTGTTATCTATTCTTATCAGGATACCTTTTTTTCTTTAGTTTATGACCCAACTTATTTCCCCTGATTTTTCACACTGTCAGCTGCTTTCAAAAGTAGATGTTAATCAGTGAAATAATTCCATAGATAAAAGACATTAAAAAAACCTTTCTTAATGGTTTCAAGTATCTATAAAGAGAAGTTTCTTTTTGGATTTCAATAATTTCTTTGGAACCTATGATTTTTACAGGAGAAAAGAATTAAGACAGTTGTTATTTACTGTAGAAAAATAGCTCCTGGGCATACCAAGCATATACCTTTATTATGCTTTACTTTCTGCTTTAATGGCTATAATAAATCAGAATGGGACTGAAATAATTCCATTGACATTTGGTTATTCTAATATCACTGGTTCACTCTAAATCTCAATAGAAAAAGTATGCTTTCACTTTAAATTGCCATTATACAACTAGATGTACAAGAAATAATTACACTGACTTGTCAATTTTTCAGACAATAAGGGAACACCATATTGACTTTTTGTTGAAGGGGAACCATTAAACAAAGAGCAAGAGAAAGTAGTTTTTGAATTGACATGTGAGCATTATCACTTCAAAAGCTTTATTCAGGGACAGAGTTTTTATGAGTCTGTGCATTTCATGCTTTGGTATCATTAAGACATAAAAAATGGAATAATAAATGTTACTGTGGAAAGTAAGATTGAGCATGATTTAGAGTGAAACAAAGAAAACCACTCAGCATAAAGCTCTTCACTTATTTTATATATGATGCTTTCTTGCCCAAAGCATACCTGTGTTCTTGGTGAGTGACTACGAGAATAAAAAATCATTCTGAGGTAGCTCAATGTATTATTCAAGATGGGAAGTGGAAGGGTGGAGTGTCATTTTTTCCAGCATTTTCCCACAAGTCCTTTCTGTCAATTGGAAATAAAGGAAAAAATATACGCCTTTTTTTGGGATAGGCCATACATTATTCTCAGCTCATTATAGTGCTCATGCTCCTCATTTTTGCAGCAGAGATGTCAGACTGTGCAGATATTTTTACCTCAGCAAATGCTTTTGGCTCTCTAGAGGAATTCTTAAGCATTTGGGCTGGCAGCTTTGGTGTTGTCACTTGTATTGTCATGTAGATATGCTTCTGATTAGTTCCTCTTGCTCTGTATTCAATTTATTGCCATTTTTTCCTTGTTGATATTTTTGTGTTGCTATGACTTGTGCTCCTTCATTTTATGATGGGGGCTTTCTTGCAACTAACCACTCATAAAACCTCTTTGTGAGATGTTTTAATAGCCTCTTAGCAGCACAACATGGGTGAAAAGATCATTTTCTAACCCAGTTTTCTTGGAAGTCTTCCATTGTGCAGTTAAATTCCTCTATAGTCATGTGCTGTGCAAGAAAATTACACTTTGTTGTGAGCAGAGGTTTAACCCTTTAAAACATGTATTGCATTAAAATACACATTTTGCTACCACATAAATAATTTTATGTGATTCTGAACTCCTTTGAACTTACAAAATGATTTGGGATGAACATTTGCACTCTTAGATAATACTACAAGATGTAAATAATGTAAGTTTTCTAGTATGGCTGCATTAGTTAAGGGAATCTGGACGTATCTATATAGTAGAGACATGATAAAAAGGAGAAACCGAAGGGAAATATGAAAATATGATTTCATGGAGTTGACACAGGTCTTCATATGTTATCCTCATGAACCAATGTGTTATTTAACATGAATATGTAGCATGTTGTAGGACTTAATCAAAGCAATACTGAAATGAAAGGTTAATTTCCCAATACTGAGAGGAGCCACTTGTAAGAAATGAACAGAAAACACAGAAGTGCTTGTCAGCATCTTGCCAAACTGCAAGATGTTCCATTCAGTTCAGTTTCAGAGGATCAAAACCTGTACTGAACATGGCCACTTAAATGATCAGTAATCAGTTGTGGAGAGGACTGCTGTGTCTATGAGCTCACTAGTCTAACAGCAAGAGCAGTACCTCAGAATGTGGGAAACTTGTGCTGAGCAAGTGCTCTGCTTGCTGGTTTTGTTGTTGTTTTTTTTTTTTTTAAATACAAATATCTCATATGTTATGCATAAATTTTTCTGGTAGATAGAGACAGTTCTCTGAATGTTTTCAGTGTGAAAATGGTAGTTCTTCCTTCTGACCTCCTACCTAAACACATTTCCCTCCCACCTGGAGTAATTAGTAGACCACCTACTGAAAAACTTTAAAGTTTTACTCTGTTTCAATATGATTTTCTCTTGAGGCATCTGTATTGCTTTAGAATTTATTTCCTGACCATATCACACCTCGAGGTAGCCGAGTCAGCCTTCTTTATCCCTTAAACTACCTGAGCCTGAGCATTGTACTCCAGATCATCAGCTAAATATATCAAGCTAGTATAGGAAGCCCCAGTAAAAAGGACACAGTGAAATATTGTTTTTCTTTTTTAGATAGATAATTGCTGTTGAAACGCCACAACAAATCTGTGTTGAAAAGCAAAGGTGTTTAGATTACTGATGTAAAGCCCCTTTAGCACCCAAAAGCTCAAAAGCTATTGAATATCTATTCAGTAAAGACTAACAATCTTTAACAGAAAGGATGGCTCAGAGGCCCAGACCTGACCTGCATCATGCATTCCTTTAATTTTTACAAGATAAACTTGTCTTTGTTCTTCCTAATGAACATGAGATTACTGCAGGATGGTAGCACCAAAGGCCTCATGCTGTACAAACACAGATAAATAGCTCACCCAGCACAGCTTATGATCTGAAAGGCACAAAGAGTTTGAGGGGTTACAATGGAGATACAGCTTCTGAGAAAATGAAAACAATGGTGATTAACAGAGCTTTGGTCACTGAGTGCTTTCTTATTCATTTTTCTCTTCTAATAGGAGTAGAGGTCAAATACAGGAAATGACAGGACTGTTGAAGTTAATGAAAAAATATAGAGAACAAACATGAAATGGGAGGAATAATCACAGTTTGCTGTCTCTGGTTCTGTTTTACCTGCAGGAGCAGGTAGGCATGATATTAGAGGGAATTTTTAAAAACCTAAAAAAGAATTTCTCAATTTGATATTTAGATGAGATGGTTTTTCTTTACATTTGTGGGGAAAATATGGGTACAGGTTATCCTGAGCCTCTAAGCCTTAATGCAAATACTTCATTAAACATATAACTTAGTAAAACAAAAACTGAAAAAGAGCGTCTAACCTAATCCTCATACTGTAGATATGAATTTGCCACATCTGGCTGAATAATATACTTCTCTTCAAATATTCATATATTCCAACCCAATCTGTAACTAAAACAAACAAAAAAAAGCCAAGAAAACCAAACAAAAAAAACCCCAAAAACAATTAGAACAGATATATTGTTTAATATGCTTGAAAATGTAGAAACTATGAGCTTAAAAAACACTGAGCAAGGGGAAAACTTAGAGTTAATTTAGAAACCTGTGGATGCCAGGAGAGATTGCCATCTCTTCTGTGTTACCATTTGGGGCCTATTATAATTCCCTTAAATTCTCTCCTTTTGTTAAATTTCAAATGTAGATTAAAATTTGTAAAACAAGTGCAGCAGAAGTAGGAGGGCCTGATGCACTGTAACCCACTTGGCATTAAGAAGAGAAATCTTGTTAGAGGTTTCCGGCAAGAAAAAGCTTAAAGACCACTTCCTTTCAGAATTTAGGTGCCTCCTTCTATTCAAGTGACAAGAATGATCTTGTCCTTGACAAAAGTCTATAAATCACCTAAGTGGAGTTCATAATTTTTCAAAAACTATTTAACGCCCATCCTTTTAACGTGTTATTGGCCACTCTACCCTGTTTCCCCAGTGGTCAGAGTGCCTCTGTAGGACGCAGTGCACAAGAGCTCAAGCACCTCTTCTGTCTGGAGGGATTCAAACCCAGTACACTTTTATCTCCAATAAAAATATTGTAAATTGTCATAAAATGGTTTAGACTGGTGTGATGAAGAGTTAATCTCAATACTTACTGCCAAACATTTTTGCTATGCAGAAAATACAAGGAAAATGCCACTGTTTAGTGGGACTGAGACTAGCACCTTTTCAGATGTCAACATGTCAGGTATCATTTCAATATACTATGAAAAATGGATGATGTAGATTTTGAAAAGTTGCTTGTATGTGTCTCATACTGTAATACAAATTATAAGCACATGATTTATTATAATAAATATCAATAACAGATATCTTGCCTAAGGATCTGAATTTATTTGTAATAAAAAATATGCAGTATACCAAAGTATGTCCATATCTGAAACACTGAGCAGTTGCTCAATCACTCTGCAGAGCTGGACTACACTGAGTACCTAACCCCTTCAAAATATTATATTTGATCCTGAGGTAACATGTATTAGTATATTTTTTTCAGATTCAGTACATGAATAATGGTAGTAGAGGAATGAATCAGCAGGTCCAACCTGTACTAAAATTGTCTTTAAGAGATATTGATATACAGAACAAATAAACAAAGGAAAAATTCTACTTTCTTTTGTAAACTTTCCTGTGAAAATATATAGCATTACTTACACTTTTGAAACCTTTGTTATCATAAACAGGTATCTAAGCTATTTCCTTCCAATTTTCCTCTCTCCATAGATAACACAGGCAGCTAGCCCTAGGCAGGTCAACAATTAAAAATTATGCTACAGATACAGGGAACAAGGGTTAGAGACAATAAAAAAGTTAAGGGACTTGAACATATGTTAAGTGCTGGAAACTGTCAAAGTTACACATCTAGACTAGAAAGTGAAATCCATAAACCTGAATTAAGAGCCTAAGGGTGGTGTTCATTGATGCTTTCCTCCAGTGGTAAAACCTGTAAGAACTTTCTGCTCCCTCCTCTCTCCTAGTTATTTATTTTTAGCCTACACAGCAGTATGCAGTTTTCTCAGTTGGCTCTGATGCAGCTGTGTGCAGACAGCATTCTAAATGGGTTCATTGGATTAAAAAAAAAAAAAAAAGCTTTACAACAACAGCAACAGTAAAGAGGATTTTGGTTTTTTTTACCTCATCCAGGTCACTTTAGTGATCCCATTTATAATACAGCCCTACCTCATCTGACATGACAGTGAACTATGTTGTCAGGATGCATGGTATTTGTATTTTCTGACTTGCTAGACAAAATATGTACCTGAACCCATACCTAAGAATATGATTTACAAGAGGCAGATCTATGAAGGTGTAGTCTGGTAGTCATCTGTGTTATAGCATTTCATAATAATTTCATACTACATCTATTGCTGGATCACAAAGCACTGCAGATCATCTTGGAGCACAGGAATATATTTCTGTTCAAGTAATCAGAGCAGATGATGGGAATTTTATGCTGACTTCATACTTTTAACCAAAGTTTATGCTTGCTGTAAGTTGGTAGATGACACCTGAAGCAGCATAAAAATAGAGTGGTAAAGACAGGTGATATTTTACCCAGCATAAGGCCAGCAAAGAAAAAAGTTCTTCTTTCAAAGGCTTGTAAACTGGCTTGACAAAAAGGTCGTGTGTCCAAAGTATTGTGATCCAGTGTGATCACAATAAAACCACATTTATTATTGCATCAAAACATAGCATGTAATGGCTTGAGTCAGCACTTAGCTCAGCCAGTCCAAAGTTAAATAGGGGTCTGGTGGCCTTTTCACACATAGCGAGCTAAGTCTGCCCTTTGACTGGGGAGAACTTTTTTGCTGTTTTCTTTATAAACATATACATTGATTATATGCTGTGTCTCTTTGTATATTAGCCTAGCTATTACATAATTTGATTAGCAACTTGGAACTAAGTCTGTGCTGACACTAAAGTACTAAAACACTTCAGCTGCATGCTTACCTGTGGCCTTAACCAAGATGCTGCTGAAGATTCTAAGTAGATTTTTTTCAGAGTGGGACAAATGGGTTACCAGAAGTGCTTCATTCAGCCAGAGAGGAAAGCAGATGAGCATCCCATAGCCTAAAGATTAAAAAGCTTTTAGGGGCCACTTGGGAGTCCTTGTCCTTGCTCCTAACAGACTTTGTGACTTTTAATCCAGTGATTTTTTAGGAGCGTTCAAAGACGTCTTTGAATTCCCATCTTTCCTTTTCTGCAGTGTGTGAACTGTGTGAACTGTGTATGCTAGTATTCTCTCTGCAGGAACTCATACTGTGGCAATCACTCCAGAAAAAAAAAAGAAAACAAACCTAAAGTCCTCCCCACCCAAACAAACACACAAATAGCAAAAGACACAAAAATTGCATTAAACTAAACAAACAAAAAATTACAATCTAACAGAATTTTTAAAATTATTATTATTGACATGGTCCCACCATGATCAGTGATTTACTACAGGGCAAACAGAAACAAAAAATGAAATTTTCTTAATACAAAGAAAATTCCTTTCCCAAATTGTATTCATTGTTTCTGTAGGCATAGTAGAGGTGGATAAAACCCAACATACTTCTTTTTACTGCATAATATTTTTTACAAAGCGTCAGACTAACAGAGATAATTAGCTAGAGCCAGAGGTAACTTCTTCCAGTCCTCATTAATGTCGTTCATGTCTCAGACAGGGATGATCAACAGCAATACATGGTGTTTATTTCTCATAAAATTAATGCAAAAGTAACCCTTTTATTCAGTAGGTGATTTATGACTGGAGCTACAGTATCCTAGTCCACTGAGGCATTTGTAATATGATATGAAAGTCCTTTATTGACAGTATTATAAAAGATTTTGTTCTACCTAAAGTACTTACATAGTCTCCACAACAGTACATGGGTCTCCCTCAACCTCAGAAAATGTTTACCTACCCAGTTTCTGGGGGAAGAAAATACAATTAGCCCAGTTTACAGTTGGGGAATGCATATTCATCTCTCTTCCTATGACACTGAAATCCACAGACTTGAGTCAAGTACCTAAGCTCTCTACTGTGATAATTAAGTACTCAAAAATAAAATTAAACATTAATTTTGCACCTTGGACAGTAAACAGGAACTTATGCAGTACTAGAATGGGTCAGAGGGGTAATAAATACTTGTCTTTATCATTAATATGAACCTAAATTACATTATATTCCTAATAAATTAATTTATGAGCAAAGAAAATGGTAGAAACTAGCAAGGAAACAAGATTGTTTGTTTTTCTGTATAGTAAGCAAGAGGTTAATGAGCAATGTATGTGAGAATGTATGTGGAACATTATAGTAAATATCTGCCCATGTTACTATCCTATGCTTGTTCTAAATTTACTTGCTAAATTACTTCATCCCCTTAACCAAACAAGAGAATATGGAAATGGTTGTGAGTTGTAAGACACGTGATCAATTTACTGTTCCTAAACAATAGACCCCCTTTTCTAGGGCACAGAATGGGAAATATTTCTGGGCAAAAGTAGATTGTTGGATTTGAGGTAGTCCTTTTATACTATATTTGTAGTACGTCTGAAGAAATTGGTACTTTCAAGTAATTTTCATTTTATAATTACCCCACACATTTAAAGAACCTCAGGTGATCTAGCTGTTTACTGACTCAAAGGTGAGGAGATCACATGTAGATGTCATGACTGCAGACATTTAAACTTAGTTGATGTGAATCACAGAAAAATAAATTGAAAAAGAGCCATATCTTTTATTATTTCTAACATAAATTACATTATGTTCACCTAACAAGCTCTCAAAATATTTGCTACTCACTTAGGCTATGAGGCAGAAAAATTAATAAGGAAAACACAGGAGCACTAGAGAGAAGATGGTATTGGATAAACGTAATACCTGGAATTACTTTTCATGGGTAAAAAAAAAATTAGGACACTACTAAATACTGAATCAGCAAAAAGTATTTACTTTGGGACATTTTCATTCATTTCTAATCATGATGTTGATTCAATTAAGGAATCAGTCAGCATTGCTGATGTTGATAAATCACTTCCTTGGTGAAAATTCATCCTTTTAAGTGCCTATGGGTTGCTGACTGGGCAAGATCCTGCTGTAGAATAAGACTTGAAAACTTTTTTAGAAAAGTTCCAAGAATGTTTGGATGCCTGAGGAATATGGACATATATAATTTTTTTGTCTCTCAAAAAATTTTTCACAAAACTGGGAAAAAAATTGCCAAGCAGGAATCTGATTACATAATCACAGATTTAAATCACAGATTACTAATCTGAAGAAAACGTAAGAGTTGAAGACTCACCAGGGAGTTAATCCAGATCGTTTCCAGAGTCTGAGGATTTCCTACCACCTGGATTTCATAGAGTAGAGCCATGTCCTATAAGGTACTTTTAACCTTTCTTTCAAATGAAAAACCACCGGCATCTACTACAGAAGTAGAGTGGTAGGTGGAGTTGTCATTTTCACCACATAGCAGCTGAAAAGTCGGGCCATGAAAATACATGAACTTAATACCTATCTTTATCTTATTGGATTCAATCCCAATAATTCTTTGACTGGTGTACTTCTTTGAACTTCCTTTGGAATATATCTAAATCAATTGCAAGGAGGGACTTAATTTTTGGTGCTGATTTTAAGGGTGGCTTATCCATTTTATCTTAAAAAGGCTGGTAAAATACCAAACAATGTAACGAACTGGAACCTATCAATGCTCAGATGAACATTCATTAGACTTGATGGCCAGGTTTTTATACAACACTTTTGCTTTCAGTATATTCTTTCTTATGACATACAGTAAGCATTATTTTTTTTTTTAGGTTGACTTTATAGTACTACCTCCTTAGAATAAGAATTTGGAGATGTGGAACATGAATATTTGAACTCCTATCCACAGATACAAATTTATATCTTTTGTTTCTTATCTGATCACAAACCCAGAGTAAAAAGGAAATCTCTATCTTTTCTTTGAAAAGACAGGTTTAATCTTCAATCAAAAGGGAAAATATTTGCTTATCCTTCAAGAAAGAAATAGAAATGTTTAGTTTAAAAGAGTCTGGCAGAACTTACTTTTGATACAGTCAAGTTGCTCTTTAGCGTCAAGACCAATGTATTTATATATGTAGAACTATTTCTGGAACCTAAGCAACTTCAATGTGAAATTGTAACAATTTATGCATCTACCCTATTTCTAGACATCAACATAAATAATCTTAACATATTTTGAAATGCTTAGGCATCTTAAAATCAGTAAACTGAAACATATGAGTAACTTATGGTTGTCTGTTGTTTCACTGCATGTCTGAGTTTTTATCGCTGCTCTCTTCCCCTAGCTTCCACCCTTCTCCTGGGCCAGTTTGCTTGGACATCTTTAGGCAGGTATAAACACACTCTTCGAGTAGGATATATACAATCTGTAATTATAAAACAGTTGGAGATGTTGGTTAATACACATAAATAGAAATAGGATCTAATAAGCTGTGATGCCTCAGTCTGGCATGGTGCTCAGTGAGCTTCACCTGCTGGACAGGTATCAGTGAGTGGGGAAGTGGCCACAGCTCCTAGCGACATGGAGCTGCCATGTTTCTCCTGTTGACAACTTCAGTGGTTTGATCTCAACCCAGCAATTCCTCACTGCCTGACCCAGTAAGCCACTCCAGTCTTCTAGTTAATGGTAAAAAGCACCAGGGCTAAGGACTAGCAGGCAAACTCCAAATGTTTTACTTGTTAACTGCACATAAATCTTAAACAAAATACCATTTAACATGTATAAACACAGCACTGCTCATCGTACTGGGAGAATTAATATGTCCAGAGCTTGGAAGTGGCTCCTTGATAAGGAATGGAATGAGCAGCAACAAAAACTGGGTAGTCAGACTAATTTCAGTGCTAGATGTCGAGGCCAAAAGGAACACAGAGAGGGAAAATACTATATTTGTGATGAGCTACCACTATGACTCTGTTTGCAAATATGTGATTAATGTAGCTTCTTGTTCCACTGGGAATTTTACTTATGAGTTTCTTGAAGAGAAATACTAGTGTGTAGCAGTGTCATTGCTCAGAAAGGTGAGAGATCATCACCCTGTGTATCCAGTACAGTTATTGAAGCCATACGTCATATGTCAGGATGCAACAATGAATCTCTCACAGCCTTGCAAGGGATTTATTAACGGACTGGAACAGCTCCCAGATGAAATGCTCTCAAACTGTATTTGCTAACAGAGTGTGAAAGCCTAGAAGGTCCAAAAAAATAGTCCTCACAAGTCATTCTCTCCTGTTTACACAAGACTTTTTCCCTTCCAGTGTTCACAATTCACTTCAAACATGACAGTGATTGAGGTTGGGTGTGCTCCTTGTCTCCTCCTGCAAGGAAGGTATAGCTCTAGTATACAAAACTTACTTTTACACACCTAATTTGTATGGTGCTCCATTAATTTTTCCACAGCACATACACTTCAGTAAGTCACTTAGACCCAGTGTGTTTCTATCTTTGAAGCTGTTGCATTTATAGGGAAATCATTCATTTCATTCCAGACAGCCACACCAAAAGGAAGTAAGCTACATGACATGCTTGCTGCTGTGTCTTTCATCTCAGGGTATTGATTTGAAAGCTTGTACTGATTTCGCCCAAATTAACCTTTTATTTTTTGAGTTATATAAATAAATAATGTGAGGAAAAGCAAGTGAAACTGAAGAGAGAAAAATCAACAGCACAGCTATGAGAACCTGAACAAACCACTCTGAGCTTTCTTCAAGGAAAAATACTTCTCTCATCCCATTTTGCTCTTAGATGTGTCAGTTTTACTGATTCCAATAATATTAACCTGATCAAAATTTAACAAAGACAAATAGAGAAAGCTTATACATAATACATAAGATAAAAATACATGCACTACTCTCTGCTGGAAATTTCTTATTTTTATATGGTTTTCTGATATTCCTTAAGATGCTCATTTCAAATATGAAACAGATAAAGAATTTATGAGCAAAACTCTAAACTTTGCCTCATGTCTCTTCTGATTTACCCTTAAAGAACTGATTAGCATATTTTATCTTGAAAAAGTCACTGAACTGTAAACAATATTCTCAGTATTTTGTCCAGGTGATGCTGCAAATTCTGGCTAGGAAAGAAATGAAGAGTACTGTCATGAATGTTCTGTGTCATGACTATTAGACAAAAAAAAAAAAATGTCAAATACTCTGGCAAAAGTAGTCTAACCTCTTACATTTAACTCAGTGGTAGATCCAAAGATTCTGCCATTTCTTATAGAGCTCCAAGATCCCTTATCTCGCCTTTTCCCATAAAAAAGGCACAGTGTCAGCTGTCAGCATTCTTTTTCTCTTTCTTTGAAGTGAGTTTTGTTACTGCAGGGCAGTGTGGTGCCTGACCTGAGATGGCCTGTATTGCCCTATGAAAACATGGCTTAGTAGAGAGGTGGGTAGGCAGTTTAATAGCTGCCAGTGTATCAGCAGAAGACACTGGACTGTTTGAAAGGCAAGCTCCCTCCCACACCATCCAACCTTGTTTTTCTTCACAAAGGCATGGAGAAAAGCAGCAACCTGAGAGGGCAGAAGGAAGAACATTTGAAAGCTTGAAGTACTTAGTGACAATTTTAAGAGGGAGCAAGAGTTCAAGAAGAAAGTGGAGGCAAAAAAAAAAAACTTAACTGGCCAAGAATCTACAACTTTTTATTACTTTTGTTCTCCAAATTGCCTCCTTTTTTACTATTTGTTTGTATCATCTCTCAGTTTTGTCTTGTTCTGATAATTATTCCCCTGTAGAATCCCCAGCACTCTGCAGAATACAGTAGGATACATATTATTTTGCCCTTTGGCTAATGTTCTAAAAACTCTTCTGCTACTGGCTCCACTTCAGGGTTTATAATTCCCATTTCCATTCTCATTTCTGGGGTCATTTCCAGACTTGCAACCACATTTTGGTTTACATGTCCATACTAATTAGCCTAAGAGGGATCATGACTCCTGGAGTTTGAGAACCCCTGTTCTAGGAAATACTGCAAATTAAAGGATAAATAACAATGAAGTGGGAAAAAAGGAATAATAAAAAATATAATTGAGAAAAACAAAGTCATATCAGAACAAGGAGAAGAAAATTACCAAGGAACAGAGAGGGTGAACACAGAAGAAAAATCAGACAGAAATTATATGGAGGAAGCTATGTAATGTTTTTAAGACATTGCTTTGGAAATATGCCTTATATTGTAAAATCTTTTCTTATTAGCTTCCAAAACAAAGAATTGCATATTCCCATCCATTAATATAAAACTTATTTTATACTATTACATAGAACTAAACTGTGGATTGTTGCTCTGGAAATTGCTTTGTTCCATAATTAGAATGTCTGAATCCATCTTATCACATCACTTTTAAGAAAAAAATCTTTTTAATTGTGTCCATCTTTTATTAACTGAAATATATTTTATAAACATGATTCCGGTATGTTGCTGAATTTAACCAATGTCAAAAATCCCCCCTGAATGTGAGCCCCTACTGAATACATCCAAGTCCTCAATCACCCAAAATTCTGTTAAATAACAACTAAAACTGAAAAAAAAAAAGTTTTGTCAGGTTTTAGAATTTTATTTGTTAGTATGCACAGTTAAAATATTATATTAATGCAAAAATATCTCAGATCCTTCAGAAAAAAAAAGTCCATACATTAATTATTTCCGCTATTATGAGATTTAATTGGCATCTTAGCAACACATATACTAATTAAAACTGGTATATAGTGGCTGTATAGAGGAAGGTAAAGTAATAATAATATAAAAACATTGCTTATTCTGGTGACACAGTCACCAGAGTGTGAATATTTTAGAATAACTGAAAGAGCTCTTTAAAACATACAATCACTTCCTGAAAGGGATCTTTTATTATTATTTTCTAAGATATCCTGAAAGAATCTTGCAGAATCCTAATCTTCACCCTGTAAAAATTTGTGCCAATTTCTTTGTCTTCTGCACATGTATTTCAGGCTGGGCAGTGTTTTAGCTCTAAATACTGACATTCAGTATCTTATATTAACTTTCTCTCAGAACCTGAACGTTCAAGAACCATGAAAAAGACAAAAAGGATCCCATCAACTGTGTTTACTAGAATTTTTCAATGAACTGAGGGAACTGTTCTCCTGGCAGTACTAAATAATTCCCCAAAAGTGCATGTGGGTGAGATTTTAAACCTCTGCTTTTTGCAAAGGAACAGCTAGCTAAGTCACTATAAGGAAATGCTAACTGAAGAAAATCTTGCTACATCTTCCAAAGTTAGTCTGTGTGATCTCACTTAAGTAGCCCTATGCTTATTTAAGCAAGGCACAAGCAAAACAGCAAGGAAGCAGAAGCTGATACTATGAATAAATCCATCATTCCTACAAACAGCTACAAGAAAGTGATTTTTCCATCCTCTGCTAATTTTATCAACAGCAACCAGCCAGCTCATGAGTCCGGTCCTGTCCTGTATTTAACAGTCTTGTAAGGAAAATCTGCCTGCCCCTGTTGTGCACTGACCTGCTGAGTTGGATCCTAAATTTGAAGAGTATTAGAGTAGAAGAAAAAGGCTGAGATAATGCACAAAGATAATGAATTTTGTTTTATGCTGAGAAAAACTAGTTCTACTACACATGCTGCTGCAGTTAGCACAGCAATTGAGATCATGGTAAAAGTTCTGTCAAGTCTGCAAATACGACTTCTCAGATTAGGAGAAGAAAAATGTCTCGGCCAAATCAAAGATGATAATTAACAATTCTAGTCAAAGTATTGGAATAGGCATTATTTAGAACATTATTGCAGGTCCCTCCACCTTCAGCCTTCAGACACTAAGTAATTAATTCTCCTGTCAATCGTTTGAACTAGATGAATACCTCCATGCTTCATATAGGGAAAGTGGTGGACAGAGAATTAGAGTTTGCTTAGCTAGATACAAGACACTGAGTTTTTTTTAGTTCAAAACTTAGTGTCCCCCTAATCTCAGAAGAGAGGATTTTTGTCGACCACATTTATCTTTCACTACAAGTCATATGATTTAACTGTCACTCTCACAAAGTTAAGATACTGAAAATGGCAGCATTCACAATGCCAATGAGTACACCTTAACTGCAGGATAATCACTTGATGTAAACTAACCTCCTGAAATAGTTCTAACCATTTAATTGATTTTGTATATCCTATATAACATCTTAGTGATAAAAATAAGAATTAATTTCTGCTATCTTTCCCTTTCATTTTTAGACCATTTAAGCCACAAATATAGTGATGTAGTTGAATAAATAATAAGTATAAATGTAAATATATATATAAAACAAACCAGTCATAAAATACATACGATAAATGTGCACACATACACATAATCTGAATATAAAACAAACCAATTCAGAGCTAAAAGCTGTTTATTTGCATGCCTATCATACACTAGGAAATTTTCCAGAAAAGCTTGGAAATGATAAATTATGCAAGGATATGGAGAATGCAGTATGAAATCAAAAATTACACTTAATTTCTATTGCACATCGTGTACCTCCATACTTACAAAAGGCTACTGTGTTTTGAAGCCAAGCATATAAAAAGCCAACTATTTAATTCAGGGTTAAGCACTGCTGATTTGAAACTAATGATAGAATATGCTGAGTTGGAAGGGGCCCATCAGGATCATCGAGTCCAACTCCTGGCTCTTCACAGGACACTCCAAGAGTCACACTCTGTGCCGAAGAGGACCAGCCAAATTCTTATTGAAATCAGACAGGCTTGGTGCTGTGGCCACTTCCCTGGGGAGCCTGTTCCAGTGCCCAAATACTCTCTGGATAAAAAACATTTTCGTGATATCTATCCTAAACCTCCCCTGATTTAGCTTCATGTTATTTCTTTCAGGTCTATCACTGGTCAAAAGAGTGAAGAGATCAGTGCCAGACCCTCCTCTTCCCCTCATGAGGAAGTTGTAACCACACTGAGGTCTCCCCTCAGTGTCCTCTTCTCCAATCTGAACAGACCAAGTGCCCTCAGCCGCTTGGTTTCCCCTCCAGAACCTTCACGACCCTTGTGGCCCTTGTTTTGATACTTTCTAATAACTTGATGTCTTCTTCATATTGTGACACCCCAAAACTGCATTCAGGACTCAAGGTGAAGCTGTGCCAATGCAGAGTTTAATAAGAATGTATCAAAGTACAAAACTGATATACAGAGTTTTGCTTATGTTAGCCTACAAGAGCAAAATCTCAGAGGTCATATCTTCTGTTATCTTGTTATACCTTTCAAAACAAACTCCCAAACTGGTTCAGACTGGTCCCAGACTAAAGAGAGCAGTGGCACTTTGGGTATTACTTTGGAAAGCAAAGATAGTACAGAAAAGTTACAGATACCTATGCCATGATCTGAAGCAATATTGATCTGTACAACATCTTAGCTCTGTGTTATTAGTGACTATCACCCTGCAGACAATTTATTTTGGAATAATCTCAGAGAAGCGTGATATGCCTTGGTGTTTTGCCGAGGAGAGAATGTATTTCTCATCTGTTCTAAGAATGTTCTCAGTCAGAGTAACACCACATATCTTCTTGATTATATGTCCTCTGATTCATTTGAGCAGAAGTCTGCCACACTTCACCTACGCTTAGCTAGACTTCAACTGCAAGCAAAGTGAAAATTAGGTATTATTTGTCCAATCCACAGGAGTAATTTGAGTCTTAGTTAACAGATATTAATATGTGACCTTGAGAACATTAGAAACTATTACTATACAGGTGAAGAAATAATGACTAATTTTGCATAACAACTTCAAATGCAAAGGAATATTATGCTAAATGCATAGTTTGGCCCATATATCAACACATTTGCAAGTAAGTTATTTGAAGATACAAATAATATGTTGCAATATGGGTTCAACTATACTTTTTATATATTAAAAATAGAACCAACAAAAAAAGAAAAGCCCAAAAACCTGCAGTTGCTTAAACAAACTAAAATTTTTTTTACTAAATACACAATATACAATTTTTTTGACACTTTAATATTTGAATGCTTTATATGAATGAAATTATGCCTTTTTTTTTTTTCTTTGAGGAAATAATGCCTCATTTTCCATATTTTAGTCACAAGAGATCAATGTACTGCAAGAAATTTAAGACTATCTAAGTCCAACCATGGAAAAACACGTGTTGACGCTATGACTATATAGATATGCAGAGAATGGATGCTCAATATTGTTCAATATTGCTGAGTGAGAATATGAATGATACTTCTGTGATCCGTCACCATTTTATATGAGCATCTCATATACCCTCAGATGTGAGATACTCCAACCACATTCTTGAACGCTGTATTTAGAGAAGACCATATTGTTGTGGGGACTGCAATATTGGTCCAAAGTCCAGAGCTATTAGGGTTGGACTGATTTCAGCATTTATCAATTGTCTCCACTATCAAATGGCAACCACACATTTAACTTTGCACTAGTCACCATCCACCCATTAATATAAATTCTGTTCATTCTATATATGAACAACCACAATTGATACACTTTTTACTACCAAAGTCTTGTGTTCTCTTTTTATCTACCTCTAGAGCTAGACCTCTTTAAGATACAACACTACAATGTTTTTTGGTACTTTAATTAATACTTCCTATCAGGTTTGGTGACCCACTGATGTGTTTTGCTTTTTACTTCATGGAAAATATCACCTAAGGAAGGTATTCTTTATTCTTTATTCTTTTTTCTTTTTTCTTTTTTCTTTATTTTTTTTTATTCTTTTGTCTTTATTCTTTATTGTTATTTTTTCCAACACATCGACTAAAATTATTTAAAGCTGATACCAATGTCCTGATACCTAGGCAGCTACCATTTTTGCTTTACAAAATTTTGGGCTATGAGTAGATGAAAGACTACTTGAATTAAACATCTGCCAAGTGACATCCAAAACATTCCAGACACTGGAAAATATAAAAGGTTTTATGGAGTAATTAATTATAGATTCTTCAGCCTCTATAAAAATAGGTCCTGGTTCTCTTTTCTCTTCTGCTGATAGTATTTAAGAAAGAGTTTAATTTTACAGGAATTTAATTTAGCAGTAATAAAATTAGAGGAGACTCCAGCAGAAGTTTTTCGTCTCCTTTTCTAGCACATATACTTTCCCCTTGGCTTTAAGACACAGAACATAGCTTACAGTGTATTGATTCCTGAGACCTAAGGCTACCTAAACAGAAGTCTCATTTCCTGACTGATTTTGTAGCTTGCTTCCATTCTGCATCAGAATAAAGTGTAATTTTCCTTTAGTAATTTTCTGAAAAGAAGGCCCAGAGAGTGTAAAGTGGATATGTATGCAGCACCTCAGCCAAAACAGCATTCTGAGGAGCCTTTTACTGAAAACACCTCTTCTGATGCAAACAGTATGGTTTAATATCATCAGGTGATTGAACAGTCTTTTTCTCTCCATGAACATTTTAATACTGTGCCTGTAGCTTGTTTGATCCTTTGTCATTTGCCAGCACGTTTGTCAAAAAAGTCTCAGTGAGGTTTTAAACTCTTCAAACTTCCTTGATAATGAAAATAATTTAATCACATTAAAATGACTTTAAGTATAATGAGAACTTGCTCATTAGTTATCTGGTCTCTATAGAATGATGAGAAGCTGAAGATTTATTTTGAATTGTTAAATTTATATAATATAGTATCAGATTTATATTCACAGGTTGTTTTTTTTCCTTGCTATTCTACATAAATCCTCTGATTTTTTTTTTTTTTGCATTTCACTCTGGTTTCTTCAGCAAATATATTTCTTGGCTGTTTTGAAATATTTTGCTACAGCAAAATAATATTCTGTTGCTTCAGTTCATGAATCAGTGATATTAAAAGACTTGAAAACTAATTTCATGGTGGAAAAGTATGCTATTCACAAATGACTCCTCTATCAAAGCTTTGTGTGACTCCTGTATCAAAGCTTTTTTCTAGGCACATCTAGAAGAGCTCTCTCTTTTGCTGGGACTGAGTGTAAAGCCAGCAGTGTTTCCATGTGCTGCTCTCGCTCTCATGCTGTAGCTTTGGGCAAGTTTGTTGTAAGCAGCCAAACGATGCCCCAGGCCAGAAAAAGAAAATTCAGATAACATAGAGCCACTGTGTATTAGCTTGGTCGTTTCAGAATTGTAGCAATTAAGCAAAAAAGTATTTCAAAACCATATCAAGTTCATTTCAGAATACTAATATTTAAAGTTGACCAGTTAAGTTCAATGAAGTTTAACATGTTAAGAGATTTTTTAGGGCTTTTTTATGATTGCACAAGAGAAAGTCTCCATTCAGGGAGGAAGGTACTGTATATAACAGTTAACTGTTACTCAGCGGTCACTTATCAAATAAACTATTCACATGTAAAAATATAAGCTTCTAAATGGCATGCAAGATATATAGGCTATAAGGTCCATTAAATCCCTTCCCTGCATGAGCACTGTTCATTTGTGAAGTGGTTGACTTTTTATATGAGAAATGCAAAATATTTTTAAGAATTTGCTTATATTTGTAAACAACCATTTGACAAAGAATTAATTAGATATTTTTCTGATTTTTTTAAATTACCCCACCAGCTTTGCCTTCAACTAAGAAGCAAATTTTTAAAATTAACTAAGAAGCAAAATGTCTCCTCGTAATGTATAGGAATATTCTTTTTGAATCTCATATGTCATCTTTTGCAGCAAGACCAGAAAAGGCAGAACACAGAGAGAAAACTCAAAGAGAAGTATTATTTCAATGTTTTTCTTACACTTTTTAATTCACACTTAAATGAAAATGCCACTGGGCTCCAATGTGATATTACTACTATTTGTTTTGGTAGAGAAAAAAAATTAAGCTTTCATTTTAAAGCCTAAACTGGAAGATTGATATGTCTGAGCCCTCATGTTAGCCCTCATGGCCTAATGGTAGATACACTCCCACCCCAAATCAAATAATCTGAATAGTACGTGTTCTAGCTCATAAACAGCCTGGAGGCCCTTAAATCCTGTAATACACATACAGCTTTTAAAACTTGAACTTGAGATGCATAAAAGAGAAGAGGCAGGGAGTGTGGAGTTTAAACTTGCATACACTGAGATGTTTGATGTTATGCTGTAGTCCTGTTTGGGGTAAATTTAGTTATTCAGTAAGAGTAAAGCATATAAAAAAGTACCAGGCAAACCTACAATTCTTCTTGTCAAGTGGTAAGTGGTGAGAGAGAGGAAGAATGAAAAGAGGAGACATGTATCTGCATGGTGATATGAATCTAATTAAAATTTTGCCAGAAAAAAAAATCTTGCTTTTTAATGTGAGGCTACATATGCATTTTTACTCATATTTTGATAATGACTTACAAGCCACAAAATTACCTAATTTTAAATCTCACCCCACAGTCAGCTTTAAACCAAACACTTTGATCAGATAACACTTTAAAAATCTTATAAACTCATTTGCTTATATATATAGGTTTATCAGCTTGCTTAGATACCAAATCTGACCCATGTTTTTTTAGGGGATGAACATAATGTTTGGAGGGAAAGAATGAATGTTGGTAGCCTTATTTAAAGTGCAGAATTTTTGTATTATATCAAACCCACATCTTAACTGGTCACTTGAAATATACCCTTTCAAATAAAATGTTAGAATGCCTCTCCACACTTCAAACTAGAATAGCTTCCAGGAAAATATGGAAACATAAACACAACTACTGAAGCAATTCTATTGAATAAGAAAAAAATATCTGGAATAGCACAAAAATCTAAAGAACAATCAAATCAAACAAAGTACCTCCTGATATACTCATGGTAATTTTGATTCCTTTTGGGAGTAAATGTATATTTTAAGATATTTTTAAGCTTCATTAGTGAGCAAACAAGCTCTCTCTGTTCCATTTACTCAGACACAAAACGAACCAAACAAGCACAACAAAGTAAATACAAATATAAAAATAAGAATTCTGGTGTTAAAAATTTAGATTTACAAAAATAATTACTGTTTCCCATTTTTCAGCTGTAGACACGACAATATATTTCTGTTCTGTGGATCTCCATGGCTGCTCTTTGGCACTTCAAGTGGACATGGCAGAGGTAGTTGATCTCCTTTCCAACCATCTGCATCCACACTTCTGGAAGAGGATAGAGATGTTTCTCCATCGTGTGACATGGTCATGGTGATGTTTACATCCCTTAACCTCCTCTTTTGCATTTTTCTGCATCTGCTTATCATATGGCACACTGTGAAATTGTCATTAAGCCATCAGACAAGGAATGATGTTGTACAAATGAGATGTTTTCTGCTTGAACACATATTTAATATTAACTGCTGTCAGTGATCCTACAGCCAACTCTTCTGGCATTGTGGTAAATATTGAGCATCTCACTTCTGAGCATAATCATCTGTGTTGCTCCATACATTTGTTGTCATAGTTCAAAAATCATTAAATGAAGCAGAATCGAGATTGACAGTAGATGATCTAATGCTGGAAAATTTGTCCTATCTAGATGAATATATGGAAATGATTATGCTATGCTTGCTTGTATGCTTGACCAATTTTAATAGTTCTTTTTATATACTATTATTAATATCTCTCTTGTATAAGTTGGGAGAGATATCTCTTGTTCATTTAAGTTCAGATGAATAGAAGTCTTCTGAAAGACTGAAGGATTAATACGATTCTTCAAGCTATGATACAATATATATTTTTCTATTATTGTTTGCAATTTCTGTGGAAGTCACTGACATAACAACCTGAAGCATCTAAGAAAGTTCAAAATCTTTTAAAGTTTAATTTTATAATGGCAAAATTCTCTAAATAAATATTTATCATGTGTTGTCACTCAGAACACAAAAAATGGCAAAAAAATTTATATTTCAAGCATAACTGGTGTAAGTTATTTTGTGTAAGTTCTGCATAAGCAGAAAACCACCTCTGGCATTATAAACTCAGTAATCATAAAGGCCAAGGATTCTTAATTTAATTGTAAAATCATATCCGTGCAAGAGCCTTTTGCTTTCTGATATAAACCTGGACTTACAGTTCAGCATGGAAAATACCTATACACACAAAAAACTTTATTCCAGTGTTCATTGCTGAATTTGGTATGATTGATCATGTTTCTATATCTTCATTCAGGAGTGAAAATTTATTATGATCTAGCTTCCGTGTTTTTTTTTCTTGGTTACATCACTACCTAACCCAGGGAGAAGGGTGAAAAGTAAAGTAAATTTGAGTAAGAAATCTTGTTACTGGCACAAATTATGTTTTTCAGTAAAAAAATATCCTCAGGTACAAATCAAAGAAACAATACAGAACTAGATGAAAAAAACAGACAAGTGTGTTTCTAAGGCGAATACTTAGGTATTTTGAATGAATGCCCTACACATTATTTCAAAGCCTTTGAGGTTGTCTTAGGCAGTGTCTGAACTCCAGAGTGATAACATGAATGATTCTGCCCTAATAAAGTTTAAATACTGAAATCTACCACTGCAATTATAACCAAGCAGTGTTTTTAATACCATTCAGCAAACCAGTGTAGTCAGAGGCTACTTGAAAGCAATAACAAAGAAGTTAGAAATTACAAAGTTTCCATATCTCTATTAGCAAACACAGAGGACACCTATAAAATTGGTGTGTAAAACATCCTGATCATGCCAGTGTTCACTCTTAGTAGTGTTATACATTTGCTAAAAGGGGAAATTAGATAATCATTTTACCTTATTGAGAATGCATTTTTCATGCATGAAAAGTGGACTTATCTTTTACTTTGTATAAAATCCTATTTTTTGTTTAATAATTTTATCAACTTGTCATAGCTGATCTTTGTTTCCATTTTGTTTTAATGAAGACCTCAACAATGCAGATCTTAATTTGCATTGCTCCATATATAATTGATGTTTCAAAGATGTGAAGTGCATTGAATTGTAGCAGAATGTTACTTATGAAATTTTTGGAATATTGTTATCACAAATATGATTTGGAAAATATGCTTTACAATGTCCAATATAAACCCATAAAATAGTTCTATGAAAGTGAGAGTTACGACTATCCTTCACTCATCCTTTTTGTCCCTTAGCAATGCAGAAGCTTTTTCGTTTTTTTAACAAATTAACATGCCAGCTGTATTACCATATGCAAATATAGCAGGAAAGAAAAGGAGAAGAAAACTAGTCACAATGTATGAATGTGTAGGAGGAAGAAATGATAATACCATTGAAATTTGCTTCATTCTGATATCAAGCGACATGGAGAAAAGATCAGAAAACCTAACCTCTTAACCTCTGGTGCTTGGAGATCAATGTGAAACAAGTTCTACATCTCTGTAGATCTGGGGACATCTGCTCTCTACATCCCCTATTTGTCTCCCTCTCTCTCTGCAAGGGCAATGGCTCTGGCTACAGTGCTGTGGTTTCCAGACCGTATGAATTCAACAGCAGGCAACTGTTCAAAATCACCTCATTTGACAGTATTGCACTGCCATGGCACAGGAACCACAGGCACAACAGAAATGTGTGAGAGTTTTATGTCAACTGATATATTCCTAAGAGAAAACTAAACAAAACAAAAGCCTTCACTTTACCCCGTTGAAAAAATCATCAATAGAGTGACTGCTGCAAGAAGACAAAAATAAAAGTGAGAAGCAAAAGCAATTAAAATGTGAAAATATTCCAGAACAAATAAACATCCAGATGATGCATTTTACTATTAAAAAAAAAAAAGTATATGTAGTACTGAGTCCAAATGGTTTGAGTACATCAGTATTATCCACTGTGACTAGGTTGAGAAATTATTTTTTACCTTTTATTGATTTAAAGTGTTGAACTGACAGCAGGTCTCAAGTATTTAGCATGTTCTGCATGTAAGCACAAATAGAGCCACAGATGTTAGCATGTCAACTAGGCATGTCTCTAGGTGCTTTATTGGATCAAAACCTCAAGTTCTGTGGCTCAGTAGAGAAATCTCAGCAGTTTCACATTCAACAGTGAATTTCAGTGACAGCCCGTTGTGCTGTAGGGCCAATCAAAATTTTTCTTTTCAAATTACCATGGAGAAGAGTTTTTTTCTGTTTGTCTAAGTGTTCAGTTACTCACTGCACAGTTATGCTTACCAGCAGAGCAAACAGGGGACATGTAGCTTCTTAACTTTTTTATAAAGATCCCTTTCAGAATTCAGAGTTTTAAATTGATGATAATTTTGTTCTTAGAAGGCCCCTGTTCCGAAAGATATTTTTGTATAGTAGAATACTGTGGACCCTCATATCTGAAGAGTATTCACAGAAGCAAATACTGACCTCTTAAGGCAAATCTCCCTGGATTTCTTCAGTTAGCAAGGGAAAAAAGATATATTTTCTAGAGGACAATTCATAGTGGTTGATTTAGACACCTCTGAATCACTCTTCCAAGGACCTATCCTTGTGCATGGATTACTGAGGAAGTCACGGGAAATTAGTCTCATGAGGCCAGTTAGTCTTTATGATTACTGTCTGTAGCCTTATATTTTATCTATATATCATGAATCGCAGCTGAGCCAGAGTTGCCAGGTGATAAGATTTGGACCATTAGTTCAGGAGACAGTAAAATGCTTCCACTTCATATCACTTTCTTTGTAGCATTTTATGAATGACTGCTAAGTAAACAAATGCACATTTCTTTATTAAAATAAACATATATTGTGTTACAGGTTACTCAGAAATTATAGTAATATACAATCAATGTCATATATTTGCAGTCATGTACACCCACTCGAAGTATGCTAATAGTATACTGAAAACATACAATTTTGAATCAGACCCACAACATGATGGCAGTAGTCTTTACTATTTCTTAAAAGGCATAATGGTTTGAATCAGAGTCAAACGCTTCAAGAAGCTTATCATCTTTAACATATAAGAAAAAATTTTCACAAATGAATGACGAGTAAAATTATGGGCCTAGGATAAGCAATACTATAGTAGCATCATAGCAGTTATTTTGTTATTTCAAACCTAGCTGGATTATCAAAATTATAAATATATTAAAAAAGTAATATTTTCCCTTGGTTTCATCCTTAAACATATGTTAAAAAAAAAAAAAGGTCATTTCAAAGAAGCAATTCACAGCATTTGAACAAAACATTATTTCTGAAACATTCTTCTCCAAAAAAGTAAGTACTGGAGAAGCTCATGGATAGTGATTGCATATGTAGTATATGAGCAGTATTTTCTGTTTTCAAAGAGGTGTTTCAAACAAATCCAATGAAAAAGATCCAAATGCAGATACTTTTGAATATGATTTATTAGAATAAATTTTCCAAAACAAAAGCATTATAATTCACACAAACCAATATTTATATATACAATAATCCACCTTCTCTTACTTAGAAAAATTATCATTAGAAAATTCCATTCTTATGCATATGGACCTGATTCAGCAACACATTTCTAACATCAAGGTGCAGAGCCATCAGAATTTTTACTGACTCTTTTGTCTTACCGTGTAATGACACCTCTTCGCTTTGAAATGAGACAAAGCAGAACCAACCACAAGGAAACAAACCATAGCAAATGCATCACTTTCTTCTGCAGGCTGTGTACACCTGCATTACAGTTAACAGTACAAATTCATTGCCCAAAAACATACTAATATTTATCTAGTTTAAGCACCATTATTGTCTCAGTTACAGAATCTTAGATTTCAGCATGGACAAGAAAACTGATAGGAACCTTTCATAGGAACCTTTCATCTGTGCACTGAACTTCATATTACCATGTATATCTTAGGGCTTTCCAAATAAGTTAATTTCACTTCATATTAAAAAATATTCCATTATTTAAAATGAATATCATGAGAACATCACATTTTTGAATGAGATTGATGAATATAAGAAATGTACCAGAATATCTACTTTACATAGCAGTTTCAATCTAAGTACCTAAACAATATATTAAAATATTCCTCTGCTATTTTCCACTAACCCGATGAAAATAAACTCATAATCATTATAAAATCCTGCCAACCTACAGAACTAATGGAAGGAAAACCAAACAAAATAAAACCAAGCAAGTCAACAAACACCTCTTTGGTTGCAACAAACTTTAGGAAAAGAAAGATTTTTGTGCCATGATGCTAATAGAATATATGTGTTTTTAGATGTTGTGTTGCAGCATCAAGGCATAAATGTGAAAAGTATTTCTCCTATTTGGATGCATGTAGATATCCAAACAGGAGAAATACCTGTTTGATTCAGACAACTGCTGACATAGGTGTGGCAATGTTGTTGGCCAGAGTCACAGTGCCCAGTCAGCTGCTCTCTTTCTTACCCATGTGTACTCTAGAAATAAGAGCTAATATACACCATAATATATTGTGATAGAAATAATATCTAATAAAACTGTAGCTACAAGATCCTGAAGAAATAAGCACATCATTCACCTCTAGGAATAAGTCAGGCTTTTTCCCACAAAGCAAAATATGTCCTTTAATGAGAGTGGCCACATTCTTCCTTGATCTGACAGTACACCAGATACCACACTGCTGCAATATTAATTTGATACCAGAAAGTATCAGCACATTGAAAAGCTGTGTCTTAAAATGACCAGAGAAAATCATGTTATCGACAGGAAAGATCAAATGTTACAGCTCATCCTTTGTATACAAGCTGTTAATGAAAAGACTCTCTGTTATTTCTTATTTTTATGCAAAGCAACTACAAACAGAAAATCATGTTCTGTACAAATTGCACTAATATGAGCAAACTGGCTAGAAGTACACTTGCCAAAAATTCAGCTAACATGTCTCCATTGTCACATTGATTAACATCCAACACCTGTGCCAAGCAGGTTGTAAAATTGTCTTTTGCTCAAGTCCAGTCGATATGCTGATGTACAGGATAAGAAAATAGGAGCCATCTTACTCCCTAAAGAACAGCTTTATCCATGGCCATTTGGATAGGAGTTTAATTGCCTCATAGGAAGCAAAAATCAGTAGTATTACATATTAAAATTCCACATGAGACTTCACAAGTGGGAGTAGTAAACCCACTTTTTCTTCAATGTGATCTAATAGTTTGACCTTTATTTAAAATGAAATTTGCATTAATGACCTTAGAAATTTGCAATTTCTTTTTATCCCCACAGTTTGTATAAATACTTTAAATTCTAACCAATTAATTTTCTGTTTCAACTTATTCTGTAGTACTTGAAACTTGATAGGAAAATTTATTTACTTAACCACAAGCAAAAGGTAAACAAGGAATTAAAATAGTAAGAATTTTAAATCATAGACTATAGAGACTGGTTAAATTCAATGGTCAGATCTTTAAGATATAAGTCATTAAGTTGCACAACTTTGTTGCAAGTTTCAGAAATTTGTAAGAGATTTAAAACTAAATGTAGTAGAATAAACCATGCTATATACAAATGCATTTTATTTTATTTATATCTTCAATTGTTAGTGGTAATTCTAGCCACTAATATTCATTGCAATTAATGTAAGTATAATATCATTCTATCTTTTAAATTCTGAGATATATTATCTAGTTAAATGATTAACAATTTAATATTAAATTACAAGTACCTCAGAAATATAGAAATTCCACTGATGCATGCAAAGGAAAGCACTTACAATAAGAGAAAATTTAATTAAAATAAGAGAATGATTTCACTTTTAAGTTCTCCTTTGCAAATAAAGACTGAATGTTCCTAGGACCTTCCAAGTACTTGTAGATCGAGGTTATTTGCATTTGAATCTTTATTAATACAAGTGAGAGAAACTTGCTGAGTCCTCTCCTCTTCTGTTTGCATTTGGATTTCTGCAGAACTGAATCCTGACCCTGCAAAAATTTCTGCAAAAGTTTAACAGAAGTGGCCACACAGACGTCAGTAGGACCATTCTTTTAAAAAGGCAAGCATCTGCATAAACATCTGTAGATTCACAGCTGCAAAAGGTCAAAATCAATCCCTCTCTTATTTGCCAGCATTTTGCGTAGAAGGCCATCAACTACCAAGGCAAAACAACATACAAAATCTGATGCTGAAACAGCAAGGGGTGCTTGCAGAATGTTTTAAAATCCCTTACTAAAATAAATTTATAGTCAGAGCAACAGAAAATTTGGGAATAAATAATCTCGGCAGTAATATGCTTCACAAGTCAAAAACTAGTACTTTATTTAGGCATCATCATGAATTTTACAGGAGTATTGAAGCTTCTTTTCCTGATCATATGAAGCTCTTCCTTGCTGGATGATACGAATTTATCTGTTAGTGTTAAAAAATGCATCAAATGAAAATACCTCTGAAGAGCACACCCTTTTTTTTTTCCTTTGAGCTAGATTGCACAGGAGTGAGACATTCCTAAAAACAGTGTGCTCTGATTTGTGGAGTTTCAGTATCACAATATATTAACAGTGTGTATGGAAATAGCTCTGAGAAATAAAGTTTGACATTTCCTGTAAATGGTCTTCATAGCTAATTATTTGGCAAATTTTTTGCTTCTCATCTTGAAAACAAAAAAGACCCAAACTTGTAATTTTAAGACGACAACATTCACTTCAGTCCTATAACCTGTTTACCTCAACTTGCATAAATAATATAAAAAGCATTAGTAAATATTAATTTTTTAACATATTTATGACACTCTATGCTACATTTTCAGTGCAGTCAAACCTCAAGGGTTGAATATGAAACTAAACACAGACGTTATTTTTCTTTAATGGTAATGAAATACATAACATTCCGGGATACCAGGGTCATTAATTTCACATAGCCAGTTCTAGAGTAGCTATCCCTGTACAATTAATTGTTGGTTTTGCTTTCTTAAATATTTTCAATTATGCTGTCAGCAATATGCAGCTTCACTGGGTTGTTGCACCATTCTGTATCAAGAACCAACCCTTTTATGTATAGTCCTGAGACCACTGACACCATCCTGTGCCTGTGTACTTGCAATGCTATTTAACATGCTGGCTCCTCCACTGCAACCTTGAGATGGCTCACTTTCAAATACATTCTTATTGTGGAATCAGATTCTAGTTCCATTCTACACTCTGGGGATTTCTAAGCTTACTTGTATGTGCAACTGTAGCCCTTTCTCAATTACTTATTATTGATATGTAATTACAGAAATATTAATGGCAATCATCAAAGCTGTTCACCCTAATTCATTTGAGTCTTTACCAGCTTTTATTAAAATACTGAATTCACAGTACTAGTGAATGAAATTATAATAATCCTAGATGTGTGAGCATTATACAATTAATACTGAAGTACTTAGCATTTTTAATTTTATACATTAATGTCCAAATATGCTTTTTCTCCATTCTCAAATACTTATGCTCATTTAGAACCAAAGATACATGAAGCACATGACAAGCCAATGACAGTTAAAGCTTCACATTTTAATCCTATAAAAAGAAGTATCTTGGGAAAAAAAAAAGAAACAAAACAATAGATTGATTTTGTATTGATTTGATTTTAGTTACAGGATAACTCCGAAACACCCAGTTTAAGATATATTTTAAGAGCCAAGTTTAATCACGTAACTTAACTCAAACCTTTTGTTTCTTTTTCCCCTGTCTGTAATTTTTTGTGACTTAAGTGACCATAAACTTCATAATTCTTCTTAAAAATATGTTCCAGTTCTTCTATGGTTATGAAAACCTATAGGCACTTGCTGCAAAAATTCTTGCTTTCTACAAGATGAAGCAACCTGAAGGTCAATTAGTTTCTGAAGCTTATTTCATAGGACCACTATATACTATAAATTACAAAATGCAACCTGCTTATCATAGGTCTAGTACTACTCCCACTGAAGTAGCTAGGCATTTTCCCATCAACTCCAGTGGGAGTTCAATGAGACTTTAAAATAAATTCTATTCTATTTTCTTAATATTTCTGTCCTCCTCTTAGGTCAGATCATCTGCCCTGCATAATGAGAAATTGAAATACTTACAAAAGTGTAGGAGAGACACTATTGATATTGCATAATTTAAATTCTGCAGTCATCTAATTTTGCATTAAAACCTAAGACAATGTCAAGTACAACAACATATCCAATACCTGCATTTTGATGTGTTGAATTGTACCTCAGCAATTCTGCTTTTGCTTCACTGGTTACAAATGACACTTAGGTTATCAGCTTCAGGTATCAGTATCTGCATCAATTGTAACTTAAATTTTTGAAGCTAAGTACCTAGGTTCTTAGTATGCCCTTTTGGTACTTATCGTCTTCATTCCCCAGAGCTGACAAGAATCAAGGACAAGGTCATTCACAGACTTTGGCTGAGATTATGCCCATGTACTATGAGCTGTGAAATATTTGAAAAAAAACTAATGAAATTATAGAACTTGAAAAAGTTTGTCATTTAAATTCAGATACTGTGCTTAGGAACTGAATTGAAATATTCAAATATTGGAACTTCACTGAAAATGAGAACACAAAAGTTAAATTCTTCATATATTGTCAAAATGACAAACTTTTAAAAAAAATTATGGAGAGTGAGTATATTATTTTTTTTTGCCAGACATGTAGGGGAAAAAATCTATCTTGAGAATATGAATGTTTGAAGTAAACTGTTCTGTGGCCAGTGTGAGCTGCTTTTAGTCAGAGAAGTAAGATTTAATCTTGGTGTGTATGTTTACACTCCTGATTTGTGAATGTTAGTGCCCTTTCCACTGAATCAATCATACTGTAACTTGTGGTTTCAATTGTTTGGAGCAATATTTTGAGTTTTCAGATAATTGTGTTTTGCATTGCACGGGTTATTTCATTTTTGAAAGATCTGTTTCGGAAAGTTGCTCATGAAGCCAATATCCATAAAGCACTGGTACTAGTTTTTCTATTTTCTTTCAAAAGAACACTTTCTTTACAAAACATTAGAAATATAGGAAACATTGCTTTGCATTATATTTTTCTTAGCAACCTGTGGAGTACCACTCTAGAAAAATTATGTGAACTGGCTCCAGACAGTTTGTGGTGAGTCACTGCCTCTTTCCCTTTGTGGCACTGTTTTTACATGACACAACTTTTTACACAAAACACAATTCATTGCTGTGGAGTATACATAATAATAATAATAATCATCATCATCTTTGTCTCTTTTTAATGATATTAATGTAAATGGGTTCATGCACAACTTTTCAATCTCGTCTCTCTTGTCCTTCATACAAATGGAAGAAAAAACATTTGCATGTACTTTATATTTTATTTGAAGTGGAAAGATTACTGAGAAATAAGATTTTTACCCTTCATCTGCAATTACTAGTTTCTTTGGAAGCCAAACTGGACTGATAATTGCTCTATAAAGTCTCATTAGACAACCTCACAATTTCCAGAAGGTTGAAGATCTACTGTTGCTTTTGCTAATGAGCATCTTTTGAACTAGAATATTGTGCACACCAATATTCAGTTATGAAGTAAACAATGAAGTAAAGAGAACCCTTTTGCATTTTCAAGAAATGGACAGGCAAGCTGGAGCCATATTTTAAAAATATGTTGAATGAGAAACAGCTCATTCAAGGCATACCTAGCACCACATTTTTCCATGAAGAATAGAGAAAAGAAGTTAGAAAAGTTCATTTTGGAAACAATAATGTGTTGGTTGTGTTTCCAAAATGCAGTCATCAGGCTTCTGCAGCTTTCTGACATCCTATGGAATTGTGATAGCCTCAAATACAGACTACACTAATTTCACATAATTGTTATTTTCATTGCACTTCTTATGCCTGCTGGGCTGACCGGCAAGCAAAAATTTAGACCTTCATAGTCTCATATTCTGTTTAAATACTGTCTGCATATTTATATTGCACTTGAAAATTTCAGAGGGAAAGAATATATCTGCATAAGGAAAATGCCAATAGAGTATAAGTGTAACAATATCAATACAGTTATTACAATATCAATACTGTTATTAATAATAACAACACATTAAAACCAGCCTTAATATAAGATTTGCTTATAAGCTCCAAGTCATCTCACATTTTTGGCAATATATTTTGTCAACATTTTCATACCTAAAAGTTGTTGTTCTATTGCACTTTGCCATTTAATAGTTCTAATCCCATGGTTATATGTTAATTTGGTAGCTGACACCACATCATTCAGCAATAAGTTTAAAAATAGCTTTATTCAAAGCTCAGTGTCTTTTCAAATAATATAGTCTCTCCTTGATGCATACGTATATGTCCTAAAAATGTTAACAGTCTTTTATGATGTCATTGATAGAGAATATAATTTAAGAATACTAAATATTTCCATAGTGTGTTGATAACAATCATATCTCAAAGTGCTTGATTCTAATTTTATTTACAAGGCTGTTCTGAATTTAGGGTAGTTTGACATTAAGATTCATTATTCAGCTATTGAGGGGAAAATACCGGCTAACATACTATACTATCTAAAGAAATTATCAGACATCTTGATTATCATAAACTCCATCACAGCTACATTTTATCTATATTATTAATTTCATGAAACTGGGACAGATCCTTAGCCTAGGTAAATCTTTTTCAACGTAACATGTTCTTCATAAGAATACAAAGATAATCTAAAATATGGTAGTTTTCAACACTTCCCAAACTGTTTTTAAGCTCAAGACTTTGATTTTATGTTCATGAATATTAGTTCTGTTGAATTCAGTGAGTCATATTTCTGCTTATGTAATGGCATTGAAATCATTGGAATTAAATCAGGAAAAAAAGGGCCAAACAGAAGCTTCAGCATGTGTCTTGGAGCAGAATACTCATCTAGTGAATCACTGTTGCATCTGTGTGCCAATTTGACCGAAATAGGTATTTCATGAATATACATATTCATATGAGGGAAAAATTTGGGATTGCAATTATGATTCATTTTGTTTTATAATATGTGTTTCAGCAGGTGCTGTGTACTTATTTTCCCAGGTAGAAGTACGTGTGTATATATAAGGAGCATAAGAATCAGAGAAAATGCTTCTATTTAATGACTTTTGGTGAAGATCATGGCAAAGGTCTCAGTGGTATACTTCCCTTCCACATACACTGAGCAACTCACTTTGTTTCATGTCTTTTCTTCACATCTCAAAGTTTTTCTTTTTTTAACAGAGTTTTTCTTATGCTCTTTATGATATTCCTTCTCCTATCCCTAAAGCAGAAATTCTACTTTAATAGTATATTAAAAACCACAACCTAAATACTGCAAGTAGGTTAGGAGAATTCCTTTGGAGAATCTATAATGTTCCTGTACGTAGCTGTTATGTGTGTGGTTGAGAGGAGTCTGAAACTGGGGTGGATCTGTGAGCCTTGTGAACTTATACTACACAGGACTCAGCAACTAGAAAAGCCTGGCATCCAGACACCAGTCACTGCCATATTCCAATTCCAAAGAATTTTTATGCATTAAACTTTGAAAGAGATGTAATATTTGCATCTTAATACCAAGCACTTTTAGTTAATATATGTTATTTCTTCTTCAGAAATTGCCAGAAAGTATATGAAGAAAATTGCTTTTCCTTGAATTATTTTTCCTATAAGTAACAATTTTAAGTTGATCTCAAAATTCTAAACATCCTGTAGTTATTTACATCAATAAAATGAAAATGTGATGTGCATTATACATGGTGCTAGAGAAGAACAGCAGCAGCCTCCACTTATTCTGCACAGCAGATGCAGAAAAGAAAAAAATATTATCTCTTCATAATTTGTTTAATATTTATTAATCCAATTTACCATTCATATTAATAATAGCAGGCAGTTTATTTAGCTGCTGTAACCCAGTAGTTACTACAAAAGAGACCTCTAGCAGCATCTGTAAATATTTATGCATGAAGTATGCTCTTGGGTTTGATGCCCACCAGTATAGCTCAAGCCTGCCATGGATATTTTCTTCTGAAATAACATATTGTTTCACTAGTGTTTATAGCACTTTTGCAGTGAAAGCAGGAGTTTTTCTGAAGACACACTGAATCAGCATCATATCATAAGTATTTTCAGTGATGAAGGATACGGTCATTCCCTACATAAATTCTTCAGTGTAGTGAATTCTGTAGTGATGGCTGCAGTTAAAAACAAACAAACAAAAAACACAAAAAAAATTCCCAAAGTAAATCCTCTGAAACAAACACATATTAATGTTAGGAGCAGAGAATACTCTTCCTTTAATCACTTCATAGAATTGTCCAGGAAAGCTACAGAAATGTAAAAACCAAATTCTTGAAATCCAATGTATTCGGGTAATAGTAAATGTGTTAATACATTTGTAATTCTACTACAAGCGTGTTGATATAAAGAGTTTATGTAGTTTCAGTATGGTCTAACAGAAAGAGAAAACCATGCTGTCACAGTTGCTTAAATTATACGTTTGCCTTCCAACATAGTCTTTCTTCCATCCCTACTCAATGTCTGCAGAGTATCAGTTTTTAGAGCTAACAGGTATGAAGTTGTGAAAAACCACTATAACTTCTCACAGCATTCCAGGAACACTAGGAAGCATAAAGTCTCTACAGCAGTGAGGGCATACTAGGCAAGGATACTGGTTACAGATGCTTTAATGACATAAGTTTCTCTTGGCCAGCTAACATGTGCTGATAGCAAGAGCAAATAAACACCTCAGGTTCCCACTGCTTGTTTTCAGAAGAACAGTAGGAAAATATATTCAGCTTGTAGTGACTTAAGGCAGGTCAGAAAAATTCCAATTTCTTCCCAGTCCTGGCAAGCATTTGATTAAAAGACTATATACCTTTACAACATTACTTACTGTAAAAAAACTTCTGCCAGGAAAAGATCACTTTCTGTAGTTCTTGGAAAATACCAAACCTTTAGGAAGAACCATTTATTTTATTCAAAAGACTTGAAATGAAAGCAGCTACTTCCTCAATTATATATTTGTTTATCTTTTCCATTGCCACATCTGGGTTTTCCTGTGATACACACAAAGCCCTTAGCTCACAGATCTGTCATGTGCCCTCTATTTAAGTGTCTACAAGTTTCTATCTACTTTTACAAGAATTGCATAACTACAGAACTACAGCTTTCATGGACTAACCCTTACCCCCATTCCCCATCCCCCTGTGCTACTCCAGGGGTGGGAAGAGTGAATGAAGGAGCGAAGTTGAGCCTGGAAAAAAGAGGACATGTTCTGTGGTGGATCAGGCACAGCCCATTCCCCTTGAAGGTGCTGCAGCCCATGAGGAACTCACACAAGAGAAGAACAGAACATGAAGAATGGAGTATTAATGCAGAATTAAACCTTTGTCCTGGCTGCAATGTCACTGCCTGCTGTCTCACTGAAGGCACTGAGTGCCAGGAGCAAGAACAAGCAAGGAGAGGGTGGTGTCTGGAATGAAGCTGAGCCTGGGAAAGGGGGAGGAAAAAGTGTTTACCCTTAGTGTGTAAATGTTTGATTCTTTTTTTTTTTAATTTGGTTTTGTTTCCTGCTACATGAATCAGTAATTAAATAGTTATTTTAATTGGCAATAAATTAAGTAAATTGTTCCAAGTCAAATCTGGTTTGCCTGCAACAGTAACTGTAACCTCCCAAATCTCCCCTTCTTTAACTTGCTCCCATTTTTCCTTTTTTCTCCCCCTGTCCTGATTAGGGGGAAGTAAGTGAACAGCTGGATAGGCCTTTGGCTGCCAGCCAGTGCCAACACACCACAGGGTAAAATTTTATTTTAGACCAGCTATCATTTAGAAAGCACATGTGAAAAAATTTCTATTACCATCCTTGCTGCGACAGATTCAGCTATGAAACACAAAGCAAATGGGACTCTGACTGGGGAGAAAGCATCTTTCCTTGACTACTCGTAATGATAAAAGTATATTTATTAATGATATAGAAGTAAATGAACCAATCTAATTAGTCTTTACATGATGAAGTGATCCAAAACACAAATGATATTTACTGAGAGCCAGCTTCTCATGAGCAAATAGCTACTAGACTGCACAAAAAACATTTATGAAGCCCCAATACTTTTTGCATAGACTCTGAAAAAGCCTTCAGATTCAATAACATACTAACAAAATACAGGAAATAATGAGACTTGGAAGCACTGATAGTATATCTGAGCTAATTTAATTCTGAGCAACTGGAAGATGGGTGTTGCCATAAGTCGTGACCACATAAACATTGCATATACATGTATATCAGTGACACAAAGTACAGCACTTTGCTGCCCAGCTTAACCCTCATGTCTGTCTTCACTGCTAAAAGAAATCTGAGTTTCACTGTGAAGAATATTACCATTGTCCACATCTCTTTTATGAACGATTCTTATCATAAATAAGTCTTCCATGTCTTTCTCTGAGGACCTGGCTGGCTGAAGCTGTAAGGGGAAAGATTGTCACCAGAAGGACCAGAAGAATAGCTCGTATGATCAGTGAGTCTGGCACTTCTCCTAGGATACTAATGTTTTGCATTTTCTTTCAGTATTCAGATCTGAGCATCTTAATTTTTATTAGTACACTAGAATAGTTGAATTTTGTGCAGTTTTCTATTCTCATTGTATCATTACTGGATGGTGAACTTGTTTTTTTAATAAGGATGATGAAACAGTGGAACAGGTTTCCTAGAGAGGTGGTAAATGCCAGATCCCTGGAAATATTCAAGCTCTGACTGGTGAGGGCTCTGAGCAACCTGGCTGAGATGAAGATATTCCTGTTCATTGCAGGGGAATTAAGACTAGATGAAATTTAAATACTCTTTCTAACCCAAACATTCTATGACTATATGAAATAGTTCACAAAATCTTCACTTTCTCTCAACGTACCGTTTCTACTTGCTGTGTGTTCACTGTTCTACTCCCTATATTAGAGCTCGTGTTCTCAGTATCGTAATACTGACCCAGTATGAGAATTCGTTTTCCAAGCTGAAAGGGTGTATAATAACCCCCTTTGTCTGAAAGATAGCCTTCACAGATTGAGATTCTGAAGACAAAGACAAGACAGAGAAACTATCTCCATCATTGCTTTTCCAAGATGCCAAGCAGCAAGTTATAAATTCTAGAAAACTATGAAACACATGCCTAGACCCTAATCCTGCCAGTGCTGTATTAACCTCGTGCTGAAATCACACAAAGTCCATTGATGGATACCTTTTTTAACAGAACCAAGACCTTATGTTCTTCTGCCTATATTATTTTCACACAGTGCTTTCACTCCAATAATTATTCCATTTTAAAATATTTACCATCTACCATTTGTCTAAATTAAGAATTAGCCTGATTGCATTTTTACATTACATCCATTTACAAAAATTGGCCTATTGCCAACAGCTAAATTGATCTTTAAAGACAAGGTTTGTGGAAGATAAAGTTTTTAAGGTTATTCTTTTTTCTCAGTATAGAAATCAAATTGTCCTCCTACTTACTATTCTTTTTAATATCCCAATGAGAGAATTACTATTAATTATAAGATGCAGTGATAGAAACAATGTAAAATGTACATGTGTAATACAAATCATTGTTATCCATAAGTCAAACCCTTAGTCAAGATTTATGTTAATCAATATATGTGCTTTATATAGTACTTCCCAGTGCAAAATTTGGCATATTGCAATACATCACACTCTTTGCTAATTACAGGGTTTTAGAGTTTTCTTCTAAGGAATTCATCTCCACAAAATGCTATCTTTATCACTTTGGTATCCATTAGTGCTGCCATTTCCCATGTATCATGATGCTGTCCTACGCCAAAATTCTTTGCAACACATATGAGTCAGATGGAAAAAATCAGTTCAAGTTAAAACCTGTCACCAGTCATTTGCCTGAGGTTATCTACCGTCCTCGTTGATTTTTGCTCAAATTGGATTAAAAATATAAAATTTGAGAGCCAATCCTGACTGCATTTTTATTATCATTGTATATAAGTTTCAACTTTAATTTTAAAACATAGAAAGTAATTAACTCGCTTTTCAGATGTGAAAATGACAGACATAAAACATGGTATGTTCTTAGACTTTTTTATAACATCAGCAGAAAGAGTCTGTTACTTGGGGATTTTTCCTTTTTGTCTTCTGTAATATACTCTGGTGGTAAACAGAAAATACCTGTCACTAGGAGCTTGTCAAGCAGACTCAACTATCTGTATAAAGAGCTCAAAGGAGATGATGATATAAAGGGAATATAGCAAAAGTCTACAAACCTGTGAAGAGCATAGTGGACATGCAGGAACTGTTCAGTTTATTCTTTGTTCCATTGCTCAGACTTGTGATCTTCATTTGAAGCTACTAGGATACAGATTCAGACTAATCAAGTGCAACTGATTCTCCACATCATAGGAAACAGATTGGCAGTACTCCTTGACAAAAAATGCTGTGGATAAAAAAACTATGTAAGTTTAAGGGAAGATTGAGCAAGTGTTTGGGATAAACTGAAGCCAAATTTAGGATGGAAAGGTGTTCTGTCCCATTATAGCTGTACATTTTCCAAATTTATGAAGCAAACACAATGCAAAGTCAATTGTCTTGGTTTAAGTGCATTTTAAATAAATGTTCATTATATCAGAACTTCATTAGCAATATCTGTCGTTATATCATTTAAACACGGTATTTATTAGTACTTTTTACTCTGAAACATAATAAGTCCATACATATGACCTTTAAAAACACTAATGGTCCCAGACTGTGCCAGATGACTTATCTAAAAAAAATTATAATGTCCATGTTTAGTATACTGACACTATTACCATCATTTGTAGTTGACTACTTTCCCATTGAAACCTGTGACTGATTTACTATCTAATAGTTCTAAGGGAAACTCTTAACAAAGTTTAAGAAAGATAAACTTTCAAATCTGTAATTTTAAGGTTTTATTTCCAAAGGTGAATCACCCTGCATCATCATCTTTTGAATCATTTCCAGTTGTAAAAATGTTCATTTGGCAATCCTAACTGATTTGGAGGTCAAATTTGTTTTCCATTTCCACCTTCCACTTTTCTGCTATCCACTAATATTATTTTCTGTAAATTTCTTTATTTTCTTGATTGTGCATTCTGAAATGCATAAATATAACACCAAGATTGTTTTTTTTTTTAATTTGTTACTATATAATTGAAACATATTTATGTTAATTAATTCAGATTCATTGCTCAGGTTCCTTAAATTTTTCACTTCTCATTGTTTAATTCCCTTGGGTTTACTTCCTTGTCAGCAGTTTTTATCCTGCCTTTTCTCACTGGTCATGTTCTGTAAAAAAAAGCTTTGTGTACTATCGAACCAAGACCTCTTTTTACCACATCTGAGCTTGTTTGACTCAGAATAGGGCTAGCCCATGCAATCATATAACCAGCACAAAATAAGTGAACTCTATAGCCTCCCTCCAAGTCTGTTTTACTTTCCTTTTTATATACCTGTGACCTAGTTCATTTCTATTACCTCTTTGCTATAAGGTTATTCTTTGTTCCATATCCAGATTCATACACTAATGATTTCCTTCTGTTTCTTAGCATGTAAAATATTGTGGCCTGGGTTTCCTTTTTCTTGATTCCATAAGCTCTTTGTTTTGTAAAATTCTTAACAACACCATGAAAAGAAAAGATATGGCAAAGGTCATAGTAATATTTTTCCTGACACTTTTTATTCATTATTGGTGAGGCATAATTAGCACAGTGTCATAAAATTATCAAGATACCTATGATCAGAATGAGCTGGGTATTTAATACATCCAAAGTATAATCCTCAGGTGCTTGAAACAGTAAGAATTAGGGCTTTTGATAACCATGCCAGCAACCAAGGGACAGATTTGCTGCTATTATCTACAAATCCTAGCCTGTATTAGAATATGAAAGTGGACTAAAGGATTATATGCTTGCTATTCACCAAAGTATTCTTATCACAAGCAATTTACTATACTCTTCTCCAAATCATTTCATGAATGGCACTTTCTGAGCTCAGAGATGTTATTATGGTATTTCATTACCAGATTTTGATTTGTAGAAAAATGTAACCCATCAAATAGTGTCAAATATGTAAAAAATTGATTTCCTGGAATTTTAGGATGGTAGAGGGGCCTGCTTGTGTTCTGTTCAATTCTGCAACTCCTGTCTGAGAGGCTGGAAAAGATGAGATGTGCATGAGATATAGCAAAAGCCACTAATTACCATCCATAGGCATTTCACAAGAAGATTATGCAGTAAAGGACGTAAAGTTGTAGAATAGATGGTTGTTTGTCTCAGATTAAGGAAAAATTATTGGGTGACACACTCATAGGGAAAGAATTTATAAAGATACAGATGTGAATACAAGGTTTTGGTGCACTCAGGGTACTGAACCAAAATTTAAAATGGAGGAAAATATGGTTTCTATGCATCTTGCAATATTATATTTGAAATTGTTGCAATAAAACAATGGGGATGTATTTTGACAGATTTAAAAAAAAAAAAGATAGATGGTAATTTATTAATTCAGGCTAGCTATATACAGAAAACTATACACAATCCCCAAAACAATACTTATTAAATAAGCATAAAATTCTTCTACTGAGTGGAGAAAAACCCTATTTATTGTCCTATTTATTATTTACTAACCATTTTACTTATACACTTTCAGAATTAATCCTGATAATCATATAGAATATCAAGACTGTCTTTATTGATAACTTATGAGGGATTACAGAAATCACAAAGGGTTTTTGCCTATGTGAAATATTGATAATGATATTTCAGTCTTTTGGGAACTCTTACCTCTTCAATCCCTGGTAAAATGTCAATCCACAGACTACACTGAAAGAGATAGAGGCACTGTGTCCTGCCTGCCGCAGAGATTCACATTTGTCTGTGTCAAACCCTTCTGTTAGAGTTGAGAATACATCATTTTCTGGCTGATCCACTCCCAGTGACTAATTCCATACAGCTCTAAATATCTTCTGAGAATACCTTGCAGATGCTTTCAATTGCTGTTTTCACCAAGCTGCCAACCCTTGCTTTCCATGCAGGCACTAAGGTAGCTAAAACATATGTTTTCTCCTGTTCTCTGAGTTCATTTTAGAGAGCCAAAGTGAAACAGTGATATATATGGATATCAAAGCATTATAACCAATCTATTGATGTATCAGATCAGTATAGCTTCATATTACATACATATATAAAATCATATTATATTCCAGAATGCTATTACACTAACAACTGAAATTTCTATATATGTCATTTATAATTCATTGCAAAGAAAGTGTCTGTCACAAACTTACTAGGATAAAAGGATGAAAAATAGAATCTGGTCACACTGACTGGACAGTCTATTTATCTGAACTATTTTTAGCTGCAAAAATCTTCTGAGCAATGGAAGGGATCACATTTGCAGTCACTGACAAAGATTGCCCCTTTTCACTGGCAGCTCTTTCTCAGCAGCACCTTTTTCTCTATAGGGGTAAATAGCAAAACATTCCAACCTAAATATTTTATATATGCCATACATCTCTGTATGATACCTCAGCCTCTTTCTTTCTCTATGTACTCTACAGTAGATTGCAAATTATAGAATTTCTACAAAAAACCTAATGATGTACTCCTAATTAAGCAGTTTTAGGAGTGTGCTAAGCACTTAATACGTCCTGCACATGAATCTGATCTAATCTTCCCCCCAACAGGATATTCTTAAGTGACATAAGTTAAGACAGAGTGGAACATAAATTGAAATAAAAATCAGAACATCTGGCAATATTTTTTTCCCTAAGATCACACACACTGTAGTGTAGCTGACAAGTAACTCATGTTAGAACAGTGCAGGTCGACATATGAGCTGTAACTGCCAAAAAGGTTCATGGTTAAAAAAGAGTCATGGTGCTTAGTTTCTAATATAAGAAAATAATTTGTTAAGTGTCACTTCACTGCAATGAAACATGGAGCTTCAAGCACACAAATCCCACAAAACAGGTTTTTTCAAAAGCATTTGGTAATAGGTCAGCTAGTTCACCCTGTTAATATGGCAAGATTAGCAAACCTATTCCTATTTTCTTTGCAAATATATTGTAGTCGATGGAGTGCCTCACTTCCTTTGTAGGAGACAAGTAAAAATACGTTCATTGGTATAAAAAAGTGATTTAAAAAAGTTTGGTAGGAAATGAAAGAGTGGTTTATCACGACTGAATGTCAAGGTACCCTTGATTATTTACCTTATAAAGGACAGGGTAAGACAAACTGTCAGAGAAACACTCCACACACACTGAGTCATGGGATTCAGAAATATCCCTTTGTATTCTAAATTGCATCTCAGAGAAGAGTTTACATGCAGCTTAGTCCCAGACGTGGTCAACATTTATGTCCAAAAGAACACATTCACAATCAATCTCCCACATCACTCACCTAAATTTCAAAGTTTAGTGTGCTATTAGTCACTCTTGCAGCAAGAAATCTCAAAGTCTTGAGGAACAGTCTTGAGAGGTGTTGCTGCTCAGGACAAGATCCTGGCATGCAGAAAAGCTCAACGAGCCCTGTGCTGTGTACTGCTTATAAAAAATGATTACGGCTGCTTTATTTTTAGTAAAGTCCAGTACTTTTAGGTACTGGACTAGACTGCCCAGAGAAGTTGTGGATGCCCCATTCCTGCATGTGTTCAAGGCCAGGCTGGATGGGGCACTGAGTAACCTGGTCTAGTGGGAGGTGTCGCTGCCCATGACAGGAGATTGGAACTGGATGAACCTTAAGGTCCTTTCCAACTCAAACCATTTGATTCTATGATTCTGTGATTGAATTACAGCCATATTTTAATACCACCAAGATATCTGGGTTCCCCATTCCACACCATGTTGCCATTCATCTCCCAAACTATGTTGCTAATTCATCTTCCAAAATCCAGAGTAACCTGGATGCAGCATCTCAGCTCCCACTGGTAGTATGGCTGAAGTGAGGAGAGGGGCAAGTGACTGCATAATGCCACAATGCTTGCAGTGATCGAGGTCATGCAGTTTCTCTAGCAAAAGTGCTCTAATGCTTAACTATTTTTATAGCTAAAAAAAATTAAATAAAATATCATCATGTAAGTAGTGCTCACTTCTTAACCTATTTACAGGTGACTTGGTGAAAACAGTTTATTACTTTCTCTTTGAGGGTATATTCTATATATAATGGCTATTATTTGATCTTTCTGTCTCCTTTTTTTTTTCTACATAAAATAACCCAATTTCTTCAATAACTTAGACAATTATTCTCTGTCCTCATTTCATGCAGCTGATTATTTCCTCCTTGCAAATGTCCTTGTAAAATTGAATCTCTTTTTCTGAAAGTTTCTCTATTTTCTCAAAATTATTCTGAATCCAACTTCATTGTGCTTGCAGATTCCAAAAGGTTGATGTCATCTGTAGATTTAACCAGTGTACATGCCATTTCATCAGCCAAACTGTTAATAATACTGATGAACATATCTAGGGCATTCATAGGCTCCCTTAGAATTCTACTCAGTCCACTCCTCAAGTTTCACAGTAAACCTTTAATAACTATTCTTTCTGTACAGCTTTACAATCAAGTTTTTGCTCCCCTGATAGGAATCCTATGGGGAAAATATAGTAGGCCATATAAAAAGAATTGCAAAAATCAAGCTATACGGTGTCTCCTACTTCTCACCTACAATTCCTACATTTCTTATCTTATAAAATAGCCAGAGCATGAATAGTTCTTGATGAAGGAAAGTTGGTGACTGCTCATTCACCTGGTCATTCTTGGAATGATTAAAAATTGTGATTATTTGGGATTTGAATTCATAGATAGGTACAATACATTGAGCCACATAATAAATAAACCTCATAAAGCACATAATAATAAATATATTTTTATATCTTATATTTTAACTCATAGTATCTTCTAACTAAAGATACTCATAGTATCTTCTAACTAAACATACAGTTTCCAAGTATATTTTGCAATAATATACTTCCAGTGCAACAGCTCTCCCACGTCTTGTTAAAAAAAAATTTCCCTTTTGATGATATACATTACAAATATCTTTTTCAGTTTCTGCAGACTTGCTAATCTTCCACATTTCTATGGGTAACCATTAGGCATCATCTTATAAAGTATCTTTTCTACACAACATGTCATATCTGACTCTTAAAAGCGTGTTGCTATAGTTCTATAATTCAAATTTATAGCACCAGAATTATAAATGTAGCAAATGTACTTAGCTTACATATCATGTCATTCTATTTTCTTCATTGGTCTTTCTATAAACCAGATAAATAAATAAATAAATAAATAAATCACTCAAATAATAACAGGACATATATGGCATGTAGGCAGAATATTCAATTGCTCTTTTCAAATTTGCTCTAGAAAAATTAAAGTCTCTTTTGGAAAATCCCAAGGTTTTTCAAGGGCATATTACCTCAGAAAATGTTAAGGTGGTTTGTTAGTTAAAATATGTTCATTTTTTAAATAGATCATGTTACATTTAGTTATGTGTGATTTTTAGAGAATCAATATAAAAGTGACATAAAAATATATTATAGTGTAATATATTTGCATTTTTAATATATATTATAATGTAATGTATATATAATATATATTATATTATAATATATATATTATATATATATTATATATATTATAATATAATGTATACATATTATCATGCAATATGTTTACATGTTTTAATGTTATATAAACTGGCTGAGGCATTGTTTCCAAGTAGTCTTGTTTCCAAGACTAACAATTGGTGCATTTTCATTAAGAATTATTTATGGGGCTTGACTGTTTTTCAACTCAGTAATGTAACTTTTTCAGACTGGACTGAAGTCACTGAATCAATTTGCTTAAGTCTTCCATTTGGGGAGGGGCAGAGAGGAAAAGGGTAAGAATAATATGGGAATTCTTTACCTTATGGTTTAATAAGTCTATTTTGTACAATAAGTGGCTAACCAAGCAAACAGTAGATGGGGGATTTATTTAATACACATTACAAAAAATTAGATAATTGATATATTGTGTTCAGGTTTATGCTAAAAAGGCATGCTGCATAACACAATAAATCTTAATATTTGATAAGAAAAATATCATTCATGAAATTGTCAAAGATTCTTCAACAAATTTCACCACTATAGGAAGAAAATTTGTGTGGGCAGAGATTGATTAGAGTTCAAGTTAGTCAGCAGTGTGAAGAACAACTAAAAGGGCTTTTTAAAAATATGTTAACAGCAAAAGATCACAAATGAAATTGATCTGTTATTTTACAAGAAAATACCTAGGACAAAATTTTTAGGACAAAATTTTAAGACTGTTACCTCACAAAAAAAGGACACAGACAAAGTAGAGAAGTTTAATTTTTTTCTTCACCATTATTTTAACATCATTGATCGGCCCTGAAGCCCAGTGTTGAAACACCATGACTGAGGGGACAATAAACTCTCAGTTAATTCTGAAATTGTTTGGGATTTGCTGCTCCAGCCGGATGTGTATACATCTGTGGGGCCCAATGAGATTCATCCCAAGGTACCAAAAGGACTGTCTGATGTCATTGTGGGACCTCTTGTCATTATTTTTCAATAGTCTCGGGACTCTGGAGAGGTCCCAGTTGACTGGAAGCTATGAAATGGTGTCCCAATTTTAAGCAGGAAGACTACAGCAATTACAGGCCTATCAGTCTCATTTCAGTGTCTAGTAAAATTATGGAGAAGGTTATTCTGAGAATTAAAATTCACTTGAGAAACAGCACAGCAGTTGGTCACAGAATGCATGAAAGTCCTCCTTAACCTACTCAGTTTTCTTTTAGGACAAAGTTACCCCTTTAGTTGACCAAGGGAAGCCAGTTGATGTGTTCTGGGGATTTTATTTGTTTTAACAAAGCTTTTGATGCTGTCTCTCATAATATGCTTTTGGGAAAAATGTCCAGTTCACAACTTGACAAGTCTGAAGCATTTTGCGTGAGCAATTGGCTGATGGGTCAGGCTCAGAGGGGTGTAGTAAATGATGCTGTGTCAGGCAGGCAGCCAACTACCAAAGTGGTGCCCCAGGGCTAAGATTTAGGGCTAGTGCCTTTCAAAGCTTTTGTAAGTGACCTGCACACAGGAATTGAATACACAGTACATAAGTCTGGTGATGATACTATGTTTGGGGGAGCTGCAGAATCCATCATGTATAGTGAGGTCTTAGAGAGAGAGCTGGGTAGACTAGAGAGCTAAGCTACCACTAAACATATGAAATTTACCAAGAGCAAGCACTGGATTTTTCACCTCGGATAAGGTAATTCTAAATATATGTACAAATTTTAGAATTAGAAGATGAACAGCCCTGCAGAAAAAAAATCTGGGGTTTTCAATGGATGTCAAGTTCAGTAGTAGTCACCTGTATGCCCTGTCACCCAAAAAGGCCAACCACATCCAGTGCATACAGGACAGCATTTCCAGCCAGCTGAGGGAGGTGATTGTTCACTCTGCTCTGTGCTGCTGCAGCCTCACTTCAAGTAGTGAGTGCAGATTTGTAGTGCCTCAAAATAGGAAGGAAATCAAACTATTAGAGTGTGTCCAGAGGAGGGAAACGAGCATGATGAAAGGCCTCAAAAGCAAGATTTATGAGGAGCAGCTGAATTCACTTGTTTTTTTCCAACTTGGAGAAGGGAAATCTGAGGAGGGACTTCCTTGCAGAGTACAGCTTCCCCAAGGGGGAAAAATAGAGTGAGAGGTGCTGGTCTCCTCTCCCTGGTGACCAGCAGTAGTACATGGGGAAATTAAATGAAGCTGCCTCAGTGAAGTGCTGACTGGACATTAGGAAAAGGTTCTTCACTGAGAGGGTGGTCAGTCACTGGAACAGGGTCCCCATGGTCACAGTTCAAGGCGCATCTGGATGATGATCTTAGTCATGTTGTTTATTTTTAGGTAGTCATGTAAGGAGTGGTGATTTGGACTCAGTGATCCTTCTGAGTCAATTTCAGGTTTAGATGATACTGACTGATTCAACTTGAAATTTTTTTAGTGACAGTTTCAGATCACAATATAATTAAAGAAAATTAAGACCTCATTGTGCATAATGTGTATTCCATAAGTTAGCTTATTGATAAGGTCCTCAATTTCATTACATGTAGCACCACACTGCATTATTGCTTGCACCCCAAAGTCTTACACAAGGGCATGATTTGCTTTTTTAATGTTCCACTCCTGAGGAATTTGCAACAATATATACCCTTCAAAATTTCCTTAGAATTTCCTGTCTTCATCTGAACTCTGCACCCAAATGAGTTCTGTAATTGGATTTTCACTGGTGTCTTACTTTCCTTTTTCCTTTCCTTTCCCTTCCCTTTTGTAATTTCCCTAATCATGTCCTCGTTTAACCCCAGCTACCAACTAACCAAGTGAGCACAGCCACTCACTCACTCCCCCACCAATGGGCTCTGGGAGACAATTGGATGGGTAGAATCTGAAAAACACATGGGTTGAGACAAAGCCCATTTAATTGGGAAAGCAAAAGTCATACACACAAATAAAGTGAAACAAAGAATTTAGTCACTGCTTCCCAGAGGCAGGAAGGTGTTCAGCCATGTCCAGGAGAGCAAGGCCCCATCACAAGTAACAGTGACTTGGGAAGACAAACACCAACATTCCAAATGTCTCCCCCTTCCTCCTCCTTCCCCCATCTTGATATACTGAGCATGATTTCATGTGGTCTGGAATATCCTTTTGATCAGTTTGGGTCGCCTGGCTGTTTCTCCCCCCAAACTTCAGTGTACCCCCAGTCTCCTCATCAGCATGCCAGTTGGACAAGCTGAAAAGGCTTTGAGTGTGTTTAAGCCCTGCTCAGCAATAACAAAACATCTCTGTATTACCAACCCTGTGTTAAGTGCTAATACAAAACCTAGCCCCATATCAGCTTTTGGGAAGAAAATTAACTATATACAGGGAAACTGTTTAAAAAAAAAAAGTTCTATTAGATGGCCTACCCTTTAGTAAAAATTGGTCATTTATTTGCTAAACCCCTCAGAGACCCTCACTGTACATTTGAGACCAGAACCAGCCACTGAATACAGGCACAGGGAAAAGGATTAACTGAAAAGGTGAAAACCTCTGCACTGGTCTGTGGCAAATAACAGAATGTCTGAAAAAATGCAGTGGGTGTGAGTCATGATGGATAGTACCTTTTAAATTTTCTGCATGCCAACCACTTTGCATTATAACCTAAATTATGTTACAATAAGAAACTTGACTTATTTCAAATTATCAGTCACTTCACTGCTCATTAAGGAAGAAGCTAGCTACATCCTCATTCTCAGTAAAATTTGATTTTTGATCAGTATAATTCTTGACAGTTTATTTGTATTGAGAATTTTTATGCACCAGGGCTTTGTGGTACATTTTTTTACCATTCAACTAGTTTACAAAACCTTTATGAATTATATGAGAGCTATCTTCAAGATTAAAAAGGAAACAAAATTTCAACCCTTTTCTTGAATATTACTAGTACAATCTTGGTAACATAAATAATGTTCATCAATTGATCCTTCAAGATCTTCTTCCTGCTTCTTAACTTTTTTTTCTTTGTCCATCAGCCCCTTTTAACAGTATATTTCTTATTATCATAAGAAAACACAAAGACTTATGACATCTGAGACACTAAGTGCCTGAGATTTCCAATATAGTCTAAACTCTTTGAAAACAGGAAATATTAATGCAATTGTTAAATCTAGTGAACCTCTTCAGGCATTCTGACATGCTCTAAAATTAAAGATATGGAGATGATAACAAAAGACTGAGGACTATAATGACTGGAATAGACTGTGATGAAAAGCATTTTGCAAATGAGCTGACTTAGACAACTCTGATTATATAGGATTATTCATTGTGAGCCAAAGTATCATAACGTGTTCAAAAAATAATGCACTACATTTAAAAAGTAACATTTTAAGCACTTCATAGCTAAATATAGAGGATAACTTGTGGGCGGTAAATCATAAAGGATTAATTTTTTCATATCTCACAGGCATCTATTTGAAGCATTGAAAATGTTCTTTAACATGCTCTTCAAAAGCCAGTACAAAAAAAAAAATTAAAAGTCTAGAGTCACAAGAGATCCTATTGACTCCTTTTCCACTGGTCAAAATATGTCATTGTCTGAGAATCACTGAAATTCCACTATTACTATGTACTTGACAGAACAACTACCGAAAAATTGAAGTGTGCCCTATACTATACACAGATATTTGATATTTCCAAAGCTGAATGTTCTTTTTCTGTTCAATAATTTCTTACTTAAAAAAAAAAAATAGGAAAAAATCAAAATAGTAAAAAAATGTGCTAACTTGCCTGCTATATTTTTCAAAAAGAACTAGCATTTTAATACACATATTTATATTTGCTGTTGTCTGATGGTGCCTAGATTCCAGTTTTAATATAACTTTATTACATAACAAAAACCTATTTCATGAAATCTATTTCATACACTTGCAGAGTCATATAATCTCTGAGATTGAAAGGAACTTTTGGACATTCTCTAGTCCAAAAACAATGCTTAAACCTGTAGGTTACTCAGGGCTGTGTCCAGTTGTGGTTTTAGTGTCTAAGTGCAGACACACCCCAAATTCTTTGGGTGGTTTGACCACTCCTACAATATAAATAAATAAATAAATAGGTATTTTCCTATGTTTAGACTAAATTCCATATATTTTGATTTGTGCCTATTGATGAAAACCCCTCAAGACTTCTCCACACTGAGCAGGTCCAGCTTTCTCAGCCTATATTCAACTTTAAAATGCTTCAGTCCCTTCATAATTTTAATATCCTTTTATGGACTTATTCCAGTCAATTTATGAGTCTCTTGCACTAGGGAGTCCAGCCATGTACTAAGACCTCCAGCTGTGTCTCCACAGTGCTGAGCAGAGGAGGAGGATCACATCTCTCAAACCTTCAGGCACAGCTTACCCTAATGCAGCACAGCATGCTTCTGACCTCCTTTGCCATGAAAGGCACATTGCTGGCTCATGGTCAGCTTCTTGTTTGCCAGGATTCCCAAATTCTATTCTGCAGAACTGCTTGCCAGCCAGTTAACCTCTAATCTGTATTGGGGCCTTGGATTATTCCTCTACAGGATTAAAATTTTGCATTTTCCTGCATTGAATTTTGTGAGATTATTGGCAGCCCAATCGCCCAGCCTGTCCAGGCTAATCTGTCTGGTATATCAGTTGTATTTCCCAATTTTGTATCATCTGCAGACCCACTAAGGGGGTGCACTTAGTCCAGACTTCTAGGCCATTTAGCAAGATTTTAAACAGTATTTCACCCAGTATCAACACATGGAGTACACCACTGGTGACTGGCCTCCAGATGGTGTTTGTGCAACTAATCACAACCCTCTGGACCAAGCTAGTTTTCAGGCCAGTCTCTAATGTCAAAAGTCTTACTAAAATTTATTAAACAAAATTAGATTATACTGTAGTTCTTGGATATGTGAAAACCTGTGGCTATAAATATAAATATGTTAGGCTATCATGTCATCCAAAGTCGTACTGAAAAGGAAAGAAGAAAAACCACTAGAATATGCTTAAACCAAGTTAAATTGCTTCTTTGACAAACCTTTTAAAAGCAATGCTAGAAAGAGTTAGATAAAGCTAAGTTATGTCACATTCACATGAATTAGAAGTGACTGATAAGCTCTGGTACTCACTAGGCGGTGATAATCACTCATCTGAGCTTATTTTACAACATATAAGATAATGTCTTCTAATATCTCCATCAAAACAAAAAATGTTCTATGATGTGTTCTTTTTAAAACTCAGCAAATTAGAATTAGAACATTTATAATGTACATATCTGAAGAAATATTTGCACCTGATATTTCATATTATTACCAAATTAGATTTTGTTATAGATCTTCTTTACTTTCTGAAAGGTATACTCCATTTCAGTGCACCAGAAGTCTAAAAAATTAAATCTTTGGGATTCTCTCTTTTCTCAGACACCATCTGTCAGTGAAGCTATTCATTCAGTATGAATGTTTTGGGGTTTTGGCGGGGGTTGTTATAGTTTCTGTTTGGTTTTTTTTTATTGTTGTTGTTCCAGTATGCTTTGAATTAAATAATTCATTTTAAAAGAAATGTTTGGTTCACCTGAATTTTTCATAATCACGTATCATGGAATGCACAGATTTTGGGATTCAGTATTACTTCTCCTTTAGCAATTCTTGTTTGCATGGGATTATACTTTCAGCTGTTTTTATAAAACAATAGCTTCCACAATTTTTGAGCAGGGATGCATTGAAACATGATATCTTGCTAAGGAATTACGCTTTCATTGAAAGCTAAGATTGGAACTTTAGTGAAAAGCAAGCATTAAGAATAGAGAATTTTAGACACGATCTGCTTAACTTTTGATGACTTAAATATTTAGACTTATAGAATGGTAATCAGAAACAGGCCGGTTGTTGCATATGTATATTTATATATTAATAGGCTGAGCATGTGTATATTTGGGTTGGTATCTGTTGTGGAATAGCCCCAGTAGGCACCTAAGTACAACACAGCCACTTTCTCACATCCACCCCCAGGGGGGATGGGGAAGAGAATCAGAAAGATGGAAGTGCAAAAACCTTTGGGTTGAGATAAATACAGTTTAATCAGGAAAGCAAAAGTCCTGCATAAAAGCAAAGGCAAATAAGGAATTAATTCACCCCTTCCCATGGGCCATCAGCCATCCTCAGGAAAGCAGGGTAGCGTCATGTGTAATAGTGACTTGGGAAGAAAAACACCATCATTCCAAATGTCCTCCCTTCCTCCTCCTTTTGACCAGCATTTATTGCCAAGTGTGACATTATATGACATGGAATGCCCCTTTGGTCAGTTTAGGTCACCTGTTGAGATGTGTTGTCTCTCAAGTTCTTGTGTACCCCCAGTTGCTTGCTTTTGGGTTCGTGTGAGGAACAGAAAAGACCTTGATGTTGTGCAATAGCTGCTAAAATATCCTTATCTTATCAGCACTATTTTGGTCACAAATATAAAACAGCATTGCAACAACTTCTATGAAGAAAATCAACTCTATTCCAGCAAAATCAGTACAGCATTCTAAACAATATTTGTTCTGTAGCTCTTTAATTGCTTTCTATATTCACTATTTAACAATCACAGGAGATCTGAGTGGTTTGAATCTGTAGTAATAGTGACATGGGGGCACACATTATCTAAATCCTTCCATTTCTAAAAGCAGAAATGCTTCCTGATACTCTATGTGCTGTGTTAATCTGATAATTCTAATCCTTATTAATAATTATAAGGCAATCTACTGCAACAAATCTTACAAGGCAAAAATCTTCCCCTTCAAGAATTGAAAAACTCTCAAAAACATTGACAGTCCTCTTCATAGACAGCTTACTGAAATCATTTTTCCTCCATCTGCAGCATGTGCAGAGAAGCCTATGCAGGAGCAGACTTTCTGTCAGAAACTGTGTTGCATGGAAAAGACCCATATCAGAGCAGTTCATGAAGGACAGCATCCTGTGGGAGAAACCTGGTGCTGGAGCAGGGGAAGGGTGTTAGAATGAAGAAGTGACAGAGAGAAAGTATTATGAACTGACTGCAGCTCCATTTTCTATCCACCTTGGCTGCATGATCAGAGGGAGGTAGAATAGTCAGGAGTGAAGCTGAACCTGGAAAAAACACAGGAGCAGAGGTGGGAGGGAAGAGGGAAGGTGTTTTTGATTCGCACTGTCTTACCCTATTACAAATAGCAGTCAGTAAATTAAACTTTTTTCCCTGTGTCTAGTTTGTTTTGCTTGTGACAGTAACTGGCAAATGATCTCCCTGTGTTTATCTCAACTTATGAGCTCTTCCATCATATTTTCTCCCTCTGTCCTGTTGAAGAGTGTAAGAGTGAGAAAGCATCTGGGTGGGCACCAGGCAGCCAGCTAAGGTCAACCCACCACACACTGAGGATCTATCCAGTTCTTATAATTGATGAGCAATGCAGACATTTACCAAGATAAAGTGATAAAAACAAAACAGTTGTTGTTAATGTGTGCTAAATGAAAGGCCTTACTGAGTACAGCTAGAAGGATGAACAGCAAAGACGGCCATAGACCAGTCTGTAATAATCTACTTCATTTATACAGCTGTGCCAAATTTGAATTTTAATATAGTTCACTAACCATATTAAAGTTTTCCCTACATATCAGATACAGAAATTCTGACAGATAACAGTAAGATGTAACCTTTCTCCACTCTGGTATTTTCTGTCTCCCAAATATATATGTAGCGGTGTTAAACACACCATCTTCTGTTAAACCAGATGGTGCTCCCATTAATGATAAATGTAAAACTATATTTATGTCAGACAGCAAATTAAATCTAATTTAGCTTAATTCAGTACTGTGTTCACACTGAACGCTCTGAACCTATGGCATGGTTTTCTTTTGTTTAATTTCTTCAAAAATTTATCTCCTGTTTTCCTCAAGATCTACCAGAAGGAATACTTAGTGAAAAAAATTCAGATAAATTACTTGAAAAATTTTATTCTGCTGGTTCAAGAAGAAAGTCCTCCCTTTCTCCCACTGTCAGGAGTGATAATATGTCCAGAAAGATTGTCTCCTCAGTTATGTGCAACTGTTTTGTTTATGGTCCAAAAATTATGCAAGCATTTTATAACTGGGTGAAATTGATACTTCTGATGATATATTTAAGTGGAAAACACTGAATCATGTCAATTTTATCTCCTTGGGTTTCAGAAATCTCAGTAATGCCTTAAGTAATTAAGAGATTTAAGCAAAAAGTTTTCAAAATGTGTTATCAATGATCCTGACAATTTATCTCAAACAAATATAATGCAAGAAAAGAAAAGAAAATAAAAGGAGACCAAAATACAAATAACAAAACCTTGAAGAAGCCAGAAAGTCAATGATTTTAAACTTGTGCAAAATTACGCATATCTAAAAAAAAAAAATAAACAAATAAACAAACAAAAAAACAGTCAAGAGGGACAAGAGCTACTACATTTACCTTAGATATCAATTGCACAGTGAAGGACAGACATCTCCATAGTCATAGGAGTAAAATTGCTTAGTGAGTTTTACTAGATACTACTTCTAAGTATAAATTATTACTTTTAATGGGAAAGCCTATTTTTTTTTTGAAGATAGATTCCCTGTCTTCATCTCTGATGGTTTTCTGTTAACCTATAAAAACCTAAAAAATGTGATTAATGCTAGAAATGTAGTTTATTTTTATTTTAGTTCCTCTGAAAATTAAATCAACCCAAAGAACACCAAAACTGAGCAAAAGCAGATGCATGTGAGAAGTCTGCTGATGAACCTGGGTAATAAAACTAGTAATAAGACAAAAGCAGAATGCATACTGATTGAGGATCTCTACAAATGGTAAACCTTTTCTGAATTCTTATTTTTACTTGCGAAATGTGGACAATTGTCTGTCTTTACTGGTTTTGTCAGCTTCCTATCTGGTACCTCATTCTGGTCTCAAAGCCCTGTTCTTGCCTCTGCTCCACTGAATATCCAGTACAGCACACTAGAGTCACCATCTACAGCAAGCAGATAGGCAGGTAGCCATCAGATGCTCTGGCTGCTCAAATGGCCATCTGGCTTCTCTGTTTCCAGATTCTGAAAAACACTTAACCTTATATTTTCCTGCAGAAAACAGAGACAGTGGAATTGTTTGAACTGGTAGCTGTATTTGTCAAGAAGATGATATAGAGAAAACATAAGGACAAAAAGAAATATACAAGAAAAGAGGTGGCAAAATATGAAAGGCAAAATGACTATCCAAATAGGAACAAAGTCCAAGATTTCATGGGAACAGCAACATGATTATTTACATATTGGTTTCTTCAAAACAATTGTAGTGTGGATATTAGTCAATATTTCAAAGGTAAAAATTCATTAAGTTTTTTATATAATAGACTCAAAACTTCTGAAAGACAAGAAAGCCCACAGGCAGAGCAGGCAACAGAAAGGATGAAAAAAAAAATAACAAACACTTTTGCTGTCCAATACTGGGCTCTGTTTCCGTATGAGCTACACTGATTCACTGCTGTCTCTGCCCAATTTCATGGTTCATTGTCCTTGCTAAAAGAAGACTGGTTTCAACTTCATTGTCCTATACAAAAGAATAGTCCATCCTTCCAAAGATAACAAATGGCCATTAGGCCTTACTGCGAGTACCAGCACTACAGGCACTGGCAGGTGCACTGCGGTGGAGCGATTCAAATCTGTAACAGTCGTCCTCTATCGGGGTAGTTGTTAAATGTATATTTAGTATCATTGTCAATCCTAGCTCTCTCCAGCAGATGATAAGCAGACTTAGCCTAAAAGCAAGACAACATTTTTTTATAGTTTCTCCTTCCTCTGTTTCTATTCTACCATTACATCTGCTATACAATGTATATTTTGTGATAGAGAAATTATTGGTTTAGAGAAACTGCAACATTTGGTTCGTTGGGATTGGGTCACCAAGGCATAATCATTATGACCATCGTAAAACAGAAAAGAGTTGAGGACAGGGCATTTGAAAGAGTTCCAGATATACCAGAAAGAACTGAAAATCTTGGATTATTTTAAGATATACAGGAAAATGGACAGAATACTGTAGTCTGGAAAGCCCCTTTTCCTCTCATGTTTGTAAAAAAAACCATATGGGCAGCATTAGAGAATTGAAGCATTGTTGGAGAGAAGAAACTAGAGCAGGATTAAATGTACCTGTATGAGAGGCACATGAACCTGTCTCCAAATAAATGTATTCTTTCAATGAATAAGCTGTTCCTTTCTGAGCAATTTGCATAGGAATTTGCAATGTGACTAATCGCCTTTTGGAAGATATTCTAGTAGTTTCCTGTATCCTAAAAAAACTCCTCAGGCTATAGAAGATGGTATCATGTTTCCCACCTTCTCATCTGTCATCTAGTATAATTAAATAAATTTTAACAAAATAAGTATCATATTTTTTACATGAGCAGCAGAAGAAAAAATAAAGGAGAAGAATAATGTCAGTTGCTTTTTGAGGAGAGAAAAAATAAAATTCTTATCAGTAAAAATTGAACAGTTTTTCAATATCAGATTCTTACACTTAGATTTTTTGTCATTGTACTCCATATAGTGGCATCAAATATTTGGTGTCCTAAGATTAGAAAAAAGTTGCTCCACCCTAAAAATAATATAGAAAATATAGAATAATAAGGGGACTGCTTCTTCTTGACTTCTACAGAAAGCGAAATTACAGTGTTTTTAAACTCAGTAATGCTAGATGTTATTGCCTGGCAACAGCTTTACATGGAAAATGCATTGTGTTTCATAGAATTTCTGGGCAGGTATTTTTTCCTGAAAAAGAAAGCAGATCCAGTCTATAGCACATCAAATTTGAATCTCTGGTTTCAAGAAAAAAGAAACAAACACTCAAACTAATTTAATCGTTTATTGTGTAAACAAGGAAAAGAAAAATAATGACTCCATATTTTAAAATCACCAGATGAGAGACAAGTTATGTATTTCAGTACTTATTACTTTGCATGCTTGATAACACCAGTAAAACCAGAAGACATTCATTCTTCTTCTGGGGAGCTCTAATAACCAGCTGATGGAATTTGAGGTAGAAGTCCTCAGATATGAATTTATTTGCTTGGGAAATGGAATATGACCTCAGTCAAATGTTCTCATGATAAATTAATGAAAGACTTGATTTGGGATAGAGAAAGAATCACATTCATGTACCTCTGTATTGCATGTGATTAAGTAAGTTTTAGGAAGGCTTCAGAAGTAAAATAGAAGAAGGAAATGTGCATACCTTTGAACTTAATTTAGAATTAAGGAATTTAAATGTCCTTGAAAAACTATTGGCATTTTTTAGGAAGTATCTTTGACATATATCCTGTAGTTTGGGTGTGTGGGGAAGAAAGGGAGATGGGATAAAAATATACACTGATAAAAAATGCCAAGACTATATTCTGACCCACAAGGCCAGAAACAACTTGCACCCATACTGTTAATATTCCCAAACCATGCTCAGATTCTTTTGGAAGGGTGCAAGTCACTCAAGTCTGAAACTGTATAAGAAACAAGCCTAAAAACTGATCTCTCAGGATTAAGATGCAGCCTTGCACCAAGTCTTTGCACTGCTTAACTAATTAAGATGAAAACTTAGAGCTTACTTACCCTTCATCAATGTGACGCTCTCTTTTTAAAATGTGTCCATGTAACACCAGAAACGGATTATCTGAATCAAAAATAACAATTCAACACTGAGCTTGTTTTTAAAATCTCACTTTAGGCAAGGGAAATATTTTCAGTGGGAAGATATTAATAAGAAAGGAGGTAAAGAGAAAAGATAAATGAGCCACAGCACAGATAAGTCTCAGAATTAATATTAACATTAAAAACCTTATGTGATAGTTCAAAAAATCAAATATTACATGAGGTTCTTTCTCTCATCTCTAAGGATATATCAGCAAAATTATTCTAAACATTGAGGTGTATAATGCAGTGACTTGCTACTGTGTAGTACTGATCCTCATATATATTCTCTTTAAAAGCAAGATCTGCTCCTAAACAAATGAAATAGAGTTTAAAAGAATCCAGCCCATGTGAGGTGACTTCAGTGTCAGCAGATAAGTGGAAGCTTCAGACAAGCCCTGCCTTAGCCTCAGGTTTTGGCAATAGTTTAAATTTAAGGAATCACTCTGATCCACAAGTTCTAATAATGACAGCTCAGGTTTATTTATAAAAATGAAAAATTTTTTAAACAGAAAAAAAACAATGGGTAAAAGATCTTAATCAGAATAACTTACTACTCAGTATAAAACTAAAGAGCTACTTGCAGATTGCAGCATAATATAAAACAGAGAACTGTATCAAGGGATATTATATTAAAGTTAACAAAATAAATAGTATTGATTAGGTGTCAAATGTAATTTACCACTGAAATGACAATAATGTGCACAAATTCCTTCACCTAATCCCTGGGCAGTAAACATGAAGCATCCCTAGTTGTGGAAGAAACTCCACATGGGAAAATGTGCATGTTTCTGCTTTGCGAAAGTTTGGTATGATGTATATAGTTGTAAATTCAGGCATCTGTCAGTTAGAAATCTGACTTGTCTTCCCAGATCTCATTTCAACAAAACCTCATTGGCAGGTGGGAGATGCCAGACCAGCATTAACCCCATGGTACCAACATAACTCACTACTAGACAGCTTGGCCTGCTTGAGTTACCAGACAGGTTGACTAACAACAGGTAAATTTTTGTGGGGCGTGAGATTCCTTGCTACATCCAGTCCCTGAACAAATTCAGATCTTATCTAGCAATAGAAATTAAGATTATGTAAGGAATTCTAGAATGACAATCTTATTCTGTAAGGATACACAGTACAAGGAAAAGGAGCAGGTAACTACACAGCAATTGGGAAAGTATTGAAAAAATTTGGAAAAAAATGTTGTAATATGATAACCACTTTGAATTTGTAATTTAACAACTTATTCTGTCTTTGTCCTCTTTTATGTTAATTCTTTCACAAATACTTAAAGAAGACATAATTTTCTCCATATGCTTAGTTAAACAGTCCTTCAATATCAAATTTACACTACTCTTTATCAGAATGTAACAATTACTTGCCTTAGAATCATTAATATATTATTATGTAATGAATAAAATAGCACTTAAAATTTAAACAACTTTTAGATTTGGTTTCCATTTTTTGGTCTAAGAAAGCAAAGAAGTATTCCAACCCATTGGCTGGAGTATTATTTCAAGAAGAAATTATATTAATAAAGTTGTCCTGTTGCTGTTATTTTCATTATATGTACATCCCTACTGAAATAACCACATTATTAAAAGAAATTTCCTGTAGCTATCTATTCAGTCTATTAACATTTTGGCTTTATATATCTATGTTCAAATATAAGACCAACTAATGAAGAGATAAAAATTTCTTCAAGTTTAAAGTTTCTAGATTGGGTAGTAGTGCACGCTAAGTTTGACTTACTGAATCAGTGAGACAAGCTTGCAATTTAAAAGAGAAATAATTACTTTCTTTAGGAAAGAAAATATATTACAAAAAAGGGCTATTCTTTGGTTTAGAAATTAAGATATCCAATATAGAATTAGCATCAATGGAATCTTTTTTTTAGTTATACTGCCTTAAACCATGATTCAGGGTTGTAAAAGACTAGCCATTGGTCACAGCTAGCATGAGTTCAGAAGGGGAAAGTCCTGGTTGAAAAACTCAATTTCCTTTTGCTACCAGCTCAAGGAAATACAATAGAAGAGAACAAAGCAGCACTCAGTACTGATGTACTGGATTACTTAATTTCTAGACTTAAGAATACTTCTTTTTAATAAAGTTTAATAAGCTTGCTAAACTCTATTTTAAATTAATGCAGATAATTTGCTTGCACAGCATTCTGTGGGGTACTGCTTTGTGCTCTTCTGTTATATTTCCTTGACTGTAAAAGACACAGGACAACCCACTCTTTTTCCAAATAGCATATGTAATGCTGAGTCTTACACTAAATGAGATATGCTTGTTAAAAATGAAGTATCTCTGTCCAATCTTGATATTCATATAGAAGTTTCTGTTGCAGCAAATCCTGTTGATATTACACCATCCATGCATATTTTATTTTTTGTTTCTTCCTGATCAAGAAGTTACAAAATAAAGTTCCTTCTGGATAAGTGAAATACTGAGCAATCAACGTTAAAATGATGCAATATAGTCTTATGGCTGTATAGATTTTACTGTGTTTCAGTAATGCAAAATTTACTTTGTATCTCTCTATCAAAGCACAAACTACTTTGTATCTATCAAAGATTCCTCTGTATCTATCAAAGCACAACTAGGCTCAATTTTAAATGGGAGTTATATAATATAATTTTTAAATATAAGCCATTAATGTTATTCAGCAAGTATCACAATTTAGTGCTTAACACAATGTCTGTAGAATGTTATCATATAATGAATATAAAGCCAATATTGACTTACAGCTCATTGAGCTCATTGGTATTTGTCCATGGGTCATTGACGGTAAAACATTTTACATCTACTATGATTGTGTTTTGATACATATTTATACCCAACTGTTTATTGTTACAACTATATAGATTTAAAATTACCCTGAGTTTTAAGCAGCCATGTTAAGAAAATTCAGCTTAAAGTGATATCCTCATAAAAATCTTACAGTGGGAAGCTGATACTATCCAATTACTGCATTGCTCCAGAAAATAGAAAATCCATCTTTTAATCAATACTTTTTTAATTGACTAAGCAAAGCTTAAAACTGATTGGACTGCTGTTAAAACCTCTGGGTGATGGACCATACTTTGCTGGATCGGCCTTTCACATATATTAAAACAACTCCACAAAAGGCTAAAGTATTCTGGTTCTCATTTGTTTCTCAAAGACTTTTTATAAGCCAAATTTATGCCCTTGAATATTAGGACTTATATGTGCATTGGTGTTATATTTCTAGTTGGAAAACACATCTCTGTAAAGGAAAACTTTAGATATTAATGTATTTATTTATTTGATAGGATTTTATATCACTAAACCAGTATTAGTGTTAGTTACCAGAATATCTGTTAGTTACAGTACACTTAGATACAAAATGCAGCCCAAACTTCAATAAAGTACAGAAAAAGACAAAGCCTACCTTCAAAAGCTAATCCAAAGAAAATGTAATGGCCTTAGGAATTGAAAACCTCTTAGATATGTAGAAAGAAATAATAAGGTTATTTCAATGGTGAAAACTCTTTTTTTGTTTCTTTATCTGTTTTATGAATCAACAATACCCTGTTTTACAGGGAGAGGTAGGTCTAGCCTATCAACTACCAAATGACAGAATGAAAAATACTTTCATCTCAAAAGCTGTGTTTTCAAGCTTTGGAAGGGTAACAATAGGTAAAGCTTTAGCAGTGAAAGGCCTCACTTTGTTACAGTAAAGTGACTCATTCAGTACAAATGGAATTGGAAGGAGAAAATTGGCCAATCCATTTAACTCCATCAAAAAAAAAAAAAAAAAAAAAAAAAGCTGCTATCTCTGAAACAGCCTCCTCACAGTTCTTACCATAGAATTAAGACAGAAAATTTGTTGATTGAAATAAAGAAAAAATTGCTTGTTCTTTCTCTAGCTGAATAGAGTTATTGTGAAAGTTATCTATCCTCATAATTAAAAGTATGGGATCAGAATTAAATTCTCCTAAATGTAATTGTTCCACTTAGACCTTTAATTAAAATCCCTAATCTTAGCTGGGTTGAATATAAGTTTGGTATACATCCTTGTGTATCTTGTTTCTTCTCCTGAGATTTAGATAAAAGTTCAACATTCTCCACAGAAGCCCTCTTTTCAAAGGTTTATTCTCACAGCAAAAACACCACTAAGCTAAAACTTGGCTCACAGGTTTTCAGTCAAGATAGGAAATTATTTTTTAGAATTGAAGTTATCATTGCTGTGGGTTTTTTTAGTCTAGAAAGAAAAGGCTAAGAAGGGATCTTATCATTATGTATAAATATCTCTAAGGCAGGTGCCAAGAGGATCGTGCCCAGTGACAGGATGAGGAAAAGTGGCCATAAACTAAAACACAAGAATATCTCCCACAACATGAGGAAGAACTTCTTTGCATTGAGGGTGGCAGAGCACTGACCAGGCTGCCCAGGAAGGCTCTGGAGTGTCCCTGTCTGGAGGATTCAAAACCCACCTGGAGCTGTTCCTGTGTCACTTGCTCCAGGTGACCCCACCTTGCCGGGGGGTTTGGACTGGATGATTTCCAGAGGTCCCTTCCAACCCCAACAGCTCTGTGATTCTGTGACTGCATAGTCAAAGTGAATTTTTTTTTAAGTGCTTTATATCCACATAGCAGAAAGAAATAGTTGTTTCAATAAACTCTCTATATGCAAGGCCTTATTCTATACTGTTGCATTTCAATGTTATGAAATCAATTTTAACTGATAATAAGCTAACATTGGCATGGTGGCCAGTAAGTACACATCACTGGTCATTGGTTAAGAATTCTTTTTCTTCCATCTATTTTAAAATGCACTTAAGTTTCTTTGAAAGTAGAGCATGAATGCAATTAAACATTGAAATTAATGTTGAAACTGCATAAAATAATCTTCATATTTTATCAAAATTTTTCTCTATAGTGATATTTATATTTCTATCCTTACAGTTTTTAATTCAGACATTTAAATATTTTTTATATTTATTTTCCTTAAGATCTATATAATTAGAAAAAATATTATCATTTATTCAATACTGCAAATTGGATGATATGCACAAAGAAAACAATGATGGTGTGTACATATTTAAAGTTATAAATTGATTGATTGATATTAGCCTGCTTTTGACAACAGATTTCAAGATCAAGCACTGGATAGCACAAACCTAATAAAAGACTGAGTTAAGCAAGGAACATTTTTGCCTAATGAGTAATTGGAAACAAGAGATATGATTGTGTGAAAATAAAATAGAGTGATAATCTCCAAATTAACACCATATTCACCATTTCTTCTGCATTAAATAACAGATGATTTTGTTTCTAAATTGTTGAATGGTATAATTTGCCTATTACTTGTCATTTTTGTTTGGGTAGGGTTTATAATAGGCCAAAACAGCTTAATTTAAGTAAAGCATTTTTAATGAGTATAATAAAAATTTAGTTTGGTTTTCTTTTATTTCGATGTAAGAAAAGAAAAAAGTTATCATATTATATAAAAAAAATATCTAATTCCTTTTAAGTAACATGGTATGTCATGAAGTTCTTACATTTTGACTTCCCCAAAAGTAGGAAACTTTCATTAATGGTAATTTATAAATATAGTGACACAAAGTGAAGGAATTCATGTAGAAAATGCACTCTAAATATAGAATTTGCACTCTGACTCCTACTCAGGGTATCCCAGGAGACTTGTAATAAATAATATCAAAATATGTAGTCAGCAGGATTGTTTTAATATGATTGAAATGTTAATGATAAATGTATTTAAATAATGATGTGCAGCTAAATTTAAACTCAAAAGTTAGATCACTGTAGTCAACAGGAAAGTGTGGGCCTGTTTTTCTGTTCAGATGTCACAGGAAGGACATAAAACATGCAAAACCAATGAGTGTTTGACTTTGTTTCTCTTTGGGGGGGGGGGCTTTTCCTTTCTTTTTTTTTTTCACATTAACTTCAGTGTCAATTATTGAATGTGCTAATACATGGAATAGTGGTGGAACAACTGAATTCAAGACTTTCTGATTTTTTTCTGCAGGACAAATTCTTCACACAGTAATGTAGCAGCTGAGGTTCCTCTCCCGTATATCTCTTTTTAATTTTACCCTCTCATTATGGATAGTTTTCATTTGGATTGTATCAGGATTGGATAACCAAGTACCAGTTTTCTGACCTTTAAATATCTTCTCCGTTATTCTGATGTTTCTGGTTTCTTTAAATGTGTGTTAAAAATTATTTTCTCAAGTTAGCTTTTAAAAGCTCAGATATAGAATATGTGTCACCTATCCACACAGGCTATTTTGCAGTCTAAAAGGTTTTCCTGTATTCTGGAATGTTTCCTGATAATCAATCTATGCTTTCGTTTGATTAAGATTATCCAGTTCATACCTGAACAATTTTTTCTCTTTCCCACTGTTATGTTTGTAGCCTTCAATTAGATGCCAGTCTTCTTTCATTGATTATAGTGACCTTCCACAGTGGTCAGATAATGTCAGAACGTATATGTACCTGACCAAACAAAACCAAGATTTCTAAACTTCAGCATATGGAGGGAGGTTGTTTGTTTTCCTTTCTTTGTTCTTATATATTCTCACTGCATTACAGAAAGAATAACAAATGTAACTGAAATCATCTGTAGTTAATCTAAGCTATTTTATGAACTGACTCAAAGCAAGTAAATGTAAACTTAATTAATGCATATAGACAAGGTCAGCAGTTGGCATTGAATTCAAGCATGTCCAGATTACTCTTTACAAAGCAGAATGTAATTTTTCATTTGTCTGCGAACTAAGGTGATTCTGTTCAACACTGTGGCCCTATAGCACTTAATAAAACTATTTAGTAGTTCCTAAAAATGAAAGTTTATGTGCAGAGATGTATTGAGGTAGAGCAGAAAAGGAAATTAAATAGAGGTGATGTTAATATATTACTAGTATTTTATTTACATTATTGTTGTTTTTAGGAGTACCTGGAGATCTTAACAAATTGTAGTACATTCACATATTATAATTGAAATGTATAAAACAAAAATATGCAGAATGCTGGTATTTTTATGTCTGGACTGAAAACATGTACTTGAAGATAAAAGAAAAACAAAGAAAGTACTAGTGATGACACACCAAATCTAGCAGTCCTTGATGAAATGAAATAAAAGTCACTCTTACAAAAAACAATCAAAATTTCAATCTGATCCACTGGCATCACACTGGACACTGTTTGTCATTCTGTGAGTCTAACACAGTTTGTAATTTCATGAGTCTGACTGATGACTGTTGCCATCTGCATTGGTGACAAAAGTATTGAACTATTGAATTGTTTCTTCTTAATTAACACTCATACAGATACAGGTTGAAACTTCTGTGCCAGTCTAGATAGAAGAAAGAACTTGACAATAACACAAATTATTTTGCAGGACATTTTTATCCAGAAAGAAGCAAATATGACTCCAAAGAATTTAGAAGTGTTTCAGTTATACTGTTTCTTGTTACCAATGAGTGTGTTACTTTAAGTCAAAATAATAAACAGGATGGTTGTTAACACTTGATATATATTTTATTTTACAATATGTAAAAATGTAATATAATAGAACAAGGAATGATGCCAGAAAACACATAAATTGGGGGTAACTTCCTCTGTGATGACTTGGCAGTTCAGACACATTTATCTAATCACACTTGAGATACCCAAAACACTGTGCCTGGCCTTCAGGTTCTGCTTCACAAGGGAACAGTTATCCCATCAATTCCAAGTCATGTTTGTTAGATTTCTTGGTATCTATAATATCCTATAACATTCAAAGCACCTTAAGATTGATGTTTGGGTAAATGAACCAAGCTTGTTCTGTAGCCTGCACAGAAATTCTTGGGCAGAGTTCTAAGTGAACTTTTGACTTCCTGTTAGCATTGTGTGACCATTGTGCAGCAGTGTCATAAGTGGGCTGTTCCCTCATGTACTGTACTCAGTGGTCGAAAGGCAGATGTCTTCTTATCAATGTGTAAATACATGTGGGAGGAGGTAAAAAAGATGCATCCAGACTGTATCCAGAGTTATTCAGTGTCTAGACAAAACACTGTAGTCACATATAGAAATACAGGTAATTCCATTTAAGCATAAGAAACTGTAAGGAGGATACAACACCATATCAGATTGCACAAACAAGTTGTGGAGGCTTCATAATGAAGATATAGTCCTAAGCAACCTATGGTAGCTGACCACGATTGAACAGGAATGTTAAACTAGATAATATCTGGGGATTCCTCCCAACTTAGAGCTTCCGTGATTTTTCTTCCATTAACAGTCAGTCTCTGTCAAACTTGTTAAACTTTTAACAGGTACAGTTTCCCAGAGTAAATACAGTTTGATAACCCATTGCTTAAAACATCATGTCCTTCTGTTTTAAGCTAGTCTCCTCCTGGCTTGTTCTAATGTGCATTCAATCTTGTGTTGGAAAAAATAATGGAAAATCAATCCCTGTCCTCTTTGTCCTCTTGCCCATAATTTGCACACTCCTATAAACCTCTGTCAGATTCTCCCTTGCTCATATTTTACTCATAATGAAGAGTCTGAATTTATTTAGCTGTGGCTTAATCATTCCTTCTTAGATGGGTTTCATGCACTGCCTTTATTTCTGTTCTTATGAAGCTTTCCATTTTAATAGACCTTTTTCTGAAATTTAGAAATCCACTATATACATGCATATCTTGACCGAATTCTTTACAGTCTAGTATGCTAGTTGTCTATTACTTTCAAACCATTCTTAACAGTATAATTATATGCTTGTGATCTACTCCTACTAAATACTGAACAAATGTTCATATGGAACAATTTACCTTAACCCCCAGATTTCAGATGAGTCACAATGATCATAATTTCTTATGCAATGTGATATATTTATTAATTTCTATATTTTGGTTTAATGGATTTCTTGCCCACCAGCACTGGAAGAACTTTTCATGATTATTCACAGACTGTCTTTGTACTTTCTAAAATGAGTAACACAATAACATCAGAATTTGTCATTTTACTGTTGTCAAAGGCCACATAAGCATATCTGGCACAGTTTGCTGGGGATCTTCCCTGTGAACTCTGACCACTAGGAAAATTGATACTTTATCTTTACATTCTATTTTCTATCTCCTAATCATGCAAGGTCTTCTATTTTCATCTAAAAATGTTCTATTTCCCTGTCAAAAGACATTTGGTCTATGGGTTTGACCGCTATTCACAAACCTGACTGTTTGACAAGGTATGTAAAGCAAGAGATAATTTTCCAAAAGCCATGCTGATTTCTTCCACTATTCTATATTTGTGCACAAAACAACTATTCCATTCTTCATCTACCAAATTGCCTAGTATGTATTAGTCTTACAGAACTGTATGTCATTGCATGTCTTATCAAACCTTTTCCCCCAGGAATTGCTCTTGCATTTGTATAGTACATTTCCTACATATTAAGAAAGAAATATTCTTAATACCATAACTGCAGCAAGCAAACTGCAAAAGAACTACAATGAAATAAAGTTTAATATGTAGCATGAGATTATTAGGTGAAGCAGAATCTTAATGTAACCTTCAGGAGCCTCAGTGCAGAAATTTAATTTGAATGACCACACAGACTCCAAGTTATATTTGTAAGGTTTTATTTTCTAGTGGAGAATTGTTTCACAGATCTAATAGTTTGCAATATGCAAGGTATTATTATTTAAAGATAAATGAATCATCACTAGTGCATTTTAAAATGCACATTTCCTCTCTGATGTCAAGGTAAATCACAGACCATCACTCTGGATCAGTTTTACTCTAGTCTTTTTGAAAACAAAGCCAAGTTAATCTGTACTCTACAAGCAGAAGGACAAAAAATGAACCAGTCTTGACGCATAGGGTAGCATATGTTAAGTGTACTCTGATTCTTTAGAAAGAAATGCACTCTCTCCAGTAGGTTTTAAGCTATAGGTGTAATTGAATCTTGGGAGGTTCAATTTTTTACAAAATGACAGAACAAGAATTCAGCTGTCTGGTGTGTTGTTGAGTTTCTTGCTAATAGAAATTTTTAAGATTATTTTTTTGGTGGGGTATGTGGGAATTCAAAATCTAAACTTTGTTAATATTCCCTTACATTTGGTTAACCACTCTTAGAACTGTTGTGCACCAAGGTCCTTATCAAGACTGAAATGTGATTCTTCCATGTACTATGTTAATATGCAATTAAATGCACTTAATCTCAAATAGGTGGTCATATAAAGATGAAGGATAGTAGAGAGATGGGAAACTGAATCTTAAATAAGTGAAGAGAAGCTTTTGGTTCCTGTATTTTGGGCTAGGTACAAACCAAATACCTATATGCAATACATCCCACTTCTCTTTAGTGTCACTGAAGTAATGTAAAATAGTTGTCCCAAAACTGTATGATGCCCGTGAAGAAAGTTAAACCTACCATATGCACTGCTGTTTGCCTCTGACTATTACTTGCCGGGTTATTTATTTGGGGGTAAGATGGATATACCAGAACAGCCTTTCCAACAGACTTTTCCTTTCATAGGAACTGAGGTTTGCCCATATAAAAGAGAAGATGAAATGGAGTTTTTGAATTTCAAATTTAGGGTCAGAACATGATTACAGACCATCAGGACATGACTGGAGAACTAACACTTTTAGATTTAGCTTGATGATAGTCTAGATTTCAACAGTTTGGGTACAGCCATTGCAAGTTTCACCTTTTGATTACTGTAGTTTAGTGCTTTGTCTTAAAAACTCAATATTGCCTGTCCATAGCTCCTTAAAGTTATTGTTTCCAATAAGACAAATTCTTACCACAAATTTTCTGATTATCTGTTATATGCTTGTTTGGGATGTTGGTTCTGGGTTTTGGTAGTTTTTCTTGATTGTTGGGAATTTTTGGTGGTTTTTGTTTTGCTTTTTTCTTGTTTTTATTTTTTTTAATCAACTTAACAATAAGATTGCTTCCTGTTAGTTTGCTTGTTAGCGATTCAAAGTACCAAGTGACCACTGACAAGAGGTGCAATAGTTGAAATTTTCATTAGGTAGAAAAACCTAAGTAAAAACACCATGCTACCCACTTATGGAAAGAAAATTATTAAGAGATTATTTCAGTGAAATGTAAATCTCATTAAATTTGGGGGCTATTTAAAATATATATGTTTTGTTCATTAGGTCATTTTAAAAAGAAAATGTAAAATTAATTCAAAGGTATCTAAATGCTTTGGTACTTCTTGAAAGAAGTTCTGTTTTGACTTTACAAAAAAAGATCCCAGGTAAGTACTTATTAAGTAAGCCTATCCTTAGAAATAATGTCTTGCATATTACACTAGAGCTATTGACTAGAATGATCATATGTGAAGAAAGTCAAATATATTTCTCTATGCCTGAGGAGAAATTTACATTTTAGTTCACTATGAAGCCAGAGCATTTCAATTGGCAGTAGATCATAATTTGGCACTTAGTTTAGGCATTTTCAACCCCGGGTGGCATTTTTTATTTTTTCATTACAATTCTGATGAAAAATTTAATTTGAGAAAGTAATTAATTTGCTTGTTCCCTTGCCATCTGAATCTGTCATGGCTCAGCATATTCATCACAAGGGGTCAAGCATGGGTAATGAAGCAGTTATGAGCTCTCTGGCAACTACTATGTTACAGCATTGTTACTGAAATGTAGCCCAATCCTCTCATTACAGTTTTCTGTATTAGGGCACTGAATTTTTTCAGAGGCTCTGTCTAAGCTGTATCATCACAACCATCATTATCATTCTCAAAACCACTACAAAGGTTTTTCCTCAAATCAAGCTATGAAACTGTACTTTGTTTACAAATCAATAGATGGTCTTTGCCTCAAAAAGCATTGAGGTAAAGGGCAGAATAAAAAGTAGTTAATCTACTGAGGGTATAGTGAGGTATATTCAGTTTCAATTTTCTGTCATTTCAGAACCATTCCATCTTTTAATAATCCCATTTAATAAAACCATTTAAAGATCATTTTCACTTGTCTCCCTGAATAAGTTAGTCAAAAGAAACTTTTATTCTGCAGAAATATTAAGCAGAGAAAGACAAAAGCAGGAGATATTTTTCTTGAGATTGTCTCTCTAAGAAAAAGACTTCACAATTATCATCTCTGACATGAGGACAGTACAATACCAGTAAAGTTTTTATTCCCTAATCCTAATACTCTTCTGAATGTTGCTTTCCTGTCACAAATGTTTTGAGGCAGGTGATATGTTTACAGATATTTTGTAGTCTAATGTTTATAAATACTATGTATGTAGCTGTATTACAGCATTTATTAGGATTCAAATTTGCATTAGAATTTCTAAACTCCACAAATTGTCACATTTTAAAATTAAGATCTTCCATCCTCCTGTATTATTATCTTTGAGGGGAAAAGACTGTTTGAAAGACACAGGTCATATTCAGTGCATTAAATGATACAGCATCTGACTTAACAGTTTTATTTATCCTTTTGTGAATAGTGAAATATTCATTGGCTAAGTGTTATAATGTGACAATTTTACATTAATGAGGGTTGTAATAATGGCTTTATTTCATTAATTTTTTATCAAGGTAAAATTGATTTAATTTCATAGTGTGAATATGGTAATGTGTCTTAATTTGGTAATAACTAGTATTCTGTTAAGCTGATCAAGATGCTTAAAGGGGTTTTAGCAGTTTCATTATCTTTTTCCTTGCATAATATAAATAAAATATACCTCAGAAAATAAATAATTATCTAATACAGTTTTTCACTGAGTTCACTGACAAGCTATTGTTCATTTCAATGAAGGCAAAAGGTGTAAAGCATTGCCTTTTTTGCCTATGACTCATTCTTCAAATTCAGAGACTGAAATATTATAGTTTATGACTTAAACATTTGTATGAAGGGCTTTTAAAACTGTATTACAAAAGCTTCAAAGACCACCATACTTTGAACAGGTCTCCTGACTGAGGCCCTACACCTTTTGCTGATTAAGATGAAGTAACAGATCAGGTCTGGGGACATTCACAAAGCACAAGCTTAGCACCTTCAGGGAGATGTCAGCCTCAGGGCTATCAGCTGCCAGGCTTGTGCAGATTCTCCTACCAAAGGGTGGGGGAGAGAGGCTTTGGGGGTGTGTTGGAAAACCTCTGGTCAGAAGCAGTGACTGCCCATCCTCCGCTGTGCAGCGGAACCCAGCTGAGGGGCCCCTCATCCCAGGAAAAGCTTATCCACAGCAGGGGGGTGACAAGGCCCATCAAAGGGGTCCCCAGACCCTGCACCAGAACACTGCAACAAATCCTCAGTGTTGCAAGGGACAGTGTCAAACAGGGGCCCTGCAAGGGAGCCACCTGGGCGTTCCCACCTGCCCAAAGCGAGTATTAATCCATGGAATTCTGCACTCTTTGGCATGGCCCGGTGTGGTGTGTGGCAGCGTGGCTCTGTGGGGTGGCGACAGGGCACCCTCATCACCAAGAAAACCAAGATGGAGAGGAGCAATGAGACATTTCTGGGACCCTCAGATGGGTGATTTGCTTCCACCTAACCCCTGTCACTCTCTCCCTGTCCCCCCATCCCCACAACACTTCTTTTTCTATTTCTTTTTTTTTTCTTTTCTCTTTCTTTCTCTTTGCCTCTTTTACTATAAAATATCAATCTTTTGGCACTGACATCTAGCCTCATTAGTTTTAACCACATTTGTTGCATATATTTTGAACCTTCTAAATTCTTTCAGTTTTATATAAAGTGACTTAATTTTCTTTGCTCTTCTGGGTTTAAAATGGATTGTAACCACTACCCTCCAAATAAGCAGTTTGATTAGGAGTTATGGTTATCTGGCAAAACAGTGTAGTATTTCCCTGCTCTTGATGAATATCCCTTTTTTTTCCCTGATGCTTCAACTACACTATTAGCTTCCTCAGACAACTGCAATAACTAGTCTCCTTCAATGAAGGATTCCTAAAGGAGAGAGAATGTGAGTTTCTCTTCTTCTCAGAAACTGATTTTATAATGGTGAAGGTGTCAGACATAATTAAGATGAATGATTGTGTACCCAACTAAATGAATCTTATTGTTGTAAATTTGACATTTTTCCTATACTGTTCATGAGCTTAATAGGAACACATCAAATGCACATCTTAGCAGGAGTCAGAGACAGGATAAAGTACACAACACTGTTAAATAACTGCTGAAATTGCAGAAGTCTGAAGTCCTCCTTCAGACATAATCCTTTCAGTATTTTCAACACAAATGTTGAAGGAGCAAATTTCATGTTTTAAGATGTAAATGTGATTTATATAAGAAATTTTGCCAGATTTCCTCATTCATTGAAGGTAGAAAATACAGTACATAGAGTACAGTGTACTGAGTCTCTCATGAGATATTTGGATCTTTTTAGAGATTAGTGAATAAGACAAAAATAAGGCCCACTACTATTCTTAATCTTGTCTTTCTACCACCTTGTCCCAACAATCGTTAAACTATTCTCATGGTTGGTTCTGGTTTTTTGGTTTTTATGGGGGGTTTTGGGGATTTTTTTAAGAAATAGCAGCTAATCCCGGACATTACAACAGGTTTCTCTATAATTTAGTTTCCAAATGAATTTCAAATTCTGATGAAGATGATCACATACTCATTCTTTCAGAAAAAAAACCAACTAAAAAACAACAAAAAATAATGCATGCTATCAGTTAGCTTGTTATCAAATATTTACATGCAATACAAAATTTAATTTATGTCTCAGTGTACCGTAAAAAGGGAAGGCATCCACATGTCTTGCCAAATTTACTGGCAGATTCTTTATTTATATTATGTATAGCTGTGACTAATTATTTCATATTAAGATGTGAGCAGCAAATATCAGTCTACAACATCCAATGGTCCAAGACAAAATAGTGTTATCTTTTAATACTCTGACTTTTGGTAAAGAATAATCAAACCTGTTACAGAGGGAAGAAAGACAACAAAGAACAAATACCCAATGCATTTAAAGCAGAACACACATAGTAAATTCAGATATCATATAGAATTGCAAGTCAATGAAGAAAATAACAAATAAGCAAATTCTACTATATAAAAAGTATAAAAATCATCTGTACGTGGCAGTGGTGAAGCCACACTTTGAGCATAGGAAGGATCTTGAGAAGTTTGAGCATGTCCAGAGGAGGGCAATGAGGCTGGTGAGGGCCTTGGAACACAAGCCCTATGAGGAACAACTGAGGGAGGTGGGGGTGTTTAGCCTGGAGAAGAGGAGACTCAGAGGTGACCTTATCACCCCCTACAATTTCCTGAAAAGTGGTTACAGTCAGGTGGGGATTGGTCTCTTTCTCCAGGCAGCAACTGACAGAACGAGAGGACATGGTCTTATGTTGTGCCAAGGAAAATATTGGAAAAAGATTTTTCAAGAAAGAGTGATAAAGTATTGGAACGGTCTGCCCAGGAAGGAGGTGGAGTCACCATCCCTGGATGTGTTTAAAAAAAAGACTGGATATGTCACTCAATGCCATTGTTTAGTTGAAGTGTTAGGGCATGGGTTGGATTTGATGATCTTGAAGGTCTCTTCCAACCTAGTTATTCTGTGACTTTAAATGCCAAAATGTTCATTTTGCCTAATTAAACCCAAGCAGAAGTTCTTCAAAAATAATCACGAAAGTTAGAGAAGAGTAATGAGACAGCATTTACCAGATGAGCTGTTGTACATGCACAGGTGGTCAGTCTTGGCCTGTGGTCTCAGGGAAGTAACCGAAGTCAGCCTTTGTCTCAGTGTAAAATTCCATGACTCTGATGCTTCATATTGGATCATTGTTTTATATAGACAATTAAATTATACCAACTCATGTCTGGACCATAGAATTTTATGGCATTGGTTTTTTTTCAATATCTATTGTTAGGTTGAAGTAGTCATGTCAACATCATTTTAGACTTTGTCCAGTGATCAGGAAGAGAAGAAATGTACAGCGATCTCCTAATCTAATTATTCTTTCTAGTGGATATAACTCAGAATGTGACTTGGACAGTAACAGGCTTTTCTGTTAAAGTCAAAAGCTCTAGTTTAGCTTCCTGCAAGAAATCCAGCTAGGATCAGTGTTGCATTCATAAAAAGTGCCTCAGAATTAGCATACTGCTCACTACTGAAAGCTTTTGCAGCTAAATAATATTGGTAGATGACAATATAAAATATTTATAATCAACTGTCATCTTGATTTCAGTGGGACAGCTCACATCAAATAGATCTTGTAAGTGTTTAGGATCAGCCCCAGGCTCTGTCTCTAAACTTTTGTTAGGCATAATCAGTGTCTCACACGCAGAAACATTAAGAGGCTTTTCAACTCCTGTAATATGTGCAGTAGCATACATTATTTTTTTAATCTTGTTTCTAAGAATTATATTTAAAAAATAAGGAAAGGTTGAAAACTTAAAGTTTAAATAATCATTGCACAGATTGCTCAAGGTGGTTATGGGATCCTCTTAACTGAAGGATATTAAGAGTAGAAAATACAATTTTACTCTGGAGTAGGAGGACAGATTATCTAATTTCTTGAGGTCCTTTCAAGAGAAAATCCAGATGATTGTCTATGCAAAAAAGCAAAGTACTTCTTCTTTCTCTGATGGTGCTTCAAACCTTCGGTCTGTGGGTTGTTGAGGAGAATAATGTCTATTGTCATAAAGAAACAAATAACTATCATCTGGAATTTAATTGCAGACGGCTTCCTCCCTACAGCAGGAAGGAAACACAACATTAATTTAAATTCTGAAAGAAAAACAAATTCTCTATCCCAGTGCTGAGCTTTGGACCCATACTTATTCTTGAAAGAAACTTTCATGTTGCAATCTGTCCCCTAGGAAGGGTACAAGCAGATTGAGGATATACTGTGATATATATAGAGGTATACTGAGGACATATATAGAACCATCCTATATATGATGGTTCTATAAGGCCTTGTAAAGGATCAGGTAAGTATTTCATTATATCTGAAATCATATTTATGGAGATGGATAATTAGGAATTAGGCTATGTACAAAGTGTGTCAAATATGGTCATTATAAGGGGAAATGCTTCTAAAATTGATTGGGCCATGACCAAATAGCATATGTCCAAAAGGGTTAAGGAAATAAGCAGAGAAATTGAAGAAGCTTTGGCAGACATTTTTATGTACTTCTGCTTTTCAAAATAGATCAAGTGAAATCTGAGATGACTGGAGAGAAGCCAGCATTATGCCATTATTTTAAAATGGCCTAAGGAGAGACAAGGGAGGTAAATACTCACTAACTCATTGGAATTCTCAGAGGATATGGCCTCTGAGACAACCTAGACAAAGGAGATATGCACATCACATGAACTTTCAGAAAGTGTTCAGCAAAATTCTGTGTTGTAGGTAGTCTCAGTTGCAAAGTCAAGAAACTAATTAAGAGCAGACATTTTAAGTTGAATTGACTAAACAATCTGTAATAAATGCATGCTGAAAGTAGAAAATAAAGTTAGTGGGGACATTTTTGATCAAGTCGGCTACTTAAAAACCAAATGTATAAATGAGATGTAACACATCTAGACTGCTAACTGCACTCCTCCCTCCAAGGAGTCTTTCCAAATGAGGTGTCTTGCTTGAGATTGACTCGCTAATGTAGTTCCTTTGAAGTCTGATATGTTTGTAGTACTATTGTAGTACTGTCTGCTGTCAGAGCTTCCTCCAACATACTGCCCTTCACTTTAACACAAGTGAATTTTCATGTTCATGAAAACATCTTCCTGTCATCCTCAGAAAATATTTACTCTTTATATGCACCACAGGAAACTGCAGCATAAGGTTCCCACACTGTCCTTTGAGACAGAGGGTAAAAAATATCATTTCTGTGTCTATACCCTTCAGTCCATGACAACGTTATTGATATTACTAGCAATGGAACAATTTTATACGTGAGGGCTGTGCCACAGACTGAGATCACAAGTGTAACAAATAAGCATATTCCATTGAATTGTTATAAGTCACAACCTTTGGTAACAAGTCAAGATAGATTTATATTTGTAGGAAAGCAAGAACTGGCTCTGATCCTGATTAGTAATTCCCTGAGCCATCCAGTCCAACGACTGTTAGTTATGTTTCTATACTGCTTTTAAAGATGGAAGAGATGAAGAAAAAAACTGCAGAGGGATATGTCAAAAGTTTTATACCTCGAGTTGGTATCACCAGTCTTCCCTAGAAAATATGCTACCAACAAAGCAAGGAATTTATTATTTATTCAACCTTTTCCATAATATTAAGGAAGGATTGTATAAAATATTCCTTATCAGTTTTAATATTAATATGGGAATTAGTTGGGGATATTTTATGAGGCTAATACAGTCCTAAAAGAGTAAGACATATTTCTAAATAAATAAGAATTTCTTTTAAAGTTTTGTTTTAATGAGCAAGTAGAGGATATCCTCAGCAGTGTCTTTTTTTCCCACACAGAAGGTTCAAGACGGATCCACTGCAGGGCACAGCTGACCTTGGAACATCTCAGGGAAAATGTATTCAAGAAAGAGTTTAAAACATTTAATAGAGGGAGGATGGAACAAAAAGTGTAAAAAAAAACAACCCTGCAGACACCAAGGTCAGAGGAGGAAGAGAATAAGACACCTGCAGCCTGTAGGGAAGTCCATGGTGGAGCAGAGTAGAGATCCATACACTTGGAGCATCCTACACCAGTGAAGTCAGATACTCTTGAAAGGCTGTGGAATATGGAGAGCTCAAGCTATAGTGGGGAAGACTTGAGGATGAAGTGGCAGAGAGGAGTTGTTATTGATGGTTAGTTATATGTCACTTGGGGTGGGACTGGAAGTAGAGGAGTTGGGAATGAACAGGGTGGAAATATTCTTTGCTTGATGTTATCCAAATCTATTTTAAGTTACAAGAAGCTAAACTAAGTCTCCCAAATCTGAGACTACTTTGCCCGTGATATTAATTGATAAGCGATTTTCTTCCCTAACCCAAGGTCTCGTATCTTATTTTCTCCCCAGTACTCTTTAAGACAGAATCTGGATATAGGTTTGGCAGCCAGCCAAGGCTGGCCTACAACATACCTATGTAGCTTAATGAGATCTTCCTTTACTGAGAGAAGCAACTCCAACCACATGAATAGGCAGAAGAAATGACTCTGAAATATTTCTATCTCTTTTCATTGTCTCTAGATGGAGCTAAGATTAAACAATCAATTTTTCAAGTCTGATGTTAGGTAAGATGAATTCTGTTGTGGTTGGCAAAACAAAAGTTGGAAAGGAAACAGAAATTACTAAAAACAATGTTTCAGATTTACCTGATTAGATACGGTGTTATTTTCCTGTATCTGACAAACGTCATCAGATTAAGTTAATTAAGAAAACTGTGATAGGTATTGCACAGAGAAGTGTTAAAAGTAATAAACCAACAGATAAGACATCTTCAGTCAGAGAACATATGCCACATACAAGACTTTTGTGAACCTTGATCAACACCTAAAAGGTAACAGGCAGCAAGGAACTGCTTTAAAGTAAGAGCAGCTTCTGCTATTTCCAATGGAGAGATGTCAGATAGAGGAATTCATGTTTAAAACAGAAGATTCAGTTTAAAATAGAAAATACAGGGGCACATCTATTTCATCTGTCTTTGTCATTAACTTCTCTCACTAAACACAGGTATTTTAGGAGTCCATGTAGTGATGTATGTATTGTCGATCGGTGTTCCAACAGCATAAATGAGAAAGACCATAAAAATATTATGTTATTTTAATTTCCCTCCCATCATTCATTTAAAAGGTTTACTCAGGGGATCATTTGTAATACTTTCTGACCTACAGTTGTGATATCTACCTGCTTCCTTCTAATTACTAGAGATGACCCTGTCTTTTGCACCCAGTATTCCTCTGAAGATCAATTCCCCAGCCATGAACTTTACTAATAGAAAATCCTAACTCAGTAGTATTACAATACAAAAATAAATACAATGGAAGATTTGAAGATGACTTTGCAAAACAGCCCACATTTCCACAGCCTGCTGATACCTGCAGCTTCTAAGTTCTGACTATTAAAAAACCCATTTCTATTAAAAGGATGTATTTGAGGTATTTGGCCCCAAAGAGCTAGAATAACAATAACTTACTTATTTTCATTTTTTACTCAAGGTACTAATAATATTTGTTTAAACACATTCATAAATATGAACTTTATGTACACAATAGTGAAAAAAAAACCAGAAAACACAGCAAAGGAAACCTTCTTTTCATCCATATATATATAGTAAACCATTAATTTCCAAATGATAATCTTTCATTGCTTGATTCTTAAAAATGTGTCTGAATTTCATGTGCATGTACTCTACAGAATTATTGCCCTTGAGAAAACGTCACTAAATTTTAATTTTGATAAGATATTGAATATAAAAATTAAAGTAATGGCCTAATGATGGTGTCTTTATTGAAATGGAAGTAGTAGATGGAAAAAATTATTCAGAAGAAAGCAAATACCACAGGAATTTATGTCAGGTATTCCTTTTGCTTTCAGCTGTGAAAGAAAAAACAGATAAATGATTGCATTGTTGAAATGCTTAAGAAGAACCAGTAAAGGGACTAATTATAACATAAAACAAGCATTGCAAATATTTAATAACTTATAAGTTACATTAAGACATATTCTAAATAAAACCACTTCTAAGCATTGCTTTCAGAAGTTCAACAATGTTTTTTTGTTTGTTTTGTTTGCCATTGTGCTTATTCTTAATACATAGTAATCTTAGATTTTAAAGGATGCAGAAGACAGCTAGATTCAAGGTTTGTGTGGTTTTTTTCCCTTTCCTTTTTCAAGTAGAATTTGAAAGCTACATCTCAAGGTTATTTCTCACTTAGCTTTTTCCTAACATGAAAATAGGAATAATTTTAATGTTCCCATTTATTTTCTTTGACGAATATTGATTTATACTAGCACAGAATTACCAGAAAATTCTCCAGCCAGAACAATTAGAAAGACTTCTGAATAATGATAAGCTTTTAACAGTGTCTTTTCCAGCCCCCTTTCAGTCTTAAAGTACAGCTTTCTTGTAGTCTCTGTGTCCCTGAATGTTTGCAGCTGGAATTTTAACTTCTTTGTTTTTTAAAACGGCAGGTATAAGGGTCATTCTACAACAATGTAAAAGGTCCATGTGCACTATAAAGAACTTCTGTATCCTATTAACCTCCATGAACTGTGAGAACACTCCATGAGGCAATTAGGATATCAAGGTAAGTCAGCAGCCAGCTGAGCATTACGTTTTTTAGGATGTTTTTCATTCAGGACTTACAGGAAAAAAAATTGATCTAATCCCTGTTTCAGGAAGTAACTAAAGACCTATGGACTCACACTGAAAACTAAACTCAAGAAAGCCTATAAGATGTTCAATTAACCATTGAATATTTTTACTACTCTTGTCTCCAGTGAGGAAGTGAAGCAATTCCTCCTTTATTTATACACTTAAAACTGAGATTAAAAAACAAAATTCAAAGCTCTAAAAGTTTGCCGCAAAAGACTGCACTAAAGGAAGACCATGGGACAACACATAAAATGTAATTTATGTAGAGTATAGAATCCTTTGTTTCCTTTGTTCAAAATGTCTACTAAGGTTAGTGATATGCTGTGTTAAAAGTACATTGATATTCCTAATATGTTACAAAATAAGCACTTCTTACATAGCTATAAAGTACAAAAAACAAACAAATAACTCTCCAAAAACCCAGAGAGTCATAGGTATTTCTAATCCTTGTATAGGTAGACTTTTGCTCCAGACCTTGCTTAGTCTTTAATAACTGAGTTTTAGACAACTAAAAGTGTTCATGCAGTCATTTCACTAAGGTATGATTTTTTCCAAAATTTATTTTATTTTCTTCTTATTGCTTCTATTGCTGTCATCGTCACCTTTTTCATAAATGTTATCTTCGGCATACCTCAGGAATATGCTTAAGTAACCCTGAATGCCATGGGCATGGCCAGCTCATCATTTCAATGTGAAGCTGAATATCCCACAGAGAATAAGTTACATGTCAGACGTGAATGACAGAGGAAGGTGGAGATAGAGCTGCTGTCTCTTTCAAGCCTTTCTACTTCTGCTCTAGTTCAGCTGTTCAAATGTTTGGCTCATCATCTCCTAGTCACACCTGGCTTCTCCAAACTACATCTGCCTCTTCAAAATGTTCACATACCTTGAAAGAAGTCTTGCTCTTTATGTAAACATACAACAAATAAAAGTATTGGTGTGCAAGTAATAAAATGGAAAGTTAAAGAGTTCAGTCATCCAACAGCTTGAATCTAAGGATTACTTTCAGTCATTTTCCTTATGCATAACTAATGTTATACATATCTTCTTAGATGAGATTTTTACCACAAGTTTTCATCTTTTTCATCTGTCTCCCATGATCTTGCTGCAGTTAATATGTGAAAAACTTCTTATCCTTACCATTATTCGTTGTTTTTAAAATTCTGGTTGCAAACACCTGGTTGGCTGAATGAATGGGGTGTTAAAGGGATTAATGGTATTTGTTAATCATGTCCTAGCAGCATATAGACTGCATGTTTCACAGACTGCTACAGAACAACACTTAATTCTTTACTTTTTTTGACCTTGACAAAAATTTTAAGCAGGTTTCTTGACTTCCAAGTACAGGTTTCTGAAACATGGATATCATATTAATATACTGCTTCATAATACACCTGTCCTACACTAGGAATATTTTATGTAACTTCATCAAAATGAACATTTAATTTATATCTTTGTGAGTGCTCTTTTATTTTGTGAGCACAGCTATCCAACAACGTTCTAAAGCCAAATAAGCTTTATAAAGGAAAAACATTCATGACCACTTAAGATCAGCAATACAGGAGAAGAAAATTTATCTAAGTAGAAAATAGAAAAAGAGAAAGGAATGATACAATAATGTGGTCTCTTAGAATAGAAGAAATAGACAGACACAAAATGCTCAATAGTATGGAAGAGAGAGAAATCTATCTAGAAAACTCTGGGAAAAATTGGAGAAATATCCCAGTTAAGCCTAATAAGTTGCTTTTAAAATTAATCCTTCTTTCACAGGAGATTTTAAGCTTCAAATTGAGAAATATTTTCAATTGCTCTGATATTCACAGGGAAAAAAGTTTACAAATTTTTTAAACCAACCAAATGAACAAAAACCAGCTGTCTTTATTTTATGTGCAGTACAGAGCTGAAAGGCTAATAATTGAAAATAAACTTCTATTAAGAACACAGACAAATTAAAATAAAGCCAAAGCCAAATCCGAATCCAAAGCATTCAAACTTAAAAGATGAAATGAATACTAAAATATTTGAGGGTGTGCAGTAACAGATCTAAGTTTACAGGGATGCCTGGGATTTCCTGAAGACAAATATAATATTATCAAAGGTCTATATTGCAGGATGGATTTTTCCTATTTCTTTTTTAACAGTTTCTATGTTCCATGATTTTAAAAGTGGAAGCTACTAGAAAAAATGAAGTTCTTCAGAGGCAAGGGAAGATTGATTCTGCTGGGAAAAAAAATATGTCCCAGGGGAAAATACTACCAAAAGTAGCAAGATATTGCCAAGTGAAAGGATCACACCAATAGCAAAAACAAGTCACTTGCAAGTATGGAGATTGCTAAGAGGAGCAGAGAAAAGGCACTTAAGTCATGAAAGTGATAGAAAACTGGAAATTAAGTCTTAATAGCAGATTTTTGCAATTTCATGATATCAGGATGGTATTATTAGATGGAGACCCTGAAAACTTTTTATCTTCTCTTTCAATCATGAAAAGTATGATAGGAGCCATTACATGACTGTATGTTTGATTTTAGTAAGACTTAAACTCCTGGGCTATTAAAAAGACTTTGAAGAAGAAGATAAGACACAGAGGAATACAGAAATGGAGAAAATGTGTAGCACAAGTATGAAAATGTGAATTATGACAAATTATTTTAACAACTCTTCCATAAAGTCATTGTTATATGGAAAAAAAAAAAAAAAGGAAGGTGATAAACCAAATCCACCTGAATTTCAGTATGAAATTGAGCTCTCACTGTGCCCCTGTGAACAGGAGTGTCAATGCTTTTGTGGGGTGCATAAGGAAGAGTGTGGCCAACAGGTTGAGGGAGGTGATCTTCTCCCTCTAAATGGACCTAGTGAGGCCATATCTGGAGACCATATAAATTCCAGCCTTCACAGTCTAACAAAAACAAAAAGCTACTAGAGAGGGTCCACTGGAGAGCCATAAAGGTGATAAGGAATCTGGATTACCTTTCCTATGAGGAAAGATTCTGGGTCCTCTTTAGCCTGGAAAAAAGACTGAAATCAGATTTCATCAATATATATAAATATTTCAAAAGTGAGTGCCAAGAGGAAGATGACAGACTCTTTTCAGTGGTGCCCAGCAACAGTAGCGCATAAACTAAAACACAAGAAGATCCAACTCAAGATGAGGAAGAGCTTTACATTGAGGGTGGCAGAGCACTGGATAGGCTGTCCAGAGAGGTTGTGGAGTGTCCCTGTCTGGAGACATTCAAAATCCACCTGGAGGTGTTCCTGTGCTACTTTGCGCTAGGTGACCCTGCCTTGGCAAGGGTGCTGGACCAGATGATCTCCAGAGATCTCATCCAAACCTAACAGTTCTGTGATTTGGTGAGTCAGCCAAGAGTTTAATGTGGCACAACACTGGAAATATTACAAGGGGGAAAATACAGAGATTATAGAGGAATTATAAGGTGAATAGACGGCTTGCAACAGAGAGGATGCAAATAGGAAAAACTAAAGCAGAAAATATCAGATTGGCTACCAACAAATCAAAGATCAGCTAATATCATAAGTGATATTGGCATGTATATTAGAAACATAATAATGAAGTTTGCCAAAGACACTATGTTGGAAACATCATCAAGCAGTACATAGAAATAATACAGAAAGAACCTTGATAACCACGGTAGTGGAAATTGAATTAGATATGAGTAATACAGATACAGTCAAACACTTTGTGATTAACATGCAAAACTTTTTGTCAGTAGAATTGTCAACTGAAAATTGAAAAGGAAGAGGACAAGAGTTTTAATATGGGATGCCTAGAAATGCCAGCACTTTTGATTTGTGAAAGAGAAATACAAGTGTAAGGTGCATCAGCTGATACATTTTTCAGTGTGATTAAGGAAATATGACTTCTGTCGAGTATATTCATCAAGATACAGTCTTGGTAAACCAGGTTTGAGAAAAAAGAAGTCAAAAGGAATCAAGCAAAGGAAAGAGATAATGTAATCATGAGGAGAATATAAGTAGTAGATCAGAAATATGCAGGTTTTTACCAAATCTCTAAAATGAATTCCAGGCAAACCAGGTGTATTGAATAAGCTTCAACTGAAAGAGTTTTTTAGAATTCATTCTGTAAACACCTCCAAGTCTCCACCTAGGAAAGCACCTTTTCAATTTACTTCATTTTGCTTTATATTTACTATGAAAAGAAAGCCAGAGAAGTATGTCAATAAGATAGGTAATGAGTTTATGAGTTTATGAGCAGAGCCATAAAGAAAATCTTTTGGGGAAAACTCATCTCAAATAAGTTTATAGTGCTAAAATTATTCCTTTGCTAAAATTATTCAAAATGCTAAGCAATGCATTATTAACTATATTTTGCTGGGTGCTACATAAAAACATTCTTCTAGTAGAAATAGTGTTACTCACAACACACCAGCCTGTAAATTGCAACTAGCCTTGTGAATGTTTATATAATTTGGGAAACATGAATCCATGTTGCAATGAGTGAGTTATTATTTTCTTTTTCTGATTTAGCTAAAAAAAAATACTGACTTAAAAAAAAAAGGTGGAAATAAATTGAGTTGTGATGGTTTAATCTGATGGGATTATCAAGACATCAAAAAAACTTATGGCAGGAGAACAAAAAGTCAGAATTCAGTATTTTGCTAAATCTTCCAAACGTTAGAAAAAGTCATGTAGTCTCAGGGTAGGTTTTTCTGGAAAACCAGATAGATTGAAGTGATAGTCTCCTGATTGAAAGTGTGGAGCACATCTAGCTTGTTTAGGTGCTGTTTTATCTCCTTAGATCCTTAAAACAAGGGAAAACTGTTGAGGGAATAAGGTAACCCTGTGGGAAATTTATTTTCTATTTAGTTTCATTCTGTCAAAATAGTTCTATATCAGCTTCCAGAATCAGGACCTTTGAGCTATAATTCTGGTCTAAACAGAAAAAGATCATTGAACAAAGAATTCAAACTAAAGTTGAATGTTTATTAAAAGAAACACACTGGAATTGGGAAAAAAAATTGAATTATACCCTTTTCTTGATGTCCCCAAGCAGTTATGTTATCAAGGAGATTTTTTTAAGACACTTGAAAAAACCCAACAAAATAAACAAACAAAAACAAAAATAAACAAACAAACAAAAAAGACTCAAAAAAACCCACCAAAAAACCCAAACAAACAAACAAAAAAACAGGAAGAGGAAAACTCTGCACAGGATTCTGTTGATTTGACCCTTTGTCTTCTCTATCTTTTGTGTTAAATAATAGCCATAGATTTGTTTTGAAAACACCAATACACATTTTTGATGTATAATTTTAATGTATAAAGCAGATGACAAGAGCAGTACTTTGACCAATAAATAAGAGGTGGCCTGAGGTATGTCAGTTAAAGGTAAAATCTAGGACATGGAAACTCCTCTGCCAGTTACTTCTAAGAATGAGCTTGAGTTGTTCGAGAAGTGAAAGAACAGAACAGGAGGAATAAGCATGTTAGATTGTTTCTTTTTTTTTAACAGTCTTACTGCCCAAAATGAATTCATATCCAGTAGTTGATTCTGCAGTTACATATTGCAACACATGTATTTTAAATTGGTCATCTGATTGAAAGTACATGGTTCATCTCTGAAATAGTCAGGATAGTCTCTGTATATATAGTGATATTTCCCCCTGAAAGCAGAGACCTAAATTGTATTAATCCAATGGTAAAATCAGTTATTTTTAACTTAAATACAAAAAGACTATAGAGTGCTAGACTCCAATATATTTTATATTTAGTCATATGAGTCCAGGTGCTATGCACCTGTGTGTTCAAATATTGTAAATTTCAATTCAAACCTTTATTCAATCATACTTCTCAGTTGATACTGTGAAGAGATTTGCTCTTAAATTTAAGAATCTCTGCCTCATCTCTTTATAGAAAACAGTATAATTGATTTAGTATTTAATAATTCTGGTGTGGCAACTAACAAAAATAACTAGTCATATTTTTAATGTCTGCTAATATTGGAATGGGTTTAGCAATGCAATGGTTATAACCTTGGAATAAGTATATGTCTACTGTTCCACTTAACATATTTGTATGAATATAAATAGAAGCAGCAACAAAGCTTACACATTTTTATAATACGCTGATTTATGCATTTAAAACACTACAGAAAGTTGAAAAATACTTCTATGCTTTGTTCGTTTTTCCATTATTTCAATATGATACACACTGGCTTTTCTTGTAGTAGCGCTTACTTGAAACAGCTCATGATACTGTTTTTTATCCTTTTGCGTTTCACCTGAAATGCTGCTGGTGCCAGTATTGCTTCAAGCTCTTTAAAAGTAATGGTTTAAGGGCCAGAAGTGCAAAGACAAGGACAAAACACCGTTGCTTCAGGGCTCTATTCAATTCTCTTTAATCAGGCAGAGTTGCCATTGAAATCAGTGACAGCTCTGCTTGAATAAGAAGGGCTGGATAGGGATTTCAGTAGTATGAGTGTGTAACTTAACAAGCTGCCCTACATGGCAGGAAAGGACTAGCAAAGGAAGAACAGTTCAAAACCACTCTTTATAGTCCTTTTGTGTGGAATTTTTAAAAAGCTGTAAATTTTTTTGAGAAACACATCCTTTTCTCTCCTCTGTAAACATATAAACAACTCAGGTAAAATCCCTCATCCCTATCCCTGTACATCTCTTCCAGTATCATGCCCACTTTTGTACAGGTGAGCTTTCACATCTAGGAAACTTTCCTATCATGGCCAAAAAGAGAATAAAGAGTATAGGTGCACTAACATGACCCAGTGCAACCTAAGTACTCTGATAATGTACCCCATTGTTTAAAAATCTTTAAAATTATTTCTTCTTAGCAGAAAAGTAAAAAAAGTCTACAATATACTTTGAAATTGGAGAATATTCCCCACCAGACTGCTTTGAGAGCCAGTGAGTCATGACTTAGGTCACTTCTTTAGAAAACTCTTAATTAGCACCATGGGAATAAAATGCCAATGATTTGTTGTCAGAAAATAAATATAAATGGCAAATTAGTGCTTTTCTTACTTTAAAATATATATTTTTGATATCCTTTTATTTTCTCAGATATAGGTTTTGGCGGAAAATATGGTAACTGTGAAACACTGAGAAACAGCCTCAAGTGTGAATTTCCATGCTGCTAAATATATTGTCCTCATTTACTGACATGAAGAGTCACTTGGCAGTCTCTGGTGGAATAGAATTATAGATTATGCAATTCTTAATCAGCTGTGTAATTCACAAGCTTTCCTCACCCAATTGTACCAGTTCAATTTAGGTCATTAAAACTGCCACAAGGCAGCTTTCCTCCTCTGGCATTGACTGTCTGGAAAGACATGATTTTCCAGCAGTACAAGTCAGCAGTCACCTGCTGAGAGAGCCGAGGTGGCTTTTAAAAGCTGGTTCAGCACAAGAAGAAAAAGAGAGCTGACACAAACTATAGTTGTCAGAAAGTCAAGTACTGGGCTTTTAAACATCTTAGAAATTCAAACTGGAATGGAGAAGAAAAAAATAAAATAGAAGAATTAAACAAATTAAACAAATGGAAAAAAAATAAGCCTAGCAAAGATAATAGAAGAGAGAAAAATTAAAAGAACACAATTAGAAAATAAAGGTCAAATATTAAGTCCCTATAGGAAGCTTTTGAAAAATAAACCAACAAAAAATACCTTCTCATACTTGAAAAGGAGTTCTGCTCATACTTAAAAAAGCTTAAAGTAATGAGTAATACTTTTCTATTAAAATTGATATTTTAGGTTTGACATTGTATGAAATTGATCTCTCCCCATTGAAATCATGTTAATTTCTCTGATAACCTCAGCCTATATTGGATGTAGTCTCAAAAAAAGCACAGAATCAGAATAGTTTGACCGGGAAATAAAAAAGCAAACCAAAAGGCCCCCAGACAATAGATGAGTAAATGATTATAAATACTAATTATTTAGATATACCTACATGAATTTTCCAAGGATGCATCTGCGCTATTTACCTGCAGGTTATATGCACTCTTGTTAAACCATTGTGTGGTGGCAAAAAAAGTAAATTTACACTGTACAAATGGATAGAACCTATTTTACCAAAGAACCTACACACAATATGCTAAAATTTTGTTTGAAAGTACATGTATAGAAACAAAGCACATGATAATATCCATGAGTACTGGGCATTAATTTGAGCTGATATTTGTTTGCCTGGCAGGCTAAAAATGTTAGTAAATATGGACAGCTTATTTGGGATGAAACAAGGAGGAACTGGTTACCACGGATGGTGGCAGAAGGGAGAGGAAGAGAGACTTACATTCCAAAATTCAGCCTCTAAATTTAAAGCAAAACTACTACATATCAAAGGTCTACATTTAATTTTTTACTAATTATTTCATAGTAAGCTCTAGAAAAAAATATCTTGCAAATCAATCTACTAGAATCATTTTTTAAAACAGGAATTAGGTCAAACAAATGGTTTGTGGGACTAGTTTTCTATGAGCAAGTTGTCCTGCCTCAAGGCTGGTATCTTAATTGCGTCTGAGCATTGTAGTAGTTTTCCAAGATGGAAAAAGTATGCAGCTCTTGAGATCTCCTCTCCACAACAAACTAGAATAATGTTAATTAGTAAAGGTAAAATGGATCTAAAGAGAGAATGGAATTTTTTAATCTGATGCTGAGGATTTGTGTTAAAAAGAAATAGGCAAAGATGGGATGAAGGTAGCAAAATTGAAATCATCAGCTCTAGTGTTAGCTGTTTCAGAGGAAGAAAGAGTGAAAAATCTGGTGGATTCTTAGTTTCTGGGTCATTCTCATGTACAGGCTTGAATATATAAATAATAGTTTATTCAATACTCTGGCTTTAGCACAAGGTCATTCAGAAGTAGCATGGTGTTGGTATAGAGTAAAATATCTAAGAAAAAAACATTGGATTTTTAAGTAGTCTTACATTTGAAGTCAGAAATATAACGAAAGGGTTAAAGTTCAAGGACGAAATTTATCAGAGAGAAATTGGTGATGGTATAATTTCTGCTGATAAGACAAAGGTGCCAAGATGAAGACTATTCCAATATTTCACACTTTAAAATGTACAGGCTTCTAAGGATTCTACATGGTTTTCAGTGAAATGATTGTGTGATGCTGACTGGCATGAGTAGAAACCCTGCCCATTAGCAGTCAGACTGTCCAGGCTGCTCAGTCTAATCCCCCATATAGGACCTGTTTTTTGGCATAGGGATGACAACTTATTTTTGTCCTCCTGTACTCATTGTTTGACCAGCCCTAAGCAGAAAACCAACAGGAACAATGGTAGATGAAGTTGTCTAAGTGACTAAAACAGCTCTATAACAAAGAAGTCTGCTCCAGTCCTGTTTTCCTTTTTTTTTTCTTTCTTTTTTTTTTTAACTGTTTATAGCCTACACCAAGATATCCACAGTTATGATTTAAATATTTATCAGACTTCTCTTCTATCACTTTCCGAAAGTTTAGAGACTGTCTGTATCCAGCCTTTATGGAGGAAAACTTCTAAAAATCTACAGTAGATTTTTCATTCAAGAATGCTGAAGGCCAACATGCAAACAAAACTGTAAAGTTACAATTCCCTAATCATCCAACAGACTTGGAAACGTACAGCACCTCTTTGATGTTTGCAGACAATGTGCTAAACTGAAGAGAATGGACTGAAGTACCCAAAGGAATCCAGTGTATTTATAGAGTTTTCTTTACTATCTTATTTGTAATTCATCCTGCTTCATCTAAGGAATCAGTAAACATAGATTTGCTTCAATAGCCTAAAGAGAATAGAAGCTTCCCAAAGACAAGACATTTTATTTAGAAAAAAAGTGCAATTATAAGATCTATGTACTGTCACATCTCACAGAATCACCATAATAGCATTTTGATTGCAATAGGAAAAAAAAAAACAAAAAAAACCTCATTACAATGTAGAAAATATTAAAACCAAACTTTGATAAGTAACAGTGCTTAATGCAAGGGGATTCTTGGATGATGCTATTTCTCAATATATTCAACTATTTCAAGTTTATACAATGACCAAGAATTTTTCTTGGCACTTAGCTATTAGCAATACATATAAATAGAAAAAATTATCCATAGAAAAGTGCAGCAGTATCTTGCATAACTAGCAGACTGCACCAAAGTCTATATATTTCAAATTTGCCTCATAAATGGGCAATTAATATTAATTGTAACCAAATTTATTGTTCCACAAAAGGCCTGAAGTTTGCTTACTAACAATCATATCAATAGCAGGAGTTTGTCAGGTGAAGTCATGAAATCTTAACCAGTTTGGGTTGTGACATAAGGAGAAATTTGCTGTGAAAGGAATTAATTTGGATTCTAAAGACCAATAAACTTAAACTATTAATAAGGTAAAATATTTATCATGATGTAATGGTTTAATCCTTCTGACAGGTAAACACCACCCAGCTGCTTGTTCACTCTCCCACAGAATAATGGGGAAGAGAATTAGAAGGGTAAAATGAGGAAACTCATGGGTTGAGATAAAGACACTTTCACAGGGAAAGTAGGAGCTGTATGTCCAAGCAAAGCAAAACAAGGAATTCTTTCACCACATCCCATGGACTGGCAGATAGATGTTGAGCCATTTCCAGGAAAGCAGGACTCCATTACATGTAACTGTGAATTTGGTAGAAAAATGACATGACTCCAAGGGCTCCTCACTCTTCTGAGCATGACTCCATATGGTGTGGGATACCCCTTTGGTCAGTTTGGTTCATCTGTCCCTGCTGTGTCCCCTTTTTGTGGACTGTAAGGGCTGACACCCTACACAACACATGATTAAGGCAAACTGGCACAAGACAGGGCTCTGATTGTAAATCATACAGTTCTCTCTGATTATATCTAAGAGTCCTAAAAGCAAAAAGCAACCAAACCAGTAAGACAAGAGAACTGCAGTACAGAAAAATGTGGCATTGACTCAATGGCCACAAGGAATATTTGGTTTGTTTTGTTTTAATTACTCAAAAATATATGAACTTAAACTTTCTGAAGCTCAAAGCAGGGACATAATTTTATGTATGCAATATAGAATGATAAAACTTGCTGGCAGTTGGATGTGCTCATTAGGAATTGTAAGTCAACAGCACTACTTTCAAAACCAGAAAATTCTTAATATGCAGACTTCAGCTGAAGGAATAAATCAAATAAATCAAATATTTAGCTTGATACATGTAGTCATTTTTCTATCTATACAGTATATTTTCAGATCACAGCTTCTTTGGATTTATTAATTATTCCAATATATTCCCCTTATGAATGCCTTATGAAATTGTGTATTATATGAAGTACAAATAAAGAATCATAAGCCGGGCATATCTGATTCATAGCTACTCTATGCATCTGAAATCCTTTGTCAAGAGAGCTGTCCCAACTCATTAATTCAAAAAGAGGTTAATAGGGAAACCAGCATCAATAAGCCAGCAAAATCCCTTTTACACTTTTCTAGAATGATCAACACCTCTGAACAATGTAATTCATTGTGAACAAAGATTGTCAGCCTACTGATGTCAAAGGCTAGGCTAAGAGAGGAAAAAATCCACAAGACAACCAATGGATTAGAAACTTATATTAGTATCTGGGCACATAGAAATAATCAAATGAAACAGATTTAATGCTTTGAATTTAAATTATCCTATTGAAAATTATATAATTTAGATTAATATTAGACACATGGCAGCTGGGAAGGTAACAAAGTTAGATCTCCTATCTATGTAATTTACTTGCATTTAAAAAGCTCTCAGTCTGCACTTTACTTATAATTGGTCACTCATATTTGCTATCTAGGACACTTTCCTTGTGCTTCCTGTAAAATTATCTACTGATAAGTCAAGCATTCAGAAGCTTAATGCTGTGACAGCCAGGCTTGTATTTTTAGTTTTGCATAAGGCATTGCAGACTCCTGTCTTCAGAGATTTCTTACTTTTGAAGAAACCACAATTCAAAATGAAGTAATTATAAATAAATCCACCTTTAATACACAGGTAAATTCAACCTGGTAACTACCCTGAAGTATCAATCAATAGCATTTTGTCCCATTGATGATGGGACAAAAATGATACATAGTTTGAAGCAGGGTTATCTGTCAAATTATTTCATTGGGATTTTCTGTGAAAAAATGAGCGGTGCCAGACATTTCAAAGTGGTCTCAGCAGGGAAGTTCGAGATTTTTGCATCAAGTGTTTGTAATATAATTCCATTATTTTCATGTAAAATGACTAATGTTAGTTAATTAAGGAATGTCCTGCAGTCTCCCTTCTGCGCTTTTCTTCTCCCTATGTAACTACAGTATGATGAGTAAAACTGCTGTTAGCAAGGTTTGGTTTCACAATGGATCAAGATCTTTCACAGAAATCAGATTCTTCAACTGTAGAGATTCTGTTATTCAATTTCTGTGCCTGAAGAAAATGATTTCCTGTATATCACCCCCTACACAAGCTGATCTATTGTGACTTCCTTTCCTTATAAGTAATCTACATTTAAGTAGTATGTTCTCTCAACACCTGGAAAAATGTAAATTACCCTATTAAGAAAGGGAGAACAGAGACCAAACCTGGTCTGGATTAGAAAAAAAAGACCTCACCTATTTACATTTCTTTGATAAATATTTGTACTTAAAGATATTCATTTAATCTTTAATAATCTCCTATTTCTTTTACTAAAGAAAAGTTCAGTTACTGAACCACCTACTTGTCAATTACAGATTTAGTGTTCTAACAGTTAAGAGGACATAAGAGAATGTTGAACAACTGCATATAATTTCTTATTTCACAATGCTAATTTCATACAAGAAAATTATCCTTACCAGACATTACTACAAATATAAAGACACTTTTAGCCTACATTAAAATTTTAAGTGTTTATCTATTTCATTGGTAAGAGAGGAAGCTGTTTATGAACAGACTGCATTGCACTAATTAGGGCACTTAGAGATAATACAGAAAACACTTCCTCTTTGGAAAAAGAAATTGTCTTCCTAAAAAATTGCCTCCATTTACTGAAAAAAAAAAGCTATTTAAAAGGAACAAAACCAGCATTTCTCTTTATAGACATTGTAGGGTAGTAAGCATGAACCATAATAAAAGATTATTTTGTACACGTTCTTGTTGGTGCACTGAAGCAAATCAAAAGGAGTCTAAAGAATACTTCCCAAATGGATAATTTTTATGTAAAGAAACACTGATAATTAAAATAGAGATTAAGCAAAAGAAATTAGCTGTAACACTTGCAAAATGATCCCCAGGGAAAGTATGCTTCAGGACAAACTATGTAGCCATCCTATGATCTGGCCAAGACCCTTGATTCAGAGAAATTACTTTGAAAACGGAGAATGGTGGGGATGAGGCATCTAATGAGATTGCAGGATCTGCAATTTAAATCCCTTTCAAGTTTCATTTAACTACAACTGTGACAGGCTGTCTTGGAGTAAAAAATACAGGTCTGGAAACAAAGACCCTTTTCTAGACAGACTGAAATTTAAAAGAAAATACAGACTGCACAGCAAGTCTGTGACTTGGAAGCACTCTGAGAACATCCTGTGGCAAGCACTCCTGGAAGTATTTCAGAGGGAAATAGTAACCCCTTCTCTGCTCATGGACATGTTTGGGTCATCCTAGATGTATTTTGTGATACATCATGAATTACATTTTGTCAGAAGTGTAAGTTTGAAAATACCTCTGAAAGAGAAACCTACTTCACAGACCATAGCCATGAGTCTTAACTATCTTGGTTTTGTTCCCTAATTGCATGACTTTAAACCTATAACAACATTTCTGTTACACTCTACAGAAGCTCCACGAGTAGAGTTGAAAACAGTAGGTCCATGAGCAGGCTGCTGCACTGAAATCAGGTATCTGTACATGGTTGCTCTCTTGTCAAAATTGTTCAGTGGGTAAACAAACACACGCAAAAATAATGAATTCTATTTGATTATGCAAATAATTGTGCCTGACTTCTACTCCACTGTTTCATCTAAATGAGATCCTCATGGGTTTAGTGATCATTACATTTTCAAACTGAAATGCGTATCTGTGTTTAAATGACAAAGTTAGCATTTGGAAAGATTTACCAACATTAATTACAAATGCGCACAACACTGCAATGCAGTAAGTTTGAGCAAGTAAAAAAGAGAAAATGGTTCTGAATTAAAATATATTTATAAAAAATTTTTAACTGTGACATTCTTTAAGAAGGAATACTGTTTCATGGTGCCTTGGCTTTATTTAAATAAAAAGATTTGTTATTAATCTCAAGTTTCAGACTTCTAAAATAATTTTTCATTTCATTCTTTTTTTTTGATTTTCAAAAAACTCCACAGAACAGTTATAGTAAGAGAGCTTTGCAAGCAGTTCTTCTTCAGTCCCTATTAAAAATATATGTGAGATCAGAAACCCTCTGATACTATCAGCTTTATAGCCTGGAATCAAATGAGCCTCTACTAATTTTTTATGAAGGATCCTCTTCTGTGATGTCAAGTCCCTGATGATTTCAGAAGCTTCTGAAACACATGGTACTAGTCCAAAAGGCATCACAGGCACATAGCTAAAAACAAAGACCTTAAGACCCCCCTTGGGAGCCTCAGCCTTATAGACTGTATTATGTGGATCAAGAGGCTGCTCTAGTACCCATGAATTTCCCTGGTGGTTTTGTGCTGTCTTTAGCCAAAGCCTTTAAACTGATTCTTTTCCACTTAAGAATTACAAAAGTTTGACAGTAAGAAAAACCCCACAATCTCTGCAAAGTTTGTGAGAAAAACACCTTTGTCTTCTGTTCCCTGTGTGTTGGACTAGACCCAAACTAAGTCAAGTTACACAGACAAATCAGTTTCTGTTAAAAACATCAAGATAGCCACTAAAAGCCTTAACCATTATACTCATTACATTCTAGCTGGGTACAAGCCTCAGCCTTTCAAGATTGTCAAAAGACTGTTAATCCCAAATACACACGTTTAAGAACCAAATTTACAGGACTGTAAATCTGGAATCAATGCATAGATTATTTAGTTTATTTCACAGCTTTTTTTTCAACAATGATAACAAGTCTTATTCTTATAATGATACTTACAAGTAAGTTGCCAACATGTAATTTAGTAGCCACTCATTATTTGCTAAAATTTAATTGATTGGACTAATGAAGAACCAGTAATCCAATGATGTTTTATTCTGTATGATTCTTTTCCATATATATTCTTCCATTTCTTGACTTTTTATTGTGTATTTCTTTTCTGCGACTTATGACAGTCAGACAAATTCTTTCAAGATGCAAACTAATAGTTGAATGACAAATAACTTATTTATTTTACCTTCTAAATTGAGATTATGCCGTTATTGGAGATTATTTTCTGTGTTAGAGGTATCAAATACATTACTGATGGCTTCAGCATGCTGTTTGTTTATCTGTGAAAGACTCTGGGAATTCATTTTTACTTAATGGCTTGTTCCCTCGATCATAGCAATATATCACACACATATTTGGTTCATACAGAACAATTCATGCATGAGACTGGACAATAGGCATAAAGGCTGACAGCTGAATTAAACCTCTGCATAGAAATGAAGTAACAACACTCAAGGTCTTCTTGCAAACTGTGAAATCTGCAAAATGCTGAAGAAAGGAACCTTCTGGCTGTAAGTTTATCAAACCATTCTCTCACCAAGACTTATTGTCTCATATTCTATCCTTCTGTGCATTTACAAAGCAATCTCTTCTGATTGTAGAACTCACAATGGACCCCAGTCCTTTGGCACTAGTAACTACTTCTGTAGACTAAAACTGGATGAATTTTTTTTTTTTTGAGGAGAAAAATCACTTCTGAAAAAAAAAAATCACTTACAAAAAAAAACAACAAAAAAAGCAAGAACAAAACACCCAGACCAAAACCTTTGCAAACTTGGTGCTCCCTAGAGTAATAATTGCAATTAAACATGTACACAAAAAGAGCAACACAACTTTGGGAATAAAGGCTTCCATTTTCTTATTAATTTTTACTTATGTTAGCAGAAAGCTACATAAGGCCTTAGGATTGAAAATGTACAAAATTGTACATTGTACAAAATTGAAAGTATAGTTATAATAAACTGCAATATTTGAAATATTCTTGCCACCATGTGAATTTTTTCCCTAACACATTCTACCATCAACAACTGCTTGATTAAAAGAAATACAAATGTTTCAAACAAGCACAAAAGGTCAGAATTGCAAAATGTGAGCTAGACACTTAATTTTGTGTTGACAGGTGTTAAGTGCTTAAACGTGTGGATCTGAGTCTTAATTTTTGCATAACACTCTACATTTTCAGAAAGCATGCCTCAGAATCTTCACATCCTTAACCCACAAAATACATGTATAATTCCCACTTCATACAGAGCACAAAAAAATTACTCACACAGGTAAGTAGCAGGAAGAGAATTAATACTCAAGACCTACTTATGCTTCACTAAACCCATATTCTCCCATGTTACCCAAATTTCTTGTAATTGAAAGATAAAATGATAAGAAGTTGCAAACAGAATGATAATATCATCACTGCTTCAACCAATATTTAAGCACAACAGACTTCCACATTAACATATTTCACAATGTGTCTAATGAAACTCAGGAGTTAGAAGACAAATGGAGTGTTTTATTTCTAAGTGAATTACCTTTGGTTTGGTTTATGTTTTATTTTGCCTGTCTGGCACTCAGCTTTAAAAGTCTCCCTTTTTGTTTGTTTGTTTTTTTTCTTTTGTGTGTGTGATTATAATTGCGGCCAGTTTTTTTTATCTGAGTCTGTATTGCAATTCAATTTACAGTTCCTAACAGCAAGGGGTGAGTTTTCTCAGTGACTAAGTAAAGAGGCTGATAGATATGATTGCTTCTGAAGAGACAGAGAGACGTGATTCTAGGAATATAGTTCTGCTTGTTTCTAAACAAGGGGAGTTATGATCAAGAAAGCTCAGCACATGAACTTTAGTTATAAATAAAATAGTTTTGATCGTGTTTGAGGAGTTTTGTCTAAGACTTAGAGCACCAACAGAGAGAATATCATAAAGTAAGAAACTAAGTTAATTGCAACAAAGAGAATAAAAGTCTTCCTTGAACAACATTAGGAACTGGAAATGGCATTTCCAGACACCAAGAGATTTGCCTGACCTACAGTTCAGAGCAGAAAGGCAGTAGAATACTTAGCATAGCTATTAGGATAACTACAGCTGTAACTAAACTGAGGTTGGTAGAGGTTGCTAAACCTGATTGAATAGTGAGTAAATTATGCCCAGTCCTCTAATGCTGTATGCATATTTTTAGAGGTCACCAAGATATGTGGCTTCAGTTCAGCACTGTTAAGTTGATGTTACACTGATTTTATTGCCCTGAATGCAGTAAGGGTACGCATGACCATTTTTGTCATATAAATGCCTAGTTTTTTTCTGATACTTGGGTTATTGGGTTCAAACTGCAGCATATACAGCATCATTAAATGACTGAGCAAAAATTTTCTGAGAAAATATCAGCCACATCATTCACATTTTTAGATCCTTTTGAATATTGCATCAATTATGCTGAAAATATAGAAGAGAAATATTTTTTTTTTAATTTCCCAACCATAACAAAAATGCTGATCTAAAGAAGGAAAAGGGATGATCTGTGCATGACAGAAACTTTTAACAAAAATAAAGTCTTATTGCCAAATTATACTTCAAAAAGAGAGCTGGGTTTGGTTTTTTTAAGTGGTAGAATTAACAATTACAGGCCAAATTGCAGATTTCCTGATAGAGTTTTCTCTGTATTAATAGACTACTTTGATTGTATCACACACTAGTGTCTTACAGTATTTCTAGTGTAGGACAGTCCAACAACAGCAGAGTTTCTGTAGGGTGAAGTGACTGCAAAGGGAAAGTGTCAGAAGAGGGAAAAAATAGTAGTCATGCAGTCTACCATTTCACTGGGTAGACAAATTGTGTAATTTTTGAGTAGCAGCAATCAGCATATTTAGAAGGTTATAGAAGTAATCCAATAGTTTTCTTAAGTGGATTAAAAGCAATTTAAATACCTCCTCAATGCCAAAGAGTATGCTGACCCAAAGTCTTCTTTCTGGCAGTGACCAGTAACAGATGCTACGGGGAAAAAAAGGGTGGAGCACAAGTACAAAAATTTCCTCAAATTTCAAATGTCAATCATAACTAAATTATGAAAACCATACCATCCTGCAATTAGAAATGCCATTAACTAAATTTTGAACTGCAAAACTTTCTGAGCTCCTAGTCTATGTGTGTAATAACCTTACTTTTTAAGACTGGTCATGTCTTATCATCTAGTGATTGCCTAACTTCTCTTATAGATCAGACATAACACTGTGAAACATACAATGTGTCCCAATGCCAATGGCAGACAATTTATAGCATATTCTTAGTTTATATCAAACCCTCTTCAGTAGGACAGAAGAAACTCACAGAGGAAATTTTTTTAGGTATTGGTTTTAAAAGCACATTGGCTGTGAAGTTACCAAGACTTTTGGACATAACATAGAGCAAATTTTGCAATAATTGTGTAGTGTATTTTGAAGTTGCAAGAGATTGAAAAGCTACAGTATTTTCCCCATATACACAGTATTTTCACATATACACATACCCAGGTTTTTAGGTTGGCAACTAAGTAAACCAATCAAGTCAAATAAGACATTTATTACATGACAATAACAGGAATAGTATTTCTTTCTATGTTAATTATACCTCAAACACACATCAGTGTTAGAACATTGATCAGAATGTGGCTGTGAGTACTTTAAGTTCATCTTTTATAACTTTACCAAGTTTTGTTCCAATTATGAATTTATAATGCTGAAAGTCCAAGATGCTGAATACCTGTGTAAAGTAAAGCATATGTCTACCCATCTGCAATGCACCAGTGAAGAGAAAATCTCTATCTTATTTCAGAATCTTCTGAAAAATATTTACTAAATTAGGGACCATAAGCCTTTTGGTCAATGGCTAAGATTCTTTACTTTAAAAAATTTATGTCTTTAGTGGTACTTTTTCATATTTTATTCAGAAAATAAAATAAAACATATGCTCAGTAAAAGCTGCATATTGTAAAGCAAAACTTATTATATAATATACTCACATAGGAATAATTAGATCAAAGAAGCAAAAATGGTTCAATAAGTTGACCTTTCAGTCATGTGAATTACCATCCTTCTGCCACAAAAGCCAGTATAATGTTGCATTGGAAATTAATGGAGGAAGCAGATGATCAACCCATGGGTATATTCATGGGTACTGCAGTTTAGAAAGAACCCAGTGCTCCTTGGTGAAAATTAGTTGTTGTTGGCAATATGTGCTGCTGCTGGTGGTACAAAGGGCAAGGTAATGTAGTAATATTTTACTAGTGTCAGATGCTGATGTGCAGTAAGAGGCTAGGGCAATTTAAGGCAATGCCATTTATTTATAATGGAAGCCTGAATCTCCATCCACTGAGCTATAAACTTGCATTTTGTTGGATATAGTCTATTTCCCTAGATCACTGAAGCTATTAAAATCTGAAGACTAAGTTATTGATATGGAAACCTGTTGCTGAGCTGTTTAGATCTATCTAGTTTTCTAGCACATATATTTTGGAAGTACTAGATATTTGTTTATTTTTCAGGCTTTATGGTATACTTAAGCTTGTCACACAGTCACTGTTTATCTTATAGATGATGCAATAGGAAATATAGCTTAAAGAGCCAAATTAAGCAGAAGCTCTTACATAGTATAAACTGACATCTTCAAAATCAGCATATTGTCACTAACCCTTAATATTTCAAGAAAATGGTCAGATATAATTTTACTAGAAAAATCTTCACTGTCTTACTTGTATTCCTGTCTTGGACATTGACATATAATTGTCATCACTGAGTTGAAAATTTCATATAAAGTAATATCTAAAAACAATGAAAAAAGACAGTCAAAATTAGTTCTTGCACTTTGTAACAATTTAGGCTATGCAACACATGTAGTGTTATCTCTCTCTTCAATACACATTGCTACAGAGCATTATCCAAGCACCATAGAGAAAAGAACATGAATTCAGATTTCTGATTTTGATAGGTCTAATATACTCATGGTCACTGGATGATAAACGATGATTACAATAAATCATATCCTGATATGGTTAGCTAACAGAGTTCTTTTATGTCTCACCAGAACCTTAGCAATACCTACTACTTTTACAATTTTCTTTCTCACTGCCAAGGATACTCTTCTATCAGGTCAATTTTTTCCACATTTTTTTAATTCAAGGCAGGGGACACTAATTTAAAGCTGCCTAAATATATCTGTGGAATTACATCTGTAATAACAGTATTGACAAGAAGAAAATCAAATTGAAGTGTTATTATATCCAATAGGGAAGTAAAAGGACTAGAGAGACTTTTCATCTACTAGTTGGTAACTATCAATTCAATATTAATTGTCCCTGAAAGGTATTGTGTCTGTACTAACCTAACTAAAATTTTCCGCTTTCTACTTCTTTTCTCATATATATTTTAACTCCATCTACTGTGTTATAAATCATAAAAATCAGCAATGCCACCTAATGAGTACACAGACTTCAATCCAATAACATCCAAGCTGTGAACTGGACTGCATGATCATCATGCTCTGCACCTTTCTAATACTAACATAGCTTAAAGACTTTTTGGTTTTAGTTTGACAGTTTCCTTGTTTTAATTTCTGAATTTAAACTCGACTCTCCAAAAGTGGTAGTAGTGAAACTCCTGGGTTTTGTACTTGATTAGCTGAAGAAAAAAGATATGATATCACCCTATCAAAAGAGTTGAGATGAGACATCCCATACCTTTGACAGAAGGAGGATGAAGCCATCACCCCCAAGGGTCTGTTAAAATTAAGTCGTTACAACTCTGGTTAGTTTAGGCCACCAGGTGATCATATATGCTCAGGAAATAGGGCAAGGTGGAGACAAAGCACAAAGGAGCAGGGCTCGGTCTGGTGAGTCAATTCCTTCTGCTGAATGATGAAGGCTTCAGTATTTTCTAGCATCATAAGAAGGATGTCTCAGTGGTCACAGCCAAAAGCCCAGGGTTCCTGCCTCTTAAGTCTCTAGACACAATGCGAGATATGACTTAGTAGGAAATTATGTCATTGGGGCAGACCTACTTTGTATTCAGACCTCTGAAAATCAAAGGAGCTTTACCTCTGCAACTATATGATAAGACATAAATTATGCAAGTAAAAATTATTCAGCATTCATTCAGAAAAATAAAACTAAAAAAAATCCCAGTTATGTTCACACACACTTATTTGAGACATTTCTACAGATGAAAGCCTTTAGGTAGCTTTCTCACAGGATCAAGAAGTTAAACCATTTCTATCCATGCTTAACTAAAAATAAATCAGTACATGCATTCTTAATTTTATTGGCAGAATGTAATCATGCTATAATCTTAAAATTTATAACATGTAATAATGCCAACTATTTAATAATAAACATCTCATAAATAAACTGGCATTATAATTTTAAAGACCAGAGACAGATGTATTCCATCAAATTTCCTTTAGTGTACAAAGAAAGATGTTAATAAAGAAGGAATAAAACCTCCCAGTTTAAAATCAATGCCTGTCCAATTTGTGAAATGGAATCTCCCAGTACTTTGTTACCTTATGCATTAAGTCACTCTAAAAGATTACAGTGCTTTTTGAAAAGTTTCAAGGGCACAGTGAAGAAGAATTAAATTATCAAGTAGTGTTACTGCTTGCTCTTGTATTTACATTTATCCTGGATGAAGTTAATTTATTGTGGGGGAGGGGACATAGAGAACCATACATCACATTAATGCAAAGTCCATGAAAAATTTGCCCTTCCTGCTATGACTGGACACTGTCAAGCAAGGTTTACAGCATTTTTATCTGCAGCTAAGAAAACCTGCAGTATTTAGCTATCTCAGTTGCCACTAGATACTTTATGAGGAAAAGATGTAAAACAATTCATCTGTTATAAAGAAAAATAACCTCTAAAGCATAACCTCCAGAATCTGAGTATTGACTCTCTCATGTTTCCTCGAGTGGTGAAACAGAACCAAGAACACCCAGAGGCATTGGCTGCAGTTCCTGTGTATGGGACTTGAGGAAAATCAAGATTATGATTTCATTGTCCATAATATTGCTTTGGTTCCTTTTACATTGCGTACCTACAAATTCCCATGTGAAATCTGTGAAAAATTAGATTTAAAATGGACTGCAGTCATGACTAAAGAGCTGTCAGTGAAGTGTTGTAGAATAGGTACCCAGACTGAGATTGAAGTCTCACCAGTATAGAACAGAACACTGTAGAACAGACCATTGGACAATAAGGTCATGACAAATCCATTACGCTTTGTTTTGGCAAAAAACGAGGTAATTTAAATTCAAATTGAAGTAAATTTCATGTGTGAAAGCTTAATCTTATTTTCACTCATATTCTAAGTATTGTAAAAAATTATTGCATTACAGTTCTAAGTATTGTAAAAAAAACCTAGAGTAGAAGCCTTGTTCAGGAGAATGTATATGGTATTCTAAAACACATGAATAATCATCATTTTTTGTCTTTTTGAAATTAAAGAAATATTTTAAAGATAATGCTTACAATCTCCAGTAGTCTGAAAAGAACCAAATCAAAATTAAACTAGAGGTGAAAAATAAAAACCCAAAATCAACTCTTTGCATGAATAATAAAGTACACTGCAATAGCTTATTCTTCTTCTAGCTACAGTATTTTCCACTGTTTTTTTTTTTCAGCAGTATTTCCATCTCTGTCATTTCATCTCAATTGCTCTGTCTGTTTCAAAGGCAGGGATGCTGTTTTATGCCTACTGCAACACAGAACTCGCAGCCATATGGATTGTCCCACAGAGACCCCTATGGGCTCCTAGAAAAGCTTTGCAATCCACATACGGTCCTTTTAAAGGTATTTTGCTCCTTTTTAGATTCATAAATCTCATAGGTAATATGATAAGACTCAAAAAATTTTCTTAATTCTGCCACAGATCATAAATTAATATAACCAACCAAATTAACAGACCAACCTCATGAACAGCCTGTTTATTAAGAAATCCAGAATCAGTATTATCAGTGCATCTACTAATGTATCTGGAAGCTCTTTTTTCCCTTCTAATAGGGCAAAGAGGATAGTAGCAGTAGTGAAAACATTTAGACATTATGCACTGGATAATATTTTCTGGCCAGAATTATGACATTGCTCTAAGCAAAACCTATTAAAATGTGGGAAAAGGCCCAAAACTATTCAATATATCTTGTGAAAACACTCTGTGGAACACATAGTTTTAAAAGGTTTTTTCATTAAGATGGGATCAACTTTTATTGAAGTATCGATGCTTGGTGCACTTTTATATCTAAATTTTATTATTAACATCACCTTTGAAAATGCAGTTTGCAAATGCAGGCAAATATTGAAATGGGCAGTATAGGGAACAGCTCAGGAAGTTGGTAATTAGTGTTAGAACTTGACAGAACCTGGGACGTGAAATTTAGCTAGTCCTCTCTTACCTTTACTTACCTTACTGGTGACAGACAATTGCTATCATCTTTTCAGGAATTGCATACTTCTCTTGCTAATTCCTTCCGGATTGCTTCTCAAGTCAGCATTTGGCTTCCTGCTCTGTGATGTATCTTGTAATTTTTATCCCTGTTAATAAACTTTGTTAACAGATTGTAGATATTCTGTGTGCAATTATGCTTTTTCAAATCAAACCAAATCAAAATTTGGTCCCATTATATTTTATGCTGCAAAGGTTTTCACAATTATTCAGTAAAATGTGCAAAATAACACAATATTGATTTGTTATCAGTTTAAATAATAATTATCTACCTGCAGATTAACAGTAACCTAACTATGAAAGTCAAGCCAAGCAGATGTGTAGGACTCTAATTTAAAAGATGCTGGAGCAATTCTTTGGGAAGCAACAATAATCATGCATTGTCCTTCTGAACAGACACAGCATACACGTACAAACATACATCACAGTGTTGGTCTTTCTCATCCTGCAGCAGTAGTAAAACCATAGTTATATTAGAAGAGTACAGACTTCTTGAAGAACACCCACTTTCTCATTCCTCCTGGACCAGTTTTATTATTTTAAGTGTAAGCTGTGGCATCAAGAAATTCTGCTGCTGCAAGAGCAAATTCACCATATCTTCAAATCTTTTTATGGACTTAGATCTACCATAAATTCAGAAGATTCAGTCCACGTTCTGAATTTAATTTAAATGTAACAGTACCAATGAAATTTTGGCTTGATATTTCTGCTGTCAAACACCTTCCAACAAAGTCCTAATTTTCTCTATATCACTTCAGGCCCAGCACTGTTCTTTCATGGGCTATGTGCAGAATTAGTTAATGGACTGTATTCACTACTATCAAGATAATATCTCCTTATAGAAGTGAATGATTAGAGAGTCTTGTCATTAAAATACTGGACAGATTATAGAACAGTGTATTGCAATACTGAAAATACTACATAATATACAAGCAATGTTTCCCATACTTAGCTGCCATAAAATTTGTATGTTTGTATGTAATTTCCTGTTCACTTCCCATTAGATTTTAAAATTATGCTTTTCCGTTTGCTTCTTCATATGTGTTGACAAGGGAATAAATAAGCAGATCTTATTATTCCACACCAGAAAAGCAGGGTTTTTTTAGACTTCCATTCTGTAACACCAAATTATCCCCCATCTCTGTAATTTGAAACCTCAAATTGCAAGAAGCCTATGCATTAATTTATTAGCTGAAAAATTGCCTCTGAATCTCACTTAATGGCTTGAATTAATTTCTAATTACTCTTCAGAAAGGCGTATGTTCAGATTAAATTTCAATTTTTTTAACAGATTGTTTTGGTCTGTTAATAATGCAAGAATGGTCTCGGAAAAGAAGATATAAACAATGACTGCGTTGCAATAAAATTGTAAAAAACGTGTAAATACACTTCACTGTTTCCAACATATGACAAGGAGATCATGTAAGGATCTACAATATAAGATTTCAGACACTGTATCAGCAACTAAAACAAAAATAGGAACTTATTTTTCTCATAAACATATGGTATAATTCCATCTGGTATATCTAACCTGTCTGAGAATTATAACGTCCTGTTTTTCAAATTTGTTAAGTCTTTACTGCAACATTGGTAAAATTTCTATGTTTGCAGTGCAATTGATAAGTCTGAATTTATGTGTGAATCATGTGAAAAGTCACGTGAAGTGATTTTTTCAGACATATGTAGGTAAGAGTTTCAAAATATAACTTACATTTCTCCATAAAAAAAAAGAGATAAATGTTGGTTGATTATAAATAATTGGTTGATTATAAAAATCCATATATGATTATACAGTCAAAGTGAGTTCTTATATATTGATGTAAAACACCAAAAAACCTGCAATTTTTTTTTTCATTCTCATTTGTTATGAAGACAAGTTAAATGCAGCCAACAGAATATCAGTCCTTCAGTTTGGTGCATTGTGCACTTCCATCAGAAATGAGAACGCAAACATTAGCACAGGTTTCAGGGCAGCATCATTGGGTCTTTTACCAATAAGTGGTAAATTGTTCCACCTATGTGTTTTTCTCCACTAAATTAAACCATTTTGAATCCCTTCTGATATACTTTTCATTATTAAAGTGCATAGATAAACCAACCATAGTGACACTAAATACTATCAGAGTAACAATGGAATATTTCTGGATGGGTTTATGCTGTGCATAATGCTGTTTGTAGAAAGGTTGCAATAATTAGGTCAGGTAAAAGGAAGAAAACTTCATAACTTTTAGCTTGACCTAATAATTTCTTCTGAATTTCTTGTATTCTCATTATTTTCCACATCTGAATAGGACTAGCAACATGTAAGTTTTTTGATATATAATCTTAATGTATTGTTCAGAAATACACATACTTAAATAATTTCTACTATTGGCATTGAGTGAGAATATAAACCAAGTACAGCAAACACATCCTCACTGGTTTACTGTTGTACATCAAATAATGCTGATGAATTTAATGGAAAGCCTGAAAATTGTTATTAAAAATTACTATGAGGAAATATAACTTTATCTAAGGAAGCTATATTGTGTGACTGTTACGGCCACACAGCTCTACTAAGAATGTCAAAACCTCCATTGTGACAAAAATACAAGCTGCAAGGCCATGCATGCTGGAAGGATTTATTTGTAAAAGATAGGTGACTAAGCTTTAAGGAATCCCCTAGGTATCCAAAGTCTCCACATTGATACAATAACAGATACATTACTGGAGCTGTGGATGACCCATACCTTTTTAAAAGTGGCTGCTGAAAGTGACCTGAGCTGCCCTGGGCATTAGGTATCCACATGTAAACACCTGAATGATTCACAAGGTGTGTGCAATGCCCAGACAACCTCTTGTACTCATAAGTTCTGTTGCGAATATACCAATTTTAAAATAATTCTGTACAATTGCCTGAAATATGTCTTTGTAAGTTATAGGCCTCATAGCACAAATAAACTAATTCCACCATCCTTTAGCTAAATATTTGCCACCCTTTTTTGATTTTGAAGCAGCTTGATTAATGAAAGTGAATGCTAGACTTGATAAGCTAGACAATCCCAAATTTCTCACTGAAAGTAAAAAAAAAAACAGAGCAGAGGCTTTAGGGGATTTCTGTTTCCTTGATGCTTCTACTTTTTGCACAACTATGTAACTATTTTTTTTTCCACAGCATACACAGAACCTAGATGTATTTCATCCCTGCTATGGAACAAAGCAGTTCTTAAACACTCCATTTATCTTGCCAACTCTAAACCGCTTAACTATAAAATACTCTGTCAAAAACTTAGGATTTATACTCCAGTTTGCTGTCTACACTCCAGTTCTAATTTTATTCAGAATATGATACCTTTTTAAAGATACTAACTAAAGCAAAAAAATATAGTCTAGTTTCAGACAGAAAAAATTTCTCTAGCTCTTCTAATAGTAGACAGGCTGTCATTAAACCTGATATTTTTTTTTTCCCAGGGTATGAGGTGTGACGTCTGATAAAAATTACAGCATAAGAACTGAGAATTAATGATGTATCCACCAGCCCTGTTCCAAGTCCAGTTATTGCACTTATCTTTGATATATTTAATCATTAAACTCATTATGAAGACCTTTATAAGTTATCTTACCAGATACATAAGGACTGCAGTTTTTATTATCTTAGTGTTTACAGTAAAGAAATTACTTTTTTTTTTTGCCATGTGCCCTTTTAAGTTAATGCTCATTTTTATTTATATATATATATTTCTTAATTCACATACAATTATTAGGCAATATTTTCTGTTTCCCCAGCATGAATTGAGTTTAACTCCTCTTGCTTTAATAGATTTTTGATATTCGTACTGTGGTGGCACAAAGAACAGCATTTTGCTCAGTGACACTGTGCAGATGCTTTCAGATCTCTTCCTGTGTGAAACCAGGACAAAGGCAGAGCATTCAGCCTGCATTTGGGAGTGGAAAGATTTTGTGGTTTCTCCAGGAGAGAGAGTTTTAGTGCTACAGTTGAACCCACACTCCTGACTCATTTTTACGGCAGTACAGATCTTAAAAGTGAGGAGACAACACAATAAAAATATCCAAAATATTATATGGAATATGACATGTACAAAGACTAGCCTTTGAAGATTTCTTTAGAAAGAAACAGACAAAAAGTTTTATTCCAAAAGAGTTGTAAGTTTTTTGTTAGCCATTTTTCCATGATACAAAAAGAAAGTCAAATCTAATAGGAATATCAAAACTTCCTCCAAAGCTGAAAAGAAGTAAATTCTCAGAAGACAGAAAAAGGCCCTTGAATAATTGTAAAGCAGCTACCTGCTCCAAAGAGAGTTGCTCTCTTGAGGTTTTAAAATGGTAGTGAGAAATGCAGTTCGTGCCAAACAAAGGACAAGATTATGAATTTGAGTTGAAGTATTAAAGTTCTTGTAGAATATATATTATTGAATGTAAAATAACAATAACTTTAATAACTAAATAACTTAGTTACTGCAAACATCTACACTAGCTTTAGTGTTATTCTAGTATTGTTGCTTATTTGAAAAATGCTTATGTTGCTTATGCTCATAAGATGGTGAGAAATAAAATCTAAAACACCCTAACCCTCCTTCCTTCTCCCCAGCCTCAGCGCCACTCACTTCACACCTACTCTCCACCCCTGAGAAGTGCAGGGGGACAGGGAATGTGCTCAGTTCATAACTGCTTCCCTCACTGCTCCTTCCCTCTCACTTTCTCCCAACTCTGACGTGGGCTCTTCATGGACCACAGCTCCTTCAGGAGATCTCTGTGCTGCAGCATGGGGTCCTCCACAGGCTGCAGTGTGGATCTGTTAGCCATGGTCTTCTTCCCATGCTGCAGAGGAATCTCTGCTCCAGTGCCTGGAGCATATCCTCCCCCTATTTCTTCAGTGACCTCGGTGTCTACAGAGTTGTTGCTCTTGTATATTCTCACTCCTCTCTCTCACAAGCTTCAGTATGGCATTATTTTTCCCTTTCTTCACAACTTTCTGCCAAGATGCCCCCACCAGGGCTGTGGGTTCAGCTATGCCCAGCGCCAGGTGGGTTGGAGCTGCCTGGAACAGGCTGTGCCCAGCACCAGGGAACCTGCGCCCAGTACTGCCCTCAAAAACTTGACCAATTTCTTCTAATTTGAGGGAATTTTTTTTTAAGACTCCTACTTAATAAGAAACAGCTTTAAATCTGTCCCTGCCATCAGAGGATCTGCCAGGAATCTTACTGAAATTAAGGAGGGCTTAAGCACTTAAATCTACACATAAAGCTTCTTCATAAAAACTACTTAGGTTTTGACTACCAGCAAAAATGTGTTATATTCATTGCCATCAGCAAAGAACTTACATTAAACCATGCATGTTTCCTGCAAGTATCCCAATGGACACTTTATTTATCAAGGTCCTTCAATCCATCAGCCAAGTCATAACTCTGATTGAGAAGACGAAGTCAGGGATGTGAATCCCTTAGATACACGAACTAATTGGAAACTTCTTGGTTTTGCTGATTAATTCTAAAAATGGATCATTACATGCCATTTTTTTTTATTACAAATATAAAGTATAATGTTGACCTGTCATCAGAGATGAAGAAATATTTTAAGTACAACTGGACAATCACAGGCTCCCTGGAAGTATTTTCTGCTTCTGACAAGTTTTCATTATGCTTTATGGCTTTAATTAAAGACAAAATATAGGAAAATATTTCAACTGTCTCAGATACTAGACAAAAGTAATACACTTTTCCCAACAATATGAGATAACCTCTATATTGAAAGTGTCACTGGAGTGTATGATAGTACCCCTTGGACTGTCTGTGCTTCTATCTATTTAAACAGTATAGTGTGGATTGTCACTGCTTTACTGGACGTATGTCTTGTATTGTGGAGCAATAACCAACAACATTTCATATGGTAGATTACAAAAAAAAAAGTCTGATTTGTTTTGGATGAACTTTATTCTTTTATAACAGTAGAAATCACTGTAGAAAACACTCATTAAAATAAATTTATTATAAATATTTTTAACCCATGTTTTCTTAGAGAAATACCTCCAGCTTGTGGAGACGGAGCAGTTACAGTTACAGGTAGTTTCAGTTAGAACAAGAACAGGTATAATTATGTAGGTGAGCTAGTTAAAACTTCAGATACAATAGTCTTTCCCTTTAAAAAATAATTGGTCTACAGGAGTTTCTCACATTGTTAATTGTCTGGCAGCTAAGGTGAAAACATCAACAGGGCCAAAGGACTCTCTGCAATGAACACTTCAGCCTTTTGCAGCTCTCCTCAGGCTGTACCTTCAGAATAACACAACAAACTGCCCTAGTCCAAGTGACCTGCATGCTGGATAGGCTCAGCCACTTATAATTGCTTTTTCAGCTGGAGGGCTTGGCTCATTTTTTGCTAGGAAACATTTAGTTATTTGTGTGGCAGATTTTCTGTGGAAATTAGTTGTCGGATGATCTGGACTATGTAGCTCAGACATAAAGAGACAGAGTGTTAAAAAAAAAAAATTTATGTTCTGGACACTGGGCAACTTTTGCATGGAGAATGAGAGTCAGTAACAGGACAGTGAGTTGCTCTACAGATGGAAACAGAAATCTCTGTTGCATGCATTCTACCAATAATGTCTTCAGCTGGATCACATAAGTCTTGCAAAATTTTTATTCTGCTCAGTTTGTAAATTCCAGCTGGTCCCTGGTTCTACATGGTTGCTCCAGTTATTTGCCATCTTAACTACACATAAAATCTCTCTTAACTCTCTTCCCTATATACAAAAGGCTAGCCTGCATGACTACTTCTACATCTGCTGCAACAGTCTCTATTGACCATTTTAAAGTATCTTGTCTAAGTACAATCTTGATAAATCTACAGCAGGAAACACCCAAAGGAACTTCCTGAAGGGCCAGATTCTCCACTTGGGGTTTTAATCAACATGTTTGAGTAGATGAAATTAGTACAGCCAGAGCAGAAACTGCCCGAGGGAAATACTCCAAAAGCCTTCTTGAGGCCACTTTAAAACCTTTTACAATATTTGCTCAAATACTTTGTTGTGAAGGATGGGGGAATCTCAGTCGTTCAACTTACCTCGTGTTCAATGAGTTGTCTCTGCAGAAAAGCGCCTGGGGAAATTTCTCACTCCCCAAGGAATTAATGATCCAAGTTAACTGGATGTGTAAGAGATTCCACTCAGATACCCAGCAATGTAATAACTATAATATATAAACTGTATTTTATACCTTTAACTTAAATTCTGTAGTGCTTCCCATATTTGCAATACCTCATAATATGGACTTCAAATGGCATATATATTTTAAGTTGGCTTATATACTAGATTATAACTACTTCTCAAGCAGAAATAGAAATAAGGATGTTCAGAATTATTTCTCTACTCCATCTCCCAGAATAATTTAGCTTCCAATTGTAGAAGATTCCTAAAGTCCCCCAAAGCAGTACCTCAACAGCGGCTATATGCAGACTTTTTGCCCAAAAACAGATATAGGAGACTTTGCAAGGAGCAATGGACATGAATGCAGCTTTACCTTATACTTTACGTCCAGCAAACTTGGTACATGCACGTATATCTACAGGAACATAGTCACATCACTGCAGGTCTTTTACTTCATGTCTTTCATTGAAAAGAACTGCTGCATACTGAAAAAAAAAATTGAGACATTTTAGTCCCAGTCCTATTCAGGTACATAAATAAATACATAAAGTATGGAACAAACAATTGAATTCTCTTTGTTAGCATGAAGAACTCTTAGATTATGTCTAAGAAATTCTCTCTTCTGTTTGTTTTTTGTTTTTTTTTGTTTTTTTTTCCCCAGGTTGGAAGTAGTTTTGAATTCTAAATTCAAATGTTTTGTCTGTCCCCACAGTGATCTCTGCTGTCTACCTCCACAAAGAAGGTGGATCCAAGCTGACTATTGAGAACAATCTTTCACATAGAGAATCTTTCACACCTGTGGGAATCCATACAGCAGAACAGTCCCAGAGACTATTTAATGGCTGAATATATACAGAAGTAAAAATTAAAGAAAGTGAGTTTCTAGAAGGCTGATACATCAGTCCAGTTTTAAACTGTCCTGGACTAGAAGTCATTAATAACACCCTTCCTGTTAGTGGGCTATTTCTTAGTATCAGTCATTATATTTATCAGTATGTATTCAAAGTAGTCTGTCCTTAGCAATCACAGCTGACATCAGCTGCAAAAATGCAATACTAAGGACTTGATGCCACTTAATTAGCACTGATGGCAGCAGTCCTGGATGTTCTTAGTCTCCACGGTAAAGGTAAGATGGATCTTCAGTGGATCTCTTATCCATACCCACCAAATTCTGGATCTTTCATAAGTCCAGGGAATTCTCACCCCGCAGCCTGAACTCCATTCTACTACTTGCCTGATCCTTGGAGAATATTACTTTTCCAGGCTGTGGCAGGTTCTTTATCCTGTATTCATCTGCTACTGCTTTTCCTAGAGCAAAAAGAAATATTCAGTAAGTTGCATTTTTTCAATGAGCACTTACTATCTATTGGTGTGTTAATAGATCTAGGGATGCTGACCTCAACCAGTGTTCATATTTTCAAAGTCTTTGCTATTAATGGGCATTTAAACTATTTATCATAACAAGAGACACCTGGCATCAAGTCCATGTCAACCATTTTTCATAAAAATTTGATATTCAGCCTCACAAGCCAGAGCTAGAATTTCACACTGTTTGCATCAGGCCCATGGCCTGCAGTGGTAGTAACTTTTTACTGGATTATTAGGTAAAAAATATTCACACAGTTATGCTATATTAATGTGTTCCTCTTTGGGTTCAAAAGAAGCTACAATTATAGTCTGCTTTTTGTGCTCCTACATTTAGAGGTGCAGCATGCATCTGCTTTAGCTACAGATGTTTTATTAACTAATATAATTGTATCATCAGGGACTGAAAACACCATAGGGCCAGGCAGTTCTATTAAATTTATAGGTGTATGAGTTCCCTTAGGAAAAGGAGCAGCTTCTCTCTGCTTACCAGATTGGGATCCCTTACACATATTGATGGCATTTTCTCATTTCTCAGCTTTGGAAAAAAGTTGATCTAATTTCATATGCCTATAGAAAATCCTCCAAAAAAAAATCAAGTTTTGATCCAAAACCCAACACTCTGCTCCAGGTTCTTCTAAACCTTTATTAAGTAGCTTCAACTGCCTTCTGCCTCTCCTGTTACATCCTATTAGGCAGAAGAGCCATCAGAGTCATCTTTGTACCCATTACTTGTCTTCAAGGAACATTCCTGACTCCTCTGCCACAATTCAGTGCCATATCCAGGGTTCATACTTTACATACCCTTTTGTGACTGAGACTGTCAGTAGCTATTGAAGAAGAGAGTAATAAGCTGCTATTCTTAGATTTTTGAGCTACATATACTGCATGACAGTTATGTCACCTAATTTTCAAATATTCACTGGTTGTATCCAAGCTTTTCTCAGCCTCATATATTTAAAACTCTGTGGAATGGCTTAACAGTGTGCAGCTGCTTAGGAAAAAAATCCAAAACATCAATTTAGTGTTCTAAAAATAAGCATTTAAATGTACCTAATTACAAAGTACTAGAAACCCCACAGTATTGCAGCTATGTAACCCTGAAGGCAACAGAAATTCCCCTCTGCAGGTTAATTTAAATTCCCTCATCTGATCAGTGAGACACAAAGTATATATTGGGGATCAGGCTCTTGAACTCTTTCTTCTGGCTTAGTTATAGACCCTTTCTCTCTCATCTGATTTCTACATTCCAGCAAAATGAGAGCCTCTCTTTCATACCCAAGTTTGAGAACATGTTTAGACACGGACTCAATTGCCTCATCACTGAATCACTGTATATAGTACTTAATTTTTCTTAGCTTTACAAAGGACATAGGGGTTTAATGAATTAAGGATTTGTCTTCAGGAGAAGATGTCCCCCCATGCTGACTTCCCAATAGACAAAAGTTATTGTCTGATAACTTTTAAGCCAAGGGTCTGGAGTCGAGTTTCTCTGAATTCAATCACACCCTGCTCTTAGTGGTCTTGGTTTCCCTGGGAAGTTTACATATCAAGAGGGACAATTAAGCTCTTAAAAGTATCTAATTGTCTTCATCCAACATTCCAGGACCTCAGCCACCTTATTTCATCACCCACCTGGCTAAGCTGGTGTGTTGACATTGCAATACTAAATGAAGTAGGAGGTACTAATTTTATGAATTATATCATTAAACAAGATACATGATCCCAGTAAATGCAACAACTGTAAGAAGGAATAAGCTGCATGAAGTCTTCCCAGTAATTAAACAATGGTATGCTGCTTGTTTTCCTTTGCTGATCAATGGATAGTCTATCATTATTACCTCCTATTAAGTGCTAATAGGGGTATTTTACTCACTATCTTATCTATACTCTCCACTAAATAAAATACCTTGGAAAACAATTAGTCGTATTTTGTTAATAATGTGTGTATAAAAATTACCTTGATTTAGTGTTGAAGTTCAGGAGATAGGTCAGAAGTTCAAGAGGAACAGTGATAATGCTCAGCAAAGGTAACCATTTTAATCTTGGATATAATCACAGTCTTTTTAGTATTCACAGAGATCTAATGTCAACGTTTAGTTCACACCAGATGAAAATAAATGGATTTTAGTTAGCATCTCAGATGCCAATCTAATCAAACAATGTAGAAAATATAAGTGACATATGTAGCAGAGCATAGAAGTATTTCGGCAGTTTTTGTAGCAGATTTCAGGTGTAAAACATCAATGATTAAAGCACTCCATCATTTATTTACTCACTGCAAAGCAAAGGCAGACTTTCATTTTAAATTACTCTTATGGGAGTTAAGTATCACTCGATTATGACAGTAGGGGGAAAATTCTGCTAAAAAAATTCAGCTGCAATTTAAACAATTCAATTATCCTTTACAATAGCTGGGGCAAGACCAAGTGCTAATGGGTTCTAAATGAGAAGGTGACATTTTTTCACTGGATTTGTTGGTCATTTTCTGTTGCTCTTTGCACTTTGTCACTGTTAAGGGAAACTGAGATTGATTGATGGAAAGTATTTAAGAGTTTAGGCAGAAGGGAGAGTATCTAGAATTTCAGGTCACAAGCTGCCAGTCATGTCAAGAGGCACTGGATGATCTAGCCATTACTGCTTGTATTTGAGCTGGGCTATGCACACAGCCATCAAACTTGGGCTCTGGAGCCCTGCATTCATAGAGTTATCTTTATTGCCTGGTGGGTCTGGTTTATTATTTTCTCCAGACCACTTCAATTTGACTGATAAATGGGTGTAGGTTCCCAACAAGTTCACACCGTGGTGGTTTCCATTTGAATATTCACAGCATTCTCTGGTGCTCCAGTCTGGTTAAGACTACCTCACCCTATTGATGACTGATGGCCCTCATAGGATACCCTTCTGACTCTTAAATTATATAGGATCAGTAAGGAAGTAGAAAGGAGGGCCATTCAAGCTCATTTTTATTCATATTTACTACACATTACACTTTATTTTCATGTTGCAGTAGTAACTCATTCAGGAACTGCTGAGAAAAGCAGTAGCATAAATTTTAGTTTCTGAGGTTGATTTCTGGTTTTAAAATAATTTCAAAAAAAACTGTCACTGCAAGTATGTGATGAACAATGAAATCTTATATTTGAATCAGTTTCCTTTTTTCCTTGCGTATTGCAAACAAAGAAGTGTAAGTCTTCCTGCAGGGATTGTTTGCTTATATATTTTTGTATGTTATCATTGTGATAATTCTACATTAAACCATTCCTCTTACAGAAGAGATCCCTGTTTTATAGCCTCATATTTTATAGTTTCTATTCATGGTATGAATATATTTTTGAATTTCATTATTTTAAACTATTGTCGTTTGAAAAGAATAATCTTCATCTTAAACCTTTTCTGCTTGTCTTCATGTTAAAATCCTTCTGCTTTTTCTGATTCCACAGAAATTCTGCTTCTAATTTTTTTTTTACATTAAATGGTTTTTATTTATATAGTTGCCCCTGTATCTTACACTTTCCAAGCCATTCCCATATTCCCTCAAAAGATCCTGGTTTAATTTGATTTGAGCTTTAGTTCAGTCACTGTACAAAGACAATTTCTAAAGGCAGGAAAATCATGTCCTAAAAATCAAGTCTTATGGGAGATCTATAAAATGACAATCATCTTCTTAAAATATCACAGACTTATTTTGCTAAATATATCAGTAATGAATACTTTACTTCAATCTTTAAGCATGCAACCCAATTTCTGATTTTTCTTTTAAGCCATTCACAGGAATCCACTGACTGAATTATATTTATGCTAACTTGTCATTCAGTTATAGTACAGAAATGCTATTATTGTATTTGTACAGTCAATTTTCTTTCTTGCTTATGCAAGATAACCTTTGATGTTTTTAATACATAAATAATTATATATATACATTAGGGATTCAATTGTGATATCGAATCCTTAATGTGTGTATATATATATATATATACATTATTTAGAAGGGACTGATTCTAAAAAGTGAGACTAGGGTTATATAGATGGGCTACTACAAAGCAAAGCTGATAAAGTATGTCTATAGTCTGGCTTTATAATGGTTCCCACAAAGTAATTAAAGAATTGTGATGGTGTCTGATGACTGACAGCAGGCTTCTCTTCCTTCCTTTTTTTTCTTGACTTACCCCAAGGCTGTACAATTACTTATCTATTATTCCATTGCCAATCATTAGCTAGTTCTTATTAACAACTTACTGTTATTGTGTTACACAATCCTTGTTACTGCATTTCTCCCTGCAGATTTCTTAGATTGAAATGGGCGTTGAAGTAATTTAGACTATGGCAGCAATTAAATGGAAGGGGCGATTGTGAAGAGGTAAGTGAGTAACTTAAGGTCAGACTTACTAAATCTTAACTAAATACCCAAATAGAGAGGAAACTTAGGCACAACTCAGCTTGTATTTCTGTCCTTTCCTAATTATCTTTGTATTGACTATTAATATTTTCATATGTAAGACCCCAAAAAATCGTTATCAAATATACATATACACTTATACATCTTTCTTTGTGTGGGTGTGTATTAAGAAATTCTATGTGCTTCAATATATATGTCTGTTTCCTTTGTCAAGTTAAATTTCTCTAGTCTTCAGTGAGTTGCCCTTCAATATTTTCACCAGTAATCTGGTAGAATAACTGCAGACTGTTCTTATTAATCACACCACAAAATTTTAGCCAACATGGGTAGACAGTATGTTACCAGATTGAAAGAAAGTTAAAAACAATTTTGAAAATTCAAACAAACAATTGCATGAAATTCAACACAAACAAGCTCTGAGAGATTAATCATTTGCATAATCTTGTTTCAAAGGCATTGGCTAGTTAATAGTTCTGCATAAAAGCATGTAGCGGTTGTAGTATGTAGTAGATCATGACCTTAACATGAGTCAAAATGCTGCCAAAGAAACCCTAACCAAACAACCCAAAAAACCCTGAAAACCAAAAAAAAAAAAAAAAGAAAACCAAAACCAAAAAAAACCAAAAAAAAAAACCACCAAAAAAAACCCAAAAACAAAAACAAGAAAACACCACCCAGATATTATCATAGATATAGAGAAAGTGGCATTTTCTGTAAGATGCATTTCATGCATTTCATATTTTTTTCCTTCTATTACCTCTAAGGCCCAAAGGCAGAAAAATTAGGTGGAGAGAGTATAGTGGAGAGCAATGAGAATTCTTGATCTAGAATATTGGTCTATATGAGGTCTAGAAACCATGACTGCTCTTGGAAAGAAAGGAATATTCTATTTTTGGCCACAGGGGATAGAATAAATAACAACTGGCTTCAGTCTCAAAAATGTATGAATTCACATTTAGAAAAACAGTGTTTCATGGTAATATTAGTGAAGCTTCCTGTGAGACTGTGGCATCACCTCACTTTGTTTTTTTCTTGTGACCTGAACTAACATCTGTTAAAAAGAACTGAGGGATATTTAAAATATTAGGTGACCTACTGCAGTTCATTCCAGCATTATGAATACATTATTATAAGATTTTTTTTACATTTTTAGGTTATTTCTGTTCATGCAGTAGATATAACATACAGAGATGTTTTAAGTAGAGCTGCAAAACCTTCCAAAAGTATTGCTGTGGGATGGGTGAATGACAGCAGTATTTAGATGTTTTTTGCCAGATCAATATGTGTGAGTTTTACTTTCGTCATAGCTCTTAAAAATGAAAACTATCACGTTGCATTCAGAAGTCTGGATAGTTCACAACTTGATGCACAGCACTAGAGCATGTAAAACTTTAAACAAAATAGAATTTGTGGGAAAGAAGCATTAAGTTAATCCTTCCCTGTATTATGAATTCTCAAGTCTTTTTGAACTTGTGGAAAACTCCAGACGCCTTTGAGCCAGGCTTACATGGCTCCAGTTAAGTCCCTTCTGTGTTGTTCATGTCAAAATCCATTGAACTGCTGACTGCATCTGGCTTGATATACTGAGCTGTTTATTTCTGAGAATTTTATGCATTTCTCCAGTTTCAAATTTTAATGAAATATCTATGGCTTAACACAGGAGAAAACAATAAAGTAAATGGTGCTGATTCTCATACTGTCTACATTAGTTCGTGTTTGAATTAACTTCACAAATGTCAGTGGAATTTTTTCTTGATTACACTAATGAAACCAACTTAGAATCAGGCATGCTTTTTACAACAAAATAAATATATGTTTATTTTTAAAAAAAGACTTCATCTCCAAATGCTTCAAATACATAGCTAAACACCAACTTAATAGCAAACAGCATTGTTCTCCTGAGCTGTGGCTCAATTTTCTCGCTCTGATTAGCTAGCAATTTGTACAATTACACCTAAATGGATGCAATGCTGATTTCACTGCTTATTTTATTATGGCACTAAAGCAGGTACAAACCTATCTGCAATGCTTGTTTACAGTACTACTCATAAACAATTTTTTACATACTCTATTAAAATTTCCCAGCTTGATTAGCTACCAATCTGCACTAAAACACTCAAGTTAAAATGAAAAGCTAATTGCTCTGAGTTGCTCAGATAATTTACATGCAACAGGATTTATTTGAGCTAATGAAGCTCCAGAATGGGATGGCTTCTATCTCACAGCCTTTTTCTGCTTTTCTACTTAAAAATAAAATGCATAAAAAAATGTCAATATGAGAAAGTTCTTTTAGACTTGGTAAGGTAACCAATCAATCTGATTATACGCTTTAGGTCTGTGAAAAAAACACTGAAATCAGTGGAATTCTAGAAACTCTAACTAAAATTGTATTTCAGAACTAATTATTTAAAGAAAAATATGTAGTTAAAGAAAAAATATCATTTCCCAATTCCAGCTTATTAGGTAGTTCATCCTACCAAAATTAATTTAATTCTGATGCAAATCAGACTGTTGGTTTGTTTTTTTTTGTTGTTGTTGTTGTTGTTGGGTTTTTTTTGTTTGGTTTTTTTTGTTGGTTTTTTTTTTGTTTGTTTGTTTTGTTTTTACAAAAGGGCAAGGAAATTTGGGAACTCTAAAACAAGAGGCCATGATTATAATTTCTAAATAATATAGTTGCAGTAGTTTGAAATATCGCCTGATATTTTGCTGATGTTTGTTTGCTACAACACAAGCTTATTTTCACTACATAATAGTTCTTTCTTTTCTCTGCCTTTTCTGATGTGCAATATTCTGCTATGTGCAACATATTTCTCCTGCACTGTTTCATATTGGTTCAAGAGGAACATAAGCCTGTCATCAACCCCAACCCAATTCATAGATGGGAAAGGCAAGATTTCTGATCCTGGAAAGGCAGAGGCTGAAGAAAACACAGAAATCAGGTCTTGGACAAATACTCTGATTACTGAGAAACTGTGCTAAAACCTTTTTCTTGTCAGTCTTGCAACACACAAGTCTATTTGTGAATCCACAGCCTAAACCCTACAAAAATCAAGTAAGTTTCCTAAACACTTCAGCTCGCCAGATGCAGAGTATTGATGTAATGAGAAAGAAGAACACAAACTAAGTCCAAAAACATGAAAGTGCTGATCTACCTCTGAAAAGCTCTGCAAGGGAAAGAGGAGGCCACCATTTATGGGGTACAATATTTGCCTGAGAAGTGTGAGATATGAAATCCATAATCTTCTTGGGCCAATAAAGTTAAATGACAACAACTGCTTAAAAACACAGCTGTTAATTTTAGCTACATTGTACTTTTTCTACTGGAGATAGAATGATACAGATCAAAGTTTCTATTTATCAGGCCCAGTAAAAACATGAAGGAAATTGACTTTTGTGCTGAATCTGGCTGGGAAGGTGCTACTTTCCTTATGGAAAGTCCTTATGGTGCTGTGGTTTGAATCTATGATCAAAAATTGCTAATGCACCAGTGCTTTGGTTACTGCTGAGCAGCAGCACAGCATCAAGGCTGTTTTTGTTTCTCACAGTGCCCCTACGCCTCCAATAAAACCCCTTGAAGGTATATTTTTTCTTCCTTTTTCTCACTGCTTACTGAGCTAGGGGACTGGGGAGAGGAAGCTAGCAGACTTGGGAGGAGACACAGATGGAACAGCTGACCCCAGCTTATCAAAGGTATGTCCCATATGATATCAAGCTCTACAAAAAAAGCTGGAGGAAAAGAAGGAAGGGAGAGGTATTTGGAGTGATAACTTTTGTCTTCCCAAAAAACTGTTGGAGCCCTGGTTTTCTGGAGATGGCTGAACACCGGCCTGCTCAGGGCAACTATTCAATGAATTCTTTATTTTGCCTTGCTTGCATATGCAGCTTTTGCTTTTCCTTTAAAACTGTTGTTATGTCAAGACACAAGATTTTTCTCACTTTTGTTCTGATTCTTCTTCCCCATCCTGTTGGAGCCGAGGTGTATGGACTGCTCTGTGGGGCCTTAGCTGCTAACTGGAATCAACACCACAGCTTTTGAAGCCAGCTCAGGAAAGCTGAGCTGAATTTGAGAAGCATAAAATACTTTAACATAGTGATATGAAAAAGATACATTCCTTAAGGATCCCACAGATCCCTGGTGGTGTTTCAAGTCCAATAAAAAAGAAAACAGGATAGTTATAGCAAAAAATTGAAGAGTTGTAGCCTATGGGCTGGATATCAACTGGCTCTTTAAAAAACTTTTACCAGGCAAACAAAAGTTTTTCTTCAAATAGAGAGGCCAGAGTTTTTTTCACTGATTTATTCATAAGTAGAATATGTCTCTGACATGTCAAAGTCACTGGCAAAAAGCAGATAAAAATTCGCAAGTGAACTTTGTCAGAATTGGAATACAGAAGTTATCCTCTTAACATTGTTAGGGATATTAGAAAATTAGATGGAATGCATGTATCAGAAAAGAGGCATTCTTTGATAAGTAGGTGATAACTAAGTGTTATGTGATAAGTGATGTGTTTATTAAGAGTTCATTGAACTCAGTAATGTTACTTTTATTTTGGCAGGAATAATCCTATCAGTAACCAAATACTTATTATAACAACTGAACCCTAGAAAAAATTTCACGTATGAAACTACTGTCAGTTTACAGTTTATTTTGAATTCAGAAATATCTTACTCCACTCAGACAGATGAAATGTCAGTGGCTTTACAAAGTGTTAAACTTTTCAAAAGAAATATTGTGATGACATTAGAAATTAATGTGATAAGCAAGCAGTTGCAGCAAATATCATCTTGTTAAAATGTCAGCAGTAGGCAAGAAAGAAAAACTACACATTCTAACATGAATTTGTACCCAGAAGGAAGTTTTACAGTGTAAAAATATTACAGAATAAATATTTTGAAGCAAATTATATTAAATTCTATTTAGAACTTTTATTTTTCTCTCAGGGGTTTCTTCTCATGTTAAAAGATGGTTACCCTTTTAAAAGTTCATATCCAAATTAAGTAATGACAAATAAGTAAAAACTAGTTACAGATGCTGTGATAAAGAACAATATTGCAAGAAATGGGCTATTGCCTTTAGTATGGAGGATATCAAACTAGATATTCTAATTGGCCCTCCAACCTCAAAATCCTCATGATTCTATAAATCTCAAAGGAAGCATAAAAAGACCTTAAAGATCCCATGTGTGATAGAGCTGAGGTTGTTTCAGGAAGCACACAGGCATGAAAGCAGTGGAAGCTGATATTTTCTCAAATACTTTATCAGAGACAAAGCAACAAACTCAATCTGCCAGTTTTATGAAAATTGAGTCAGATGTAAGCACAATGCAATAATACTGAGTCTAAATGTCAATAAGAAAAGCTAAAGAAGAAAAGAACATAAATAGAGAACTTGAGTCTCTGTCACAATACCTGATGAAGTCATATAGGAATTTCAACTCCTTCAAATCTGAGCTTTGCTCACCAACTGTTGACTTAAGAATCGGAAAATAAATTCATTAATCATCCTCCTTCATATCTGCATACCAGAGAATTTTTTTTCACATATTAAAAAATAAATATAATGAGAATAATTAATAACATTGAAGATTATTGAAGATTTTTAAATTGTTTCCACTTAGAAAGTGATTCTGTGAAAATATGTCTGTAACAACAGAACAAAGGTTTAACATGAAACAGTAGCAAAAGTCATGTGTATCAAAAGCAAGCTCGGTCATATGGCACACATTCAAAAGCCTGGTTTTATCTGAGAATAGGCCTTTTCATTGTGGTATATTCCACTAAGTCAAAATATGTAAATGAGAAAGAAACAATATCACTTTTCATATTAATAACTCAAATAGTATAAAAGAGTATATATGCATGCTTTTGGACTATTTCAGCACCCCAAGACGGAAACAGTATTATTTTAGAATCTGAAGTGCCTTTGAAGAATAAAGATCCAATTTATTCTTCAAACAGAACAAATCCAGAAGGAATACAAATCAATGCAGCTTTCTTATTAAAAAAAACCCCAAAAACAGCTTCCTCTGCAAGGCCTTTTCTACTTGTTTGTTTTTCATATGCCATCTCAGAATAATGCCTCTTACTTTAGGAGTTTATAACATATTCAGAGACAGGGAGTACTTAATCTTCTTTTGACTATTTCACCCTGCCTGAGAGGGTGTCCACACTGCAAACAAATTAAAAGATGTGGTTTTAACTTTCAATGTCTTCTCTGCATTACTTCAAGCTGTATAAGGAAGAATTATTATTTCAAGCTTATAGTATTCTCAAGTATTAATGAAAGAATCCAAATATAGAAAAGATATTTTAAGTTAACTCTAGCCCTCAACCCCAGTGGATAATTCCTTAGTGAACATTTTCTCATTGTTTGTCCATTTTAATTCAAACAATCCAAAACAAAATGGGTTTTAAATAGAATAGAGATGGTATAAAAATGTAAAGTTTCCTTCCTTTCCTAATATACACTAACACACGGTAAAATATGTCTCCATGTATTTCAGAGGCAGTTGTCTACAAAACAGTAATGTGGTGATTAGGAATATTTCAAAATTAAAGGAATAATGTGGAAAAGCATATCCATGTGCAGAGTATTCTGATACCACTGAGAAATCCAGCTGATCGAAATGGCTCTTATGCTACTTGATTCTCTTGCTCTTATTTGAATTTAATTTATAACTTTTCCCAAATCTACAAAGAATTTCTGTGATTTTTCTCTCAGAACCTGTCTACCATTTACTTAGGAGAAAATCAGCTGAAACTTGCTATGTATTTGCACCTAGACACTTATGTGGAACTACATTATACTCTGACTGGAGTGTATCTTTTTGGGAAATGGTATGCCAAGTCGTAAAATTATAGTGTTCTTGACAACTTTGTTTAGCAATAGGTAACTGAAAAACACCATGAACTGCAATGTGTGTAGTAATAAGATATCAGAGACTTCTTGACATGATTCAGTGCACCATGGACATGGAACTTCAGTCTCTTGATGTTTATCTGATATTAAATGTCACTGAATATGACTGATGTTGGAATATTAAAAATTACTGTGGAAATGAACACTTTTGAAAGAACTTGTCACATTCACAGAATCACAGATTCACAAAATCACAGAATTTGAAAGACTGAAAGAGACCACAGTGAGTCATGTGATCCAACTTCCCTGCTCAAGCAGGGTTGTCCCAGGGCACATGGCACCAGATTACGTCCAGACAGTTCTTGAGTATCTCCAACAAGTGAGACTCCACAGCCTCTCTGGGAAATCTCTTCCCCTGCTCAGTCACCCTCACAGCAAAGTTCTTCCTCATATTCAGGTGGATCTTCCTGTGCATCAGTTTCTGCCCTTTGCCTCTTCTCCTATAGGTTGGCATCACCAAGAAGAGCCTGGAAACCTCCTATTGATACCCTCCCTTCAGATACTGATAGACATTGATGATGTCCCCTTTTAGCCACCTCTTCTCAAGGCTGACCAGGCCCAGCTCCCTCAACCTTTAGTCATAAGAGAGATGCTCCAATCCAATTTCCATTTAAGGAAATGTCTTTGTTGCCCCGCCCTGGATGTGCTCCAGGAGCTCCATGTCTCTCTCTTCCTGAGGAGCCCAGAAGTAGACACAGCACTCAAGCTGTGGCCTCGGCAAGGCTGAGTAGAGGGGCAGGATCACATCTCTAGACCTGCTGACAATGTTCTTCTAATGCACTCCAGGACATCATTGGCCTTCTTGGCTACAAGGGCAATTCTGGCTCATGGAGAGCTTGTGGTCCACTAGGACCCCCAGGTCCTTCTCCACAGAGTCAGCCTGTGCTGGTGCATGCGGTTATTCCTCCCCAGGTGCAGGACCCTGCACTTTCCTCTGTTGAGTTTCAGACAGTTCTCTGCCCATCTCTTCAACCTGTCCTTGTCCTCCTGAAGGGCTGCACAGCCCTCTGGGGTATCAGCCACTCCTCTTAGCTTTGTATCATCAGTGAACTTCCTGAGGTGGCCTCTGCTCCTTCATCCAAATCATTGAGAAATAATTGAAACAATACTCTTCTTTTAAAAAGAAGAGAGGAGAAGTTAGGAGTGGACTTGTGTTTTAATAAATCTTATGTGCATGGATTGATACAACTACTATAGATCCAAGCCATTTCTTTTGACATTCAATTCACTATGTGTCCACTCCTCAATCCTGTGGAGTTCCCTCATCAGTCTTCAAATTTCAAGAAAACATGAGATAAATTTATTTTAACAATATTGCCTAAAAACATGAGACTTAATGATAATAACAACTTTCAAATATTTTTAATTGTCCTCTGACATTATTTTAATGTTTTTCTTATTTTTTCTCTATCCAGGGGCCGAGTAATTATTTCCTATCTCTTTTTACATAAAGCTCAGCTTTTTGCATTTCTATGCAATGGCTGCAGCCATCAGCAAATGTAAGTTTAACAATATGAGAAATTATTAGCAGTGACAACATCAAATTAGAAAGACTGGAGAATAAGCAATGTAAACCATTTTGTTAAATAGCTACATGACTCAGTTATGATTGATGGCTTGGAGAGAAGAAAAACCTGGACAGAAAAATCATCCAGAAACTGCCTAAGGACAAAGGTTTCAATTTCCCAGTCACTTGCATACTGAACTAAGTCAGTTTGCTCAGGTAGCTTAAATGAAGGTAATGGAACTGTTAGTGGAAGATGTAGCTGTCTGCAAGACTGGGGCCAGAGAGGGCAATTCTATTTTCTCTAATAGACAAGGGGAAAACAATTTTATGACACAAGCAGGAACTTGTTCAGAAAATAAGTGGGGCAGACTAATCTTCAGTTGCCACCAATTAACGTATTATAAAGCAGGTTGCAAGACTGGATTTATTTCCCTCTTTCCTTTATGAAAATATTCTTTAGTTATTGTTTAAGTTTTTTAAAAGCCAAGCGCAGACATCTCAGTCATGGTAATTGTTGCAGAAAGGCATAAGGAGATTCAGTTTAAAGAGTGTACAGACCTATAAACTGGAGAATGAAACAGAAGAAAAAAAAAAAGTACAAATGTATGAGATGATATAAAATTTCCGCAACCTACATTTAATAGATTAAAACCAGTAAGTGATTGTCTGATTGAAAGAAAAAAATCTATTGGAATAATTTATTAACAGTATTCAGAATTTCAGGACTGCTGCTGGAAATAGTTTGTTTCAGAATAAGCTGTAAGAACATAAGATTCACTTATATCAAATACTTTATTTTTTTCCCAGAAAATTTATGAAGGAAAACCTTAGAAGAGCATTTACAAATAGTTTCCCCACTGGTCACTAAAGTTGTGTCGATTCTATCAATATCTTCTGGTTTCACTTTCCAGAGAGAAAAGTGTATGCATCTCACTGAACTCATTCATTGTGAATGATGAGCCTCAAAACCTAAGGCTTGGAGGTAGAAGGTATGAGTAGCTAGTGCCATCTTTTACAGAATCTTCTGCTTCCTAAGAGGACTTCTGCAGCACAGCAGTGCTGATCTCCAACAGAAATTGAATTTTTGCTGAGGAGGAGTAAAACATTTTTCTAAATTAAGAACCACAGAAAGGGTGAGTGTTATAGTCGTAGTGTCTGAGTCCTGTCCTGGTGAAAGTACATTCTGCTGTACAAGACTTCACCAGTGCTGGGATGCAGCATGAGGACATATAATTGCCACTTAAGTGCTGTGCAATTGACTGCTGTGGGTGTGTTTTGTGGGAGCTGGGGAGCGCTTCTCACTGTAGGTTACTCACCAAGCATGAACAGCAGTTCAGGATGAACACCCTGCAGGTGTTACTCCCTGACATTTCAGTGACAATGTGTCAGTGTTTCTATATTCACCCAGAAAACTGATCATTTGTCTGCAGATCCAGAAGTATTTTTGAAATAGTTCCATAGGACAAATGGGCACAACATTTAGGTCCAAATTAAAAAAAAAATCGAGAAGATGCACCAGAGTGAAATCTGGATTTCTGAGATTCTTGGAGACTAAAACTCCCCTAAAGCAATAAATCATTTGAGAAAATCTTGACTCATGCCTTTTTTTCTGTGAATCCCAAGAAGCAGTATCCTGGGCTTTGACATACTTAAACTCTCTAATGCTCCCTGACTTCCAGGGTCCCTCTTGGCCTTTCCAGCTGTTCACTGATTATTCTCAATGCTTGACTGCTTCTCTCAACTACTCACCCTCATCCTTTGTGACAGAGCCCCTGTCTTTGATGCTGTGATTTTCTGCCATGTCTTTTTTCACCTTTGTACCTTTCTCACCATGCATAGTCTCAAGGACTAAACTTCTGTCTCAGATTCTATCAGCAGGGATTTAAGATTTGGCTTCAAAGAAAATTATGTTCGGATGAAGCTGGTGCATCACTTAAGCTCTTAGCAGACTAAAACTTAGATATGTGTAAAACTATTTTCCCCCACACCACCGGAGGATGCTTTTAGTATGCAGTAAAATGGCCAAGCTTAATAGGCAATGTAACTAAAGCAGCAGAAATAATATGCTTTTGTTTCAAAGTTCAAATAATATGCTTTTGTTTCAAAGTTCCATGCAGCAGTGACAGTGTTCTCCAAAAAATATCAAAATCTTATAGAAGATATATCTTCTACTGGTTGCAAAATTCTTTTGTTTCATTCTTTTGAAAGCTTCTGGAAGCCAGGAAAGGAATCAATATCTCCCTTTTTTAAATCCATTCTTTCCAAATTGTCTAAATTTTCATGATCAGGTTGCTTCCTCTGCTTCAGCCTTCAAATATTGATAGGTGAAATCTGCCCCACAAAATAGTTATTACTGCGTAACCAGACTGGGCCTAAGGTTACCTTAAAAATACCATAGGGGATTTGGTTTGTTTTTTCAGGAAAAGATAAGTAATTGTAACATTGTTTACTGTGCAAGGTGCCATGTCCAATCAATGTCAAAGGGAATTTTTAGGGCTGCTACAGGAAAGAAGAATTGCTTTCACTTGAGTATCCTTATAGTTGCTAGCTACAAGCTTGGTTTATTTCCCTTGTAAGTAAATACTTTATCAGTGAATGAAATTTCTTCATAAAAGATGCAGAAAAGGTTTTTTGGGTTTTTTTTTTTTTGTCTAAACCTACTTTAGCTCTTGGGAAAATGAGCAACTTCTCTAAACATCTAATTGCCTGTGTCCTGACAAACTATTATTGTATCTGCTAAACTCCACTCAAACTTTTTCCTGTGCTCTAGATGATGACTATCATTTGTGTTTGTGAGAACAAATGAAGTCCTCCACAGTATTCCTTTTTCTTTTCTTCACTTGGGAGATGTTTGGAGTACTATATTACATATGTAATTTGTACTGTACACAGGAATATAGAAGATAACAGTGACTCCCTCTCAACCAGTTTTTTAGACCTAAGCATTTATTTCTTAAAAAGCAACACTATTTAGCGTCATTTTTATGTTTAGAACCTGACAGTATAGTGCAGTAAATTTCATCCTTGTGTCCAAAAATTCCTGCTGCTGCCATGGGAATTGTTAATATACCATGTTATCCAATGTCAGCAGTAGTAAAGAAAGGACCAAACAGAGTAAATCCTTAATTTAAAATTTCAGTCTCTAGAGATTTAAACTCTGACAGACATCTTGGGAAAATAAGCTATCCCTGAGCATGTTGAGCACGCAACAGGTGCTCCTCATCCTGACACCTTGGACCTTCTGTAACACATGCAATTATCATCAGAGATTTACTCCTCCAAGCAACAAAACTGGATTTTTTTCTCACTTATTGTTTGCTTGATTATTTTTTAAGTTTCATTTATCCACTGATACATGACTGCAATTATAGAGCATGTCAATTAGATTGCAGTTCTGTTTTAATAGGGACATATTCCTTTTGTAATATTTCAGGTTGTCTAAGGTCAGAAGCTGCCCTTATTTTAGCCTAGAGGCTCCTCTATGTAGTAGATCTCACTCTTTAAAAAGGTCAGGTTAATGTATGGTTACAGATTTATTTATTCTTAAGAACTTTAGCTTAAAAGATTAGCTTACAAAGAATAAAAATTAAGACAAGTATGTCATCCAAGGTACTTCAAGAAAACAGATAATTAGCATAATGGTAGAGAAACATCATATTTTTAAAATGGAATGTTCTGTAATTATTAAGAGTTACGTTCAAAAACATAGTAGAATTTCTGATTCATAATGATTTAGTTCATTTTATTTCACTGCCTTGGGTCCTATAAAATAGCATCACATGTTGGTTGCTCAAATGGGCCATTTTAAGATTATTACATACTGGGAGAACCCTTGGCAAAACAAGCATTGTAAACCATTGCTAAGTCTTCAGGAAGGTCAAAAACACTGATGAAGATATGATTTTTGCCTGAGCTCCAGTTTCTGTCGTAACTGCACAGAGATGTAAAGAGAGATTTAGTCTTCAGATTCACCCTTTCTTTTCTCAGCTTCTCCCCAACATTTGTTTTAGAAGATCATCTTGAATGAGCTAGCCTCAAAAATCATTCTTGTTTTTTCTATCTTATGTCAACTTTCATCAGTCCACAGACTTTAATATAGTTCTAGGCCTTAGTATCTTTTTTAATCCATGCACTTGAAATTTCTCCTCTGTTCTCCAATCTCATCACTATCTAGAGATTATCCCAATTTCCATTGATAATTTGATTGTCTTCTTGTAGAATAACTTATCTTGCTTAGGTTTTCCTCTGTTATATTCTTCCTCATTTATTTGGCTGTGTTGTAAACACTGAAATTAATTATGAAATAATATTTATCTGTGCATCCCCCCATTGCTTTATGTCAATATTTATAAAAGATTCCACTCATTCTTTTATATAGCCAAACATAACAGGGTGAAAAAAAAAAAAAAGCCCAAACCAAAGAAAGTCCAGAGTTTACAACTTTTACTTGAGTATTAAGGCTAATAAGTATTAATATATTGTGTCTACACTCAGTGCTTCTTGTTCCATCATGGGGTTTGTGTCCAGCCTTGAAAATAAATTAAATATGGGAATGTAATCAAAAGTTGAGAAAGGAACAGGCAAATCTTCAGTCCCCAGTTCCACATACCTCTTTTACAATGAACTCATATAATCAGACATTGCTTTTGCTGCCTCCCTGCATTGCAACAAGCTACAGGTGACCCTTCATGGAGGTGAAGACCCCACGGATTCTGGAGAACTCTACAGAAATCCAATGTAAGATAGTTCTTTGTTTCCTTCCAAAAATAAAAAAGAAAACAAAATGAGAAAATTCTTTCTGAAAGACTTAAAAACATATACCAAGTAACTTCAAAATTAAGAATAAGTACTACCATTAATTATAATTTGTAAAATTGTGTGTATGACAAAGAATGTGATGTCAGCACAATAACTTAGTGGTACCAACACAGCTTACACTCTAATGAAAGTTCACTTCCTCACATATAAGAATTTACTGGGGAGTTTAAAGTAACTGAAAACAGATATGCACATGCCCATATAGCCCTTCCCTTCACTTACCTGTCTGTTCCTGTTTTCTGAACACTGGCTTACATCTTGTCATGGGAAGAAGAAAACAAAACGTTTACAGGTGATGTGAGTCTTAAGTGACTTATCAGCAATGACAGCAGTATGTGTAAAGAACATTACTGTGAGCCTGCAAGCAACTTTAGGTTTAGCTATTAGTGGAGTAAAAAGGAAAGAGGGAGGCTGCAGCTCAGCGGCCTGCCAAATACAAGGCACATGTACAACTAGCAAAAAAGAGCCAAGCATGGTTGACCTACTTTATATCTGATCTGCTTTAATGCTCTCTTATATCCAGTTCTTGAAAGCATTAAAAGTTTTCAGGGCCCTGAGTGCCTTCTCTGCAGCCTCCAGGGTTCAGCTGCTTGAACTCAGGGAAAACTTTGATGATGCTTCTCTCTGCCTGTGAGAAATCCCAGCAGTGACTTAACCCACTGCACCTGGGAGAGGTTTTTAACCCTAGGCTCTCACCCTTGATATTTCTCTGGTATTCCAGTCCTGTGCCTCCTTGACTCTGACCCAGAGCCCAGCTTGCAGGTGGCTTTGTGACTTTTTAGCTTGATGTTGGACTTGCCTCATCACTAGGGATCTACCTGATGTTCTGGACTCTTGGCTGAACTAAATCTCATTGTTATACCATGAATTTGAACTGTAAAGGTCCTTCCTGCAGAAAACAATTTATGCTTTTGACTCGGAGGGAGAACAAAGAAGGGTTCAAATGGTCTCCTTCCCTGTGATCCTGCAGATCTCCTTTCCTGTGTCCATCCCATGTGTCCCCTGCACTGCTGCCACTGCCTGCCACCACATCACCTACCCTGGAGGAAGCTGCCTGCTCTTGCTGCATCCTGGCAGCTGTAATAACTGATTAGCAAGTGCAACCACTTAGAGAGCATAAATGTCCTCTAAATGCCAGGTGGAAGGTTAATAATAAATAAGCACAATAGAAAAAACCCTGTCTAATATATGGAGAGAATTAGATGACTTGAACTCCTCTGTGCCTACTCTGTAATGGGTGGCTGCCTGGTCAGCAGGAAGGAGGTTGGAGTGGTTTCACCTGATTTTGCTTCTGCTTGTTGTACTGCCTAAACAAAGAAGCCTGAGTGATGAGGCTAGCACAGAAGAGATCTGGAGTCCCTGAAAGACGTTAGGAGGACCCCAGAATAATTTGCCATTACCCAGTCTGTGAACAGCTGAGCTCTGGAACAGTTAGCAAACAGAGGTCCTTGCAAGTTGCTGAAAGGAGCAGAAACAGCTTTTATATTAGAAAGGCCATATGCTTCTTTGCATGGCACATTCTGCATCATGCATTTCTCTAACATTCAGAAAAAAAATCTGAGATTTTGGCAACCCCAACACTTGGGGTGTTGAAGAGCTTGTGATTAGAGAAATTAAATTAATTTTAAATGAAAAATCTTTCTTTTGGGAAAAAAAAAAAAAAAAAAAAAAAAAAAAAAAAGGAGTGTGTAAGTGCAGACCACTCAGTGGCTGAATTGTCTGAATTGTCTCATTATGGCTTGATCCAGCTGTATACAACTATCTGATTCTCAGGGAATTCCCTGCCTTCTCTGAACACAAAGACTTTCAACTTGTCAGTCTTCTGCCAGCATACTGACCTGAGTTGTGTAGCCTGAATCTGGGCACTGGTCTTCATTTAGCTGAGATCACTGCCTGGGATCTCCACTGTTACAAAGTCACAGCGAGGAGTTCAGCGAGAGTGACAATCAACAATATGTTCAGTCTAAAAAAAGAGAAAGTATGAAAGAATTCTCATAATGGGAAAAGAGTAGAGAAATCTAGATAGGTGAAACCTAAAGGGAAGGCTTTTTAGTTTCTATATTGTGTTCAGAGCCACTTTTTGGGAGAGAAGAGAATTTTTTCTGCCTTTGGACAATGTTACAATACTGAGTTATTAAAAAGAAAATGTAATCATTCTCATGGTAGTGATTCTGCCTAGCAGGCTGACAGGTTGAGTACACATATATAATACAGTCTCTGAAAAACAATCCATCTGATGTCAGGTCACATGAATGAGTCATGACTACTTATCAGTGTGTCTGAATATTTATAGTAGAAAAAAAAGGTTTGTGCTATATGGTACCGTGGTCTATGTCAAATAAGCTTATGAACCTAGTAGACAGCCTAATACTCTCATTGCTGTACATATCTAATTTTACACACCATGTACATATAATGTTATACGGTAAAGATAGCATTGTATTGTCTTGCTTTAGGTACAAGTTTCATTGTAGCCTGTAACATATCTGTAGGAAATCTGAATGTCACTTTCTTTACTCCAGCAGTAATCATAAATTACTTCATGTCAAATATCTTGAGTGTCCTCTGTGGGTTTCATTTCATTATTTGGCTGTGTATATACCTGCTGCAAAAGCAATGTTCAGTTACCTGGGGTCATTTTCATTCATAGGTATTCTGTAGACCTGTCATTTATAAATACCTAGGGTCCTTGTATGCTCAAGCATAAACTGTTCATTATAGCTTCAATCATTTCACACTTACTGAAGTCAATAAAACACGTCTTAAAAAATATTTTCTAACAAAAAAGTACCCCACTTAAACTTATTTATAATCTCTTTTTAAACATTCAAATAAGCACTCAGTGCCTGAATTAAATATAGCTCTTGTAAAGCTTCAGAGACTTTCAGACGTCTTCATATGAAAACCAGAATATTCTTAGTTCAATTTTATTTATGCAGAAGCTCCCTATACTTGCCTTTGAGATTTTAAATCCTAATCTACTAAATTATGTTCAGAAAGAGCCACTCAAAGAGAAGATTAAAGAAATCAGCTCTATCAAAAATTCCAAAAATTCCAAAAATTGACTTTGTCATTTTTCCCGTCCTAAAAGAAAATAAATTCTTAAAATCAAATAGGCTGTGGAAAATATTTAATAGACATATGGGAGAGATGTTCAGTTCTTGTTTGTGAAACCTATCCAAAATTCTCAGATGTTATATCACTGTTTCGTGTTTTTTTATTTGCTTTAAAAATAAAAAGGAAAACTGCACCTTCAAGCAAAAGATCATTTAAGTAGAAAAATCTATGAACAGTTGTATGTGTTAAGCTTTAGACATACTAACTACAAGATATCTTAAAACACACACTCTTGTGGACTTTCCACAAATGTCTAAACAGATTATTTAAAAGGAAATAAAAATACCCATATTTTTATATTATAGTCACGTCTTCCTCTGGCTTAAGATAAACATTTCATGTTATACAGGTTTTATCTATGACCAGCTGCTGATAACAGCTTATTCAACCTCCCCATGCATATCATTAACCTTTTTCTCACATAAGGTGTTATCTGCAACATAAAAATTCAGGATTTATGTTTTTGTTTTAGTTTTCTTTTTGTTTTATATGGAATGACCATGGCTAAGACACATGATCATTTATGACTTCAAAGATTCACCGGGTAAATAATTTTGTTGATATAAGGACTATTTTAGGACATCTCATTCCTTCCACAATAACAGAATTTTCTTGATCTGTTAACATCTTCTTTCTTACTACTATAACAAGATGCTTAACTTCTTCAAATGGCAAACTTAATGCTGCCTCAATGCATCTGTCCAAACCGTGTGTTTGGATGGGAAACATTAAATTAAAGTCTGGATTTCTGAACACCATTTTTAGCATAATTTTCTTTCATCTGTGAAAGCCATTTCATAGCTCATTTCACTGTATTTTATTTTCTTGGCTTTGGAGGATTTCCATGGAGTTTTTAATTCTAGAAAATAGAAAATATGTGTGTAAAATTGAACACATTTTTTTGTATTATTATATGAATCATAAGGAAGACTTTATATCTTAACTTTTTCTGTGATGGGGATCAGTCACGGACTGCCTTAATTCCTCTTGATCATGGCCCATCACAGCTCACATACTGATTTTCTTTCAGTTCAGGTGATATTTTTCTAGATGTTCAATTTGCCATTTACTCTACAGAATTAACAGGCAGATGCTCATTCTATTTTTTTCAAGGCTTTATGCAATATGATAATAACAAAAGAGATTGTTGCGAAGTCTTTAACATCTATTGCAAAAGTACAAAATGGTGTAACCTCTTATAGGTTCCTAGAAATCCAAATATAATTATTTGTAAAGGAAAGAAGTTGAGAGGAGGGAAAAATTCTGTTTAAAGACAAATGATGTGAAAAAAAAAAGTCTACAAACCACAGAGACTGTGTCTACTATATGTCTAGCAGCAACTGCTAAAAGGTGAAAAATTTGTTTATGTTCGTAGTGAAGATATCAGATGTACTTGTCTGACAAAATGTGTGTGTCCCACTTTCAAGCTTGGTCTCCCTCACTGATGTGAAATAAAATGAAATATGATTACTATTTTTTGAGAATGTCTCAAGGCATTTCTTAACTCTGTGTGTTATAATTTGAAAAACTTTGGCATGGTTTTTTAATTTTCCTCTATTATTTTACTTTGCCTGCATCTCTTCTGTGTTCTGTATCTCATTGTGTCCACAATTTTATTGTAAAAGCAGGTACCACCATCAGATTAAGATCCTAGAAAACAAGTTCACCTTAGTGAAGTCTGTCTGAGCAAGGCGGGTGTGTTTGGAACACAGATTAAGAGTGTGGGTCAAAATAAAGTAGAAACTTAAATGATTAAATAAATACTGTTAGATTAATATCTGTAATTTGAACAGAAAGACTGAACATTAATAATAATCAACACATTTTCCTCTAGCGCTGAATACTATGAAACAGTAGAATCGTATATGTGGCACATGTGCAGGACAAAGAATATGTCATTGAGGGTAGAAATTATTAAATTCTCTTTCACTGACACGAGGTCATTAGTTATTACTGGACATGCAAAGGAAACGAGTATGTTTAAACATCTGTGAATCCTCACATACCCATATGCACAAACAGGTGCATTCCAAAATGTACCCATCTCCAGTCACAGCCTTCACTCTGACTTCTGAATCCCTGAGTTTGCCTCTAGGACCATTTGAACCCTTCTTTGTTCTCCCTCCTAGTCAAAAGCATAAATTGTTTTCTGCAGGAAGGACCTTTACAGTTCAAATTCATGGTATAACAATGACATTTTAGATGACTCCCATCACTAGCAAACAAAAGAGTTCACTTGTTTTAAGAACAAGAACTAAAGCTATTTTCAGACTCTTCTGAAGTAAACAGAAAGACCAAGAAATCTTCTGAGTCTTACAGAGATGTCACTGCAGTACTGGAGAGTCTTAAAAGAAAATTAGGTAGGAAAATGCATTTGTTCTGTTTAGCTCCTTCTCAAAGGCAGTGCTTTCTCCAACTTCTCCTTTGATTGTAAGCTACAATTAATGAACAGTTCTGGTGTATATGGTGTTGTTCACCCCACACATTTATACCTGTACAGAAGGAAGATTCAAGGATATCACACCAATAGGAACTGGTTTCCAATTTACCAAGGAAATAACATTTTTTCATTCCTAATTAGAATTGTTTGAAATTGAAACTTCAGTTACTTCTGTTCTCCAATGTTTTAGATCTCAGTTAAGAGCTTGATTCTGGCTCTTCCTTGCTCCTTGACTGATAGTCTTCACTAGGCAGTGTTAAGGCCAGAGGAACGGCAATTTCTTTGCAACTTTGGATCAAGTTCAATTTATATAGACCACATTAGGATTGTGATGGTCTTCTCGAGTGCTTAACTACTGTGACGGTCTTCCAGATTGTGTTACCATGTATGCATTGCTGAACAAAATAAAAGAGGATAAGGTAACAAATAGAGACCTAGAATATCAATAATTTTTGTTGGTAGAGACGTTAGTTTAGGGTTATTATTATTGGGTGGATTATTGTTGTTATTACTATTATTATTACTATTATTATTATTTTCTTTAAAATGTATTATTTTTCATATTATGACATTATGTCAGTAATTAAGAAGTCTAAAGAAAGAAAAGCCACAATGAAGACATCTATTGGATGCTGGTGGCCATACTATGTTCAGAATTTATTTAATATATATATATATATATATATATATGTTAGACCTAGGCACCAGAATTAAATATTCCACTTGAAAGTTGCATTGTCTTAAACACCAGATTAAAGGAGCAGATATTTCTGGATTTATATGCTATTGAGAGGATCATTTCATTCCTGTCACTTCTTGCTCCTTTATATGTTGCTACAACAATGTAGGAAAGGTTGTTCAACACTGTTCAGAAAAATATCTCACTAGAAGACACTCTGAATTAAAAAATGGGCTTAGATTTCTCCTGTAGGGACAGCTGTTTACTAGCTGAACTTCATAAATCTCTGCTCTTTTTATGAGTTTCTAGCCATGCTCCACCCTAATAATTGGTTTTGAAGTAAAACTGATCAGGAGTTTATATTATGTGTATATATATATATATATATATATATATATATAAAAGTGTTCCTGAAGACCATATTCAGGAAGAAAACTCTGTATTTCCTCTTCCTATAGTTTCTTATCTATGCAAGAAAATTTGTGTTTTCAGGAAATGGTTGTAATTTGTCTCTCAACTGACTGCAATTACCTGAAGTTTGACTGTATCTCTTAAACTAGAAGACTGCAATTATTTATTTTGACATTATCCCTCTTGTTCTGCTAAATATATCACCTTTTATCATATGTTCTTGCTAATATTTTCCTCACAGAAAGAAACCTGCACACATAAGTGTATTTTCTTTCTTTGATGCTTGAAGTTGGGTTTTATATATATTGAAACTGGTAAGAGTACTGACTGCCTGTCGCTGAGGCTAAAACCAGAGAGGAAAGCTTATAGAAACCATGGCTAACTTTGAAATGCTGAATGCTATCTGCTGAAACTGTTCCTGTGTGCAAAAATAATGACATAAGAACAAAGGACACACTTTGATAGACAGGCTGGATATGAGCACATGTGGATTTGAATAATATCCTGAGAAAAGACCTTTGGGATGAATGCTGGCAAGAAAACGTCTTGGAATCTGAGCAAAGAAATAGTCTCCAGATGTTTGATTCTTCTTATGTAAAAAGAAACAGGGTTGTGTTGATATTTTTTTTAAAAAGCATCAAAAGCCTACCTACTTTTAGTAATTTCTTTCCAAAACAGAAGCAATTGAAAGAACCAGAGGTGAAGATTAGCCCTTGAATGTAGACATAAGAATTCTTGAGGATAAATCCTATTATTCTTGCTCAGAGGGTTTGTTGTTGTTGGGGTTTATTTTCTTGTCTTTGATTTGGTTTGTTTGTTTCTTTCTTTGTTTGGGTTTTTTCATATGGATTATTTTTAACTGTTTTTAATAGCTAATTCCATTTACCAAAGGCAGATTTAAGTACTGATTAAAAGCAGATATGCAGTAAATATAGTGATAACAGATTACCAGTGTCCTCATAATCACTACAGAAGTCTAAAGGAACTGCAAGTGAAAGGTGTCTATCAGTTTTTAGTGTACCTTCAACCCCAAAGATGGATGTTTTGTCCAAGATCGAAACAGTAAACAAGGATCAAAGGTACTAGGCACACACAATAGGCATGAGGATAAAACTAATGATTGCAATTTTAGCTAGGGTCTTATATTTATAATGCTCTGAATCTGAAACAAGTGAATTTAGACTCTGTATTTCAGAATAAAGCTCCGTAAGGCAATGCCAAAATCTTATTTCTGATTATGCAAACAGATTGACAGCTTTGTATGATACAGAAATAATTTTAGAAAGTGTTTCTTGTGTATGTTTGACTATTCTGGGCATCCAGTATCTGTTGGACTCATCTGAGCTGCAAATCTGACAATTTTAAAGTGTGTACAACTGACTTGGAAATTATGGATGCCTCTCAGATGCCTTGTTATTATTCTTTAGGTGGTTTAGCTTCATGGATATTTTTTTTGCTACCTCAAAAAAAAAAAAAAAAAAAAAAAAAAAAAAAAAAAAAACAACCAGAGAATTAAAAAAAAAATCTCCTATTAGAAAAAAGTTTAAGTCAGATAGCTGAACAACAGGAAAAGATTACTTATTTCTTTGGGTATGTGTTTTGTCTCTGTGCTACTTAAGAGCACTATGGTATATCTCAGACTTACAATAGAAAAATCTACCTGAATAACATTTTTGAATTTTAACAATAGATTGTAAAACATAGGCCATATTTGGCATGAAAAAAAAAAATATATTTAAGTAGAGTTATGGTGTCAACTATCAAACTAATTTCATCCAAAACTTTCTGTCTAGACTATGATGAATGGACAGTAAGGGAGGCATTGAGAACATTAAAGGTGCAAGTTTGCATTTTGAAAGGCAGGAGTTTCAGTCTGCCATATCAGAAATGGGACTAGTTATTGCATATATTTTTTTAAAATATGATATCAGAACAGAAAAGTTCAATGTAGTTGTATTAAAAAAATTTAATAGCTGAAGTTTGTCATGGTTGTATGGACATAGGAGTGGCCAGTAAGACTTGTTCACCATTTATAGTCTGATATGTCCAGTGCCTAAGTGGAGAGTGGAGACTATGGTGGCCTGAATGAAGTAACACCATTGCTGAGTGCTGCTGAGCTGGACATGCTAGAGACTCGGGATGAACCAGAGTTCAAAACAGGAAAATCTTGGACTTTGACGCTATGGACATTGACAACTCGTTCCTCTCCATTCCTCTATCAGCAGAGTGAAGACTACAGTTTGACTTTACCTGGAAGGGGGTGGTGGTGGTGCAGTACACCTGGAACTGACTGCCCCAGGGATGGAAATACAGCCCCACTACTTGCCATGGACTGATCCAGACTGTACTGGGAAAAAGTGAGGCAGTGGAAGACTTTCATTTATGTGCATAACATCATTGTACGGGGGAACACAGCAGAGGAAGGAAATTCTTTTTTTGAGAAAAGAGAGAATGTAATCCACATCCTCCTGAAAGCTAAAGAAAAAGTAAAGGTAAGGTTAAGGGATCTGCCCAGAAAATTTAGGTTTTAGCAGCAAAATGACAAGGTGGATGTCATCAGATTCCTGTGGATGTGGTTAACAAAATAACAGTTATGTTCCCGCCAACCACAAGAAGGAAACACGAGCTTTCCTAGGCACCATGGGGTTTTGGAGAATGCATATCCCAGAGAACAGACAGGTTGTAAGCCTTCTCTACCTTATTAAACAGAAGAGAAATTATTTCAAGTGGGGTCCCAGAAGACAACAAGCTTTTGAACAATTAAACAGGAGATTGCCCATGAAGTAGCTTTGGGCAAGTCAGAACATGATGTGATGGAATGCACTCTACACGGGAGCAGGGGAGAATGCAAAATGTACCCAGGGAGACTTGAGGAGAGCCACTGGGGTACTGGAGTTTGGGATACAAAGGATATGAGACCTGTTAAACACCAACTGAAAAAGAGTTCTTATCACCTTATGAAGGAATTTGAGCTGCTTCAGAAGAGATTGGCATGAAAGCAAAGCTTCTCCTGGCACCTTGACTGTCAGGCGAAAGTCCCTTATACACATCATGCCATCATGTCATGTGGAGAAAGTAGATCCCTCTGATCACACAGTGAGCTCAAATAGGGATTCCCAATCACCCAGGGCTCTCAGAGATCATCACAAATTGACCTGCAGGTGAGAATTTTGTACTACCGTCAAAAGAGCATGAGGAGCGAGGAGACCCCCACCATATAATCAGATGCTTGAAAATGAAAAGCAGCATGACAGTTCCTGACAGTTCCTGCTCTATCATAGGGACAAATGAAAAATTAAGAGCTGCTTTATGGAGTCCTGCGTGGTGAGTCTCGGGAGCTGTTGGGGCACAAGGTGAATCCAGTCATGTCACAGCTGGCTTTAGATATCAGTGAATGAGAAAAATGGCCAACACTCTACCTCTACACTGACTTGTGGATGGTAGAAAATACTCTCTGGGTTTGGCCAGACTGATGGAAGAAGACCAGTTGGCAGCACAGAAGAAAAAGCCATCTGGGCTGTTGAATTGTGGCAAGACATCCCTGCCTGGATAGAGAAGTTGACTGTGAAAGTACATAATGTAGATGCACATGTACATTGTCCAAGAGTTGGGCTCCTGAAGAGCACTGCAACAATGGACAGGTGGATCAAGCTGCCAAGATTAAAGTGTCTCAAGTGGATCCAGACTAGCAACATGAGGGTAAGTTATTTTTAGCTCAGTGGGCCCATGATTTCTCAGATCTTCAGGGAAGAGATGCAATATACAGATGGGCTCATGATTGAGGGATGCATTTGACCATGAACGCTATCTCCCAGATTATTCATAAGTGTGAAACCTGTGTTGCAATCAAGCATGTGGGTGAACACCCTTTGATATGGGGGATAGTGGTCAAAACAAATATGGGGAAACCTGCTAGATTGATTACATCACACTCCTGCAAACCTGCCAAGGCAAGTGTTATGTGCTGACAATGGTGGATGGCTGGAGATGTACCCTGTGTGTCACACCACTACCTCTAACACCAGCCTGGGCCTTGAAAAGCAAATCCAGCACCCAAAAAACTCCAAAGTCAGACAATGGGACTCATTTCAAAAACAGACTCATAGATATCTGGTTCAGAGAGCACAGTATTGAATGGGTGTATCATATTCCCAATCATACTCACCAGGCACTGGGAAAGTAGAATAGTGCAATGGACCATTAGAAAGCACGTTGAAAGCAATGGGATCTTCAGCCATTGGAATCTACATTTAGTGACTTGGGATCTACATTTACTGGTTAGTTCACACTAGACACTCAAAAATCAAGCTGGACCTGCCCAATCAAAACCCCTCCATATCACAGAAGAAGATAAAGTCCCTATAGTACATACTAGAAGAGTGTTAGGATGACAGTTTAGATTAGTCCTGGCTAAAGCAAAGGCAAACCCATCCATGGCTCTGTTTTTACTCAAGGACTGGGGTGCACTTGGTGGGTAATACAGAGGGACAGGGAAACATGATGCATAACTCATGGGAATTTGATTTTTGGTTGAGAACAGTCTGAAATGTTTAATTTCATATGTGATATCAGTTACTAAATAACACTGCCATTGTATGTCATAAATATCATGGACAATTAGTATGGACTGCTCCAGTTACACCAGTCATGGACTAAATGAATTCAACAAATATCTTGGGTGGATTGCCAGTAACTATTGAAAAAATACTTGTGCTTGTGTATAATTATATGTCTCTGCATATCTATATCTATATCTATATCTATATCTATCATCTATATCTATATCTATATCTATATATCTATATTTATATCTAGTGTGTGTGTTTGTGTGTGTGTATAGTTGAAAGGTATAAGATCTGGGCATGACCTTGATGCTATAGAAAAAGGAGTGGATAATATCATGGTTACAGAGAAAAGGAGTGGATTTTCTAGCACTGTATAACTTCATACTATCCACATCATGGCAGGGGCATGGTTTAAGCAGGAAGAAGATGGAGTTGGAAGCAGAAGGGGCACTGTCTTTCAGGGCTTAAGGGATGGGGTGTTCAGGTTTCAGGGTCAAAGCTAGTCCCTCTCTGCCACTTGCAATCCCTTTCCCATTCCTCTGAGCTGCAGTTTTCCAGCTTTGGTGCTAAAAGACAGCTTTGGCAAGCCCAAGATGCTGCTCTGAGGAAAAAGAAAAGAGAGAGTGGGCAAGGAGCAGAGCCCAGGTGAACTATGTTGACCCCAAGGTGAAGCTGAGATGACCACAGCAGAGCTGCAGATGGTGACCAGGTTGCATCGGAACTGTCAAACATTCCAGCCCCACTCCTGTAAAGTCAGGCCCAGGAAAGGTTCCACTGTCTTCAGAGCCCTATCAGTTCCCACCAAGTTTTGTCTTGTCCCTGTATTTCCATTGTGTTTGGGCTGGGGATTGGGGGAGGGAAGTTAAACCATGAGCCTCTGTCACAATCCACTTATAGCGGGGTGTTGTGATGGTTCCTTAGCCAATCCCAAAGTACAAGAGACAAACAGCAGGGGACTATCAGTTTAATCACAACAAATGCACCTTTATTAGGGGCCAAAACAATAAATGCAATAGTGGGGCCAGAAAAGAAATTAAAAGGATAGAGAGAGAGAGAGAGAGAGAGAGAGAAGAGGGGGATGGGAATAGCTACCAACACAGGCGAGATCCTCACTGGTCCGGACGATGGGGATCTATCTTGTTGTGCTGGGGCGGGTCTCCAAAGTCCTACCCAACCCAGGGGTCCAGTTATAGTACACAGAGGAAAAAAAGGGGGAACTTATAGAACAATAAGAGTCTATTGAGATTGCTGTGGGGGGAAGAGGTGAGTCACCAAAGCAGGACGAACACAAAGAAGAATAAGTCTATTGGAGTTACTGAAAAAGTACAGGTCATGTCAATTGTGGTTACACCACCATTCCCCTCCCACTCCCTGTGATAGAGGTCTCAGTCTCAGTCCTTGGGGAGAGGGTTCTTGATCTCTGTCTGTCACGGTGGTAACAAGGCAGATGAGGGGTCTTGAATGAGAGACCACCAGGGTCACCCAACATTTCATTTGGCTTAAGGGTGGAGTGAAGTAGGCATTGCAGCAGGCCGCCCTGTGCTGGGTCTGTGCTGGGTTTTTGCCAAGCCCTCGTTCGGAACAGCTGACATAACAGTATAGCAGCTGCACCTTCACTGTTGCCTTCTCCAAGCCGGAACTGCAGCGGGGTGGCAATCGTGGCAGAAAAATGAGTGGCAATTGGCAGATTCTCGTAGCAATCGGCAGAAAAATGAGTGAGGGTCTTGAGACAGCCTCTTACTGTAAGCCTTCCTGGCTTACTGCCTCTGCTTTCCTATATACAACATGGATTAGCTGGAAGCCAGTGGCTATTTCGCCTTTGTCTGGGAAAACCACACCTGGAGTTGTCTTTGGGAAATGTTTTCCTTTGCTGAGTGGCAAATACTCTTTTTTGAGTAAAACACTCTCATTAATATTGCTGTGGTTATCATGCTTTTTCCATAAATTGTGATTCCATCTTACAGTCTTTCCTGGTGTTTCTTCTGCTATCAGAAGGGGTGGGGGAACATCTTGAGTGGGTTTAATTCTCCCACTGGATTTTAAGCAAACTATGTGTATGATAGAAGAGAAAAACTGAGCAATACAGAAATTAGATTTGTGACTCTTACATGTTTTAATTTGCCAGTTAACTATTATGTATTTTGCAGCTCTGCAGCTGATATTAACTTTTAGGAAAATCTATAAACCATGGTTTAACAGAATAAAGGAAAGTGCTTTCATGCCTTTTGTTGTTCTTTCTTTCCCTTAGTTCCTTCTGTGCTTCCTCTGCCCTTTGTATGAAGCTAAATTTTTTCTTCCCTTTCATTTAGATCACCCCACCAGGCTACCTCAGGCTGTCTGTCTGATGTGTTTCATTGTGTTTTTCTCCTCCTTCTTTTCCCATGAATCCAGGCTTGACTTCTACTCCATTTCTTTTACATTAATAAGTTCACTGTGGTTTTTAGGTCATGGTTCTACCTTTGTGGCTCATAGTTCCTAAATTTTAGTTTCCCTAGCCAGTATATTTTCTTGATAAAAGTGCTCCAAAAGATGGCTTTCTAAGTACTTCTTCAGGTAAAAACCATAAATATGTAATTAATTTTAATTGTATGATCAAGATGTGTACATATTATATATGTGAGATTGTGCTGTCTTATGGATGCTGCTTGTCTTTTCCCTGTGGTTCCAAAATCTCTGAACAATGCTGATTCTTCCACAGGACAGATTGGCATCTTCCTACGTGTATCACTGATACTATTAGCTTATTCTTCCTTTGAATCTATTTAAATTTAAGCAGTGCAGATATTCATACGTTTTCTAAGGAAATAGAAAATTGAAATAGAAAATTGACCAGAAAATATGAATTTATTGTTGTATTACAATGAGAATACCTCAGGACCAGAAACTAACCCTACCTTCATTTCAAAGTTTAGTACAACACATGAGAATAACTCAAAATGGAGACCTCCCTCACCTCCTAATCTAAGCATGTATTTTCAGCTGGTTAAATTCCATTTTCCTTAGCTGTGAGGATATGCTGTATCAAGTTGTGTGCTGAGAAAGCAATCAGAAGAGCAGGTGACGTAGCACAACTGGAGAGCCACATGGGGTTACATAATAAGAGAGGTTTTTAAAAGACACATGGCAACCAAGTAATATGTCTTCTACGGGGATCTTTTCAGCATAGACCTTTCCCTGAAAAGCACTGCCACAGCTGTTGTGCAAAGCTCTGGTTTCTTGTCCATCCCTTGACCCGTGTGCAAGGAGCAGCTGGTTACCACATTAACACACCACCAACTAACTGTCTGGCAAGTGAAATCTTGAAAAAGGAGAAAGGCCAAGGTACAACACTAGAAATACATGAGGCAATTATGAGAAGGGGCTCAACACTGTGCATCTTACAATCAGTGCATGCAGTTTGACAGGTTTTGCATTTTTGCCAGTATCACAGCTCAGTGCTCATTTCTCTGAGCAGCTGCAAAATTTGGGAAGCTTCCAGCTCACAGGAAATTCTAGATTTTTTTCTTATTTGTTCATTTTGGGCTGATTCAGAACAAAAACCCTTTAAAAAATCTGGAAAGTGTAATGCTGCTTTTTAGCCAGCTCTGCTTTATGAACTACTACATGGCAGTATGGTACACCAATTACTGACACTCAGTTTGGCTTGAAAGTGGAATCTAAGTGCTGATGGCTATAAATGTCACTCTCAGGAAACATTGCCCAAATAAACTTATACACACATGAACTACCTAGGCCGTCCACTCAATATTCATAAATTTTAATATTCTCTTCCCAATTAAAAAAAAATAGTCAAGTACCAAAAAGAAAGAAAAGAAAAAAATTTTAAAAATCTCATCTTTGAAATAATGCTTTTATGAAAGAGACCAGTCTACACCTGCAAATTCAGCTTTTCTGTAAATTGATATTTTTAAATAAAATAAAATATTTTATTTAGCATAGATTAATTCTTTAGGCCATAGAAAGCAGAGATGGAAAGCTGTCATCTTAAAATCTTTCAGGATTTTCACTAGCACATTTATCTGCAATGCCATACTTGAAAAGCTATGGAAGAGTAGAAATGCCCAACACTTCTCATCTACAGGATAAATTCAGTGTACTTCATCATAATTTTAAACCAGATTAGTTTATTATCCTTTTGAAGACTCAGTCACGTTTGTAACACCTATGTCATATATTAACATGAGAAATCTCAAAACCCCACCATGTTATAGCCCCAAATAACCACAACTACCACAGCACTTCTGTTAAACATTGAGACTGTCAAGAGATTTTGACATGCTCACAAGAACTGAAGCAGTCAGTAATTTTCAACACAGCACCATGAATACTGAATTGAAACATTTCTGAAGGCCTGTCCTACAATGGGAGGGAGACTCTCTGAATGGCTGAGGTTGGAGAGTATCTCTGGAGAGCACCTAATCCAAGACTTTGCTCAAGTGTGGTTGGGTACAGCAGGTTGCCCAGGATTATGTCTGGTTGGGTTTTGAGAATGTGCACAGAGGGTGACCCCTCAGCCTTTCAGAAGAACCTGTCCCAGTGTTCAGCCACAGTTATAGAAAACTTTTTTTTCTTATGTTTAATCAGAATTTCTATATTTCAATTTGTAGCCACTGGACACCTGTGAGAAGAGTTTATCTCTTTCTTCTTTATTCCTCCCATCAGTTATTTTTACACATTTATAATGTTCCCCTGAACCCTCTTTTCTCCAGGATGAATAGTCCCATCTCTACACTCCTATGGCAACTACTCCAGCCCTTCAATATTTAATCCAGTTTGCTGGATTCATTCTACTCTCTTGGACTTTAATTTCATACCTCCCTTGTATGGGTGGGTTCAGCACTCCAGATGTGTCTCACAAGTCTTGAGCAGAGGTAAAGGATCACCTCCTTCAGTCTGCAGGGAACACTCTTATAAAGGGGTGTCACAGTTACATGTGTACTTTGTTTGGAAGTTTCTACTGATTCGTTAGTTGTAAAGATGTCCCTAAAGCAGAAGTTTTCAGCATCAATTTATATAAATTATTTTCATTAACTGTAAAACAAAAATCAATGCAGACAAAAAATAGGACCAAATACATTGCAAATAAACTAAAAAACATTAATTTGTTCAAGTTTGGGCTGAGACCTAGAAAACTAAGGTCTCTATGCAGACCTTCCCAAACTCTGTACTCTGCCTACTTTATTTAAGCTTAAAAAATAATACCTTTGAGCTCGTTTCAGAGTAGAAAATTTAAATTGAATCATTAAGGTAAAATTTCATCATTCTCTTCTCATCAACTGAAGTTGTTTCTTCTGCAGTCCTTAAGTCATCTGAAATCTGCTCAGCAGTTCCCCTGTTCTACTGGATAATGACCCCAGAGTGTTCACATCACTAGAAAATAAAGAACCAAATACATGTGAGTCCCACTACAGCCATAATACAATGGCCACTTCTCACTCCTGATATCATCCTGGTCCCAGTCCCAAGTCTGCACATGATCTCAATAATCTCCTGACTTGCTGTGGCTGAATCCAGCTGTTACATCACCAAACATAGATCCCAGGTGCAAAGCAACAGGGAAGCAGAGGTGAGATGTGAGTTGTCTTTTAAACTGCCGCTCAGCCACCCTATGTACGACTTGCTTGCACTAGAACTGCTTACAATGCTTACAATGCTAGACACAGATTTGCATAACATTAAATAGCAAACAAGGGATGGGGTGCTGACCCCGCCTCAGCTGTACTGAATGTAAAGACCATTTCACTCTGTTGCCAAATCAAGCAGTCTTGCTTATGATGAAAGTTTTACTTAATCTGCCTTCAAAAAATATATTTTTCCTCTTAGAATAATAGAATCAGATAAATGTTAGGATTGGAAGGGACCTTAAAAACTGTCTCCTTCAAACTTCCCATGCTGCTTTTCATTAGACCAGTTTACTGAGCATCCCACCCAACACAGTCTTGAAAATTTACAAGGATGGGGCATTCTGTTCCAGTATCTCATCAACCTCATAGCAAAGAACTTTCTAATATCTAATCTAAACCTACTGTCCTTAAGTCTAAGATCTGAATTGTTGCCTGAAATCACCTTTGTGTTCTTTGTCAGTTAAAGCTGCAAACAAAAAATACTAAGAATTTTAGGACTAAGAAAAAACCCAAATCATTAAGCTATACTATACTGGTTTAGCTCTTTTTATAACAATATCTTGTATGTAGTCCTCTTCTTTCTATCTCAAAAGTAAACTCAAGAAAGTACAAAGAAAGATTACACAGATGATCAACATCTTGATTAAGTTTTGATTAAATAAATTAAGATGCATTGTTCTGTAAAAAAATGATTGAAAGATATTTATGAAAGGTTACCATAACATCATGGATGCAACTAAAAAAAATGAATAGGGATAACTATTTATTCTCTAAGGATGTCCTAAGGAAGGGGGACATTTTAAAAGAAAATAAAGAGATCCTTTATTCACACCTGATTGACAAAAAAAATCATCATAATATATAAAGGATAAACATACATATAGAAAAATTTCTGTATTGGAATTCCATGTAACAACAACAACAAATTAAAAATTATCATTTAATGTTGCATCAAAACATCAGCTCAGAAATCCCCTGATCTATAAGTTGATGGGCAATGTGAGAATTATCAATGTTCCTGTAATAATTTCACAAGTTTCAAGTACACAAGCCACTGTCAGACATAGGAATATATGATAGAATGTATCTGGTATCTTCTTGAAATATCATCTGTTAAAAGGAAGGGACAAATGTAGCTGGAACAAAGGTAATGAGATGAAAATATGTGGTTTGTGTCCCCTTTGCTTGCTATTTGCCAAACAGGCCTTGGAGAATCACAATATGAAAACATTTCTTCCATTTTTCTGGCATGTGTTGCTATCAAACTCTGATCAAAATTGAAGCTTTGTGAGACACTTGATCAATAAAATGCTCAAAGCTGTTGTTACCAAAGAATTTGTCTTCTACTCTACTATATTTTGTTTCAATATTACAGTGAAATAAATAATGATTTCTAAAGCATGAGCAATGCATTGGTAATGCCAGAAAAAAAACCCAAAAAAAACAAAATTAAATGCAATCAACACTGTTTACTTTACCAAAGCACAGAGATTTTGGGTTGATTATACAATAAAAAGCAGAAGTTGCACTCAAAAAATAGAAATTAGGAAAGTAGATACTGAAAATATATCTGAGTTCATGGTTATTTTTCAAACTGACATGCAAAGATCTCTGAGGCTTTTCTCAGCTATGGAAGCCAAGATACCAGCTGAATAGTATTTCACTGTCACAGTGCTGCCCTCAGAGCAGGTTATGTTTGAGATTTCATAGGTAAGCCAACAGAGTAGCACTTCAGACAACATATAAAAGTGTCTGTGAGCCTACCTAAGCTCACTACTCCAAAACCTGCTAGAATAGATTGCTTGAAAAGGCCATGACTCTCCGTGAATGAAGATTTTTATTTTATATGATAAGAAAAGTTATCTTTTATTCACATTGTGATATAGGGAGGGGCTGTATAGCAATTTACAATCCCTTCTAAACCTATTTTTCCATGACTAGTCTTATCTGTGATTTACTGACATCCATAAGTAGCCTTTTGTGAGACTCAGGCAAAGAAAAGGAACTCATGCTCCATGTTTACAGCTTTTATCACCAGAAATACCTAAGATATTAGTAATTCCTTTGAATGTCTAAGAAACTTTTGTAACATAAAAAGTGCTTTGGAAAATAATTTCTTGACTGAAGTTTGAAAAATTCATGCCATGACTGTAATAGATTTTATTGTGTATAAGTGTGACTTGTAAAAAATGGAAAAGCCAAATCAAACTAATTATATCCAATAAACTTGGACTATGAAAGATATTGTTGAACATTCTTTTGATTTTTTTTCTGATAAATTACAGTGTTTTTCTTTGGGAAGAATTACAAAATCTACAAATTGAAACAAAGCATACCATTATAAATCTTGATGTTCAAGTGTGGATAAATTTTTTTACAGCAAAATGCTAAAATGGGCCTGTTTTGTTTTTTGGTTATGTTTCTCTAATGAATATGCAAATTTTTCTTTCCCCAATGTATCTTTCACTTCTAAAATCATAGGGATTTTTAAAGGTCAATTTTATGTAGTGGAAAAAAATAAAGAAAAATTTTATTTAATCACATTCCCATTGAATTCAGATTATGCTAAAATTGTTTCAATAAACTTTTGTGTTGTTTTCTGGAACCTGAATGTTAAAAAGGGAAGAAAAATAAGAACTTTTTATAAGACTATGGGAAAAATATACTAGAGAAGAAAAATAATCAACTAATCTAGTTGTCTGTATTTGATATAAAAAATATTAAAAGGAAAAAAACCAGAAATTTCTCATCATAATGCAAAATTACTACTTCTTGGATGTTTTAAGATAAATAGGTTCAGAAATTTATCTTATGTAAGAATTTTCAGCACTGTTATAAACACTAATTTAAAAAAAAAATCAAAGGCTGATATTGATAGTGGTTTAATCTATCAAATGACTTCCAGAATCTAATTAGACATTTTGTGAAAAAAAAAAAAAAGAAATAAGCAAAAATCCTGTTTTATTTTATAAATTTTGCATTAATTGCTTTTCATTTCCTTTGAGAGTACTCATTTGTTCCTATTCTGCAAGAATAAATATCCAATTTGCCTCTCTGTATTTTTATTATTTTGTGTAGTAGTACCGTCATCTCCCATTGTATACATAAAATAAACAGTCTCAAATTTTTATGAGTTGTACAGTAATAACATTAAAACATTATTTGTTTTTATTTCAAAATGCCATATAAGTACTTTCACATACCATCTTAGGACAACTTAAATTTGCTTTAGCACAAGGCCAGAAATTTTTTATTTCCTTTCCTCAAAGTAGCTTTCCATAACCATATGGTGCTACAACTTAAAAGGCAGTAAATTGGGTAAAGACACAGAAAAAAAACCACAGGTCTGAAACTGAGTATTCAACACAATAAACCTATTTGGTGTAAGTTAATTGAAGCAGTACTCTTGTTGTTGGTTGGTAGAAGTATTTTTTTATTTAGAATTTTGTTATTATTCTTTGGAGTTATAATTTCATTTTCTAGTATTTCAAAATCAGGGTGAACAAGCATTTTCACTAGACATGATTTTACTTAGTTGGGAAAGCAGCCCCCCCATTGCCTTTAAATAGACCTATTGGTTCTATTGCATGTTTCTCTTAAACAAACATTTAAATACCAGAAATATTGACAAACCCTCTCAGCATTTTCAGTGCACTATAATTAAGTGTCTAAGTTCTCATTTTTCATTTGATAAATAAAAGTATATTTTTTTTTGTGCTTGCAGTAAAAAAAAATGATTGAACACCAGAAGAGCTTGCAGGTGCATATTATATATTTGACAAAGTCTAACTACACAGAAGAAGAAACCAGAAATTATGATTTTCTATGGAATGGTAAGACTGTTACTTCTTCATTTGAAGGTTTTGCTTTTCCACAAAAGAAACGCAACAAAGAAAATCCATCACATAAGACTCTATAACAAAACACTATATAAGAAAATATTAATCATTTCACAGCTAAACCAGCTAACCCATATGCCATCCTACTGCTTATAATGGAAACAAACATATTAGGTACTTTAAAAAAGACAATTAAAGAGAAATAATTCCACATTTGTGAAATTATTAATCCTTTTTTGCTATACTGTATATCCTTTCTCTGTTTGAATTTGTGTTGAAAATCAAAAAGAGGCTCCCAAAGTATTTAGAAGTGTTCATTATCCTTTAATGAAGCATACGCCAGAAATCACCAGAACAGTGAATTTAATATTAACTTTAACATCTCTAGTGTATTTCCCAGAGAAGCACTTTCTCATGGCAAAGGTTTCACTAAGATAAGGTAAAGTGTCAGTGGAAAAAGAGGAGTAACATGACTCTCATGTGGGATGCCTAAGATACAAACACATGGGAGGCTGGGGATCAAGTTTTTATCCTGCTCAATTCAAAACAATTCAAAACCCCTCACATACAAGGGGACAAGAGCACTCACCTCACGCTGAAAGTCCTGTATTTGCCCTGAATACCAATCTAATATGGTGCTCCACAAAGACTTCTCTTTTCCTTCCAGCAGAGAACAAAAGCAAATGTCAAAATATCAGAAGTCACCAGGTAGCAGAATAGTCATCGTGCCATCAGCTGCATAGGGAACAGATTTTCAAAGTCAAAAAGTGGGACACCTTCTGCCATCTCCTTTTATAGTCATGCAACTCTTATGTGCTTGGTCTTCTGGCTATTTGAGTTGGTATAGAAAATCGCCTTCGCAGCACGAAAGGCATCACAGAAATCTTAGCTCTACTACTTTTCTGTTATGGGAATAGTAATTTATAAAAGCATACAGTTATTTTCATACTATAGCACAAGTAGCGTTATCAAACCCAAGAGTTTAGGAAACCAGTTTGTAAGCTAAACTTTGTCCTCTACCTGTTGATCAGTCATGATTTCTGTGGAACAGTATTTTTTGCATTATTTTGTCATACCACGTTTTTCATAAGCTCCTGAAAATGATTTTAAATTTTATTATAGTTGAATTTCTGCATTATTTCAATTTTAAGAAATGTAAGAAAGTCAAAATATGTTTAAAGTTGTACATTTACATGAAAATTAAAAAGAAAAAGGCAAGAAAGAACAAAATATAAAAATAAAAAAGGCATTGAAATGCTGCACACTAACTTGTTTTTAGAATTGGAGAACATACTGCAATTCTTGCTGATATGTTTACAGACTTTTCTGTAAAACTCAGTGGCATCTGCTGAGTTCTTGTAAGGATTTTAAAATCTACGCTCAACAACATTTTTATCTTTAATAACACCTTTTTCACACAGAATCTATATATACCTCTATCATGTATACATACAATTTCACATACATATAGAATGTTAATTGCTCCAAAAAATGTTGTACTTTTTTGCAAGACATTTTGAGAAAGTCCATCAGATGAGTTGCAAATGCAATTACAAAGCAATAAGATATTTATTTTGAAGGATTTTATAATATTTATGAGGGATTATATAATTTGAGAGAAAAACAATGCTTGAAAAACTAGGAATACTTTCCTGCCTATTCTATGTAAGTAATAAAGGTTAACTACATTTTAAAATAGTGTTTTGCAATTCAGAATTCTCTTGGACAGTTTTGAATATGAGTTGATTTTTGCCTAAAATTTAATGAGCTACATATGTACAAGGCAACTTTATGGCCTTTTGCTTCTGTAACAGCAAGCTTTAGTACTTCATTCCCATAATTGTGTATTAATATTACACTGATTTTAACCTAAGTGCATATCTCACTCCTCATGCCATATGCACACAAGTGAGATAAGGTGCTTTAATTCACCATCCCTGGAGGTATTGACATGGCACTTAGGGACATGTTTTAGAGGTAGAGTTGGCAATGCTAGTAGAATGATTGAATTTGATGATCTGAAGGGTCTTTTACAGCCTTAATGATTCCATAATTCTATGATTCTCTGGGCAAAATCACCTCATATTAAGAAAGAAAGGGAACAAAATAAATGTGATGTCTTCAAGATTCTACAGCTATTGCCCTATGTCTTTTAAAAATATAGGAAATTCAATGAGATTTCACACTTTCTGCAGAAGACCCAGAAAAGTCTAATGCTATGGCAACTAAATTGCTGTGTAAAACTTATTTTTATGCTGTTGATGCTGCACATATTTATTCCTATTATTGAGTCACTACATGAAGAGTTATACCATGCTGTAACTGTGTACCTCAACAGTAAAGAAATTGTGCTGATCTTCAAGACACTTCTTATGTGTCTTGTCCTTACCTATGAAAAGTAAAAAGATAATCTTACCTTTATGTATAGTAGTTGAAGAAATCTTCTGAAGAAGAATCTTCTGGCAAGCAGAAAAATTCTCTTCATTGTTAGAATTATCAAATTTAATTAAAACAGGAGTTCAGATCAGGAGTTATTCTATACCAACATCTGGAAATACGCTCATTTTTGTTCACCTGAATCTAAAGTTATAAAATCCAGCTAAGTATGTAACAGTGACAAAAGAATAAGAGAGAGATGGACTAAAAATAGAATCAATCAAAATAGTAAAAACTAAGATTTTACAGAATTTTAGTATCAAACACTTGGAAAAGAAATGGACCTGAAAATCTATGTCTTCTACAGAAATTACAAGAATTTCTTAGATATTATTGGATTTTAGGTTAGGCAGAATACATCACAGATGAAACTGAGATATATGATTTCAGAACCTTCAGAACCTTCAAAGTAATAAATAATTCTGTGAGGACTCAAATCCCAAGACCAGATAAAAAGTGCATAGACTGAGTGAATACTCATATATATTAAAATACTTGTAAAGATTCACATTTCCAGCAGGTAAACATATACAAAGTAGGCACATTATTTTGAACTCTCTGGGTCTATGACAGGTTGCATCAGATGATATCTTTCCTATATTTGATTGGTATTGTTTAGATTGAGACTTTTTTTCCAATGCAGAAAAATGATTAATTAGAGCAGAGAACACATACCCATTATTTTAGCTTAGTTTAGTGCAGAATTTCCTTCACTTTTTATGGAAAAATGCTTAATAAATTAATTTCTTAATACATAGGCGGATGGATGTGTGGATGGATGGGTAGATGCATACTTCAATATGAAGATATGTGTGTTTTCATAAAATAAAACACAATACAAGTCTTGCAATAGAAAGGTTCACTTAACATATGTTACATGTGAAAGTTACATATGAAAGAGGATCTTATCTAAGAATTATATTCAACTCAATAAATGGGGCTCTGATGAAAACATATAAATAGGTCCTTCTAAAATTTACCAGTCTTGTGTTATTTTTAGTGAAAAATTGAAAAAGTGTGATCATATTTGAAAACACATATTTTGCTAAGATTTTAAGTAGCATATGGAATTTATGTGGGTCTTTTTTATACTTAATAAAAAGCAGTAACATTTTTTAAGAATAAGTGATTCATAATAGTGAACATATCTTTAATGAAAATGTACTGGAATTATATTTTTAGGGAGAATGCCAGTATTTGGTATTATGGTTTTTGGTTTTTTTTTTTATAAATATGTTCAATTTTTTTTTTTTATCAAGTAATATCTGAATTCAAAAACTATTTAGGTCTGAAGAAATTACAGTAAATTGATCTTTCCTTTCCCCTTTTTATGCATGATGGATATAAAGTTCAGCATCATAGGTTTTAGAAGTTCATCATAAGTCAAGTACTTCATTAAAACTGTCAACCTGTTCAGGGATGAGTAATAGTTTACTCTAACTCCAGATTTTAGTAAAAAAATCAGACAACTTATGAGTTGGAATAATTTTTATAACCCTCTCTGTGTAACATGTCCATATAAAAGACATAGTAAAAGAAAATAAGTATATTTTTAAAGAATTATGGACTATTACCACTTGTACTGAAGCTTCATATGTTCAGTTTCAGTTAATAACTACATATGTGTTCTTTTTTTTTTTTTTAATTTAAAACTTAAGAATTAGCAGAACTGCTAGGATAGTGACATGCACTCTTCCATAACTATATTGCTCACTGGTAATTTTTAAATGTGTATTAATTAAGGTTCACAAGAATTTATCCATTTCTTATCTCAATTTTTTACCTGTTCAAAGTCCTCTGACTGAGCAACCCAAAAAAAAAAAAAAAGAAATTCCACTGTTAGGGTGGTCAGGCATTGGAATAGGTTGCCCAGGGACATGGTGGAGTCCCCATCCCTTGAGGTGCTCAGGAGGTGTCCAGATCTGGTGCTGGATGATGTGGTTCAGTGGTTTAGGGGTTTCAGTGGCACTGCTGGCTAGACAGTGAGACTGGATGATTTTAAAGATCTCTTCCAGCTTTGATGATTCTATGACCTTACAGTTCTATTATATTTATCAAGTATTTATAGGAAGAACTTCTTATGTTTTCTGATGGTGATTATACAATGTTTTGTCAACATTCATGTACAAATATCTGATAAGCAATTTTGGTATTTCAGCATTTTTTCCCCTCCAAAATACATATATACAGTTGTTTACAGGTTAAATAGGTGTTCCAGATCCCCTTTGACAGGCAGTAGAACTCAGATCTAAAATGTATTTGTTTATTTATTATAACTGTACAAATTATTTGGAATATTAGACAGAAATCAAAATGGTATAAAAATTTGAACAAAAATAATCTTAGACACTCCAGGTTTTTTGGTGCCACATCAACATTTTATCACATCAAATTCAGGCATTTAGTCTAGATTACTCACCTCTAGCTGATTACTCTCACCTCTAGGTAATGGGAATTCCATCTGTAGGCTAAATATGTTTCACAAAGCTTGGCATCCTTTGAGGCTGTTACTATTCAGACAACGAACTCTTAATAATAAATAGTGATATCACATCTACTTAACTATTTTGGAAAATTCATACTGTCATGCCATTAAAACAAAGAGGAAGACAGACTTATCATAATGTAACAAAAGTCTACTGTTAGACATTTACATAGAGTATGTTGGATTCCTAAGGATTTTCCACAGGAATGTTTTCCATAAGTTCTAAATACAAATGTCCCTGATACTTATCATTGTCTCCGTCTCATCTTTATCAAATATCACATTACCATCTGTATAAAAGACAGTTTTAGAATTGAACTTCTGTTTAAAAAAATAGCAGTTAATAAATCCACATTTTCAAACAGTGAGCTAAAATACTTGGTAAAAGAGATAATTACTCAAAAGCTGCATTCATGTCTGTGGTTATGCTGGATATGAAAACTCATTTTCCTTAAGTTAGTAGTAATACCTATTTGTGTTGGCTTTGGCTGGGATAGAGTTCTTTTTTTCACAGTAGCTGGAATGGGGCTGTGTTTTGGATTTGTGCTGGAAACTGTTAATAACAGGGATATTTTAGTCATTGCTGAGCAGTGCTTGGACAGAGTCAAAGCCTTTTCTGCTCCTCATGCTATCCCACCAGCAAGGAGGCAGGAGGTGCACAAAGACTCAGGAGGGGACAGGGCCAGGACAGGTGACCCCAAATACCAAAGGGACAACCCATACTGTATGGGGTCATGCTCAGCATGTGAAGCTGAGGGAAGAAGGAGGCAGGATTGGAAGGTGTTTATCTTCCCAAGCCATTGTTATATGTGAGGGAGCCCTTCTTTCCTGGACATAACTGAACACCTGTCTGCTGATGGAAAGTGGTTAATGAATTCCTTATTTTGTTTTGTTTCCATGCAAAGTTTTTGCATATAGACTGTCGACCCATCAAGTTTTCTCACTTATCTCACTTCTCATCTTCTGATGCTCTCCCACATCTCACACCCTCTCCCCACTCATGAGGGGGATGAGTGGGCACTTTTGTGGGGCTTAGTTGCAGGCTGGGGTTAAACCACAACAATATATTGGTTTGCAAATCTTCCACTCTTCTTCTCAAGGCTTGAAAATACCATTGACAGTAATATCAAAGCAGACTAAAACATTTTATTCCTTTTCTTCATTTTCTTCAATTACTTCAGAAGACAGAGTAGGAAGAGCTGTGAGGATGAGGCAGAAGATAGGTGCATTATCTGTGAGTAAAGGAGGAAATTTCTGTGAGGACCAGCAGAGCATAGGACCATTTGCTTGTTTATTTTTAACATGTTAGAAGGTATTGGTTTCAAATTGACTAAATCTTTCTTTGTTCATGGATCATTGACTGGGTAGATTGTAACAGCTCCTTTGGAACCAATATGGTATGTCATTTCAATACAGCCACTAAGAGTGTGTATGCATCCTCCCTGTTTCAACTCCACCAAAAATATCATTGAAATCATTGCCTGTGTGCTGAGCATATTGTTTTTAAAGTTTCATCTAATAGTTACTTATTTTTTTAAGTATCATAAGCAGTTAGACTATGCTGTAAATGAACTGTTAAAAATATGTGTTCTAAAAACCAAAAATAATGGTATAAATTTAAAAAGATCCCTCTACAAGTAAAAAAAATAATCTAGAAAGCTTTTTAAAATCTTATTATATAAAAAAAATTAAAAACAAAATATTACCAAAGTAGAAACACATCCTCAGACTACAGACTTTACCAGGATTTGTGGGTATGGAGCTGGTTGTCATTAGCATGCTGAGCACACTATAGCTCTGTACTGTTTCCTAAACCTGAAAATAAAGTCATGATCAGATTCAACAGAGGAAGCTTAAAGTACATGAGTTGATAAGCATTTGGGAAATCTTAAAAAAGGAACCAAACAGTATCTCAAGTAGAATTAATGCCCAACTTTAAAGCAGTGAAGGTTGTCCTCCAAAGAAGATATTTCAGTCTAAAATAGGGAAACAATATGTGCAAATCATAATGCATGTAATGATCATTTCCAATTTCAGATTTCAGGTTTCTCTTTAAAAACCTCTACCTCAGTAAAACTTTCTAAGGGAAACTGGTCTAAGTTATATCACAGTCTAGCAAACTTCCTGTTTTGTTAGAAAAATAAATTACAGTCCAGAATTTTAATTAATATTCTCAGGTGTCAACACATGTTATTTTATGATCCTTTCATTATGAGTGGGTTCAAATTCTTTCTCTGGTCCTAAGAAAAAGAAGGTGAAGGAAAGAGCGTTAAACACCAGAAAATATATAGTAATTTTCCTGCCCTGCATCTGTTGATTCTTCAGCTTCAGGATTCTGATTTCTAACTAACAAATATATCCAGTCCAAAAAGAGACTGTGAAATTATGTTTTAAATTGCAAATGAATGTTTTCTCATAATATATGACAGCAAATAATGGAATCATAGAATCAATGGCTTGGGTTGGAATGGACCTTAAAGGTCATATACTTCCAAACCCCTTGCCATGGACAGGGACACCTTCCACTAGATCAGGTTACTCAGAGCTCCATCCAACCTAGACACTTCCACACAGGTATGGTATAATCAGTTATAGGTATAGGTAAGGCAGCCACAACATCTTTGGGAACCCTTTTTCAGCATCTCACCACCTTCACAGGAGGTGAGGAAATTAGGAAATTAGGAATTTCCCAATATTTAATCTAAATCTACTTTCTTTCCCTTTAAAGCCATTTCTCCTTTTCCTATTACTACATGCCTTTGTAAAAAGTCCCTCTCCAGCTTTCTTGTCAGCCCTGTTTAGGTAGCAAAACACCTCAATTAGGTCATCCCAAAGTCTTTTCTTCTCCAGGCTGAATAACCCCACGTCTCTCAGCCTTTCCTCACTCCAGCCCTCTTTGTTGCCCTGCTATGGAATTGCTCTGAAATGTCCATGTTCTTATATTGTGGACACCAGAAGTGGATGCAGTACTACAGGTGGGGTCTCTCCAGTGTGGAGTAAAGGGACAGAATCACCTCCCTCAACCTGCTGGCCATGCCACTTTTGATGCAGCCCAGGATGTGTTTGGCTTTCTGAAGAACAAGTACACATTGCTGGTTCATGTTGAGCTCCTCATGAACCAACACACCCAAGTCCTTCTCCTCAGAGCTGCTGTAAATCCATTCTACACCCAGCCTGCAGCTGTTCTTGGAATTTCACCAATTAACATGCAGGACCCTCTACTTGATTTTGTTGAACTTCATGAAGTTCACACAAGCCTGTCTCTCAAGATTGCCAAGGTTCCTCTGGATGGTATCCCTTTCCTCTGGAGTGTCAACCACACCATTCAGCTGGGTGTTGCTGGCAAACTTGCTGTGGGTGCTCTCCCCCTGTTGATGCCACCAAGAAAGATTATAAAAAGGGCCAATCCCAAAACCAGCCCCGAGGAAGGACGCCTTTCACTTACCTCTTGGACTTCAAGCCACTGACCTAAAGCCTTTGAGTGTGACCTTCCAGCCAACTCCTTAAGATTGACTGTATTGTCTTCAATGAGGCTGAAATACAGATTTAGGGAAAAATATATTATTTCAAATTTCACAAGTTTTTGAAAACAAAGTACCTCACCCCAAATACAATTCAAATTCAACTTTGAAATAGTTCATCATTTCCATCAGCTGTCTCCTTTTTTTACACCTCATAAGAATTGACTTTGTGATGTGTTTCTGAACTGCATATTTACAAAAAATCATGTAGTTTTTATACTGATTAGAAATAATCTCTAAATAAAAGCTGAGGCAAAAACCAGCAAGTGGCATAAGTGTTGTATAACCTCTCTGCTTTGTCTCTTCCTCTTTAACTTCCAACTCCTGCAGGCTTTTACTAAACAAAGGCAACCCCATTAGACTCATATTCAAAAGTGTTAACAGTGTACAAAATGTTATGGCCCAAAAAACCCCCAAAAACTAAAACTGCCGGGCTTTTACTTATCTAGAATTTAGAACACCATAAACGCAGCTGCGTTTCTGAAGCTATTACAGATAAAACTTCCAATATTCCTTTGAGACTATTGCCTTATTTCTGCTAGGTCTTAGAGCAGAAGCCCAGAGTCATATATCATCTCTGAATATGACATCTCTCTGACCAACAAGTCATTTAACAAAATCTTCCAGCTGGTCAGCAGTAGTATATGTAAAGAGAGCAGCAAATCACAGGGGGAAACAGATCCTTTGCTCCCCCTTTTCTCTTGTCTAAGGAGCATAGATTGCCTGAAATCTGAGACTGAAAACAGTTTTCAGGCATCTATAATTGAATGTGAGATGAACTTCCTCTTTAATGAGGAGTAATATTACTGCCCAGGCAGCAGAAGTTAGTGCTCTGCTCCATGTCTCAAAATATTTCATTAATATTAACCAAGGTTTCCTACTCTCCCCAGGCACCAACACTGTAGCAGAGAGGAAAGATGCAAATAACTCTCACAGTCACCCAACTAATCACTGGAATAATGAGTGCAGGGATAAGGAGCACATAGAAGTTATGTTTGTCAGGTGAGGAAAATAGGTCTTTCCCACCAGGAAAAAAGCTTTTGTTACTGTAGTTACAGATAAAATCCTTTTGTACAGTGTTTTAGCTTTAAAAGTGTACTTTTCTAGTGTTGGCTTTTTCACTTTTAAAAACAAAAAAAAAAATTCCAAATAGTAGGAAAACATTATTATTACAAATTTTTCATTAGAGGATATAAACAATTAAACTCTTTTGTCATGTCCTGCCAAAGAATTCTGTTCAATTATAGATTATAAAAATTTCAAAATTAAATTTGATTGTAAATAGAAATACATATAAAGAAGACAGAAGTGCCATGAAGAGTGTTTTGAAGGGCAACTGATCTCTCAGGGGCAGCAGAAGATCATAATTCCTAATGTAACTGTGCAATTTGTTCAACATGAGGCTAAGACATCCTTAAGCTTGTAGAACTCAAGTACAAAACTACCATATCTGATTCATGCCATCTTTTGAATATTTCCATTCTAACTTTTGCATGGAACAATATGGATGAAAATGGAAAGGCCCAGCATGAGACCTGAGATTTATCTATCCATAGCATATGGCTTTATATAAAGTATATATTGTTTGTGAAGTATATGTGTGCATACATATACCAAAATCTGAGTATAACAGACTAATGTTTACTTCATTCTAGTCATAGAGAGCTTAATTTCTTTGATATTGTTACCTAATAACTTACACTATTCCAGAAGACTTGTCTGGAGTCCCATATGTAAGGATTTTAAAAATGATTTTATTTTACCCAGTTTGCTTGCCTTGGAGAAAGGAAATGGGGACCCTGCACAGCAGCTGGCCTGATTAATGGATTTCCAAACATGGGGGTTCTTAAGTCATTGTGAAGTTTGGCAATACTTTATAAAGATTGGTAACAAGTTATAGACTCCTACCCACAATTCCCATCTTCCAGGAGAACATACTGGATTTGCAAATAATGAGAAAGGAAATAATTTATTACCAAAATATTCTTCAAAATTGATTAGCAGATATGTTAGATTTTCTGACAGTTACAGTGGGTTGAGAATATAAAACTAAGAGACTCTTGGGTAGAGAAGGAACAGCAGAAGGCTCTGCTAATTTTGCATCTCATTCAGGAACAGTTGCATGTCTCCCACTGCTGTAACAGTTCCCCACCATTCCTTTGACTCTCTGATTCCTTCTTCCTTCTGAATACCCCTGAAATTCCTTCTCTTTGTCATGTCTTAGGCATATTTTCATCATTGCCTCTCCAATGGATTTCTAGGAGCTACCTGGCAGCAAGTCACTCCTGCACGCCTCTTCCAGTCTTCGAGGTATATGTCTGAAAACCTTCCTACTGGAACATGTATGACAAAATAATTTGTTAAAAGACAAACACACACATTAGAAAGGATAAATATATAAGAAATAAAGGACATAATTTTTAGCTTAAAGATATATACATTAGCAGCTTGGTCACTGCTGTAATGCCTAAACACTAGTATCTCCCCTCAGCATCTGAATTACCAGCCCTGAGTCAGGTGCAGAGGCATGAAGCCCATAACAACTAGATAAAAATAATGCTGTGATGGAAGTCAAGAGTGAGGAAGAGTGTAAAGGAAAACTAGGCTCCACTCTTCCCCCTGCAATACTTCTTCCTCCCTCACCTTACATTTTTAACACAGAACCAAAAAAATAAATTGTCTGACTCATTCTTTTAAAGAGCCTCTCACCCAGGGAGAGGGCTGGAGGGTTGGGACACTAACTCTCTTCTCCACATAAAGCTACATACAAGGTTCAGTATGATGCACACTGCTCAAGCTATGCTCTCTTTCTGCAAGGTAAAAATAGCTCAATTTTCAGAAGGCCTGAAAATGTTCCCAATTCCTGAGTAGGCTGTTATCTGGAGACTGAACTATTCTCCAGAGAGTAAGAAAATATAGATTTATTTGCATATAAGATTTCAGCCTTGAAAAAATTTTATTTTTTCCCCTTGCCCTTTCATTCAGATTGTTTGAATATCTCTTAGTCTCTGAACTAGCATCCTTGTGCTGTTTCAACCTACAAAATCTTTGCTCTATTCTACGCATAAGATGAAACTGTTTTTCCAACACCCTTAACAGCTTTTAATCTATTATTTATTATTAAACCACATAATTTTATTATTTATAGCTTTTCTTGTAAAGTGTCTTGGGATGCATTTTTATGAAGTGCTATTCAAAATAAAATTGTATTGCACTAAAGGACAGTTCTCATTTATTTTTTAATAATTATTTGATCTTGCCTTGATTTACTGAGTCACTAAGGCATCTTATTCCTGATGATTTAAGGGATGCTATGAAGTTAAAACTCATATAAACTCACATCCTCAGCTAATGTAATCGGCAAAGTTCCAATGCAATCAATGGAGGCCTGCCAATTCACACTAGTTCTGTCCTACCACAGTTTGTAAAAATCTCTTCTCGTCTATATTTTAAATGACATTCTAGATGCCAAATAATTTCTTTTAATCTACATTGCTTGTCACTATATAGAGTTTATTTTTTCCATTTCATCCTACTTAGACAGGTAAATCAGACTGGTTTATTTCTAAAAGCCTTTCACTTCTGCCTCTGATATAATAGTATAATTTTGAAAGGTTTTTCACTGTCAACTCTGCAGGGAAATGCAATAAAATGGAAGGTATATGTTTTGCAAATTTTATGGAAATGCTTTTGTCAAATCATTGTCACCAAGAACTTCCTTATTAATATAACATTATAGTGATCATTTTCAAACACTGTAAGAAGAATATAAAATGATATATACATATAAAAACCTGAATTTTTAGGTGAATCAGTAATTTTAGGTGCCTCCATTGTCAGACACACTACTAAGAAATCACAGACACCTGAATCATTAAGATTGGTACTCACCAAAGTTACTCTATCATTGGTTTCCTCAGCTCAACAGAGAAAAGAAAACATAGTGAAAGCCTTGTGAAAAAAAAGAGAAGAAAAAAGAGAACACTCACCTATTCCTGTCAAAAGTGAAAGAGAAAGTTATTGGGGAAACTTGGGGAAAATTATTTATTGCCAAATCAGAGTAGGGCATGAGAAAAAAATCAGATCTTGAAGCCAATTTTGCCCTACCTGTCCTGATTTACTCTACCTGATCCCCACTTCATCAGCACAAGAGCACAGTGTAGAAGCCCAGAAGATAAGGGGTTAATGTGTATGCCTCAGTACAATAGCCAAATAGACATGGAGCCAGCCAAGGGCTGTTGGCAAGAACAACTGTAAGAAAAAAAGTGGATATGGCTGAAGAGCGCCATATGGAGGTAGGAAAGCGTTTTTATGGGACAACTATCCTTGTTCTGGCTCCTGGAGAAAAGCTCAAGCACAGGAATGAAATTGAGAAGCAGACATGAACTTTTGAGCAAAGACTGACCCGGGGGGGGGGGGGGGGGGGGGGAAACAAGAGCACCAAAGATCCCCAAAGCTCTCCAACCCATTTCCAGAAAGGTCTAGAACTGTGCATAATAAATAATCTGCATAGAAAATGAGAAAGTAAGTTTCAGGGTGGATGAAAAAATGTATATAAAAATGTAGCCTCACAAAACATGGGCAACCCCCCTCAGGACCATGGGCACCCCATCAGCTGGATCAATGCTGGAGCCAGAACTAGTCTTCCTCTTTTCCTTTCCCTTTCCTTTCACTGTCCCTTTATTTGGTCTCTCTCTTCTCTTGCAGACTACTCCTTATTCAAAACCCAGCAGCATGTGTTTATATTGTAAGATAAGGAACTAACTTACCAAGTTAACATTCCATGCCAAGTGTATAATTTACTAATAAAATTTTGTAAGTTTTGCAGACCTTCTGATTTTTATTTTCCCATTCCTTCCGACTACTACAGCATGGGTCTCTTCCGCAGGGTGCTCTCCTTTAGGAAAACTTCTCAGAATGGTTCCCCCATGGGGTCACAAGTCCTGAGCAGTCTGCTCCAGGACAGACTTCCCTCAGGATCACAACTTCCTTTGGGCATCCACCTGCTCCAGTGTGTAGTCCTCCATGGGCTGCCTCACTCTGGTCTTCACCACGGGCTGCAGAGGACTATCTGCTCTGGTGCCTGGAGCATGCTTTTCCTCTCCTTCATCACTGTCCTAGGTGTCTGAAGAGCAATTTTTCTCATATATTCTCACTCCTCACTTCTAGTGCAGTTGCACAGGTGTTTTTCCCTGCTTCCTAAATATGTTATCCCACTGTTGCTGGTGAGCTCAGCCCTTGCTGGCAGTGGGTCCAGCTGATATTTGCTTTATTAGACACAGAGAAAACCTGTAGCAGATTCTCACAGAAGACAACCCTGTAACTCCTCCACTACCAAAATCTTGCTATGTAAATGTAAGTAAAAATTCCTTATTAGTTAAGCTGCTTCCTGGTTATCATTATTATTTTCAGAACTTTTACTGTACTGAATTACCACAGTCAAATATAATGGAAATTCATGTTTCAATTTAATACAAGGCAGGAAAGAAACAAAATTGTACCATATATCTTCAGATTAGCATTAATATAAAGATCTAAAAGCTGCTTACTAAATTGAAGTCATATTGTTGCCTTAAATTTTGTCATGGTTTAGCCCTACTGGGAAACTGAGCTCGACACAGCTGGTTCTCATGTCCCTCTGGTGGGATGAGGGAGAGATCAGAAGGGTAAAAGTGAGAAAATTCATGGATTGAAATAAAGACAGTTTAACAGGTAAAGCTAAAGCCATGCATGCAGGCAAAACAAAACAGGGAATTCATTCACCACTTCCCATGAGCAAGGAGGAATTTAGACATCTGCAGGAAAACATGGCTCCCTCACTGTCCTGGTACAGAGAAAAGGCAGTAGAGCTTTTAATGCTGCTTATTCCACTCATGTCATTGCTGAGAGGCTTGGTTTCAGTGGGAAATGCCAGGGCCAGAAATGAGAAGCTTGTCATTCTTGCTTAGGTCACTGCAGTGCAGTGGACTACGCTCTCAAACCCCAGTACCTGGGGTTTGAAGGGTACTTGGACCCTTCTGCTGCCAGCTGGCTTTATTCCCACTTCCTATTTTTCCTCCAGAGCGCTGCTATGGAGTTATGGAGTTAAAGCAGACAGCTCCAAGTGGCGGAGAGCTGGAGGTGGTAGCTCGAGAAATCACAGAGGACTGAGCTCAGCCAGCAGCAACAGAGCCCCTTTATTTGGATGAACTAACTTATAAGTTCTGTTTTGTCACAGATTTTCATTGGTTTTGGGCTCAAAGGGGTGGATGGGGGAAAGCATTAATCCAGAGAAGCTCTCCCACCATATTGCCCCTATTTGGAGACCTCACTAGGAACTGTCTTCAAGTGTCTCGCTCTATTCCCAGTGGTGAATGTCACTTTGTGCATAGGACACCTTCTTTTTCTTCACTTTTTGCTATGGTTTGTGTACTTACTGCTGTGGTAATTGTGATTTTAGTAAAATTTTTTATTTTCAATTTATAACCTCTCCTTAATTTCCCTCCATTATCAGAAGGGGTGAGGGGGAGAGAGTAGCATATTTGGAGTTTATTTCCTAGCTGATTGTTAAAACCAGCACAATCACATATAATGGTGACTTGTGAAGACAAATTCCATCACTCTGCATGTCCTCCCTTTCCTTTTCCCTCCAGCTTTATGTGCTGAGTGTGACCTCATGTTGTATGGGATGTCCCTTTGGTATTTGTGTTCAGCTGTTCTGGCTGTGTCCCCTCCCAAGTCCTTGTGTGCCCTCAGACTCCTCACAGATGGCATGAGGAGCTGAAAAGGCATTGACATTGTGCTTGTAATAATAAAAACACCTTTGTGTTATCAACTCTCTTTCCAGCACAAATCCAAATCTTAGCCCCATTCTAGCTGCTACAAAGAAAATTAACTCTTTCCCAATCAAAAACAGCACAAATGGTTATTATTTTTCCATAGAATTGTAAAAATATATTTTGATAGTTTTAACAAATTACTTCCGAAGTTTGATATTTTTTTAAATAAGAATAATCTTCAGTTGGAAATGTTATCAGTACTGAATTCTTTATTTTACTGCTTTTGTGGGAATGATTAGTTACTGCTACTATTTTGACAAGCATTTTTAATTGGTTAATATAAAATTTAAAAGTCTGGTAAAAATTTCACTAGATCATTTTTCAAGTAATAAAACCAGCAGACAACAGAAACATCAATGAAACCAGGAGCTCCTTTTGGTCTTACAAGTTCAGCAAGAAAGACATATTTTAACTTCTACTTGTCATTTTTTCAGTTGGAAGAGGTAATTTTCCATCTAGTAGCTGGTACAATGCTGTGTTTTGAATTCAGTATGAGAATAATGTTGATAAAAGACTGATGTTTTGCCTTTTGCAGAGTACTGCTTGCTATGAAGGAAGAACTTTTCAGTGTCTCATGCTCTGCCAGTGAAGACGTGCAGATGAAGCCAGTGTGGAGCACAGCCAGGACCTGAACAAGCCAAAGGGCTATTCCATACTACATAACATACTACATACATACTACATAACATACAGAATGTCATGTTCTGTGTATAAACTGGGGAGAGCTGGCCAGGAAAGGCCAATCACTGTTCAGGACAGGCTGGGCATTGGTCAGAGGGTGGTAAGCAATTCTATTGTGCATCACTTGTTTTGCTTGGGGCTTATATCTTTCTTTTTTTAACAGTTGTTAGCTTAGCACACAAGTTTTACCTTTTGCCCATTCTCCTCCCCATCCCACTAGGCTAGAGGAGTGAGCAAGCAACTGCTTGGTACCCAGTTGATGGATGGAGTTGAGTACTTAACATATTTACTTTATAGTATACTAGTGCATTTGAGAATGATATTAAATTTAAGACTGGGAGCAATTCTAGTCATAAAGAAACTGGGTGAACCACTAACATAGTGCATTTCAGAAACTAGCAGATATTAATGGCTGAGCTAGTTACCCTTATAGTAAAAGAAAAGAAATAGGTACTGCTGGCATGCACTTTAACTAATCAAATGCAGAAGTCTGAAATGGATCTAAAATTTCCAGTCACAACAAAAGATGGGCTCAGCTGTTAGCGTCTAAGATTCAGTTCAAGATTAAAGCACTTATATTTCGTTTTCTATGTTAAATTGTCTAATGACATACAAGTATTCAAGACTTACATCATAGACAACAGAGATCTAGTAAATGCAGTTGATGAATCCAAGAGCTAATTAGTAATATGATGTTTGTTTTAGGATCTTTTTCATAGCGAGCCAAACTGCTCTCCAGTCTATTGGCTAAGCCTTTACTGTCTGGTATGAAAGCTTAGTTTACAAAGATATGACTACCCACTGCCACACAGGTAGTTACATACTCAGTACTTTATCTCAGATTGTATCTTGCACTTGGCATAAGGTTCAGTTATCTGGAGATGGATGTTCCATGTCATTAAAGCACCCTCAAATATGCATGTTGCCACTATTGCTGGGTTGCAAGATTAACACAGGACTTACGGAGTACTGAGATAGAGAGCAGCAGCTGGAAGCCAGGAAGATACCCAGTGGCATCTCAAAAGGCACTAGACATTTGGATTTGGGCAAACTTAACTAAATGAAAAATTTCCGTTTATCATTGATATCCCTATATTGTTGGATGAGGACTTCTAAAATCAAATAATATAATGAGAAATCTAAGTCACAGTGGGTCTAGCCCAGGCTGGGGGCTATGGAGAGGGTTCACCTGCATATCTCAGAACTGACCCTTCAGTATTTTGAAAATGGTTTTATGTGTGTATATATATATATATATATATATATACATATATATATAATAAATTATGGCTAAGCTTCTGCTGTCTGTGTACAAGAGACTGAAGAAAATGAATAACTGTAAATTAAAGCTGTGTCAGGCAGCCACACACAAAAAACCTAGCATATTAGGGAGTTTTTTTCCTCATGTATATCACAGCATATAATTTCCATATTTGAAATGAGTTTATATCTCATCAACCAAGTCAAACATATTTTAGCTTTTCTGCCTCTAGAGATGAAGCTAATTATCATTTCTAGAGGGGCTCAATAATGGAAAATCAAATAAAACTTGCACTGCTAGTATATTTCAGAGTTGCATATACAAAATTCATAGTGGACTGGCACAGAGTCAATTACTGGGCTTCATAAGCAAAGTGTCCTGTTACATTGGGTACCAGGCAGAAACTTTTCAGTCTAGGGTCTGCATCTCTCTTTTCTTAAAGTGCTGAAAAAAGATTAACAGATTTACAAGGATTTTAAGGGGTTTCTGTACAGTAGCATAATTTTGAAAATAATCTTGAGGCATGCATACATATATATATATACATGTATATATATATGAAATATAGACAAAGTTACTTAGAAACTTAGAGCTAAGCATACTCTATGATGGTACCTAAAACTGTGATACTTAAAACTGAATGTCCTGATTATAAAGATGTGAGTCTGTAAAAAATATGGATGAGAAAGTGTGTTTCTTGTCAAGTTTGGCCATTCTGATTTCCATGAAACAAGTATCTTTCAATATTTTCTACAAAAAAAAAGATGCATGATGAAACCCTTGTAGACATTATTGCTACCTTTCAATAAGATAACCCAGGAATCAATTACTATAAATATATCAAGGTAAATTGAATTTGACAGAATTTTAGTGGGACTCATTTTTTTTTTTAGGTAACTATCTCATGATGAGTTCTTTGCTACTGGGAAAGACTGTAACTTGTACATGGACCAATTAAAAAAATCATTCAAGATTCAGTCACAAATTTGACTGGATCATAGAATCATAGGATATTTTGGGTTGGAAGGGATCTTTAAAGGTCATCTAGTCCATCAATATACTTTTAATTTTTCCCATTGAATGTGTTCCACTTTGCGTGAAGTAATTAAATAATCTTTCAGCCATATAAGGAGAGCAAGGATTAATTATTTCTTATTTCTTCAGAACATCCAGCTGGCAGACAGAGCAATGGGTCCCAGTCCCTGCCACATGGACAGGTTAAGCAGTGGGAAGGCTCTTTGTGGACAGGATAGAGGCAAACACCCTGGTGCTCAGAATTTAACACCCACCTATCCAGTTTGGCATGGTTTAGATCTAGAGAGCACCTCAGTGATAATTTTAAAGTTTTATAATTTAAATGTAAAAGTTTAATCTGTACCACATAGGTCCATCTACCTCTCTTCCCCCTTCCCCCCTTCTCTCTGTCGAAACTATTTAAAAAGTAAAATGTCTCATTTAGCCAATCTTCATCACACTGATAGATATCACCACTGTAGCTAACAGTAAGACTTCAACTTATCTCTGAAAGAACTCTAAGCACAAAGACATAAATTTTGCCTAAAGTGACCCCAAGGTTGTCCGAAGCTTGAAATCTTATAACAACTTTGTAAAAAATATTAGTGTCTACCAATTCCTAACTAATCCTTGATTAAAGCAGAAGATATAAAGAGGTACAGGTGGAAGCAGCATTAACACAAAATTAGTTCAGTCCAATCAATTCCTTTGCTGTGCACATAAAATCAATCCATGGTGACAAGACACTTTGAAATATATCTCTGAAACTGACTAGAAATGTCAAGTAAACAAACAAAGCTATTTGTAAGTAGTAATATAAAGTTTATTACTTAAAGGAAAAAATGTAAGGAGCAAAGGGCCACAGTCTGCATTCAACAATATCAGAATAAAGCCAGAGTAATTATGTCAACTTTATACGTGCTAAACTCTGCTGAGCTAATAACTACGCTCTTCATTTCCTTATTCCAAAAATTAAAGCAATCCTTTAATGTGAGCCACTTGGAGCACTGAAACACTGGCAGTCCCTCAGAGGTCATCTCCAGGAATACTTCTTTACATCCTGGAAGACTGAGCTACTTCAATGGCTCCAAGTCTGCCCATCTGTGATCCAGAGATGGAATGAGCTACACAAAGTTCCATTGCACCCTATCTCACACATGGTCCACCTTCAAAAAGTGAAGTACTCATAATCATAGTGGAGATAGGATGGATGACATTGAAGTCTAGCTCCCAGTCCCTTAGGCAGGCCATGATATTTTTGCCCCTCCCAAAAAAGAAACAATGATTTTTTCCAGCTATTTTCCAAAGCTTTAATAAGAAGGGTACATTGCCTCTCACTTACTTTCTTCAAAAAGGTATGTTTCCAGAGAAAAAAGCATGATTTTTTCCAAGTCATCTGTACATCAAACAACTGAGTGTGCAAAATATTGTTTACTTAGTAGAAAATTGTTTATAAATCAAAAGAAAACTTGTTTAGAAATTTCTCAGTCTTCACTGTAGATTTACAATCATCTGATAACAAGGGAAACAAAGCTAACTTACACAAAGTTTTAATTATAACAACATTGCAAAACCCCCCACATATTTCACTAATGATGGTAATTGAAACAGTGTTTACTTTGCTCTCACTGTAATTGCACTTCTACATCCCAAGGAGTCACAGTCATTTGGTTTGTGAAGATGTGCTTTAATAGCAAGAGAATATAATGTCAGAAAATAGAATAATAAATATGACTTTAGACACATAAGCCATGCTTAGAGAGCTGCCCAATTGTAAGTTTAGGCTGAGTACTACCAAATAAACTCTACTGAAACTAACTGGTTCCACCAACAGCTTATTTTAAGGACAAGTTATCTACTCTGGTATGACAGTAGAACATATTCTTTGCAATTTTGCCATAAAGTCTATTGCTATTAATATGTTTTATAAAATTTTGTGCTCCTAAAAAAACTCAGATTCCAACACCATTATTATTTTCAAGATATTTCTAGATGAAGGTAATGCCATTTTCCAATGTGACTTCAAGGATTTTCCTATTAAGATGTTAATAAATAATATGTATAGACAACATTTATGATTACAGAAATACATGCCCTATTTACAGAGGCTTTGAGAAGCTAGTATATAAGTACATAAGGTTCAAAACTCTGTGGGGTTTTGGCTCTTCAGTCTATTATACATTTGATGCTTTGGAATTCAATTGCTGCTTCAGACTGTAATTCAGCAAGACATGATGGAAACAGCTTTATACTCTAAAGTTCATTGCAACTTTCTATACACTTAAGTATGTCTTAAAGGCTAGAATTTGAAAAATGAAAGACCTAGCTGTGGAATGGAGACTTTAAAAAAAAATGATGACTGTAATACTCAATGGAACACTGTTTTCTTCAGACCTCATAATCATAATTACCCCAGGACTGCAGACCTAGTCCTACTCTCAAGTGTCAACATTTTATTGACATGTAATGGGAATCCAATCAGGTCCTAAATCTGTTGCTTAGGAGATTGCTTAGGAGATTGGTTGTGCAAGAAACATTTTTATGGAAAACATATCAAAGAGATTTTCAGAGACCTAAAATATTGCCTGTCAGCATGGCACATTTTTTACTGGTTTCTGAAGGGGACTGAATCTCCAGCAAATAAAATACATAATTCTTAAAAAAGAGTGACAAATTCATGCATGGATGAAACTTAAAAGGGAGAGAACTATATTTCTTTGCTCAGTAGCTTAGTGACTGTCTCCCATATGGTTCTCTTTACGGTCATTCCCTTTTTCTTCCTTTTCAGTTCAGCTAGAATATGAACTCTCAAACAAAACTCCTCCTGTTCAGATTTTCTAGATAGTAATTTTCATCTCTCAATTTTTTTACATTTTAACAAAAAATATTATATTACAGGCATTTTGGCTTCTGAAGAAGCCAAATTCCAGTGAACATATGCTATACAGTACATTTAACTCAGCGTTTCTTAAAATAAGTTGAAGTTTTTGCTTTTTCTTCTGTAAAAAGCTTTCAAATATTCAGTGCTTCCAGATTTTTTTATTTTATAAAAAACAAGTAATGTACTTATCACATTATTCTTGCAGAAGTGGTTTCATCTTTACATTTATAAGGAACCTTCGAGCAAAAAGGACGTAAACATAAAAAGACGAAGGAGCTGAAATATCTTGTGTTTTGTTTGTTTTTCCTCATGACAAATTATAAAAGAAAGGGGTATAAACTGAAACAATGCATATTCATTTGCTTATATGCTATCAAAATAAATAATATATAAATATACTTTAGTTTTGTAATATTTATTAATTCATAACAGCTTAATTTTTTCCCATTACTGCTTAAGAAATATTAGAGTAGATATTTAGTTTAAAGAGGAAGAAAGACCAGCCCAACCTGGCACTCAACTAATATTTTAGAAGTTATTTTCCAATAAAGAAACATTATGTCTTTATGAGATGCCAGTTTTATTGTTTTCCCTCTGTGTCCATTCTGTCTGTTAGGCAGATACATGCACATATGTGCTCACAAAGTTGGTTCATCAGGTCACGGGCTCTAAATTTCCCGAATATATCAACAGGACTTAGGAGTGTTAAAGCAGCAAGTTAGGAGTGTTAACAGTTTTGTGTCAAGAGGTGAGGAAAATTCTATCAAAAATGGGAAGAAGTGAGGAGGGGAGAACTTATGGTGACCTTTCAGACCTTAAAGGGGACCTACAAGGAAACTGGGGACAATTTTGCAATAAATTATATTAATTAATTTCTTCCCCAAATCGAGCCTGTTTTGCCTGAGATGATAACTGGTGAATGATCTCTCCCTGTCCTTTAGTCAGGCCATGAGCCTTTTCTTATATTTTCTTTCCCCTATCCTTCTGAGATGGGGAGTGATAGTGTGGTCTTGGTGGGCACCTGGCATCCAGCCAGGAATAATCCACCACTTGATCAACTGATTCTAAATCTTCATTAGTATTGATTGAAATTTGCATACATTTGATTCCTTATGCTCAATGACAATACAATATTTCCTGAATACAAATTTCAAAAGACAATATTTTTCACTCCTAATGTATTGCTATTAAATTAAATCCATAATGAAATGGAATATGAGCTATGCTACCAAATCAATGTGAAAAGGGCCCAGAAAACAAAAAGGGTATGAAGATGGAAGACTGACAGGTTTGATAGCCTGAGTGACATGTATTTTATTCTGAAATTACTGCTTGCAATATCACTTGGAAGTAATAGAAAATTATTCTCAAAATAGGAAGTGCATATAGTATAAATCAGTGTAAATGTTTTGGTTTCATTACGTTGTTCTATATTTCAAGAACTGTACTAGTGAAATGAATGGAATTATTTGCCTAATCAAAGTGTAGCTGTAGCTTAGCAGCTACAGCTGAACTATTGCAGCTGAGCTATTAAGAAGATCTTAAAAGAAAAAAGAAAAATATGACTTGTAAATATACTGTATATATCAAATACACTGTTATCCAATAAAGCATCACAAAGTTCTTTGAAATAGTTATCCCTTTACCAAAAAACAGTCCAAAGGTTTATCAAAATACTAAGTATTATTTCAGCAGTATTAATCTCATTCCATTTGACTTGACCTTGAGAGAATTGTTTGAATTTTTGTCTAATAGGTTCATAATTCTGCATTCATGTGCAACATTAAAAATTTAGATTACAAATGTACAGTTGTAATATAGAAAAGTAGATAGTAAAAGAATCTCAGAAAGTTCTGAGGTTTAGTGATTTATTTAAAATGTTGAGTTTTGCAAACATTTTCCATTTCCACACTTCCATCTGATGTGCAACTGACTCTTTGCTCTCTACAACTATATGTAGGAAGTGTACTAGACTACAGGAAGACTATCAATAACTGGGTTTTAGCCTCATGATTCATCTTCCAAAATAATTTTCAGATTTTAAATTGTTCATATAGATGCAATGCAGATTGAAGGGTGCAAATTGCAAAGTATAAATGAAAATAAGCATCTACTCTATAACAGAGACTGCTTCAAACCCATTATCTCTGCCATATCAATGAGAAATACTTTGTTTTCCAAACCTGTGTTGAGGAGCTGGATCAGTTGTGTAAGATGTGCTCACCACCACTGCAATGCTCCTGATTCTACCACACTCAAAAGACCTGTCTGAGAAGGGAGAACACAAAGAGTATAGAGCAAATACAGATTTTAAAATGTCCATTATGATGGTCACTGAAATCTGCTGTTGTTTAGAATGGTGTTGAGAGATTGTGATACTAAATATAGAGACTGTTTTCACTCCTTCCCTAGCAACTTCCCCTGCTCATGCCTCTTCAGTAAAGGATTTATGAAATCAAGTAATAACAATACAGGGAGGGCTCCATAGGAACACAACTGACTAATGAGGTAAAGTGTTTTTTTCAGGTAAGCATTGAGAATGAGAAATTGATACACTGATACAGATAAAAAGAAAGAAACGCTTTTGTTCTTTCTGAAGCATGAAGATGTTTACTCTAGAGTTTTGTTTGCTTAACCTGCTAAGTGACTCATTGCAGCAGAGTTGAGTCCTTCACCTTAAATCATCTGCCGTGTAATAGAGTGTAAGAATTAATAGCTGGGTGCTGTGATCAAAAGTGCTACTTTTCTCTATAGTGCTTATATACAAAAAGTGTTTTATGAAATAGGGTCTAAAATAGCTGAAATTTTCACACCATAAAGTCTCTGTATGTGTTTGCAGAGTACCCTAACCACAGTAGGCAGAGGATATTCAGTTATGGTTTGAATAAGAGCTGTTGCCAAAAAAGAGGAAAGACTATAGAGGAAGAAAAGGTAAAACCATCATATAATCCTAATCTATATGTTCTAAACAACAAATCAAGAAATTTTCTTTTTTAAAGACTTTTGTCTATTTCCAGAAACAATAAAGGAGCCTAACTGAAAGCTTGGGTTTAAGTTTCATTTTTAATTTCTGTGTTCTTTCCAGGAACTAAGTACTTCATACATATATAATACATATAATACATATACTAATTTGTTACTTGGTATACACACATATATTACAGGGAAAAACTAATCTTCATATAATTTTATGAGAAGTCAGCAAAAAGTGGAGTTAATAATTTATGGGCACATATCTAAGGATTATATACTTCCTCGTATTTACTTGAATATACATGTAGAGTAGGTAAAATATAAACAATAATAATTCCATTAAAACTACTAAATCATCTATAATTCAGAAAATCATCTGTTTATCATGAAGGCCTGTCACAGAATATCACAATCAGGAACTGAACTGTCCAGGAGAAATATCCAAAATTTCTTTCCCTAGATATCTGAGACATCTTCTTAATTTTCTATACCTGTTCCACAAAAAATTACCTTTGTTTTCATTAGCTATGATTGTCTAAAATAGCTTAATAGTTGTCATGGTTTGACACTGGCACAATGACAGCGGCCTCATGAAAATACAGCCTCTCAGTTGAATGCTGTGAAATGTGATCAAGAACAGAGCAAAGCAGGCCCAAACTTAATAACAAAGGAAAAGAACTTTATTAAGCTACTACCACTATCACGACTATAAAAGAAAAAAAAGAAAAAAAAAGCACACACAGATCCAAAATGAAAACCTTCCAAAACATTCCTCCTCCCACCACCCAACTCCAACAAACCACAGTGAGACACATTTGGACCTTTCATCACCCTTCAATATAATCAATACTAAGTCCATCAGGGGAGAGAGGAGTCTCCCTTGCACCACAGACCCCCAGGAAACACAGCTGCCACTCTCTGTGTTTCCATGTCACACATGGCACCGCCCAGAGAAAAAAGTTTGCCAATGTGACCCTCTCCTTTCCATGCACAGTGCTTTCACACCATTGCATGGATGGACAGACTGCTTTTAGGATTTTTCCTTTCAAGGATACTCTGCCAAGAGGGAAAAAACAACAGTTTTTCATTTTTTGGGACCACAGTCCCCCCCATTTTCTTCCTCCCCTGGGGCCGAGGGTCTCAGGAACAAAGATCTTCTTTTCTTCTTCTCTGAAGACAGGGGGCACCACCACAAACCTCCCCAACTTTTCTCTGTTCGCTCCACTCCTGTCTTTCCTCAGCTGCTGAAGCAGGTCTCTTGGCTCACCAGCACCCTCCTAAAATACAGTCTCTCTCTCTTGGAGGAGAAAATCAGTTCAGTCTATGGCTAACAAGAAAAAGTCCAGCCAGAAGCCACTCCATCATATCCTTCCACCCAGAATTTCTCCTTCTAACATCTCGGGTCCCAGGCTGTCTCTCTTCCTCTCTTTCAAACCGAGGAGGAGTAAAATTTCACAAAGCTTTCATTTCTGAAGGAAGGGTTAAAAGTCCCGACTCCCTGGCTGGCTCTCTGCCCGGATCTCCGGCTCCCACCTGGGAGCTGGGCACCTTGGGGCCCTGGCCCCCCCCCCGGCTCTCCTCCTTCCCGCGGTACTGCTGGCAAACCGTCGCTGTCTCTTTCGAGAGAGAGAGAGACTCTGGGGGGAATGGAGACATCCCAGATTTCTCCACCCTTCCATCTGCAGGGGCCAGCCCGGTTCCAGCCCCTCCACCCTTCGGCCTTACCTCAGCCAGGCCTCGGGCCTTCCCCTCCCCCACCCAGACACGGGCCGGGCAGGGGAGAGTCCCGCACTGCACCCTGACCGGAACCAAAGAGAGCGAGATCCCCTGGGAATTCTGCTTTTAACCCCTCTGTGTTCTCAGAGGCGTGTCCACCCTCAATTGGTCACCCCAAGTGTCAATATCCAAATTGACCTCTTCCTTCCAAGAAGATTATTCTTCTGTGTCAAACCATAACATAGTTTAAAATTCTGATTATCTGATTTTATCTGATTGAGATAAGTTTTTCTGCTGGAGGACATAAATTTGCTGAAGAGCCCCTGAAAAACTGAACAGATGAGCAATGAGAACAGGTGTAATTAATAGACCCACAAAAAGGAAGATTGTAGTGGTGTATTAAATTTTTAAAGACACAGAAACTTACAGCGATGTACCTGTACAGCTGTAATTTGGAGTTCTTATCTCACACCTGAAATTGATCAATTCCTGTTTCTCTCTAGAAGGGACTGACAATGCAATCTTGCCTTTATTATTGGAGGTTGACACTCATTACTCATAACCTGTAGCTACCCTGCTCTTAAGATACTACAAAACTGGCAGTCCAGGACTGTCTTTTCTACTCTTCTGGGTTCAGGTGTCAAAATGCTGGTACTGGCAGGAGTGGAAAACTTGTGCTGGAGAAGTGGAAAAGCAAGAAGAGGAAGAAGTGATGGATAGGAGCTATTATGAATTCACCACAACCCACTGTGCAAACTCTTCAGTGCTGTGTGATGGAGGGACAAGTCAGAAATGAGCCTGGAAAGAGGGGAGTAAGAAGTAGGTTTTGATTTTTAGCCTGATCATATTTTATATAATCATTGCTACATATTCAAACAGGCAATAAATAAAATGACTTTGCCCAAGTCAGGAAGGCTTTTCCCATGACAGTAACTGGTAAGTAATCTCTCTGTTCTTAGGTTGACCAAAAAACTTTCTTCCATCTCATTTTCTCCTCCTGTCCTGTTTGAGGAGGGGGAGTGAGCAAGCAGCTGGGTGAACACCTGAAATTCACAGTTAACACACCAAAATTGCCCAGATACCAGAAGCTGTGAATGGTTGATGCAGATACCAAGTCAGCTGAGTGGTGCTATGGGAATCACAGTTACTTCCTGGAATTATTCTGTGATTACAGGATGCCTAATGACTAGTCATTCTCCAAGGAAAACGCTGTCATTTTCTGTGATGTGTGACTTCTCCACTTGACTTGAAGATCCACTATCTCATTTCTTGTTCTTGTCTCTTAGCATCGAGACCCTACAACCTCCTTAGACAGTTATCAAGATACTTGATAAATTCATGTTAATACTAAACAAAATAATATTTTTTTAAAAGAAGTCTATTATTTCTTGTTTTACCATTAGTAATCATAAAGTATACTTCATCACCGTGACATTTCCTTTACCTTTCATTTAGTATTCAAACCAAATGTTACTGCTGCCTCAGTTTCTTCTTTCCCTTTATGTCTTTATTTCACATCCCTAATAATTTATATTCCTGTCCTCTAAAGTGTCTCCTATTAGACCTTTTTCTTTTAAGTCCACTGCCCAATCCTAGAGGCAGTATGCCAGATGTCTTCCATGCCAAACAAAGCATCATAATTACCTTCTGTGTCTTACAAGCATTATTCCGCTTAATAAAGCAGAAGTTGTAGGGAAAGGTAAGATGTTTTATTAGCCCCATGAATGTAATTTAGATTATCACAGCTGCAATAATGTCATTATGCACTTTTGTAATTCACTGCAGCATTTTTCTCTATAAAGGAATTATTCCTCATTTATTTGTGCAAATCATAAATAATGCTATTAATTTACAGTAAGTTTGCAATCCATTGGAACACACAGATTTTTTTCTGCCTTAAGACCATCTGCCTAGTCCTTCCTTTTTATTTTACCATTGTACTATGCATTTTTCCCTTTCATTGCATTTTATGTCTTTGGCTTTTATAAGTCTTTTTAGTCTTCCCCTCTCACCTTTAGCTGTATTACTCTTTCATACTAATCCTTGTTTTCTCCTTATTTACAGATCATTAAGAGGTCCTAATGTACCATTTAGTTTCTCATTACCCTTCTTCCATGGCAACACACTTTTGTAAGTTTTCAAGTTTCTGAAATGTATTTATACTTTATTAATCTGTAGTATTTGCTGATATATTTCCTTTAGATCACTTCCAGGTAAACTCTCTTCAAATTATAGTCTAATCTGGTCTGCCTTTCATTTCAGCTAATTATTCTGCTTTCTGAAGAAAAATGATCTCATATGTAGTGGAAGAACTCAGTGGAAAATATTTTATTATTCATATTGTCAAATTTTAGGAAGCCAGTGTACATCCTTGAGTTGTCTTCTATAGCCAATAAAGGGAGTTTGGTTAGCAATATGCCTCCTGATTCATGTGTATGGTGCATAACCATAGTGGACTAAAATGTGTCCAGTTCCATTCCTTTGGGGCTGTATTACTTTCCTTACAAAGATCTGTAAGTAGCAGATTTTGTACTTTGGAACCTAAAGTAAAATAAATAAATAAATTAATGAAACTATTGCAAATATTTTAGAATATCAACTCCAGCAAAGTTTTGTACCCAGAAGCATTTTGAGGATTTAGGGGGGAATTCGAAAGAAAGAAGAAAAAACAAGCTTTAAATGAAGATTCAGATGGAAACTTGACTATGCAACCATCATGCCCTCTTCCATAATAGAAACAATATTGAGTCTTTACTGTTTGTACTGTACCCTAATTAAGCTAACCCCTTATATCCCTTTTATTCTAGAATTCTATTTCCAGTTATTCTAACATAAATTATGGGGAAGAATATATTCTCACACAAATCTGAATGGAGGTGGATTCCACTGTAATTTTACTGTGGCCCCAAGATCCCAGTAAATATTTTTGTAGCTTTCAAACTATCAGTGAAATTTGACTGAATTATTTTCAGACATTCTGTCTGCTCATAGTTAAAGGCTTTTTTTGACTTTAGTTATTCAAAGGCTACAGATCTCTGTCTTCTCATTGAATCTAGTATTTACAAGAGTCCTTGTATGATCTCCTGCATTCACTTTCACTTATCCAGTCTCTGTTTGAATGCTTTTTTATATTTCTGTACTAGTACCAAGTTAAAAACTCAGTGGGTCTGGCAAGCTTTCCAGGAATAGACAAGACATTGCAAACTTCATCAGAATGACAATATCTGTTTATTATTTACCAGCTTAGAAATAGACTCCTTCTCTGTCCTACTAGAGATAGTCACAATCAATTTATTGATTGTTATTTGGAAGCTACTTTCCTCAATAAAGCATGAGTGATCCCAAGCATAAATTTACTTCTATTTTCAACCCCAGTGGGGGAAAAAAACTCACCACAACTCCACATGGTTACATTGCTCCTTCAATGTGAAGCATGGTGTATTCAAGTTAAAGAACACTAATAATTCTGACAGTTACTGTGGATATTTTACCAAACCTTAAGTCTGTTCAAAGATGGGTGCAGTATTTGGGTGCAGATATTGCTTTGCATAGCAGATACTTAAAGCATCCACATCTGCAAATTTAAGTTTTAGTGGTTTTGCTCTGGCAGCACTCTTAAGCTTTTGGGCTCAGCTATAAATGCACTTGGAGAAAATATATTTCCAAATTCTTTTGAATAGCTCATAATTGAGATGCCTATTTTTTTTCCTCTTGGAATAATTTAGCTTTAATTTGTATCAAACAATCTATTTTGATATTTACTCTATTTTAATACATCTTAAGAGTTTCTTATATCTGAAAAATAATTAGTGTTGTACATTTGCAATTTTTTTAGAATGTTCAATCTGTTATGGATTTTTCCTAGTCAAAAAACAGTTTCTCATACTTGAAACTTTAGAGTTTCTTATTTTTAAAATTGAGATTTTTCTTTCATACAATTATTTTTTCAGAGATGCTTTCAAATAAGTACAAGTTGCTGCATTTGCTGTATTAAAATTAACTTTATATTAGATAACATATAGCTCAAGTAATATGATAATTGAAAATGAAAATACTGCTAAATAATTTATTTATATACTATTTAATATAAAAATTGCACCTCGTTTTCCAGAGAATGGAAGTGCAGCTTGCCACCTTGTTGAGCTGTGATTATTCTGCCATTCCATTTAAAATAGCAGCTACATGGATATGAATATATTAAGCTTAAAGATATTTATATGAACTTATTTGATCTAATGTATATCTTAGTGCATATTTTGGAGAAATACACTATTTTTGAAGGTTTTTTAAAATATTTTTTAGTCTCACTCTTAGGAGATGAAAGGTTTTTGGATGTTTCACTTGCATTGTTTTAAAACTAAATATCTGCTGTTAAAACTCCCTGGTTTCTGGTGACTTAATTTTCAAATTTTTATTTTTTTTTTAAATTTATCTTCTAATATATGCACTGTGGTGAGCATCCAGTTTTAATTTCTAATTGATAAACCAAACCAAAAAGCATTGGAATTTTCAGTCCTCATCTTTTTATAAAGAGGAGGACATGTAGCACATCAGGGGTTTTCTATTATATATATTTATATATAATATGTATTTTATTACTGTTTTCCTTTTTCTTTCTTTTTTCTTTTTTAAAAATTTCAGTATAGAGATATCTGGATTGATTTCAGTATAGCGAAAGCTAGGGTCTTTTCAAATTCAATTTTTTAAGAAACTTCTCATACTACAAAATTATCATTACACTAACTCAAAATACCTCAGTGTCCTGACACTTTAATTAAGAGTGAATCCATCTTTTATGATTATCTGTTTTTCTGTTAGCTGATATTATTTCACGGAGGCCAGCAGAAGCATCACTATCCACTAGATTAAGATCAAACACTCATTTCATGTTTGAAAAATTAATTTGATAAAATAATTCCATATGCAGGTAGAGCTTCAATCCATTTTTCCTTTATTGGCTATCTTGATCTTCTGCTCTTATATAATGAGTATTTTGTACTTCTCTCATTTTATTTATTTGTTTGTTTATTTGGTTCTATTTTCTGAAGACAGCTTTTGGACCTGTGGGATATTTATCTCTGTCCATTACTTTGCTGCTCTTGGCTATTTTCTTTAAAAACTGGGAAACAGCAGGTTAGGAGCCCTTAATGATACAAACATTCTCTGCTGAAAATTCTAAACTATTGCACTCTCTGAAAGACTTCAAATTAATAAATTGACTTGATAAAGGGTTAAAGAATATCTGTTGTCTGAATTTTACCTGACAAGGAGCTGAAGTTCAATTCAAGAAATAACAAGGTAAACCTTAATTTTGCCTTGTTCCAGGTTAGGAAATAATGGGAGCTGGACATTTACCTGGCAGAGATTGTTTTCCTTCCTACCTGCTTTGATGTTTGAGCTTCCTGAAGCTCTTAGAGCAGAAATGAAAATAAAGGCTAACCGCCCTCATTTCCTCCTCTGCAAAAGGAGAGGATCCCCACCATCAGAGGAGCCGTAACTCAAAGCAGAGTGAACAGCAGGGGCTGTGCTGGGAGCACCAAGACGCTTCAGCATCTCTTGCATGCATCCTCCATTCAAGGAGTGCTTTTCACACAATCCTTCTGGTAACATATACAATCCTTCTCCAGTGATGTGTAACACACTGTAACACAGCTGTAAATTCAGAATGATGCCTGTGAAATGAGAATAAATGATTCAATTTTCAAAGAATATTTCGTATTAGCATGATCTATCAGTATTTAATTCAAAATTGTATTAACCTTAGTAAACGTGGGATTATGCTTAAATTTGCAGCTTCAAATTTGCATAAAGAAAAAAATTATCTGGAAAGTTTGACATAAAGCAAAATAGACTTTGTTTATAAACAAAATATCTTAACTTGACTCACCATTTCTGTCATTAATAAATATTGAAGTGAAGAAAATTCAAAAATTTTACTTTTTCATAACATATTGGGTTCCATACAATTTGGGATATATGGGAATTAACATATAAATATATCTAGTCCTGCCAAGAAACAGAGATTTATAAACATAGTCACAGTGAGGAGTAATACAATGAGAGTTAAAATTGTAATTCTGACTCACTAAACTTAAACTGATCTATGGAGCAGAGGTTTTTCTGTTGAGGCTTATTCTTTAAAAGAGAAAAGAAAATTAAAATATTGATAAAGTCCACTATAAATATTCAATCACACTTTTCTGTCTTACTTTAGAGATCTCATATTGTCTAAACCCAGAGACCTAATCCTTTTTCAAGGTAATGGATTTTGTAAGCACTCTTCTCTTTTACCTTACTTAGTTACAGAAAAGAAATTCCAGCCTCCTATTCAATTGCCACAAAATTATATTGCCATATTTCACAAAAAAATACACCAAAACAAAACCCACACTGAAAATGTAACACAAATCATCCATAAAACACCCCAACTGGGTTTTCTTCCACTGAACAACTCAGATAGTAATGCCTGTATTTTATATAAACACCATGTGCAAAGAAAGCAGACCACCTATCATGCACAACTGAGCTACAGTAGACTTGCACACTTTTACCTTTGCAAGAGCACTTTTCAGTGACAGCATGACTCCATTATTTCTGTTTCTCCATTGGGACATCTGTCCTCTCTCACTTAGAAGTTAGATTACTTAATTGACCACATAAATCTCTAGTCTGAGAGGTATTTTCAGTACACAGCAAAATTTGCCTTTAAGTAAGTGAGAGCACAAGACATAGGAACTCTCACTCAGCTAAGGTCAGGCTCAACACCACTACTTCTTTCTCAGTCCTAAAGTATTTCTTGGAGTACAGAATTATCCAGCATTAGAAAATGACCTTCAAATACCCAGTAACATTGTCCTTTCTGTCCAAAACTGATATGATCTAACCAATAGTCTACAGTCTGCTCTCTGTGTTTGTTCTCTGACAAGATGTATTTGCATTTCTTGTGGCATATTGACATAGCTTCATATTCAGTTGGAATAAATGGAGGTTATTAAGAAAGGCAGTAGTTAGGAAAGGGTACTTTGGTCATGAAATATACTATATATTTGCTGCTCTTCAGTGAGAGAAGTGTTTGTCTACCAGCTTCTGAATAAAGGTTTTAGCAAGCAGATCATAATATAAAAATACATATTCATGCATAATACCACTGTACTATTAAGCCAAATTTTATCACTGTATATGAGACAGATGGTTCAAGAGATTTGCCCAGTTAAGAATATTTTGCCCATTGATAACAATGCTGTGTGATGAATATGTGACACACCTATTACTAGGATGAATTAAAGATTCTTCAATTTACACATAATAGGAGGTTGTATGAGGAAGAAGAAAGTATCTCAGGTGTAAACTAAGCCTCAGTGATAATCTTGGTGGAATGAGACAGTGCCAGAGGACATAGGCACTTGAAGCACTTTTCGAGTAACACTGGATCTCTTCTTCAGTAGTTGTACTGGAGAAAATAAATCAACAGCAATATAGTTACAAAATTAAAATATTAATTCATACCATGACTCTTTGGCCTTGCAGAGCTGACCTGGGAGTACTGGGATTTCTGTGATATAAGAGGAGCTGTGGTATAAACTACAGAGATGTGGGTCCTTAAGAGAGCTGAGGATGACTCTCAAACACCTATTGGACCATCTCGGTCACCTGCCCCACCTTTCCCATCTTCCCTCAGTCAGTGAAATTAAACTCACAATCATTCCTATACAGATTCATGCTCTCTTTGAATAGTAAAAGAGATGCAGAAATAGAAGAAGACAATGCAAGACAAAAGCAAATAGTCAAGACCAAGTAAACACAAGCATACATGTGTCTGAATACTGCCTCTGTGCTGCGCTTGACAGAGCTTATGGGCAAAGCAGATTTTAAAATACTTTCCTTAAATTTAACATCTCTTATCTTCTTCCTGGACAGTCACTGACAGTTGCATGTGTACCCTGATTTAAGGACGGAACTCATACATAGACATGTACTGGCTCACCAGGCTGTGACCCTGCCAGCCTCAGGCAGCCCACCTTCCCTAGGAGGGACCAACTGGTCCCCAGCTGCTACTCCAGAAGATGACAGATTTGACACAGGTGTCCTGTCTGCCAATGACACCTGAATGCTTAAGGTGCCCTTAGCTACCTCAGACAGCATTTACACATTTTCAGTTTTGAGTGAAAATGTGAGCAAATGAGTCTTAAGAGACTTTCTTTGGTAGGGAGATATATATTTTTGATCCCATTCTTATGATTCAAAGGAGGACCAGACAGGTAAAAGTGCGACCTAACAGCATATAGAAGTTGGTTTCCTATATCCACAGTAATAAACATGGATAATTTATAAACTTAAATATTGAATTTAAGTTTATTACGAGCGTCACCCTGCTAGGTATAAACCACAGACATGTTTTAAACTACAGCCTAAATTATGAAAAATTATTTCCAGTGGAAATATTTTCTGCCTCCAAATCCCTTTGATTGACAATATTTACCTCCAGCTTTCATATTGTTCATCTGGAACATTCTCTAAAGGAAACTTAAATCTTTAAAAATTGCAAAGAAGGACACTAAGTTCAAAGGGTTTTTAAAGTTAGGACTTTGGACAACCATAAGTCAATAAATTATGCTAACAAGTTAGAGAAGGCATTTCATAATATGGTTTTGGTCTTATCCCTTGGGTAAGGATAAACAACAACTGAGCCTATGCATTCCCGTATGTACAACAGAAACCCACAGCAAAAGAGAAAAAATGGCTATTGGAAAGCCAATACAATATGCTTAACTTATTATAGATTTACTTTTATATTTGTAGCTGTTATATCTATAAAAATGCATGTAAAGTGTATGATCAACTAGCATTAGTGTTTACCATCATGTTTCCAGTCATAAAAAATAAAGTTTTTGGAACAGTATAACTTAATTATTGTTGCAGAGATACTTCTGTACATTTAAAGAAATGCTAAAGTCTGGTAGCAAATCCTGTATCTTACCATTTATATCCTGTCAATGTAGAAAAATAACAGTATTTTTCTTTAGAACTCTTGGTTTATCAAGAGTATATTAATTGCTCTTTTCAGAAAAAGGGAGCATTTGCATATCTATGGCAAGTTGTCAGTTTAAGACCTATCAAGGGAAGCTATGTGAGTCATACCATGTCAAAGTACAAAGCACAAAGTAAGTTTAAGTAAATGCTGCAACCTGACATTCTATGTCAGAAGCAGATACATCATTACCAAGGTAATCCAATCTATGACAACTTCATTATCTAAAATTTTCAGTGCTGAAAAGCCATGTTAGCTATGGTTTGCAAAGGTCTCTTCTAATCTGAAAGCCTCTGCCTCATGAGGGCAATATTTAAGTGATTTACATGCCATGCCCAGAGCTGCCCTTGTATGGATGGAGTAGAATTTTCTTTTCACAAACAAACAAGCTACAACAAGATAGTAAGATAAAACATTGAGATATCATAAATTTGTCATACATAGAAAATTCTCAATATCGACAATGCAACAGTGGGAAAGATATTGGTTTTTTTAAGCTGAACAATTGTGCATAGTCAAATGTGCACAGTTTAGCATTAATAAACCAAGAAAAGATTCACCCAGCCTTGTCTGAGGTGTTTAACTTTGCTGTTTTAAGTACCTACAACCTGTTTGAAAAGTCTCTAAGGCATCAAAATTTGTCAAGAAATCTAAAATCTTAGTAATTTACTGTCTTTCTTAGGCTCCTAACTTAGCCACCTAGGTAGATGTTTAAGCCCTTACTAATCTCTTTTAATTGTTGGTTGTGGAGGAAGTCTTTCTAATAGCAAATTTACTAAAATTTACTAAGGTGATAAACTGTAGGATATAGGAATGACCTTACTCAAACACATGGCACTTGTCATAATTCCAAAAAAAAAATGCCTTTCTGTATACTTTAAACACCTTATTTTGAGACAGTGCTGAGCACATTGTAAATTTAATGTTTGCAATTAATGTGTGCAGGTCAAAATCTATATTTTTGATGTTTAAAAAAACCAAAAAACTTGTGCCTGGGGAGGATCATGGAGAAGCTCCTCCTAGAAGCTGTGCTTAGGCACATGGAGGACAGGGAGGTGATTTGGGATAGCCACCGTGGCTTCACCATGTCCTGCCTGATCAACCCAGTGGCCTTCTGTGATGGAGTGACTGCATCGGGGGACAAGGGAAGGGCTGCAGGTGTTATTTATCTGGATTTCTGTAAAGCCCTTGATGTGGGCCCCCACCACATTCTTCCCTCTAAATTGGTGACAGAAGGATTTGATGGGGGCACTGTTAGGTGGATGAGAAATTGTCTGGATGCATCCAGAGGATAACTGTTCATGGTTCAGAGTTTCAATGGACATTGGTGACATGTGGGGTCTCTCAGGGAATCCATTTTTGAACCAGTGTTATTTAATATTTTCACTAATATTGGAACACTTAGTAATATTATTAGATATAGATGAAAGGATCAAGCACACCATCAGCAAAAATGCAGATGACACCAAGCCTCAAACGGAAAAAAGAGTAGGCTAAGATTAGATGTTAGAAATAAATTTTTTCCAGTGAGGATGGTGAGGCACTGGAATAGGTTGAAGTTGTGGAAGCCCCATCCCTGGAAGTGTTCAAGGCCAGTTTGGATGGAGCTTTGAGCAACCTGGTCTAGTGGAAGGTGTCACTGCCCATGGCAGAGGGTTAGAACTGGATGATCTTCAATGTCCCTTCCAACCCAAATCATTTAAATTCTATGATGATCCCACAACCATATCTGGTCATAATGTTTATCAGCTTGCTTTGGACCATTCTTAAAATTCCATGCATTTCAGAAAGAAAACTCCTGGGAAACCTTCACAAAGTCTCTTTTTGGAAGTGAAATTTGAAGACAATTGTCTTCACAGAAAAATCTTTACTTGAGAGAGACAACAGTCATCCTAACTTTGATTGTTTGTTAGCATGTGATTAAATTGGTTCAACAGATTATATGGATTTTATATTTTTATTTGTTATTTTGCCCATTTTAGTATAAATTGCCAGAAAATTGGTTTTGTGAGAGCACTACTGGTTGTGGGAAGACTTGTGTGAATCTAACAATATAAATAAATCCAAAGGACAATACACGCAGTTAAGTACACATCTTAGAAAATTTTGACTCTATGAGCACAAAAACTTTAGAAATTGCAGCATGGACAAATCATTGAAAGTTAAATTGTTTAAGTGTAGCTCTTCCCAAGTCTGTAGAACTTAGCATTAGCCAGAGAAATACAGCATTGGCCAGAAAAATACAGCAAGCAAGGTACTGCTCAGGAGCTCTGCAGTGTCTGGTTTAACAACATTGGTTTTCCTGGGAAAAGGGAAAGACTTGTAAGGGGATAAAGCTATATTTGTTTTTTCTTTTTTTAGATTTTTTTTTAATTAGACATACACAGAGGTGCAAATTACAATTAATTTCTCTTGTTCACTATTTAGGCTACTGTCAGGTTCTTGATCCCGTTGTTATGACTAGCAGTGCACATGGCTCATATCCCAGGGCAAACTGCACTGTTGTATTCATACTCCTTTTTAACAGTTTAAAAATTAACTGACTCTTTTATCTGGGTACATTTTGTACACACACCTATATCCTGTACAAACTGGTTGTCCTGTTGAGTGATGCTTACTCCCACTGACGTCTGCTGTGATAAGATGGAATGAGTCACACTAGGTGTTTGTAAAGGTTAACAAGTAATATATTCAGAGCTGTAGATAAATCACGATGCCCTTCTATGTGGCAGATGCTACAAAGCAAATTGCTGAGAAATGCCTAAAAGTAGGTAAATAAATAGGTAGAATCAGTGGCTTCAAAATAAATTTAAAGGTGCACATTCAGAGAGCTGAGCATTAGCCCTGCACAAAATAGTAACACAATGTACTCTGAATATTATTTCATTGTTAAGAATCTGGATTCACCATAGATAAAAACACTTTTTTAGACTCTTGTCACTGTGTGCTGCCAGTGTTAAATGTGGTTCACATCCTGATTTTGCAGCTTTTACACCTGTCTGATCTGCACCCTCCCTAGAGGATTTTCTAGCCAAGACAAATCAGCATAATAGTTCTGCTCTAGCTCCCTGTCCCTCTGCTATGAGAGTCAAAGAGACAGTCAAAATACACTGGTGGGGTTTCTTTCTTTTTTTCCTTCTTTCTCTCTTTCCTTCTATAACAAAAAAAGCCAAGGAAACCATTGATCATCCCATTAAGGACTTGGTAACTCAGTACATGGTATCTGTCTTCTGAAACACTACTACAGAAAGTTTTTAGCACAATTTTGAGAATTTTACTTAGGCCAATTTTCAGAAGGCATAGGAATATATTGGTCTTGCTGCAGTCACTACAGATGACTGCACAGAATCCAAATAAAGATATTATCAAGTCAAAGCTAGTTTTTACTACTTTATTCTGTCAAAAAATGTTTTCCTCTAGTTTCTGCAAGTATGTTGCCCAATTTCCTTCCTAAAAAAGTCATATAGTTCTGCCGCTAGAGTAAAAGTTGATTTGTTCCGTCCTTGTGTTATCTGTATTCATTAATTAAGTAGTAGTGCTGACTCTCCTCCATCCTTCCTTGACATGGGAGTAAAAGATATATAATCACAGCTCTGGATTCTCTATGCTGATGTAATGGCCCATAGAAAATCATTGCAAACTACTAGGCGTCTGTTCTGCAAAGCAAGGTCATCAGTAAATTCTGAAGGAGGAAAAATTTACTCCATACTCTTATATGCTAATGCAAATATACTAAATATCTAGTGTTTTGTTATTTCCTGGGTCTAGAAAAGTCCCTGTGCCATTTATGCAAGTCATTCTATGGATGTACATATCACTGAGACTCTCTAAAATTGTTTTTCAGAGGCACCCATTTTCTCTGCTGACTTGATGGGGAGTCTAAGGTGCTATCAATCAGAATGCTTAGCTAAGGTGCTATGAATCAGAATGCCAAGATAGCAATCCATTTATTAGACATTGTAATATTTGCTTCAGGTGAAAATTCTACATTTCAAAATGCATATTACTTATACTGAATATAAAAGCTTTTACCTATACTGTTATAATGTTATAATGTTGTTTATGCAATATTTTATTATCTAGGGTTTCCATTCGACTACTAAGTCCCAGGATTCAAACATACATAAAACTAATTTAATCTTGACAAACTGAAACATTGCTAAACATATGATTTTCAGAAAAATTAAAAAAAAGGGAAATATATTGAGAGGGAAAAGTTTCAATGGTCTAACTCCATCATCAGCAGCTCATCAGCTTCTGTCTTATTGCTGGTCTTGGTCATGGATTTCTCTGTACTTGTACTTCAAGACTCAATTCTCAATAAAAATTCCTGCCATTGTTTTGACATCATTGCTCTTTCTGTTTTCTTTTTTCTTCAGTTCCAAGGAGATGGAGCAACAGAATGCCTCACTGCTTTGCCTCTGAGGGACAGATTCTAGGCAGACAAAATCTAAATCACATAGAATTTTTAATTTGCAACAGCTTCCTGTAATGGATAGTATCTATTAATGTACCTGGTATCTATTAAAAAGTATTCTATTTTTATATGAGCTTTTGGTGATGCAATCTTTACATAAAATTCACAAATATGTATTTTAATTCATAATATTATTATGTAGCCATAATAATAATAATACAAGAATTAAAATAAAATCCTTCAGAACCCCACAGTCTGATATACCTGATGTACCTTGTGGCAAAGAAGACATTAATGTTACAATGATTTCTATGAATATTCATAAAAAGAAATGGAATAACTTTAAAATATTGTCAGCAGGCTTTGACCTTCCTTTTAGTAAGGCAGTGACCATACTTCAATATCATTTAATTACTCCATTTTTAAAACCTTTCTAAAAAGTATAGTCTCTGCTTTGAGTAATGGTGTACAAAAGCAATCCACCTCAGCAGTTAAACATTTTAAGTGAAACAATCAATTTGAATGACAATCTGTTATTCATCCATAAAATGTGTTAACTAATGAAAAATAGACAATTCTCCACAATATTATAGTCACACATTTCAGTGAGAGACTTAAAACAACCGGGACTTCACAACCTTTTGATACAATTAGATATGTCTATGGCTAAATCAGTAGTAAAGGGTTTGAAGTCTATCAGGGTTGAGTGAAATAGCTACATAACTAGAAGCTCTGAATAAAATGAAAGAAGACAAAGACTTAATCACTAGTCAATTCCTTTGTGGGTAGAGGGAAAAGAGTAGTTATTTGACAGCTCTTATTTATCCAAAGGCCAGAATTAAGATATATACATTTTACAGAAGCATTCTTTCAATATATCAGGGAACCTATTCCTTCATATATTTGTGTCACAAAGAAGCATTCATAAAACATGGGCCATGATAATGAAAATGGAGAAGAAAAATATTTTGTGTAAAGGCAGATTCAGAGTCAATTTCCTGTTCCAGGAAACAATTTTAACATATTTGATTTAGAACTGGATAAACAAACTCCATCCCCACTGTATCAGGGAGTGCTATAGCACAGCCATTTTGAAAGTTACAAAATCACTACTTTTAGAAGGTTCTGATAAAAACAAAAATATCCAGATTTCATATCATTTTATGTAATAAATCTTTCAGCATCATGGTGTTTTAAAACTGCTTTTTAAAGACACTTTATAGTTTTACTTGTTATTCTGAGCAACAAGTCAAGTACTGAAAGAAAGAAAGAAACAAATAGCATGGACCTGTATGAAACAGCATGTCAACATACCTGTAAAAACTTTTGTGCACCCAACAGCTTTACTAGCAATGCACTGATGGGCCATTACCCATCGTAGAAATAAAGCACCTGTGAAGACTCCTTCTCCTTTAGGCAAGGGAGCAGCAGCCAAGCAACAGGATGAGGCAAGTGCTGCAGGCTGGAAAATAATTTTTTTCTTAGGTTCAGGCAGTGTGTAGCTCAGTGTGAGAGCCAAAGACTGGGAACTGACTTGAAAATCAACCACCTTGTAAAAGAACAAGAATTTTAACTTCCAATGGCTAAGAGTGAGGAGATGTTTAATTCATCTCTTTGTATTAAAGAGCTCTTGGCCTGGTCATCTGCACTGTGGTGACCAGGGACATGAAGTATTTTGGCAATCACTGCTGATTACACAGGTCAACTCTGTGCAGTTGAGTACTCACAGCTAATGTTGGATGTGCTTGCTGGGTAGTGATGGCTTTGAGAATGCAATGTTAATGGTTAATAAAGAGAACAAAAGATTTGCCTGAAATGTGTTGCCAATAAGTACCAATCTAGAAAAGCTTTATTTTACCATTACAGTCCTTATTTATAATGTTTTTTAAATATACCCATTACAGTCAAATCTGATTCCTAACTTAATTTTTTTTAAGTGTACATGCATGTATGTATACACATACATGCACACACAACCATATGCAACAAATGGTTTCATCCCTAAAAAAAAGATGCATTTATAGAGAAATTAATGAAAGCTGGTCCATGGTAATGAAGGAAAGTTCCTACATGATGACAGGTGAGCGAGCACTAAGGAAAACTCTATTTTCATGTATACAAAAGAAAAATTATTGTAACTCTCATGGTTATCTTTGATTTCAATAACACTTGGATCAGTCATGAAATCAGTTGTGCAGCTCTTCTACAGAACAAGACTGTCATAATTTCAAAGTATTTCTAGATTAATTTCTTCAAAGAAGCCAGGAGTTTGTTAATATTTGAAGGGCATTGTGCATAGGAACCGTATCTATCCATGAGGGAACGGAATTGTTATTGACAAACTTCAGCTACTGTAAACCTGTGCATGTTCACTGATTTCAGAGCAGCTGTGCCTGCTTACTATGGTTATGAATAGGGCTTAATTACTATAGGACTATGCCTGGGCCAAGAATTTAGTAAGGAGCAAAGATATGCCTGAACATAAATGGTTCAACAGAATTAAAATGCTTAACTTTTGCACTGCACTTTCTAATGTATTTTGTCTGTTTTATGATTATCATTTCTAACTGACCATACCCAAGCAGTTCTACCCACAAAGGAATTGACTTCCTTATTCTCCTAATACTATCCTAAAACAATTTATGCTGAAGACCTTCAGAGCAGAAATGGGTTTATTTTTGCAAGAAAAGAATTTAGCAAAGTCATAAAATATAAAAATAAGATATAATGTATAAATGATAGCAGAATTAAGACATTCCATTATTTAGTTTTTAATCAACATATTTTTTAATTATTAATTCTACATCTTCAACACCTTATATTGTTCTATAGTTAAACACTTCATAGAAAGATAAATTATATTTTCTACTTCTCTCATATCCAGGGAATAAATTATTCTATCAAATAAAGATGACAAGTTATCTTGGTATTATCTATCTTTTAAAAGATGTTTTTTTATTTTTCATTGATTAATATTTCTTGAATTTCTACTTCCTAAGTGATTTCAAAGGTTTCTATGTCTTGAATTTTAAACATAGGTTCCTCTTTCTCAGGTTTATGTTTTTCTTTCTATTAATTAAAATGCAATGTTTATTATTTTACAGGTATACTACAAATTTGATAAATCAGTTACTCATAAAAATTTAAAAGTGTGCCAGTTTTTCATTATTCTGCAGTGAAAGTCAATAAATGTCTTGATCAGAGCACATGAAACTCTGACTTCTGTTTCCTCCTCAGATGTGGTAATTTCCATTTCTATTCTGACAATGCCATTAGCCATCCTGTCTCTACCTCTGGGTACACTTTGGTTTTACTGAAAGTGATACAAAGTTGTAATAACTTTGATTATTTACAACTTGAATAATTTTAATCTCCTTCCAAAATTATTTTGGTCTCAAGCTTGTGTCTTACCTTTTTATATCCGTGTCTTAAAGAACTTCAACTCTAAGCAAAAACCAACATCTCTAACGAGTAACTCACCCCTGCTAAGATGACCAAGGATATGACTCTTGGAGGAACCTATCTTTGTCTGTAAATTATTGGGAAAAGGTAACTGCTGCTTAATTTAACTATTAGTTGACACTATTTTTTTTCATAGGGATTGACTGTTGAATAAACAAATGAAAACATGGAGAATAACTGTTTACTTATAAATTTCCAGTTCTTCTTACTATAGTTGTAGTCCCAGGTATCACAGATCCCATCCATTTACCACTGGATTCAGTGACAAATTTTTTTAGTCAACTTCACTAGGTAGCAAATTGAGATGGAAAATAGGTATAAATTTCCCAGTGTTTCAAGTAGATTGCTACACATTCAAGGATCAAAATAGCAGAAAAAATCTATTCAGAGTGGGACATTATTCATCACTTGAAGTAACAATTCCCTGCTGAATTTCACATGGCTTTACACAGCTACTTAGAAGATTGAATCATACATTTTGAACAAAGAATATTAATTTATCTTTTGTCATTCATATTTTATAGAATAGTTTAGTTGCTGACAGAAAAATTGTTTGGGGAGTAGTATAGGAACAGTAGAAGGATTTACAATTATTAGCCCTATAAATTGTATTTCTAGTGTAGCCATCACTAAAAGTTGGCATCACGAGTGGCACTAGGAAAATTTTACTTTTCACAGAAAAGAGTGATCACAATGCACAATTATAGAATTATTTGACCAGAGGTTGAGATTGCTTATGCTATGGTTTTATTTGGTATTTGAATTTGAATCAGAAGAGTTCAGACTTGAAAAAGAATCAATTGTATGGAAATTATTATATCTTTCCATCTAACATTTTGACCCAACATTGCAGAAGGAGGAAAATCAGGTATGTTGTTCTAGTCCGTACATTGTGATTCTGTGAGAGAAGACTAACTCTCTCAAAAAACAACCACCACCGTAGGCCAAAAAGTTGTTATTATCTGATCATTGTGATCTACTGGACAGATACATTATGGGTTAATTAATGACTTTTGTATACATTCCACTTGGAGCAGTACTCAAGGAAAACAGTGATCAGAATTAAAGAAGCTTACCATATAATCTTTTCAGGAGCTAAATTAACACTTACATAAGCCTCAGTTTTCAGCACAACTATTTCAGCACAATTACAGTAGAGAAGTTGGGAACAAGAAGATCAGTAGAAGACAACACAAAACAGGTTAGCAGGACTAAACCAGCCCATTGTTATATTCCTCCTCATCTGCCCGGCTCTAAAGTGTGAAGTTCAAACAGGTTTCCAGCTGGTGGAGAAAGAAGCTTCCCTGTAAGTGTTACATCTGTTAGATCCATCTCCTATGACTGTAAGAGGAACAATACATTCATCCCACCCACCCTAAAGGAAAAATAAAGAAATGCAAACAGGGAATTTGTTTTCTAGTGCTATTATTTTTCAACACTTTTACATGTGTAGATAGGATTTGTCTCATTAACTAATGGTCTTTGTTTTCTCCTTAATATTTTCAGCTCTTGAAAACTATGTTCATTGATAGATTTCCTCAAAGGTTTATACAAAATATTTACTGGTACATCTGGATCTAAGATAACTACTGTTTGAAAACAGCAATTTAGAATATTAACAGGCAATGGCAAAAGTATGAAATTAACTAGAAGTTAATGTGTACCTGCCACTTCATTACTTCATAAATATTCTTCTATGTATGCTTTAATTGAAAAATGTATGAGAATTTAGGCTAAGAAAATTGAAAAACACAGTAGATAAAAGCCACAGTTGGATAAATATCTCAGTATGAATTCATCCTACAATTAATGCTAAAAAGTCAACATGAGGCATCAAAATGTTGACTATGGCAAATAGATATTAAATTCCATTTTATTTTATTCTTGGCACTTATCTAGCATCCTCCTAAGAAGTTACCTTGCTTGTGGTGATGTAAAACTACTCTGCAACAGTCATGACTATACAAACTCTAAGTGTAATCAAAATAAATAAAGAATAGCAAATCAAAAAGAAAACATGAACAAAACCCCATAAAATTATATGACTGGGTGTCATATACAAAACAAATACTGGGTGTCATATACAAAAAAACCACATGGTATATATGCAAGCAGTCGCTGCAACAAACAGCCTATATCTAAGTCAATACACCTACAGTTTATAACTATCCAAAAGCCAGTACAAGTAATAATATCCTTTAAAAATTCATAAGTAAACATATCATCTGAACAAAAAACCAACAGGATAAAATCAATTTTCTTTGGCTTCAGGAGAGTCAGATCTTCATTTAAGAGCAAATAAATTAGATCTATTTTTATTAATAATACTTTTCACACATTTCACACATACTGAAGCAGATAGACTCATTGTTTTTCTTGACTTCACATGCCTAGTGAGAGATAAAACTTAGTGGAAACAAAGGAAAAAATAATCCTAGCACAGATTATGATTATGTTAAAGACTAGAAAGCATTCATAGTTTTTCTGATAAGTCTGTGCTAAATAGTAGAGCATTTTTTTGTCCCATGCAGTGTATTTCAGGTATTTATTTATTTATTGCAGAAAATATTGGTCCTTGTATGATTTATTCAGATACCATGGAGATAAATAAATTCCAATTTCTATATAGTATTCATAGTACCTCTGCTAGAATCAGGCACTTTTTACAATGCTGTAACACCAGCATTGCAGACACCAGTCTTCAAGGATGAACAAAAGGAATTTATTTTTTCAAATCTCTCTCTCTCTATATATATATACACATATATATATGTATTTAAATAAAGGACACATGCATATAGACACACACACTCAACTACCTTGGCACATTCTGCTAGCCAAAAATGACTTTTGCAAGCAAATTCTGGTAAATCCATGTTATGCAACTAATTGAGGTAATCAAGGTACTCAACATCATAAAACTGTGTCTATTGCTTCCAGAAATGATTTTCTGATTTCATTAGCTTTCAGAATTAGTACTTATCTTTGACTTTAAATAGACTACAAGCTCTGTACCATGCATATAAATGTTCAGTCTGTCTGTTTAATCATTCAGTTTCAGTATTTTGCATGATGCCATATGTTCCTGTGACTAAACAATCTGCAGTTTCTATTCTGCTGGCTTTTATTTTTGAGATCTCTGGGATTTAAAATTTCTCTACCAGAAGTCCCATTCCCTCCTTACTGTGATCTGCCTCGTAGCTTTATGATCAACAATCCATTTTATATTCCCTAAAAGAGGACATGGATGGTGTCATTTCTTCACATGATGATGTTAATTACTGTCATCCCATCACACTCATTTTTTCATAACAAAAACTGTAGGGACACATCAAATTAACTTCTTCCTCATCTGTATGCCTATTCCAAAGCCAAGAAGCTTTATTTCTAAATTACCTCATCTTTGTATAAATTTTAAAGTATTTCAAAGAGAATGATTGAAATTTAGAATACCCTTTTTGTCCTCATAAAATTTACATCTATTTATCTCATTCCTGGATTTTATTTTTATTAAAATTATATGATGGTTGCACTGACCCTGGGCAGATGCCAGGTGTCCACTAAAGTGGACACTTCCCTCCTCAGCTGGGTGGAGGAGAGAATAATATGAGAGAAGTCTGGTGATGCAAGACAAGGACAGAAAGAGACCCCTCACCAGCTACCATTATGGACAACACAGACTCATCTTGGGAAAATTAGTTTAACTTATTGCTAATCCACTCAGAGTAGGGTAATGAAAAATAAAAACCAAATCCTAAAAAAGTCCTTCTTCGCAGGCTCAACCTCAATCCTCTTCTGCCAGCAGCTCAGCGGTACAGGGAATGGGGGCTCTGGTCAATTCATCACACATTTTCCCTGTTACACTTTCCCCTGCAGGAGGACTCCTCACACTCTGCCCCTGCCACAGGAAACAGTACTGCATACAATTCCTCAACATGAGTTCTTCCACAAGCTACAGTTCTTCATTAGGTGGTCCAGCATGGGTCCCTCCCATGGGCTTCATTCCTTCAGGAACAGAGTGCTCCAACATGTGACCCTCACTGAGTCAAAACTTCTCAGCAGCAGGAGCTGCTCTCTCCACAGAACCACAGGTTCTGCCAGGAACCTGCTTCAGTATGGGCTTCACATGTGGTCAGTGTTCTTCAGGGTTCCATGCTCTGGTGTGGAATCCTCCAGGGGCTGTAGGGAGTTTGCTTCACCATGGACCTCCATGGACTGCAAGGGCACACCTGTCCCACCATGGTCTTTACCACAGCCTGCAAGGGAATCTCTTCTCCTGCACCTGAAACACTTCCTTCACTTCCTTCACTGACCTTGGGGTCTGCAGAGTTTTGTTCTCTTGTATTCTCACTTCTCTCTTTGCCTTTAGCTGCCCAATTGGGTTTCTCTCCTCCTTGACTATCTTATTCCAGAAGAGCTACCACCATCACTGATGGACTTAATACTGGCCAGCAGTGGGTCTGTCTTGGAGCCAGCTGGTATTGGCTCTATGACACACAGGGGAAGCTTCTAGAAGCTTCTTACAGCAGCCACACCTATAGCCCCCTCACTACCTGAACCTTGCCATGTAAAGACAATATGTATGATCATTTTTAGGAATTATAAAGCCCCTCAACTGTAAGCAGATTACAATCAAGTATTAATTATGTCAGAAATAGATGTACCTTCACTTTAAAAATCATAGAAAACGCTAACAAGAAATATGTACAGCAGCAACAGAGATGGCAATTTTTCTTCATATTATGCCTGAAATGGAAAATAATTGAAAGAAATTGGACACCACTGTCTAACCGCTGTTAAAAGGCATCATTACTATTTCAAGGCATCCACAGGTTAATGGCAGATTATAGAAGCTTCCACCTTCACCAGTCTTGATTCGGGCAGGAAATCAACCTGGCTATCAGAAATAGAGAGAGATGGGGGGAGAGATGTGTAAATAAGCAGACAGTCTTGCAACATTTTAGTTAGCATGCCAGGAGCAAAACAAACTGTACCTGAACTGTGTTTTGCATTATAATGCACTTAAGGCAGAGACTACTGCCAGTTGTGACTACCACAGCAACTAGTAAGTACCTGCACTTCTTGAAAGAAAAGGCATCTTAGTGATGAATTCGCTTGTCAAGATGATAAGTTTTTCTTCAGGAGCATTCCACAGGGAAGTGGGGCACCTCAGCACACTGGAGTGGGCCCTGGAATTGGAAAGCCCCAGGAGAGTGCAGAGACCTCCTAGGAGCTGGTAGCTCATACAACAAATGATGGGTGGTGGCAGAGGCAGCTCCCTTCTGAGAGGTACGAGGGCACATGCCTGGGAGCCTGACACACTCTCTAGAGGAGTGTGCTTCTTGCTGTGTGCTCATATCAGGGATTTCACTGAGAGAACACCAAGCCTTGTACAGTTCACTATTCCAGACTACTGTTTATCTATGTGGGGACCAGTGATAGACAGGAGCAGCCTGAAGAGGACCAGGAAGGATTAAAGAGTCCTTGGACAGACAGTAAGGATCTCTGGAGCACCAGTTTGGTTTTCTGGGTTTTTGTTTTGTTTTGTTTTCATAAATTTAACTGGTCAAAGGGAAGGAGTTTGAAAGAGATTAGTGAAAAGCAACACGGCCAACAGGGTTAGGGAGGTGATTCTCCTTCTCTACCCTGCTTTTGTGAATATGGACCTGGAGTGAGTCTGGAGGTGGGTCACAAAGATGATTAGAGGGCTGAAGCACCTTTAGAGAGAGAGAAGGTTCTTCAGCCTGGAAAAGAGTGTGCTCCAGGAAGACATCATTGCAGCAGTACCTAAAGGATGACTACAGGAAAGAAGAAGAGGAGCTTTTCAGGAGGGCAGGTGGTGACAGGACAAGGGGGAATGGTTTTAAACTGAAAGAGAGTCGGTCTGGGTTAGATATTGGGGAAACTGCTTTACTCAGAGCATGGTGAGACACTGGCACAGGTTGCCCAGAGAAGCTGTGACTGTCTTACCCCAGAAGTATTTCAGGCCAGTTTGAGTAACCTGGTCTAGTGGAAGGTGTCCTTGTCCATGGCAGAGGTTTGGAACTTTCAGGTCGCTTCCAACTCAAGGTATTCTACAATTCTATAATTATGTGACTATTGAAAATACTTCCAAAGATATCTCCCATCATATCTGGTCTTTTTATGATTTATAGTTTTATGCAAATAAAATTAGAGGCAGGTTTATGGACCCTAAAAGGAAACAATTTCTTCATGTTCAAAAATAGTTTACTCACCAAAGGCAAAACTTAAACATTTTCTTTTATGATGAAAATCAAGAACAGATTATACTGGCAGTTTCTAAGGCTCATTAGACCAGCTAATCTGATGCTTTTCTAAATTAACACCAATTATTTCTCAATATCTTTTTCGAACATTTTTAACAAACTTTTTTGGTTTTCATTGTTGTATGAAATCAGCTCCTGCTTTCTGTCAGTGCTTAATTCAGCATCTTTAGTCCCCGTGTCAGATTTAACAGCTTCACTTAGTGTTTTACTTAGCTTCCATGCTCAGCTACTTTGCCATTTATAGTTTCATCTGCTTCCATCTGCTCTGAATAAAGTTGCAGTAAATCTGGTCTCTTGCCTTTTCTGTCAATTTTTAAGTGAAAAAAGATCTAGAGGGCAGGAGCCCCAGATTTGGAAGGCTTAGTGGAAAATCCTTGCTCCCTCACAGACCTGTGTTATGCTGAATAAAACACAAACAGCCCATTAAGGGCTTAGGACCCTTAAGCTTTATTATATCTGGAGAGGACCTTAGGAAAGGAAGAAAAGAACTTGTAAAAGAAATTCTGTGAGAACAGAAGATTATTTTTTACCCATGATTACAGAATTATTCACTTATTTTAGATATCTTAACCTTTCTCCAGTTGGCTTCAGTTACAGTAACAGGTGTTCCTCTCTTTGATTCATCACATACTAAAAGTTTTGAACTTACAGGTGCAACTAGCTTTTGAAGAATTCAATTGAATTTCTCTGAAAATTGAAATTTAAAGAGCAATAAGAAAATATTTATTATTGATTCCTCTAAGAACATTTACAAAACACTCTTGTCTTGAGCCAACTTAGGGAATTATGAAAGAAGGCAAAAGCTCATTTAATCTAAATATGTATTTAATCAAGAATGGGAATCACTAAGATCTCAGGGTGAAAGAGAGAAAGAATAGAGGGAAATGTCTGTCTTCAAGTGTGAAACTTTTTTATTGAATGTTTGTATTAGTTCTCCTTCCTTTCTATACTGCACTGAGGGGGAGTGATGAAGCATCTGTGTGGTGCTTTGCTGTCTAACCATAGCAACATTAGGAAAAACAAAAAAAGGCCACAGACTGAACAGACCTATTTTACAGAGTAAATACCAGAAAACAGACAATTAAAAAGTCACCACAATGTCTTCTTGATGCGATATAGTCTGGGAGCAGGACACATAGAATATAAAGTATTTGTCTTACTCATCCTTAAGTGGCACAAGGTCAGGCAGCATGAATACTAACTTTGAAATAGTACTTTCATTTAGTTGTAAGCTCCTAAATTTCCCCTCATCCAGTAGAGATCTGTTGCAAGCCAGAATTGGTTTTATATTAGAAAACTGGATGAGTCATTACAGTGATAACATGAGAAGTTGAACTATGCCTGAAAAGCATTACACAGCCTCTATAAGGAGGCTGTTGAAACAGTTAACAAACAACACAACAATTTACCAGTATAAAACACATAAAACATTGCCTAATAGAGGAACAGCTTCCACCAGGGAAAGCTGGCAAGAGAAATTGGATATGAGATGCTGTGATTCAAGTGAGCACCGGAAAATTCTATTCTCCAGTTTCTGCTATTCCTTTGTGTATGGCACATGGGAAACTTAAACAGCACATGGTTCCACATCCAAACCTTTTATTTTTGTCTCAAAATCACATATGTAACCTAGCCATACTTCATACTGGGCTATGTCAGTCCTAGTGATGCACCTTTGCTTTTCCTTGAAATAATCCTAAGAAGAGAGAGGCTTCTGTTGACTCTGGTAGGTCCCCAGTGGTGGACAATAAAAACATCACACTTGCAGAGTACAAAACACATCCACTTCATAATATACACACAATTATTCACTGAGCAGCTTTATTTTCCTACTTTTTAATTAATACCTTCCTTACACAGAAAACAGAGATCATTATGCATAAGCTTTCCAGAAATAAGATCCCATTTAATATTAAGAAAAGGTAACATGAAATTACTAAGGGTGCAAGAGAGAGAAGAGAATGAAAAACAATACAAAAACCTCAATGAACAAAAAGAAAAAAAATCACGTGGAAATTAATTTCTGAAAAAATTGTGTGTGGGCATTGATATATTGGAAAATAGGGTTATGTATTGAGTTTGCATGGCTTCGGTAGCAGGGGGAACTAGAAGAGTGACTTCTGTAAAAAGCTGCCAGATGCTTCCTCCATGTCCAGCAGAGCCAGCTCCAGGACAGATGTGATGCTGGCCAAGGCTGGGCGAATTAGAAATGGTGTTAACACCTCTGCAATAACATGCTTTAGAAGGAAAAAAGGTATTGAACAGATTTAATTACAAAGAAGTGTGGGGTGATAATATGTGAGAGGAACAGCTCTGCAGAGACCAAGGTCAGTGCAGAAGGAGGGGCAGGAGGTGCTCCAGGTGCCAGAGCTGAGATTCCCCTGAAGCTCCTGGTGCAGCCCATGGTGAGGCAGCTGTGCCCCTGCAATACATGGAGATCCACAGGGATGCAGAGACACACCGGCAGCCCTTGGAGGAGACCCACAGCAGAGCAGGTGGATGCCTGAGAGGAGGCTGTGACCCCATGGGAGGCCTGTCCTGGAGCAGGCTCCTGGCTGGGACCTGTGTACCCATGGAGAGAGGAGCCCATGCTGGAGCATATTTGCTGGTAGGACCTGTTACCCTGTGGGGAACTCACACTGGAGCAGGCTGTGCTTGAAGGGCTGCACCCCATGGAAGAGTGACCCACACTGGAGCAGTCTGTGGAGAATTGTTGCCCATGGGGTGGACTCATGTTGTTGAGTCTGTTTTGCCCCTGACAGTATTCAGTGAGCAATTTCTCTGTCAACACGGGAAACTTTTGTTGTGTGTTCTCTCCTCTGCCTACTTGTGGAGGGGGTGATAGAGCAGCTTTGGTGAGTGCCTGGCATACAGTCAGGGTCAACCCAATACAGCTTAAAACCTCAAATACTAAATTCCTTATACATAGTAGTGGAGAAACTTAAAACAAATAGGAGGTAGCACTACAGACCACTAGAAAAAATTGTATTAGATACCTGAATCCTACAGGAAAGGCATTTGAACTATTAGGCTTGGAATAAGTGAAGAAAGAATACTCCCCATCCCTTTTGGAAGTGGAATATGCTTTTGTCTCTTATACATCTGAAAGATGGGATTTCGGAGAATAAAGCTGTTCATAACTGTGATTAAAAACTCTTATATGCTGTGCTATAATGAACTAAAGCAAAGTGTCCAACTGAAACAGCATGTAACTCATAGCACATTTCTTACATAGAGGCAAAAGAATGAAGGTTATATAAGATTCCTTTTAACAGATGAATGGGAGAATTTAAATGCTACAAATACATTATTAAATACTGTTGACTGCTCCAATTTTTGAGGAGTCTTTCATACTGCAAGCTACAGAATACACCAAACCATGTTTGTGTCCCTTGCTTGTCCCATCTGGATCTCAGAGAAATCATTCAATGATGCAAAAAGGAAAACACATCTGTCTGGCCAAGAGATTGAGTGCTTTGTACAGGGGGACATTGTGCTTCTCAAAACTTAGATTTCTAAACCTAGCGTAAAAAAAATTCTGTGAAGTTTCAGCCTCCAGATATGTTTTCAGCCACACTGAATCAATCTCTGCTAGCACCACTTTAATGAATCCTAACCAAGCAATGCTCTGGGGCTTTGTTTCACAGCTGAGGACACTGGTGCTTTGCTCACCTCATCTGTGGGAGGTTTCAATTGAGTACAGCACCCTGCAAACAAAACATTTGGATAAATCTTTGAGGAGACTAATTTTTTTTATGATGATTTTCTTTATAGACCTGTCATTTAGGCTTTTTTTCACAATCTTTCTCACAGATTGCAAAAGATAAGTAGAAGAAATCAGCTAAATGTTTATTCATAGAACTAGAGTGGGATTTTTTTAATCTCAGTAGGCACATCATAAGCTCAGAAGAAAAGTATCTACTTTTAAATTGGATAGGACTGAGGAAATAAATTTCAGAGAGCATGAAGATACCAAAGAACAAATATTTTTTAAAGGCTGATTTTTTTCTTTTTTTAAAAAAAGAGTAACCTGTGGAAGAGAAAAAATAAAAATCACAAAAGCAAACTTTATAGATAGTAGTTATATTTAATCAATTTTTATAAGGAATGGCATAGATTTTTAGTAAAAATAATACATTTAAAGAGAAGAATGGTAGCAAGCAAGGGCTGATCTCTGCATACTGTAAGAGATAAATTGGTTTACCTGTGACAAGTATAACCCTAAGAAGGAAACAAACACATGCAAGCTTCAATTAGCATAACATTTTACATGCTTGAACATGTAGTGGTAGCTATCCAGAAAAGAGGGTGACATTAAACTACAACTGTTCTGTTTTGACATCTTGCTGTAACATTGGCTCCAGGCAACTATTAGCCTTTAAATGACCCACGATTGACAGGTGTTTTCAGTCAGTGTTTTTTCATTATTTTAAATTTGATAAATTTATATGTAAATCTGTTTCTTGCTGTTGAATATCCAATAGATCTAATTTAGGGCATAATTCTTAACTGTAACCATCTACAGAAATTAAATTCAAAGGAAAAATGAACATGGTGACAACTAATTATCACTTAGAATTATTTGAATGACTGGATATTTTTCACATTTTATTTGTTTGATTTTCTGTTGGCATCACTAAATAAACTTTAGCCACAGAGAAAGACAAAGCTCCAAAAACAAATCTCACAAACTTTGAAATGCTTTTCAAAGTGAAATGTACACACCTGATGAAAAATATTCATACTGACAAGTGAATAGTTGACACCGAAGAAAATACATCCAGGTATCTTGAAGGATCATCATGAAGAAATGCACAAATTTGTTGTGACAGAAAAGAATGTCTCAGAATTGAACAGTGAACAAATGGAGGAAGATTTAGTCTCCATTCTAGCTACATGCAGCTATAGCTATGTGAAAAACTTGCCCAGTATCTGCTGCCATGGTAGATGGCAGTTTTAGCCAGTTGTGTTAGATGCTTTCAGTCACAGTCAAAAGAAAATAAAGGAAAAGTAAAAATTAAGACAAATTTAATGAAACAGATCTATATATAAAGCACAACACTATCTCAGGGGAGGCAAGGTTGAAGATAATGTTTCAAAAGTAGAAAATTATTCAATGTCTTGTGGCAGAAAATGAAGAAGTTCAGAGAAATAGAACAATGGAACTGAAATGTGATATGAATGAGTAAAATGCCAGGAGTGCATAAACAAGGTAAGTGATTATGGGACAAAGTTTATTAAGTGAAAATATAAAAATAGATCAGAAAAATAGATTGTGATTCTGGAAAGACATTATATACTCTTTCTTGAGAGGTTAGAAATGATAAGAAACCTGAAAAATGGTCAGAAAGCAGCACTGATGTAGTTTCAGGCTTTAAGTGATCAATCACCTGGGCTTGGCAACCTAGATTTGCTGAAATTTCTTAAAAAGTGTTTTTCAGAAAAAGTTACATTGATATATTCAGGAAGGAGGTCTATAGTGGGGAATGCTATTGCACTGGAAGTAAAATGTCAGAGAAAAATGTACTCAAATACCTTAAAAATTAAAGCAGATGAATGGGAAATATGTGCTAGATAATGATCTAAACTTCAAGGGTGCACTGAAGCTACTCATTATTGTCTAGAAGCTAAAGTAGTCTGTGCTTTTATAGACAGAGACAAGCTTAGTGCTGCTGGAGGAAAAAGAAAGTAATGACAGTGAGTGGCAATAATGAATGAAGGAGTAGAAGAGACAGAGTTTGACACCATAAATATTATTTTGTAACAATATTGGCTGTTAGAAACACTATTAGAAGGGAGAAGTGAATGCAACATGTTGTTTGCACAGACATGTCACTACAATTATGACCTTCAAACTGTGTTGTTTGCCACTTGGCACCATGTCTCTTTAAAAATAAATTGAAGGATTGGCCATTGTTTTATTCAACACTTCCTTAATTTAGCAGCTCTTGTCTCCAAGCAAATATTATTTTCTCATAATATGAACACATATAAAAGCAAACACACATACAGATGGCATGTAATTTTGTGATGTTCTTTGTATCATAACAGCCATTGTCAAAACTCTTAACACAGGGTATTATAATTACTTGATTATCCTGTTACATTTTGAAGATTTTTGATACTGTTTCATGAGTGTTCCAAGCCATTAACTATTTTTATTTTCAGCACAAAAGAGTCTTAATTCTACTTTCATGCTATTCATTCATCTGTACTGCTTGTAATTGAAATATATTGAAATAAGTATTTTAAGATAAATGTATAACCTGAATCAATCATAAACATTTATTCACAGAAGTGTGATTATAGTATTGAAGGACAATGTATTAATTTCAACAGAAAAGGGATTAGGGAAAGTTACATTGTAGAACTGAAAAAAGAATTTCTGAACAAAACCAGATTAGGAGGGTCAAAACAGCCAGTATCCTACTGCTGAGGATTTAGCAGTAGTCTGATGAAGTACAGGGGAACAAAACAGCTAAATCCATTTTTGGCTTAATGTGGACAAGGAGCATGAATTTGAACCTTTTATATCTAAAATTATTATTCCACGAATTGGATATTTTTTGTTATGATTAGGTTTGCCCCACAGAAATAAAAGCATTTCAATTAATTCAAGAAGGAAAAAAATATTTCATGCTAGGGCATACAAAATATTTTGCGCCATCTGTCAGATCCCACAGCTTGTTTACTACAGTTTTGTGGTTGTTGTTGTCTGAAGTCTACCTACCTTATTGGCATTTTTTCCTTGTTTGAAATGAAAGGTTTGTGGTCCATCTCCTACATGTATTTTCTTGCTTACATTTGCTCTTTCCTGTAGAAAGCAAAATGGTCTGTGAAACCTTTTTTATTAGAAATTCAAATAAAATTAAACTCTGCCACCGTATACCAAGCAAGGATGTTGGTAAGGACTCTAACCTGTCATTCTGAGGTTCAAATTTCAAAAGCTGTAATTCTTAGGAAACTCCTCTTGGTCTTGTAATTTTATTGGTTTCCCAAATGCTTATTTGCATGGATAAATATACAGTCTGATGCTCAGCCTCTATCAAAAGATAAAAAGCCATCCATGCCTCCAATATAATGCAAATTTAATATTAATTAGGAGTTCCATTTTTTTTTTTTTCACCAGAAGAACTAACTAGGATTTAAGTAATCTCCACTATGTCTCGGAAATACTTTTATTCATTGTGAGGCAGAAAATAGAATCAGGGGCTTTGTTCCACAGAGGCTACACCTACACCAGCAGGGTGTGCAACCTGCCAAAAGAGACTTTGAATGTATTTAGGTTTTGCACATGCTTTGAAATTCTGAATGTCCAAAGATGTAAAGCACATCATAATTTTTATGACAGTAAAATCACTAGAATTTCTAGTCCCGACAGTATGTTAATACTTGTAAAAATCTTGAATTCTGTTTGTTTTTATTCTTTTTTTAAGGATGCTCTTTAAATATGTAAGTATATATATTCTGGCAGAAACATACCATAAAAATGCATCTATAAATATATAACACTGATATGAGAAATGCCTCACATGCTCTTCCTATTTAGTCTGCAGAAGAAAAGATTTAAGATGTGAATCTTGCTTTATGAGGGGAACAGCTGCAGTGAAAGTTTTCCCTACAGATTGTACCACTTAACTAAAGAAATCACAGTAAAAGAAAAAGAATGGGTTAGTTATGCAGCATGGAAATAACATAATAATAAAAAAATCATAACACATACACATACACATATTGTGTTTAAGTATGGGGAACTCTCCATCTCTTTCTTCCTATGGAATAATAGAATGAGAAAAAAATATTGGAGGAAAGTGATGTGATCTTTATTCCTTTTTGAAAATTTTTTTTTGATTCAGCATAGCTCCAAAAACATTGGAAAAATGGATAAATCTGGAAATAGGTTATATTTAAGGTCTAGCCTATACCATTCTGTGATTGGGCAAACTTAAATATTCCAGTATGCCATACCAGCATGTCAGTTACATTTTTTCCAGTGACTAACTATATATATGAGGTACATGGAACTTTTCAAAGTACTGTGAGCACCACTAGGTGTGATAGGCTTGTGCATAAACTGGGAATCATCAAGTTTTGGTTATATTCCTATGCCACTAGCTTCCTGCCAGACCTAGGAGAACTCTATTAACCTTTAACTGACTCTGGCACACAGTCTGAGAAATCAGGACAATATATTTGGCTCTCTTTCTAATGCACTTTGACATCAGTAAGAGGAAAAAAAGCAGGGCAGGTGCAAGACTGTTCTGTGTCACAGAAGCATCATAAATGCAAACAGCTCCAGGGACACACAGGGGAAGATACGTGACTGCTCTGTTTACTTCAGTTAAGCATTTTTCAAAACATTTGCCAATTTCTAATTATGTACTCATATGAAATATGACTGAGAGGAAACTCACAGGGTTATTCAGTCAAACTGTTCTGCCCCAGTCAGGATCAGCTGACATTTTAGCTTACAGCTTTCTGTCTTTTTTTTTCCCGGTAGACACAGAGAATTTATTACCTTTCAGTATTTTGGCAGAATGATCAAAAAAGGAGCCATCATCAAACAACTTTTTGTTAATGATATTTTGTAATTATTAAAATTATTCTCTTGCTGAAAAAAAAAGACAGGTCATTTTTCCTCAGTGTCTTGCATCAACTCTTTCATGTCCTCTGAACTTCTTTAGCAAGATGCTTAATTTGCATAAATAATGAGATAGTCCTGATATAGGTAAAATGTTCTTTCCTGTTGCTTAGTATAATTTTCAAACTTAATATTTTTTTCTGTTAATAGACAATATTACCATGAACTCGTGCAGTAAATGTAAATTAATTTCTTTAATTAATTCTTAATTATTTTCTTGATCTCCATGTCTCTTCATTTTTTTTAAATTTTGTATATATTGGTTTATTATGGGAAACAAAGCATTATATCTTGGCATATTTTTTCAAGTTCATAGGTGCATTATAGTCTTATAGTGTGATTCCTTTTGAGATTTTAGACTGTCCTTTGTACAAAAAAAAAAAAGCAGTATTTTCAGGCATAGAATAGCAATGTTACTTATTTAAGATTAATTAAATGTTTCTAAGCTCAGTGATTAATCAAGCATTATATCTTAAAAAGATTAATTTGTCCTAAACTTTCATAATCTGATTTACTATTTATTTCACATCCTGTTCATCATCCTGATGCTGAATAGTTTTCCTGGAGAAAGGGGTGAAAATAAGAGTGAATAGTCACGTTATTACATACTCTGAATTTTTAAATTATTATAGTAATACAACAAGTGATATAACAAAATATTAAATGATAATGTCTAGGAATTAAAACTGAAATCTTATTAATCTGTTCTCTGCAGTCTGCTGTTTCTAGAGAACTTTTAATGAAAATCTCAGTTAAGAACACTAGCACAGGTGAAACATCTGTTGCTGATTAAAGTAACCTTTATGAAATTCATAATAATTTTCAAATACATGTCCATAAATATCTACGGTTATGTCAGTACTTGTGTTCTTTTAAGTGGGCTAGTACAAATCCCAAACTATTGGAACAGATTTTACAAAGACAATAAAAATAATCTTTTCTCTTGTAAAAACTATAGCACTTACTGAACAGTATACACCATGACACTATTTCAATTACAAAAAAAATTATTTTGCTGCACATCAACATTGGTAAATATTAATAAATTTTCATCACATGAAGGGAATCTGAAGCAAATGCTCTAATGTGATTCACCTGCAGAATTCAGAAATTAAATCAATGATCTCAGAAGACACCAACTCTAACTGTTAGGTCATCCTCACACAATAAATATTTCTGTTTCATATGCAAAAAAAATTATGCAACAATTAACATTCCAAACAAGTAACCAAAGTAAAGACAAGTTACAGGAAAGATTATTCTGTTCTTATAGCAATGTATAATGCTAATTATGCAAAAGTGCAATGCAAAAAAAACCAAAAAAAACCCACCCAAAACTTAACTACACTGTATTATTTTTTCCACTTCAGTTAGGAAAACAAAACCCCATAGTTCCATGACTGGTTACCGCAGATAATGTTTTTTTCCTAAGAATTTTCAGGGGTTGTCCTGATGTCTTCTCTTAATGTTGATTACTTAATGCATACTTTGCATGTACTAGCAAAAAACTGAATAACCTAATCAGAATTATTTCACTAGATTTCTTTCCACAGAGTTGGAAAATGTAGAATTTGGGCAAATTGTTATTATTATGAGCAGACTGTTAACAGGGTAAGTATTGTTTACATAAACAGAAATTTTAGAACTGTCTGTTCAACGAGCTGAAAAGAAGCACTAAGCTATTGAAGAAAAGTGATTTGCTGACATTGGTAACTGCAGAAACTTGCTTTTGAAAGTTTCCCTCATAATAGGTGACCTGAAAGAATCTTGAAGATACAGGGATTATTTCTGCTGAAATCTGTTACAGCTCTAGCTGTGCAAAATTATTGAACACAAAAAAGAGTGCCACTAGCATTTTTTCTTCTTTCATCTCATTGCTGGTCAATTGTTCATATTCAGGAAGAATCCCAAGCATTTCACTCTTTAATTTAGTTAGTATCTTCATCAAATATTCTAGGCTTTGCTTGTAACCTGAGATTTTCTGTGAGCACCTCTTCTTTACCCTTCAGGCAAAGTACTCACCAATGGGAGACACGTCCTAAGACTGTTATGGATGATACAACCATGTCCCAAATTAAAATTAAAAAAAATGAACAATCCAGGGTAGTCATTCAGAAACTTTTCGATCCAAGAAGGCACTCTGGTCTCTCCAGTCCAGTTGCTGGCAGCCAGGCACACGCACCCACCAGCCTATGGTCCCAAGCCTGTTGCTGGCACTCAGACCCCTTCCCACAGGCACTCTATTTAACACTTTTCTGCATCCCATAATATGTGCTATGCTCCAGCATTGATTCACTGTGATGGGTGTCACATGTGGACTCATCACAATGAATCAATGCTGGAGCACCTTTTGGACTGAGTGGGGTGACTGCCTGGGTATATAGAACACGTTATGGGATGCAGGGGAAGAGCATTTGCAGATTGCTCAAGACTCATAAGGGGATATTTAGGGAAGAGCCAAAAGTGTTAAAGGGAATCCAGATGATCTGTGTCAGAACAAAACTGGGAAAACAAGGATATGGAAATTAAAAAGGCTAGTTGCATGTTAAAAGTCTGCTGCTCAAAATAATTTTTCTGACCGTACCATGCATTTACTCAGCACAGATTTTAGGTGTTTCATTCTGCAGGAAAGACTTCCTCTTCTGTGTACCTGTCTGTGGGATGGTCTGAATGCCAGCCATAGGTGGCATTCAGGTCAGAGGGTGCATTGGCCTGGGTGCCAGCAATGGGACTGAGAGACCAAACTGAGTGAAATCCAAGTGCCAGTTCTGGTGTGGGACTTGAGTCAGAGGCCCATGTGTCCACAGTGCAGCACCTGGAGTTATCCTCGATGTAGGAATGTGTGTGATCACATACAAGCAAAAATTCAATCAGACAAGCCAGCAAGCAGGTGACTTCAGGGAGAGGGACAGAAGAGGTATCTTCATGAGTGAGACCCTAGGAGGAAATGGGACTTTCCCAGACTTTGGAAAAGCAGAGGAGTGCCAGCAGTTTCTAGAGAGACTAGAGGATCTCGAGTCTCTAGGGGAAAGACCTGCAGGTGTGTGTGTCTGTAAGGGTGAGAACCTGGGGAACTTGGCTACAGGGTAGCAGGGGAGTCCCAGCCAGCTCTGGGTGTTCGAGTGTGATCATGTGTGCATTGAGTGAGATGGTCTGCACCAGCAGCTGAAGAGGGGCTGTAGTGTCAGGGGCTTGTATGTCCAGGTGCCAGAAATCAGGGAGACTGGGATCCAGGCACAGCTACTGGACAAACTGAGTGTCAGAACCCAGCCTCTGAGGAAGGTCCATGTTACACTTATGTAGATACATATTTATATTCATGTGCCTAAATATATTTTCACTAGCAAACCTCCACCCTCCTCAGCTAGAGATGGGGGCAGTATAAGGCTGTTTCTGCTGTCTGCGTTTGTAGAGTGCTCTGTGTGCCTGTGGTCTGTCTGGAAAACTGTGTGCTCTGTCTGTGAGTGTGTGTGTGTGCCTGCTGGAGCCACAAGCTCACTTTTCTGCTGGTTGCACCTATGGCATGGATCTGTAACAGTCTCAGCAGCTTCTTGGTTTGTTGGACCCAGCATGATGTATTTTTCTGTAATAATAACCTTTTTTAAAATGAGAATTTTTGTGTGTATTCTCCATGGTATCCTAATCACTATGTTTTACTCCATACTTCCTGTTAGATCTGGTTTTTTAAATCTCAAATCTGCATCTGAGACTGCTATAATTTAAAATTCTTCTCTTTGACTGACATACATTTTGAAGGTGACATACCCTGACAGTACTCTACCTGTTGCCCCACTAATGAGTAAATAGGTTTAACACACCTTGCACACTTACATTCTTGATTATATTTTAAATATGATGTTTGTTTTCTTTCATGACAGGATGATTTTACAGATTCAAGTTTTACAGATTCAAGTTTATGATCCACTATAATCCCTGGAAAGTCAGGAAATTAATTTTTTCACAACCATTTGTTTTTCTTCCCACTTATGCTGTTAATTATATCTGTCTAAATGTAGTTCCTCGCACTCGTCTCTGTTGAACTGCATCTGGCTTTTTTTCCAGACCATTTCTTCAATTTGTCAAGATCATTTTTGATTCCTATCCCATCCTCCAGTATGCCTACAGTCCCTCCCAGATACGTGTTCTCTGAAAATTTAATCATATGCTCTTGATTCCATCATCCCTGCTGTTAATGAAAAAAAAACGAATTAAGCTCCACTCTGTACATCTTTTCATTCTGGTAGTGAACTACAAATAATTCTCTGGGCACAGTTTTCCAAACATTGTTTAAGGTTTCTGTAGAAGAGACAACAAAAATCTACTTCTTTACCTTGATTAATAAAAAAATTTAAAAATAAAAAAAAAAATAAAAGAAAGAAAATAAGATGTTATAGCAGTTAAAAGCGTATTAAATTCCTAAATTCCCTGAGCCTCTGATCTTGTGATGTAAAAAATTAGGTGATTTGGACATTATTTCTTTTTTTTCAAGCTCAAACTAATTTATCTGTCTATTATCTTTCAGAAGCTTGATGTAGTTTATTAATTCCAAAACTTTTCTTTGTCCGTATAAATCTCTATCCCTCTCCTATACACATTTCTTTCCCACAGGTTCTATGACCACTACTGCACTGCCTTTCCTTATACTTCAGGGCAGAATATATGTCAGAGAGATATATATTACTAAATTTATAAGGGTATAATAGCATAACTTTTTATCTACATAGAAGCTTCCACAAGTTTTGAAGGTGTCTAAGCTCTTAATACAGAGAAAATAGAGTCTCGCCCCTCTCCCCCTCAGTTAGACTAAATTACACATACAAGTGTCTGGTATCATTTGAGGTCATGCAGTGTCTCCAAGACAGCCCCTGGGGATATAACACCAGATCAGTGTGAGCCCCATGTCCTCATTAGCTAGTCTGAAGACCACAAGTGGTACTAGAGGCTTAAATTTGAGCAATCAAAATGCATTTTGTATTCCACTGACCACAGTGGGAATTTTGGATTAGCAGTGTCTCTTGCTATTTGAGATGTTGCAGGGTATTCTTACCCTGATTCAAGTTCCCTGTTTCAAAACAATGTTTGGTGTAGGTACAGGAGGGTATTTTAATCCAGTACCTGGCATACATTTAAGCACCTATATAACAAATCTGAATTTAAGAGTTCTAATTTCAAATTGATATGCAGTCATAGGTCATTTTTGAGATGACAGTGAATTGCCCTGAGATATTTGCAAAATTGTGGAGTTATGTAAATCATCACTAGTATAAATTTCCTACTGATGCCTAGATTCAGTTGAAATCTGTAGTCTTTGGTCAGACTATATACTGCCTCTTAGATACTTCTAAGTAAGATACTTCTGGCCTCCAGTTATTTCTCCAGGAGGATTTGTGTCATAACTGCTAACTCTGTGAAGATATCACAGATATATTAAGTTCATTAAAAAAAAAAATTACATTCTATAGTTCAGTAATGGAACAGGTTCTCTTATTCTGCCTTCACTGGCACTGACTACCCTAGTAAGTATCTCAAGCTATTATTTTGGGGAAGACAGAAGAAAAAATGCATTAAACATTTCATCCTCCTTGGTGTCATCTGTTTACAATCCACCCCCCCCAGTGAACAGTAGAGCAACAATTCCATACTAATCCCCCTACAAAGTTCAGTTCAATTTTTGATGACTCATACTATTTGCATCTTGTTTTCTGTCTTAGCCTTTCCAACCCAAATCTCTTCATGTTAGTGCCACTTTTCTATGAACCTGATGGATACTTGCAACTTGTTTTTACTTTCTGAAATACTTCTGCTTAGGTTTGAGATTAATGAAGAACTCAAGACTTAGTTGCATTTCTCTCCTACCTGTGCTTCCCTGCCTTCTTCCATTTTGGGATAGTTAGTATTTGTTCATACATATTATTGCTCCTTAACTCTTTTTATCCTTAAGAATTTATTTATCAAGACAAATTAATGGTTTCTTTTACAGATTTGTAAAACATGACTCTTTAAAATATCTTTTTTCTTTAAATTAGGTCAAATTAATTAGTTACAACTAATTTGAAGCAGTGTTAACACTTTAATATATTACTTTAAATGCTTCTCATTTACTTCATTCATGCAATGGTGCAGATCTTGTCTGTACTAGATGAAAATTAAAAGTCTCCCAGAATTGTCTCTCTGGAAGGCAATACTCCCATATTTTATTCATGTAGTCAGAGGAAGAAAAGGCTTTTGCAGATGCACAGAATTATAGAATAACAGAATTATTGAATAACAGAATTGCTAAGGTTGGAAAATACCTCTAAGATCATCAAGGCCATTCATCAACCTGGTACCATCACCATCTTCACCACCAAACCATGTCCTCAAATACTATATCTACATGTTTTTTTGAACATTCCAGGGATGGTGACTCTGACACTTTCCTGAGCAAAGGGAAGCAATACTCATTATGTAGACATGGGTTAAGACATTAAATACAAATTCTTCTAACAAGTAATGCCCTCCAATGACTGAAAGCCAGAACTACTTCAGTAAACAGGAAATAAATATTGTATTGTACAATTGATCCCATGACAACTCCAAGAAGGCTTCATCTGTCTCAGTGAAAAGATGGACACTGAGGGTTATTAAATCAAGTCATGCTGATCAACAGTTATGTCATCAAAACATTTTAAAAGTGCCTAAGGGGACCAGGTAGATAACAAACCAAAACTGGCCTCATTTTTTGCAGTCAAAGACTACTTTATTTGCCTAAATTCCACAACAAAATGAATTATCTCTACATGTTTCTTTCCAGTCATATCTTCCTCCTTTAGGAAGTTAATCTGGGGTTCAGTATGATGTTAATATACCTAAACACCCCAGTTATATTAACATCTACATGCACACTGTCTCCCAGCTCTTATTATTGCCAACTGAGATACAGGGCTTAAATTATTCTCTAAAAGCAGGTGTCTTCTGTAATTAGAGATACAGTGGGCTATGCTGCCTGGCATTCATGTGTCATGACAGTAAGATCTTTTGTCAATAACCTTTCCTAGGCATGTTTTCTAAACTGCCAATGCACACAGATGCTGGGATGCTTTTGGTCATCTCAAGTGGCAACATTTAGCCAACTGAACTGAAGCCCTACTGGCTATAACTTGGATAAAGAATAGCTCAAGCAAGTATATGAAATAGATGCCATTTTCATGTCAAAAAGAGCATTATGATTTTTCCATGAGATGGCTTATTCCTATTTTTCTACAAAACATAAACCAGTTTCAAGTTCAAGAGAAAAACTGTGAAATTTATTCTTTCTACATCACTTTTAGAATACCTTAGACTTCATATACTTGACTTGGAAGCCAAGTCAAACATATCAAGTTTTATCCCTTTTTTTTTAAGCTCTACTTCTTTCCAACGCCTCTCAGCTCTCTTGCAACACTGATTTGTTCAATATAGCCTTTTTTCATATACAATATTTCCCTCTTCTCTTAAAATGAACTACTAAATAACACAGCACCCTATAGCTTCTCATCAAGAAAGTATCTTTCAGTGGCAGGTGGTCAAGCTGAATTAAATGCATTTCTACACTCAGTGAATTACAAGTCTTTTGGGATTACATTTTAAGAGGTTCTGTTATTTGGCAGTTCATAGAAATGCATCAAGTAACTTTATTTGAACACAAATAATTTCAGTTCTGGACAATAGAATGCATTTTAGCAAAGTTGCAAATATGCCCCTATGTATAACAAAGTAACTTCTTGATGCATTGCAAAGAATGAGCATTTATTTTTCTGACTGTGTGTACGTGTTTATATTTAGTAATTAGCCAGGAAATGTAAGAAGCCATTAGTTCTTTTGCAAGGTTTGTTGTCTGGTTGCTCATAAAATACAAACACTTTTATTTCTCATTCTTGACACTGAAAAATCTCTGTTGGCTTTTCAGCCAGTATGTCATTTTTGCCTTTTGAGGTTTCATGCTCAGAATGGTTTGCATAATATGAGATGATACACATTTTAAGTATCCTTCATCAAGCCATGTGCTACATATCCTCCCCAATATTTGTTCTTCCAATTTTATGCTTCAGTATCATGTTAACCCTTCACTGCTTATGTTGGTTTTTTCTGAGTATCTTCTGCCAGTTCTGCACTTAGACATGAAACACATTCACTGACTTTTTCCTTTATAATTTTTGTTGTTTCATCATCTCTTGCAGGAATGTTTCATCAATCCATTTCTATAAGAGAAATATCTCAAACTATGTGACAACTAGAAAATACTGAAATTTTGATGAATAGGCCTGGAAATCTGTAAACTAGTTAGCCTTACTGAAATGTCCCACTTTAATTTGCTATCTATTCCTCTTATTAATAGGAATCCATATGAATGTAGTCTAATTTAGTCTCTGGCTAAATTTGTAACTCCCCCATTCTTAAATTAATTTGGAAGATTTAAAATGCATCTTCATAGCAAAAATGCCTCCCAAATATATCTCATGAATACTTATTTTGAGTTTTAATGCCAGCCCTGCAATAATCAAGGACATTTGATAGTGATGATGGATATTTTAAAACAATACACATTTAGAAATAATTTAATTCTTATAAATAGGTCTGTTTGACTGGTTGATGGAGCCAAGATTCAAAAATTATCATTTGGGGGAAACTATTGTTTTCCTGACAAAGAGAAAAATAGATCTGTAATCTTAAACCCACATCATATCTTCCTGTTATTCTCTGTTAAGACAAGACTTCAGCAATCTCTCCTCATCCCTCCCTCACTTGAGAGCCTTTTTCCATCATCACCTGCTCTCTCACATACCAAAATACTGACAACTATGATTCTCCCTTTTATCTCCTGCCAATATTTCCACCAGTGAGAAACACGACTCGCTCTACTTTTTAGGGTTTACCTATCAGATTCTCTCCAGAACACCCCAGGGCAAACACTAATTCCTGCTCTCTGAATAGTCCTGATGCCTTACTGCAGCACGCAGTCAAGGCAAAGAAACCAGAAGGAAACTGAAAACAGCCAAGGTACCATTCAGGCCCCCAAATACAAGCTTCACTCTCTAGGACCTGTTCAGAAACCTTTATGGAGTCTGGGGTATCTGTAAGGGATTACTGTGTAGGAAGTGTGACCTACAGGAAACATCTTCTGGAAAATGGAAAGCTAGAGGGAATTTTGAAAAAAAGTGCTCCTAAAAGTCTATATTTGATGAAATCTCCTTTTGCTTTCCAAGATGTTTCTACCTAGGCATCAACTTATCTTGGCCAGGCATACCTAAATTCTTATCTACTTCCCACAGGATATACTCTGTGACTCCACAATCCTCTTCCAATCCCCCTTGACAATTGCTCACATTTTCAGTACTAAGTAAAGCTTAGAAGAGGTTTTAACTTATTATTATTTGTTATTATTTAACTTATTATTATTTGTTTTTTTTGCCAGACAGAACATTATAAGTAGATGAAAAAAATTATATAGAAAAGAGAAGTAGGTGGCAAAACAATTAGCAATATTAAGCAAAAAAAATGGAAGCTTAAATTTGTCATTTATAGAACCAGTATCAGGCAACAGTGAACTCTTGACATTCCAACTTGCTACATTTAAAATATATATAGCTATATTGTCCATAATATTACAAAATGCCTGATATTGCTTGAAAATACAGAGAAGTTTTCATTCTCACAATCATTCAGAGTCTACCTGGACCTAGAGCAGCTCAGTACACCAAAACATAGGGTAATTCTGGAAAACATGATTCAGTGTCAGACCAACAGTACTTAAGTTACAGCTCCAGGATAACTAACCTAGCTCCTGCTGAAAGATGGATAATCTTTTTTTGTTTGTGTGTGTGTGTGTGCGTGTGTGTGTGTGTGTGTGTGTGTGTTAACCAGTGAGTAGTATTTAATCCCAGGGAGGCAATGGATCTATAACAGATACTGCAGATACTGTACTGGTACACTAAAAGAGGCAGAATATGTTCTGTTTATACTACTGGCCTAGATATCTGAAATGCTTGATTTAATTTTTTACTGTAATAGTTGTGTGATTTCCAATAAGTTATTCACTGATTTTTCTGTCACTGCTCTTTATATAGAAAATGATGGAGTAGTTATTTATAGATATAATTATCTCTAATTATAGAAATCCTTGCACCCTATAACAGTACTTGCTGTATTTCCTACAAACGTATGAAATCTCTAGAACAAATACTGCTTCATCTTTACCTAAGTACCACTCAGGGAAGAATGAGGAGTGCAGGCAAAGGGGGATCGTGGTCAATCCATTAACGCTGCTTTCCAATGATTTTTTTTGTTCATGCTTTTCCCATTCTGCAGTGTGAGGTTCCACAGGCCACAGTTCTTTCAACAGATACACACATGCTGCAGTGTAGGGTCATCCACAGGCTGCAGAGTGGATATCTGCTCACCATGGTCTCTCCATGGGCTGCAGGGGAATCTCTTCTCCCTCACTTGGAGCACCTCCTCCCCTCCTTCTTCCTTCCCCTCGCTGTACCCTCTGCTGTTTCTTTTTGTTCTTTCCACCTCCCTCGGTGATGTTTCCCCACCTTTCTTCAATACATTTTCCCCAAGGCACCACCACCTCGGTGGTTGGGCTCAGCAGTGCCCTGCCATGGGTGGGTTGGAGCTGGAAATTGTCTGTGTGAGTAACTGCTGAAAGAAATGTGGCCCATGTAGAGACCATGCTGGAGAGGGGGAAAAGCATGAAAAGTATTGGAGATTACCTGCTGTGGACTCTCCACAATCCTCTGTTCCCCCTCCCTCTCCACTGCTTTGGATGGATGGAAGTGGAAGAGTCATCAATGAAACAATGCAGTTGAAAAAGGTGTGTTGACTTTTTTTCTTACCATCCAACTCTATTTTAGTTGACAATGAATTAGATCCATTTTCTCAAACTGAGTCTGTTTTGGCCTATGTTGGTACTTTATAAGTGATCTGTCTTTATCGGAAGTCACAATATACTGCATCTTAACTTTTCTTACTTACTCCTTCTGCCCTGTTGAGGATGGAAAGTAAGAGTTGCTGTGTGGGGATCTGACAGCCAGCCAAAGTCAACTCACCAGAAGAAAAAGATATATTTTTTTAAAAAGTTCTTTTTTACAGATAAGTTCTAAGTACTAATAGCAACACATTTACCTTTTTTACTCACATTTCCAGGAGTTTATCTCTCCTGTTGTTTGGGGTTTTTTTAATTACTCTTCACTTCTCTCTGGGGTGGTAATATTGATGCCTTCCATCTGTTGGGGTAGGGAACAATGAGTCATCAGTATCCCTTGCCCTTCACCAAGGATGACTATAATGCTTGTGGGTTTTCTTTCCCTTTCCAGGCTGTAGTTCAATTTAACATTTGCTAATCTGCTTTTAGACCTTGGTCTTTCTTGATTGGTCAACAAGTTCACATTATACTCAAATATGCTAAATATGGTACAAACTATTTCCAGCCTGGATCACTGGGACCCTGAGTTCAGTTCAGCAGGGGGAACATGGCAAAAATAGAGGGATGGGAACAATGGACTTGCCCAAAAAAACGCAAAACTTTAATAGCAAAATAACAAATGCAGAAACCACATTATCTGAGGAGCAAGATCCAAAGACTTGGGGGCATGGTGAATATAACAATATATTTGGGTATTTTGGGGGCAGGGGTCCAATCACGAACACAAATTCAGAACATGACCTTATATGTGACAGGTTCCAAACAAACTGAGAACAAGAACCAGAAACATGACCTAATATAGAATAGTTCCATTAACATACTAATTTCCATGACCACACTCTTCTCACCATGACCTGACTAGATATCTCTCTTTCAGTATCCTGCTTCCTGTGGTCTCAGGTTGGTGCCTCCTGCATATGTCACCGAGGTTAACCACTATTCATCCCAGCTGGTTGTGTTCCAACAGTTCTCGTCTCTACTCTTCAAACTAGTTTTGTCTAGTTCTGAACTTCTCTAACTGACTGCTGGTTAGTTGTTTATAAGGATGTGGTTATGACCAGTACCAAGCCTATGAACCATGTATTAATGTCCTATGCCTGTACTCCCTTATGCTGCACCCTATTTTTCCACTTCTCTGGACCTCTGCTCTTATAAGAGGCATATATTTCTCCACACTACATTATCAAGTGACAGTCATAAATGTTTTAATTTATAAAGAATAACTGCTTGTTACTGTTATCTGTATAAAAATAATGGTGTATCACATAGAGATAAGCAAAAGTAACACCACTTAGACATAGACTTCTGATCACAAGAGAAGTTGCTGCTACAGCAAAACCAGGTAATATAAAACCAGGTAATATAAAAACTCCAGACAGGTCAAGACAAGTTCAGAGTGAAACTCACAAGTGTCGGTCCTGAGGTCCTCAAAGTTAGGACTAAGCATGTGGCTTAACTTCACTCACAATCTCTCTACCTTCTGTCCCCCAGCAGTGCAGGGAGATGGGGTACAGGGCTTGTGGTGGGTTCATCACAAACCTCTGCTGTTCCTTCCTTTGCTGGTGGACTAGTTGTCACACTCTTCTCCTGCTCCAGTGTGGAGGTCCCTCCTACACGAGACAGTCTTCCACAATATCTACAACATAACTCCTTCCCACAGGCTGTAGTTCTTCACAGATTGCTACATCATGGGATGCAGTGCTTCAGGAGCAGACTGCTCCAGCATGAGTCCCCAGTGGGGTCACAAATCCTGCCAGCCAACCTTCTCTAGCATGGGCTTCCCCTGGTATCACAGCCTCCTTCAGCCATCCACCTGCTCTGGCCTGCAGCCTTCTGGGTTGATCTCAGCCCCACCATGGCCCTCCAGGGTCTGCAGGGGCACAGGTGCTTCACCAAGGTCTGCACTACTGGCTGCAGGGAAATCTCAGCTCTGGCACCTGGAGCACCCCCTGCCCCTCCTTCTGCACTAACCTTGGGGGTTGCAGAGTTGTTGCTTTTGCATATTGTCACTCAACTCCTTTGACTTCTGCTGGTGTTGCAGCAGGGTTTTTTCCCCTTCTTGACTACATTATCCCAGAAATGCTGTCACCATCACTGATAGGCTTGGTCTTGGCCAGCATCAGATCCATCTTGGAGCTGACTGGCATTGAATCTGTTAGATATGATGAAAGCTTCTAGCAGCTTCTCACAGAGCCACCCCTGTTTCTTCTTCACTACAAAAATCATATAGAAAGGGGCACAACAAATATATCAGAGGTGTACAACTGAAAATTTTGTCCTTACATTATTAGAATGATCTCTGTCAGATAATGGATATTTATCACTTTGATATATGTGATGACTGATTATGCAACTACCATGCAACTACAAAAAGGAACATAATTATTTCTCAAAAAATAAACTCTTATTTTTTGTTCCAGAGTAGCTTTATGTAGGGTTGTTGGCTTTTGATTGATTGTTCAGGTATTTGTAAAAACCAATAAAATGACTATGCTTTTTATCTCATTAATGAGAGAGGACACAAGTGGAGAAAATAAAGTTTTTATTACCAAATGAATAGCACAGCAGGGTATGACTTGATAAATAGAACATTTCATTTTACCTCATGGGCCTTACTATCACAGTCCACATCTCCTGAGTAATTTAATGAACACTGATGGTTGAACCAGTGCCAGTTTTAATACTCAACATTTTAATCAGCTAGGAAAATAAGTTGTAACTGAGCAACACTTGAATAGCACTTCAGTGTGTAAAGGAATATTTTGCAGAGAATGATGCTTGTTAGTCTGGATGAATTAGAGAAATTGCTACCTCTGCTGGATGTAACTAGTTGGACACTGGGGGTTATTATTTCCCCTGCACCAGGCATTTGAATTTTGCTCTTTATAATCTAATTAGGTTTATTCTTTTGTTGACCTGGTCACCCTCTATCTGTATTATTTTTCCATTTATTTTCTTGCTAAGCATTGACTTCATTGCTGCCATCCAATGTAGGTCTGGAACTGCAAGCATCACATTCATAGGTGTATATATGTCCACTGGTGTGCATGTTTATTACCTGTAATAATCCAGCTTGTAAGTGTCACAACGGCAGAAACAAAAGCCCAGTCCAAGAATGCCTACACAACAGATCTTCTTCTGAAGGAATGGGGGGGGTTTGTTATGTTCGCCTCATACTCTTATTTTCCTACAACTTGAGCTCACAGTGTCCTCTATCCTTGAAGGGATAGGTTGAAGAAAGGTGATTTCATTTTTATCTGTTGAATATTTCCAGTTTCCGCTGTGAACCCAGCTGCTGGATGAGTATATACCTATAGAGAAGGTAGGGCAGGGTGTGTGTGTGGCGGTGGTTGATAGATCTATTCCTAATTACAAGAAGTGGAAATAGCAAAAGAACTAAGCTATTGGAAGTCAATGGACTTCCAGAAAATTAGACAGTAGATTTTAGTATTCTGTTCTCATCCATTCATTCAGTCCAATAATGGAAATTGTCATCAGTGTGGCCTAGAGCCTGTTTAATTTGGCATAAGCATTTTACAAAAGACTGCCCTACTTTTCCTCCTTCTTGTTTTAGAGAATAATATGAAAGCAAAAAAAAAACAAAAAAAGAAAAAAGAAAAAAAATGAACAGTGAAATGTTCTTTTTCTCTTTCCAAGCAGGAATGAACAGAATCCATTTACACAGCTATTTTATACTTTATTCCTTAGTCACCGCAAAAAAAAGAGGAGGAATGAGTATGCAAAGTGGAAGAGAGAGTTTTCGTTCAAATTAAGTTAAAGGGATTATGGCAAATCTATCTATATATGTAATGGGAAATTCATAGATCCACATTTGCTATTTAATGATAAAATAGTAATTGGGATCAAGTTTTTCCTGATGGAAAGAACAAATGCTTCTCATGTATTCATGTACTTCCTTGCAATTTTCACACATCTCACATTTTAATCCTAAATATTTGCATTGACCAAATATTTACTCAATAATTGTTGTGATTTATTTCATAGCTACTTTTAATAATTATTTCTTATGCATTGTAAAATTGTTAGAATGTCATGTTCGGACACTTTACTGACACCTATAATGCCACGTAATTCCTTTGTAAAAGACTATGCAACCTTAGTAACTAATTCTAGAAATGCATTAAAAGAAGTTTAAAATGCATGTCATATTCGCAATAAGTGTTCCACAAACGCCCTTTTTGTGTAATGTTGAAACTTCCACACCTATAGTAATTGTACTGTACCATTGTGCTGGCATAATCCATTACATATCTCTTCTGAATTTTCTCCTCCACTGCTTCCTCCTACCCTATTATTTGTCACTTTATTTAATTTCTATGTTTGATACAGTGTCTATTGTTCTAGTGGATGGTTACTAATAGGCTTCAGTGAGTGTTGGGTTGCACTTTGGGCCTTTCTGTCTGAACAAAAATACATATAACAAGTTTATCTGCAAATTAGTTACTTCAGAAAAAAAGATTTTAAAACCTAAAATTAAAATACTTGTAATAGATGCATAAATGATCGTATACTCCTTATTCAGTTGCTAATATATTAGTCAAAGAAAACAGTAATTTTTTGAGTGTTTTCTTTGTAAATTTCAATAAGATTTTAAATATTTTAATATATTTATTTGTTTATCAGCACTTTTAAGGATGTATTTAGTAGGAATTCTGCTGTTGATTTACCTGTACAGAAATGCTTAACTTAAAAATCTGTCAATTTCTTTAAGATACTGTATTATAGAGATGATGCCATGCTCGTCATGGTCTGATGTTGAATACCACAGAAACTATTATTAGCTCATGAATATTATAGGTTATCCAATTGTTCCAACTTTTTTCTTGAAAATCTCATGTTTAGCTAAAGTATATATCTTGGAAAATTCTATTTTGATAAAGAGACAGACCTCCACTTTGATAAGTTCTCCCTACTTTAGTATTTGTTAAAAAAACCTAAATTCTTTGTTTGGTTTTGTTTTAGGGAGCATTCCTAGATTGTTTTATGTCTTACTCAAGGGAAAAAAATGTCCTTTTGCACCGACATCTACTTGTATCCTTGCAAAGATACTGATCATTGCAATTAACTTTGTCTTGGGTAGGCAACAAGAATTCATATCAAGAATACTCCAAATAAGTGTCTTCATGATCAAACATAGAAACAAAATCACACATGCGATTGTCTTGTTTATCATTAACAGTATTCCTGAACTTATTGCTACTATCTGGTAATTTTTTAAATTTCACCAAGTCTGCTTAACCAAATTTATTTCATTCAAAGCCCTATTACTCAATTTAGCACAACCTACATCCTGGTATATTTGGGGTTGTTGTTTATTTGTTTTAAACTATTATATAAAATATTGGGCTGTATTTCAGCTGATCATCTGGTTTGTCCTTTCTTGGTACTTATTCAAAGATTGGAAGCTTTCCAGTACTGTAGATGAATTTTTTTAAGATATATTAAAAATTGATCTTGACAGGCAGATGTTTGTGTAAATTACCAGGACCTGTCAATGTATAACTGCAATGCTTTTTCCCAAGTTAATAGTTCTCTAGAAAGTGCATCATTATGTCTTAGATATTATGAGCAAGCAAACCAGTAATACATAATTGCTTTCTTGTGATCCCCATTCTGCTTTAATTATATCACTGTTGTTTATTTTTATATTTTACTGTAAACAATTTTTTATTGGAAATAAATTTTATTCAGTGAATGTCTAACTTAAAACTTAACTGAAGAACACAAATTTTACCACAATACAAATAATAAATAATTACACAGCAAGCAAAAAAATAGAACTCAATTTCAAAGGAGAGGTTCTTGCAGTGTGACTTGTAGGTACCTATGTCCCTGAACTTTTAAATGCCTTTTGTGATAATGTTCACATAATCACTCAGGCAGATATCTGGATATTATTATTTTATTTCTCACACATCTATTAAAGGCAAACATTAAAGAAATATCAAGCACTATATAAAATAATTTTCCAAATATGTTCCAAAAAGATTCTGGTGTATTTCAAGAAGTTATAGTTTTTAAGTGTAGAAAGGTATGTCTGAGGTACATCTCCTGATTGTCTATCTAGTGTGATCACAACAAAAAAGATTGTGTACAATTAATATAGTGAGATAATCTCTTATTTCTGACCAAACACATAATTTTAGTAGTAACTAGGAAAGAATGAGAGGGAGGGAGGGAGGGAGG